>CM030875.1:13313040-14556540 GCA_018132145.1 Boehmeria nivea var. tenacissima | reverse complement strand
GAATAAAATTGGAACCAAGTGAAGGGAGAGTGAAATCAATTGGCCAACCAAGTCATAGGCTACATCATAATTTGTGTTCCACTTTTGACTTTATTAGCATAGGAAACCCCCTCACCCCCACAAAACAATAAAATGTTGATTCTACAAAGGAAGTACTATTATTCTTTGTCCTTTTCTTTTGTTTTGGTTTTCCCTTTTCAATAAGTCTGTAACTTTGGAGTTTTTGTATTTCCGTGACGCTAAAACTTTTGTCCCTTTTTTTTTTTTTGAAGAGTTTGCAGGGTCTCATTTATGTTGTCCTCTCAGGGTCTCTGTTTCATGTGTTTCCAGATTGAGTTGTATATCAAACTTTTTGGTTGTTGATTACCGTTGGTTATGCATTGACCATTGAAATCTTTTACCCTGATTAAATAATTACCAGCTCGATTTATTACTTAAGATAATGTGCTACTATATTGCTTTTATTTGCAATACTTCCTAGACATTTTTCATGGCCATGTAATTGCCTATTTATAATGCTTTGGATCATCAAATTTAAACTTCTCACTATTATAATTGTTCTCATCAATGTGATATACTCCACTTAATCATACTTGTGTATTAATGGAATCATCAGTTCATAACACATATGAACTCATTATCCATGCCTTCCCTTTTTCTTTTTTCTTTTTTTTTTTCTTTTTTTAAATGGCTTTATTTGGTAATTGAGTGGAGGGTTGAGTTAGACCATCTTTAATAAGCTGATGCTATATTTAGCATGCTATGATACTAAAATACTCTATATAAAATATGAGTGTTTTTTTATGTGCTAATATGCTATTATGCTAAATGAGGAGTTAAATTTTGAAGTTTTACTTTTTATAATATTATTTTCTCACTTTAATAGTTAGTAGTAGCAATTTTATAATACACTGTTGTAATTTAGTAGTGACATTGTTCTAATTTGAGCTCATGCTAATATTTAGTATTTTCTATCTTGGAGTGCTAATTTTGGCATTACGAATAACACGTTAAAATTTATTTTGAATTTTGACGCATGCTATATTTTAGCATTGGTATGGCACATGCATAATTGGATATACATATGAGGTATAAATTAAAAATGTAACACATATGGAGCATAAATTATCATTTTGTTCTCAAAATCCTCCTAATTGGATATACACATCAAAAGAGAGCGTCTATTGGGCCGGACGACCAATAGACCATTCGGCCCAGCCCATAACGTCAGCAAGCCAGCCTGCCAGTGGGCTTCGGTTGGGCCTGTTGGATCTTAGGCCAAGCCCGAGCCTATAGGAATACGCTTTGCCTAATATTAATATGCAATTATAGCTTATTGTGACAATATACTTAAAAAATTCTAGGATTACTTTTACAATATTCTCTATTTAGATTCATTTTGGTGCATAAATCAATTTTCTTTTTTAGATTATGAGAAATACTTTTTTTTAGCATATTCATAATTTATGTTCTATTTGTGTTACATTTTTAATTTATGCCTCAAATTTTATACTATAAAAGTAGAGTGAAAAAAAAAAAAAAAACAAACAAACTACTTAAAACATAGATTATTAAATGTCACCAAGAATGACACGTAACCAAATAAATAGATATAAGTTACTATACTACGATAACTTGTTAATTTCTCAACTATTTCAATTGAATATTTTACAAATTTATAAGTCATGCCAAATATTATAGAAAATAAATATTTAGCACTTCAGCTACATGCTTTAAAAATAGAAACCACATGTGGACTAGCTCATATTCATGTAGACGAGAACTGTATAACTTCACATATAGGATCAGAGAGTTGACATACATAAATCTTATAATAGAGTATCTTTAACATTTAAAATTACACATTTACATTTTCTCTCTAATATAGCAGAATATTGGCAGTTAGAAGTTTCTCAGGACTGTGACATCAATGCCTCTGTGCTATTCATTGAGTCCCCTCTCCCTGAACCCTGAACCTGCGCTGCAAACTGCAGTGTCCAAAGAATGTCTTCGACGGACGGCCTCTCGGCCGGCTCGGCCGACAGGCAGCGCACGCATACCTCCATCATCGTCTTCAGCGACTCGTCGGAGCACTGCTTGTGCACTGCCGGGTCCACAATGCTCCTCCGGCCTGTGTCGTCGTCGGTTGTTATGCTCACTCTCAGCTGCAAAAAAAAACTGCAATTGTTAGGCGAATTCGACGTTGTGTGAAAAAAACGGACGTTCATGTCGCGTATAGATCGCACTCACGAGATCTTTTAGAGATCCGACTTCGTTGTGGAACATGACAGGCCTTCCCAGGATGAGTTCAAGTAAGATGACTCCGATGTCATAGACGTCGTTCTTGTCCTCGCGATTCACTCTGCGAAAGAATGATGACAAGTCGAGGAGTAAGCGCACAACTAGTGCGATTGCAGACTCGTTTAAACTGAAGGAGTGCTTTCTTTTTTTCCATTTTTTTTTATACCATAACTTTTGCTTCCAAAAAAGCTAAATGAGACATGGTTTTTGAGGAATTTTGTGCAGTGTTGTCGTAATTACCTTTCTAGAGCAGTTCCTTTCGATGCGTAGGGATAAACTACGTTGCTCTGAAAGGGAAATACGATCGAATAAGCGTAAGTTAGGAACAATGTTATACATTACCGAGATAAGAACAATAGGAGTACGTTTTATCAGTACCGTTGCGGTATTTTCTGCTAAGAGGGGCAGGTTATAGCTGCTGATCTTCGGATGCAGGTCGTGATCCATCAAAACATTGGTTATCTTGAGATTGTTCGAGTACACGCCGGGAACGATCCCCGTGTGGAGAAACTGAACGCCTTTTGTGACTCCGATCGCAGCTGAAATTCTTTGGGTCCAGTTCAGCTTTTTCCCTTGAGGAACTGCCAAACCTAAGCAGTTAGAGCAAATTTTTCTTCCCAATTCCCGTTACAATACATGAATAAATCGATAAAAACACGGACATTTGAAGACTATAGAGTAAATTTTCTTCAGATTCCATTAAGCTCATAATGCCATATAACAGTGATGATATTGAAAATGGAAGTTTTGGTACGACTTATTAAAAGCTTCGTTACCTGAGACGCAGTCTCTAAGCGTGCCGTTTGGAGCGAACTCGAACACAAGAAATATTCTGCTGACACTCGTATCATCGAGATGGCACTCCAAGCAGTGTCCAAGGGCACTGACTAAGTGACAATGCCTGAGTTTTGAGATCATCTCGAGGTGGTGGGTGTAAGCATGTGGAGAGCGCTTTTTCCTCATTTTCAAGCTCCTAATAGCAACGAGGGTTCCGTCGGATAGTTTTCCTCTGTACATCTGTCATTCAATGTAGGAGTAGTTCATCAAAAAAGACACTGAAATACTGTAACCATTCGGCAATGTATTTACAGATTTTAGTATCTATAGAGCGGGTGGTACGTACAGGTACACGTTTTGCAGTAACTTCGTCTATCGACTTTTGTTATCAACGCATAAATTTTAACAGGCAATGCCTCGGATTATAAAGCTAAAATGTCCCTAAAAAAAGTATCTCAGAATATATAAAATATATATATGAGAAACATAGCTATTTGTATCAAAATATGTAAGGATTTTACCGCTTAAGCTGAATTCAATAATCAGAGAATACAGAAAAGTAGACAAACATATGCAACGTGACCATGAATAGTTTTCTTGAAGTTCACGGTTCAAATAACGCCATTCTATACCTAATATGATTTGAGTAAAATATCCTTTTTTATATTTATTTCAGATTTACACTATCACAGCAAAAGACTTGAGTAAATGCACAATTTTGTCATGTTGTCAAAGAGGTAGGTTTTCAAACTAGCAATTGAGAATTAGGTATGACTAAGGGATTCCGAATCCGGTTATTGCTTCAAAAACCAACTTTTACACTAGCTTTTGTTTGCAAACTGATGCGAACTTTGCAACTATAAAATTAAAATATCAGAGATTAGTAATAGGCACTAGCCAAAAAAAAATCAATAGCAGTCGGTATATAAAACAAAATTTGGTTTTAAGTTAGTGCCTCTAATAACCTCTACTTCTACAAACATGCCATATAAATGGGCTTAGACAAGTCTATAAATAGGAAAGGTCATATTGAGATGATAATTACTTAAACATCAAGAAAACTTATAGGTGTTTTTAACTATGTAGAACACTTACCTGACCATTTGAAGTTTCACCCAACAGAGTCGATGTGTCAAAGTTATTTGTAGCTTCCTTGAGATCCTCGAGAGCGAAAGTTCGATAAGCTGGGAGTGCAGCTCCCATCTTCATCGTCTCGATATATATTCTGAAAACAAAAAGAGAAAAAGGGAAAAAGAAATTAAAGGTTTTGAAACTTTGATTTAGGCTCAAGTATTTCTGTCAAGCTCAAATGTACACGTACACAACGATCTTCAAAGTCAATAGTGAACGAGTTAAATAATGTCTGTGCTAACCAGAGGCCCAACAAAGCACAAGTTTCGCACACAAAAAAAGAATCATTACCACTGTGAAATCCAAATGTTCACTTTTTAAACTTTATTTAAGAGAATGTCTATAAATTTGTTTTAGAAGTAAATGTCAAGTCAGCCATTCTAGTTGGGTTACTAAATTTATCATGGTAAATTAATAAAACACCAAAGAGAAACATTTACTTTAAGAAACGAAATTTATGGACACTTACTTGAATGTGGTCTTGGCTATTTAATACACATACCCTTACACAAATTTCTAACAAATTATGTTTTCCAAAATAGCATTCATTCACTCCTCTTGAATGCATAATCCAAAATTTAAGCATACTAAACTATGATTTTCCAATCTAAAAATGTAAAAGAAAATGTTACAAACTACACAACAACAAGAAGAAAATTTTGGACACAACTTACTTGCATTAGAAAGCAGTTTGGCAGTGTTGACAGTGGACACATACTCTGTAATAAGCCTAGTTGAAGGCTTTCTCAGATTGCCCTTCCCATACAACTTCTTGACAAGCAATGAAACCAGACCAACAACCACAATGACCCCAACAATCCCTCCTGCTAAACCTGAGGCAAGGACTGGCTTGTTCTTTTGAACCTTGTTCCTTTCTCTATGAGGAATCACTTCAACAGCCAAAGCTTCCTTGTGGCAGAACTCGGAAGGGTTTTGTTTTTGCTCTTCCTGATTATTAGCATCACTCGACAAACAGTTCCCAGAATAGAGCACAGCTCTGGTGTCTCTTGGACCCAACTTCAGGCAAGAAGGTAACTTGCCCACGAAGTAATTTGAGGACAGGTTGACAAAGACAAGGTCAGTGTTGCAAGGCATGTTCTCCAAAAGCGCACCAGTGAGCTTGTTGCCTGAGATGTCAAGGTAAGTGATGGAAGGGAGTGACAACAGTGATGGCAAAAAGGGACCCACAAAGCCATTCAGGGATATGTCAAGCTTCTGAAGGAGATAAAATGAGGTCAGTTTATCAGGAATGCCCAAGTGAAACCTGTTGTTTCTGAGCACAAGAGTGACTATCTTTCTGGGCAAAGATGGAAAGTGAGGACCAAAGTTGTTGCCTTTCAGGTCAAGGGCTTGCAAGTTTGTCAATTTCTTGAGATTTGGCACTTCACCAGAGAGGTTGTTCTCTGAGAGTGTAAGAACTCTGAGGTTCCTCAAACTCCCCAAGGAATTTGGAAGGGACCCAGTTAGCGAATTGTTGCTCAGGCTCAGGACAGTCAACATGGGAAGTACATTGAGCCAAAATGGGACCTTCCCAGAGAAGCTATTGTGATCAAGAATGAGAGTGTGGAGATTCCTCAAGTGAATAAGCTGAACAGGAATGTCACCACTGAAGTAGTTTGAGCTCACATTGAGAATCTCCAATGAGGCCAAGTGTCCAATACTGCCTGGCATTGGGCCCCACAGGCCAAGAGAGGCCAAGGTGAGGACTTTCAGGCTTGAGAGCTTGACCAGAGAGGCAAAGAGAGAGTGTGTTGAGAAGCTCTGTGGCAGAGAAGAGAAGGCTTTGTTGCCTGTGATGTGAAGCTGAGTTATGTCTCCTTCATAGCAAACTAGAGTGAGAGATTGGGTTGGCTCAGTGTTGCAAAAGTCTGTTGTGGCTGTGGTTGTGGTTGTGGTGGTGGTGGTGTTTGTGAAGCTCAAGATCTGTTGGATTTTGAGAATGACTTGGGACTGAGAGAGCTCGGCCTGGTTTGAGT
The DNA here is from genome assembly GCA_018132145.1 of Boehmeria nivea var. tenacissima. Lineage (NCBI taxonomy): Eukaryota > Viridiplantae > Streptophyta > Magnoliopsida > Rosales > Urticaceae > Boehmeria > Boehmeria nivea. The sequence goes on along the minus strand of CM030875.1, from coordinate 14,550,355 downwards.
GTTGGACTGAGAGAAAAGCCACCATTAACAGAAGAGGAAGAGAAAGTTGTGGCTTGGCCATTGGAAGAGGAAGGAATGTTTGTGGTTGAAACCAAAAAGAACAAGAAAGAAGATGTCCTTTTGAAGTGTAATTAAAAGGGGTTTGAGAGACCAAAACACACTAACTTTTTTCTCAGACATATGATTGATATAAACACAACAACAACAACAACATCGACCATTTATTCTCTTCTGGGTAATGTTTGTTTGGTTCTTAGGCCTTGTTTTTCTGACTTTTTTTTTTTTTTTTTTTTTTGGTCTCTTGAAATGCTTGGTGGTGGTTGCTTGCTTGTCATGGTTTAGAGGGAAGTTCACGGGTTGCTTTTGAAAAGCACCAAAGGAGTCAGAATCAGCGGTCACAGTCATGAGTGAGGATAAAAGGTGGAATGGTAAAGTGTCCGAACACATGTGTCAAAATCACTTGCTTTTATTTTTAGTAAAAATAAAAAAAAAATTGAAAATTAGTCATAAATATTATTCAGGGAGGTCAAGTTGTACAGAGTACAGACTAACAGACGCCACACTGATTATTCATTAATGGCTTCAGCCTTCAGTTGAAACCTCATAATATTTTTCATGATGAATACATGTTTTGACTCTTAATATTTTAGACATCTAAATAGGGATGATAATTGGTGTTTCGTATAATGTTCGTGTCGTGTCTTATCTTATTAATATTTTTTGGATCTAAAATCGACTTAATTTATTTATTTTTATTTATTTATTATGTCGTGTCGTGTTATTATCTCAATGATAAACATATATTAATGATATTATAACATATATACGACTTATTTAAATTTTAAACTCATTTATGACCCATTTAAATTTTAATTCATTCATAATTCATTTATGATCCAAATTAAAATAAAAAGATAATTCAACATATTAAATTAAATTCAAGAAAAAACAACAAAACTAACAAGAGTATGAGTCCAATAAAGGAAAAAAATAAAAAACCAATCAACAAAATATGTTGTTTTATTTTATAAGAATAAATATAAAATTAAAGAAGATATATATATATTTTTTAAATAAAGTTTTATTAAAAATTTATTAAATATATTAATATTAAAAACTATTTACTAATCGTGTCTTAACGTTTTTAATCGTGTCTTCGTGTTCGTGTCGTATTCATCTATTTAATTATCGTGTTAATTGTGTCGACCTATTTAAGACCCAAACTCATTAAAAGTGAACTCAAACCCGTTTATTTCGTATCGTACTCGTGTCGTATCTCGTGTCCAAATCCAAATTACCACCCCTACATGTAATTGATAATTATTATGTGGCTGTGTGACATAACCATCGATCACAAAATAACTAAAATAAATGAGAAGGATAATAACATAAAATCTGAACTCATGTTTGGTAATAAGATAGCACGAATTTCTGTTGAAGATAGAGCCTGTATCTGTGAAATATGTTTTGGTACATTTTTTAAAGGAAAAATATTGTTAGGCATGTTAACAAACAAATGGAATTGAAATTTACTTTTGGTGCATAATCGGGTAGAAGTTCATTTTATTTTATTTTGTAAATATTCGAATATATAGAAGTTATGAAAATTCAAGTCTCTCAATTAACAAATAATTAAAAAGAACTTCTTGTGAAAAAAAAAAAAAAAAAAGTGTAGAAACAGACCACCTTTGTCGTAAACTATCTGAGTTGCATGAAACGAAGTGCATTAATAACGGAGTCAGATAGTGTTGTCTTTTTATGTAAGAAAACTGACACATACAATACCAATCTATTTGATAATTATGTTTCTTGCAACGTTCAACATCGAAAGAACCAAAATGATAAATTTGCATGTCCATATGTATGTGTCCTCATCTTCAATACTGCAATGTAACCTTAAATAAAAAACTTGATAGCATGGCGTCTAAATTTGGCATTGTAAATTATGGTTAGACTTAGACCATCTCCAATGGGTGATGCATAATGCTATTTTTGGCATTTTGTATCATCACCCATCTCCAACTAAGTGTTTTTTTTAATGCAAAATGACATTTTGGTATAAAAATGAATAGTAGTGTTGCAAATTTACAATATTACTATTCATTATGTATTTTTTTTAAATTTATTTTTTAATCCTTTAAGTTTTAAATATTTTCAAATCTAACCCTATTATTAAATTATTGTTTATATTTTGAACAATATTGCATGAATTAAATATTAGTTTGAAATTACAAATATAATTAGAAAATGGTAAATATTTGAACATGAAATACAAAAAAAGACTTAAAAACTTTTAAATAAATACGTACATTGAATATAATTCTATTTAAAGTAAAAATACGGTTAAAAACTAAAAATTATAAAGATATAAAAAAAGATAAAAATTACATATAAATAGAATAACTGGGAATAAAAAAGACACGTGTAATATTTTATGATAAATAAATCAACATATTTCATGCAATAGAGAAAATATCATTTAGTTTTTCATACATATGTTTTTTATTTATTTATATTATTGGATTAATAATATATTAATTAACTTTTATTGTGGGCAATTGGTAAAATATTGAAGTTATAAAGGATTTAAAAATAAATTATTATAAAAAGTTGGTGTGAAAGAATATACTAAGAATATTCTTTTTGCTATAAAAAAATAGAACTGAGTTGGAGATAACATGTACTGTTCACTGCTGCATAATGCCATTTTGGCATAAAAAATGACATTTTGGCTCTCCTGGTTGGAGATGCTCTTAGAGACCATCGATATAGCTTGATATATATATATATATATATATATATATGTCTTATTTGCTTTTACAGTCTATTTATTTTAATTTTCGTAATCCCAATATAATATTTTTAAATCTTAATTATTTACAACATTTTGAAATTTACAAAGTCAAAATTATTCCAAATGAAATGATTTAAATATTTACCTCAAACAACACAATAATATTGCAAAACTCACAAAAACAATGTTATATTAATATATATATATATATGAGAGAGAATAGTATTATATATATATATATATATATATAATTTTGCATTGTAATGCTTTAAAAAATGACGTTCTAAAATTACGTCTCAAATAAATCAAAATATCACATTAAAAAAAAAAAACATACTTCCAACCGTCACAAACTAAAACGTGAATTTAAATTTAGCCAAAAAGCACTCTCTACACCCAATTGATCATTGCCCTCTTGGTGGTTCTAATCTCAAACAAACAATAATCTTGGAATTACATCTACTTATAAACCACTCAACTCCAACTTATGCTTTCTGTGCATGGAGAATTTCAAAATAAAGTAATTTTTGATGCCACTTAGTAATTTATACCTCAAGTGGTGTGTTCCTTTATTTCCACTCTTATTTGTAGTGAAAATTTTGAGATATAAATTAAAAATACAAAGTATATTAGACATAAATTATTATTATGTCAAGAATGATGCATTCCTTAAAATTCTCCATTGTGTATTTACGTGGGACTTTTGTCTTCTCTTTAGCTTTTTAGGTCTCCACTTAACATCTACACAACAAAATATATATATATTTAGCTCGTCAAACAAAATATATATATTTAGCTTGTCAAACAAATCATAATGCTCGAACCATTGAAAAGAGAAAACAAAAAACATAGGGATTGCTTAAGAAATTGTTTTACTTGCTAGGGTCTATAAGCTTCAATATTCTTCAATAATAATTGCAATTGTATAAGACTAGGCCTTAGATTGAAGGTAAAGAAACAAAATTTATTTTGGTAACATAGAACATCAAGTTCCTCAAGTAAATTAAGCACTCGAGTTAAATGCAGAAAAATCCAAGAAAATGACAATGGTCTCTCAGACTCTCATGCATGCTAGGTAATATATGCTATGCCTTTGTAAAAACAACCAAAAATATAAAATAAAAATATTTTTGTCCTTTTAAGTACACTGATTTGAGAGTCACGGGCATGTACTCTCATAAAATTGAAGTGGAATTTGGTGCCTTTTAAGGTGGATATATTAGAATGTTAGAATATTCAGTTAAATGATTAAAGTCTAAAGGCCAAGCTGTTTTTATTTTTCTCACCAATTATCACTTATTTAGGATGCACCACCTTTTTACATTTAGCAATTATCTCCCCAATTATCACGACTTATTTAGGATGCACCGCCTTTTTAATCTAGCAAAAACGTTGAGGTTGCTTAATTACTATCAGCTATATTAACATGAGCACTTAAAGCATGTTTTGTGCATTAATTACAATATTATAAGTCTTTTCGTGTTGTATAATATGAGTAGACTTAAAACAATACAAATTATTATTTTAATTATTTAATATAAAAAGTTCTTTATACCTTAGACTGTATTATTTATTTTATATATGTAGAGTGAAGTAGGAAATCACTTAAATTTTATATTATTTTAACTACATACTCGATATTTTAAAAATTTTAAAATAATCAATTCATTAACTACTTTCATTTATTTTTACAATTCATTAGTTATCATCAAGTAATTCAATTGGTATTTTGGTAAAATATTAATTACTTTCATTTTTGCTACTATTCATTAATTACCATGAAGTAATTCAATTACTTTGATATTTTGTTAATATTTTAAAACAATACATATTTATTTAAATTGTGTTAAAGATTGAGTATTTATCACAATTTCTCTTTTTATATATGATACTTCTATTATTTTTAGTCTTCCAATATATTATATTGATACATCATACCGATCACATATAACTAGTTGACACTTAGATAATACAATATAAGATGCATCAAATGCCCAACAGACTTAATTAACATAAATGTGATGAAAAGTTAGAAGTTTTATATAATTAACTTGATATTCATTTGCTAAGTAGGAATAAGAAAGCGAAGGGATTGATGCGTTGATGAACATTTTGGATTGTATTGATTACAAGATCTTTTTTAACATAAATCAAGTGAAATCATTTTTCATTGTTAACAGACATACAATAATCTCTTGAAAAATAAAGACGGACGTGTTGAGTAGCTACCAACTCCAAATGAATAAAAATGAATAAATATAAGTACAAAATCAATGTTCAAAGTGGGGGCAATTGCCCTCACACTAGCCCCATTTACATTTAGCTTTGCCCACGCATGCAATATATTTGCAAAGTATGAGCTCAACTTGCACATGTTTGCTCTTTTATTTCTCTTTCTAGGGCCTAAAATCGAATATTTCAACTCTCAAAAGTTGGTGGCGGAAAAAAAAAAAAACTTTTTCATAGCGTTGAAACTTGAAAGGTATAAAAAAAAATGGAAATTCTCTAATAGGTGTTATTTCGATGAGAAAAAATATTTTCTAACTGTCAAATTTACTTTTTCAATGAGATTAAATATATACTTTTTCAATGAGTTATTAAATTTGATGATTCAGGATTTAAAAAAAAAAACCAAGAAGTTAAAAAAAAAAATCATTAACACCTTATAACGTTAAAAATATAAATTAATTTTTATGATCAGGCGTTTTAGGATTTTAGAGAGCAAGACTTCAACATATCTTATTGTAAATCTAATATTTGTGCGCAACTGCGCATATATATAATTCCAGCAAAAGCTTATACATGTGATTAGTGGTGGACAACCAGAATTATTCTCGTGTCAGAAAATATGTAATGCTAAAAGTGATGTTATTTCAGTGATACATACAATTGGACTTTTTCATGCAATTGAAACTGAAATATATATATATATATATATATGTATAAATATTTATATTTATATATATTACGTGTAGAATATTGCAGCAGGAAATTAGCATTACATACAAAAGTTGAGACATTATTGCTTTAGCTTTAGCGCTTTTTTTTTTTTTATAGCTTTTGTGATACCACAGATACTTGGTGCATGTTTCTTTCTAACTATCAAATCAAGGATTTTGCTAACATCTTTGCTATCACAGCCGTCGGTGATTGTGGGTGTCACACCCACAATTACGGATGGTTGTGATCGCAAAGACGCGACACGCAATAGCTCATCAAATCAATCATCTTAATTTTCTTAAGGTTTCAAATTAATAAGACTCTATTTGGTAAGAAAGAAAGAAAATTGGATGGAAAAAAAAAATAAAAGGTGATAGAAAATAAGAAGTAAATGAAAAAAACTAATTTTCTCTTTTTTTGTTTCATATGCTAAGAGAGAGAAAAAATTCTTAATATATACAATTATTATTTTATTCATTTATTTTATTATTTAATCTTTTAGAAAACAAGCAAAAGAGTAATTACACTCTTTATTGTGTTAAAAAAAAATTCTACCTGCTTTTCCTTTGAATATTGAAAGGATAAAAAATTACGAGGTCCACTAGTTATTTTATCCACCATCTTTTTCTCTCTCTCTTATTTGATTTCTTACCAAACAACTAATTTTACATTTTCCATTCAAAATCCACTCGAAATTTTCCTTCCTTTCAATTTTCTACCATACCAAACCGACTCTTATAGAAAAAGCGATCATGATTGTTTGGCAACGTTCAGTAGTACTAATTTCCTGCTGCGGTATTCTATATATATATATATATATACTGTAAGTATGATTAATTGCAGTTTTGCTCCCTTAACAGTAGGCCAATTTCATTTTAGTCCTTGACTTTTAAAAACGTCCCGTAAATTGATCACGACTTTGAAACTATTCAAATTTTAGATGAACGCATACTCACTCGTGTTAGCATTATTTGAACTAGTGTTGCAGATTTACATTGAAAAAATTAACTTGAAATACATTTCATCTTGGTTGCCATATTTCAATCTTCGAGCACATGCCTGTTTTTTCTAGCACCAAAAGCAAGTCTCTGTACACTCAAAAAAAAAAAAAAAAAAACCATAAAAATGAGATTTGCAGATATGAGAACTTAAGAAATTCGAGAGTATTGATAGAGTCTTGAAGAGCAAGATAATTAAAGAAAGTCGATCTTAACTGAAAATATCTGAGAGTATGCTTTCAACCCGGTGAGGAATCGAATGTAAGTAGGTTTCATGGATCCATTGGCAATGATGGATCTTATGTTTGGAACAAGGTACTCTGCAACCTGAGAACTCAAAACCACCGAACAAAGATGGAAGAGATTTAAAGAAGCGATATAAGCGACGGTAACAAAGAAAAAAATATCTATGAAATTAGATGTAAATTCATGGTGTATGTAAGGGGAAAAAAAAAAAAAAAGCCGGGCTAGTTTTATGACGAAGAAATGTTACGAAGATGAGACTAAAGCTTCAGCACTAGCCTGTAAAAGGGCTAAAATCCTGCATTGATTTTATGGCATGTCAATGACACCTACTCTAACGAGAAAAAGACACACGAATTCCAGCCTGAAAAATAGTTCTTACCACTTCGGCGGGTTCGGCCAATACATTGATGAAAAACTTGGCCTGCAAGGAGCAAAATGATAGATAATTCACACGCTTTAAGTCATACAAAACCTGAAGCAAAGTTAAATAAGATCCCAGATGAACCTGCTTTGTAGTAGCACCAGACATGAGAAGATCAGTGGTAACCATTCCTGGCTGGAAAAATAAAGAACTTGTTGACAAACTAGGCACGCCGTTATTGCAACATATTAAAAAGCATCGCCCAGAACGAACAACAAAAGAAACAAAACCTGATCATGTATTTCATTGATTTAAAACTATTGCAGGTACTTGCCTCAACTTCTACAATTGAGACATATGCTTGTTATGTCCTAGCATATTGATGCATAATGTTTTTGTGTTTAACAGGTGACAGGATAGAAGATAACTACTTCAAGTACAGCAAAACATACCGACAGATTATGGACGACAACGTTTTTGACATCTTGCATCTGCAATTCTGCCTGCCATCCAAGTAAAAAAGTAACTAAAAGTTGTAAAATTTGTGAGATTTATGCTAAACTCAAATTTACTTGATTGTCCAAGAATGTTAAAGACACTTGGGTGATATTAAGATCTGATAATTACATTAGTGGACCGCCTAAGTGAATTCTATCACATCATGAGTCCAAGGCAAAGCAGAGTATGAATATACACATTCATTCACACAAACACGGAGATTTAGAACAGAATGGGGCTCATATATAATGTAGTAGAAAGCAACTCAGCTGACCAATTCTCTGATCTAACACGGAAAGGCACTTGCTTGTGTAGTCCCGTTGATAGTTTGCTAATTTTCTTTCAATTTTATCGTACAAAAGAATATCTACGCCATCTTTACTAGTGCTTCATCATTTTTAATACAATAATGAAAGTCACATTTCTTTTCCCAAAAAAAAAAAAAAAAAAAAAGGAAAGAAAGAAAGAAAGAAAACACCATATTCATATCAAGTTAAGAAACCACATTTATAAACATACGACACAAATTATGACAGAAAAAAAAAAAAAGTAACAGCAGGTGTCTCATTCGAGGAAGTGAAGAAGTACCTGCAATGATTTTGTTAAATGTACCACACTGCGTTTTGTTGCTCCATATGCAGCAAATCTATATAAAGGAGAAGAACAGAAAAAGAAAAAGAAAAAGAAAGAATCTGATTGCCCCACGAAGTATACCAACAAACTAGGTAGATATTATTCACGCCCCTTGGGACGTAGATAAAAGAAAATGCTACTTTTAGGAGGCACATAGCACGTGTAGCAGAGAAAAAAAGCTAATATCAAGGAAAACAATCATTATTTAGCAAAAAGAAAATAAATAAATAAAAAACAATGATTATAAGTAAAAAAAAAAAACATGTAAAACCAAAATGTCACCTTGGGGTTGGTCTTCCATCTGAACCTGCTCCATCAATGTTGAAGATATGCCCCCCTCGAGGCTGGTTCAACATCATCTTTATTGCCTAACCAGAGCAAACAGCCCTTGATAAGAATCAACGTATAAAGCAACTTAAGGAATAAAACAATAAAATATAATCTACCTCTCGACAGCAAATCATCAATCCAAGTGTATTTGTAGTCACAACTTCACTGCATGTAATGAATGAAAATCACAGAGAATCAAAAGGGTTATAATTTAATCAAACTGAACTTGAAATAGACTTGAGATTGGAATTCACATTAGGTCTTCATCTGAAGCCTCGGCCAGTGGTTTATAGCTATATGCATTTGATCCTGCATTATTTATCTGCATATATCAACATGGATTAAAAAATCAATATGAATGAATCTCCACCCTGAACAAATGGAAAGTATGATTATGGGAATTGATCACACAATGTAAAGCAAATGGGCAAAATACAGATGAGGGACGCCAAATGATAGTAGAACTCACCCATATATCAATGTATCCTAGTTTTCTTTGTGCAAATGCAACTAAATCTTTGACATCCTCGCCTTTTCTAACATCACATTGAGTACCCTGTAAAGAATATAGTAGGATAAATGCCATCAAATTAAGCAGCTACGCCGTGTACTAACGTACAAAGAAAAACTATGACAGAAATGGAAAGTGAAAGGGAATTTTTACAGAAGTAGAAGTAAGGGAGAAAAGAGGTACCCACACATGCTGCTCACCAAATTCTTTCTTTAGGCCTTGCACAGCAGATTCCACTCGCTCTGCTGTGACATATGAACATAACATAACATAAATTTTACAATAACCTCTACAGGGAAAGATTATCCTTTCTTATACATTAATACATAAACTCGTTACATTACAAAAGAAAATCTTTGAGCAATGACCAAAAGTGAGAAATAAGGGGGGTCAAGAGAGCACCACAGACCATACACTACTTAAAAACCTGCAAAAAACAATGTTGTGTATTCCACTGGAATGTCCTTGTCCCTTAATTATGAATACAAGCAATCTGATAACATCAAGATGAGTCGTCGATTACCTGATCTTGAGCAGATCACAACACTGTCACCTGCTTTTAGAAATTCTTTGGCAAAAGCATATCCTATACCTGAATTAAAAGGTCATGTGATAAAAGGTAAGGCAAAACCAAAACGGAGAAGTCGAGAGATACGAAGGATGAAAATCATGATGAGATAACAATCTCTATCGAGCATTTTCGAGCTTAAAGCACAACAAAAAATAAAGCAACTCCCTTATAAGGCCATGTTACACGCAGGATCATGAAAGGTAGCAACGTGATACATCGATAATTGCTTACATGGTTTCTCTTATGTTGAGCGGTGCGCCTAGAGTTCCTTTGCAAAGCTAACTGCAAATTTCTTAAACCTAAAAGATAACTTCTTTCTTTATCACATTATCTAACCAGCTCTTCACTCACAAAGATGCCAAAATTCACTTCCCAGGTTGACACACAAGATTTTCTACCATAGACCATTAAATTCTAACAAAAGAACAATCTTTCTCACTAATAAGAGTAGAGTAAAATAGTAGCCTAAAGTTCTCCAGCAAGTGCTAAAGCCTAATAAAATATTAGCATTCACAAACATGAACCCAAAATGAAAAGAATATACGAGAAACCCATTGAAGAAAAAAAAAAAAAAAAAAGAGAAAACCCAAATCAAGCTGAAGAAACAAAAACCAAGTCAAAGAACGAGAAACCCAAATGAACAAAAAGCCTCAAAAAGCAATGTGGATGAGAAATTTAGTACCTTTACTCGAGCCAGTGATGAGGACATTGTACGGAGGCACCATGGGCTCTCTCTGAACCGAGGAAGAGGCTTGTGCTCTGATCGGACTCACACCACACACTCTCTGTCTGTGTCTGACGAGCCTTTGGCGCCAAGAAGAAACGCTCGGACATGGTTGTTTTGGGTGTGTCTGGTTGTGGGTTTGAGGAGAGAAGAGAAAGTGAAGTGTCTGGGTTTTGGAGAAGAGCAGAGGAGAGAAGTTGAGGGAAGAGTTTGGTGTGATTATTGTCGCCATTTTTGCTTCTCAGTCTCTCACTACAGAGAGCAGAGAGGCTATATAGGCATCAGAGAACTAAGCGCCAAAAGTAATAGCTAACCACATAAATCCTCTCTCTCAAGTCTCACCCTTTTCATATGCAATTAACAATGATGTGGAAAGACATTAGTACTCACTAATTAATTCATGCAAAGTCAAAGCAGAGGTTTGCAAAAATAAAATAAAAAATAAAAATTAAATTATAAGAAGTGATAGTTTTGTTTGCTTTTTTAATTACACGTACTATGGTAATGGTATATTGGTAAGGTTGAAAATTGTAATGCTCAAACTCCTACGATTCAACTTTTTGATACTTCTATCTTCAGGCTGCTTTTTGCATTTCGCTCAACTTTACTGAACGAAGGATAAATATTAGAGAAAATCGATAAAATTGAGGTCGTTTGAATAGCAATCTCAGATATAAAATTTAGATTATTTTGATTTGAGTTATTTTTATTTTTAATAAAATCTTGAATTTAAATTAATGTTTAGATGTGAGTTTGATTTAGTATATTAACTGAATTGTAAAAGATAACATTTGTATTGATTGAAAAAACATATTTTTTTTTACGGTAGAAAGAATTTTTTGTATTTGAGTTAAAAAAACATTGGTGATTTAGCCAAAATAGAGTCCGATGATACTTTTAGAAACATTTGAATAATTAAGTGATCATTTTAAAATTAAAAAAAACACAAGTACGAAACTGAGACAAAGAAATAAATAGTTGTTGGTTTTTAAATTAATTCGCTACTTTTCTCTTTTTATTTCGTTAAATCAATTTAGCGAGATATTAGTCCAATTGTGGTATTACATCCAAGTCCAAAGTTCGAATTTAGTTCAGAACATGCTAGGGAAAAACAAAAAGAAACCAAGTGAACTCAGTAAGGACTATGTATTTAAAAAAATAAAATAACAACTTATCATCAAATCTACAACTACCCTCACCATTGTGCTCTTTCTTTTAATGTCATTATAATAACCCATCCTAGCCCTGAAAGAATCAGTCCATTGGACCATGTACAAAAACACCATAAATGATTAACCTAATCAGTTACAAAATTTTATCACATTACTATAATGGCTACTCAATTTAATTTTTCCAAAGGAAATGCTTTCCCGAAGATACCGGCCATTTACGTCACTACTCTCTGCCAAACTGGTGAGCAAAAAAACTTAACCAGTTTTTCTTTGAACAGCGTATACTTGTGTAGCCCTTCAACCAAGAATACCATTCCCACGCTTTCCACCACTTTAAAGCAATGAGAAGCTTCTTTATGAAAATCCTTCTAATCCCTCTACATCCGCATTTCGGCTTGCATACTCTCGTTTGAGGACGACGAAGTTACTGTGCTATCTTCGCAACGGGTTACCTATCCGTATTTCTTGTCTACAAAGCACAAATGATGGCCTTCTAGTGCCTTAACGCAAACTCATGATGAGAAGCATCAGGTGGGCAGTTATCGTTTTCGTCACAGCTGAAGGGTTGAGGGGTAATAATGTCTTCAACCTATGAGCGATACTGATTAATCGACCTCACCGACGTTTAGATCTTCTGCGCTTTCCTAGAAGTTTCAGCATGTTGTCGGTGACATCAGGAGTGGAGTTATCGTCTTCGTGGCTGTTGTCGGATGTGTGAGTCAACCACGCCAATGCCTCGATGGCGGCGTCCTTCTCTGCGAGCTGTTTGTTTCTCTTTGGTTTCCCAACAAATTGCATACCCTTGAACTCTACCAGAGCTCTGAACTCGTTCGTCTTGAGGTGTTTGGTTTTGTACTTTGGAGGGGAGTGTCCTGCCCTCATCAACAGAGTTTGAAGCAAGCTCTTCGGGTTTGTTCCGTCCCTAGTGAATCTGCTGTTGTCATTGCTTTCCCTTGGCCTCTTGCTTTCCCGCCCGAATACAAACCTACCTTCACATTGATCTCCAGATACCAGCTCTTGGACTGCAAGCAAAAGGTACTTCCCTTCCTTGTGAATGTCCAGGCTAGGATCTTGAAGCTGCATCATTAGAGGAACATTATCATTTACACATACCCGGATCGCCATTTCACTAATATTTTCTTTCGGAACTACACATACATATATAATAATGGACGAAACCCAAAATTCAAACACGTTACTTAAGTATGGAATACTAGATTTCCTTTGTTACAAGCACCATTATAGGTAGAGTGGCTGAGCATGACCTCTTTATGAGTTCAAGTAAAGAGGAATTCAAAGATAGAAAACAGGTCTTAGATATCTACACAGGTCACAAAATGCTAACATAAGTACATATTATCTTACCTTCCTTTGAATAAGTATATTGAGTTCTTCCTTCAGCTTCAAAAAGCACTCAGCTAAGTTAGGATCCATGAAAAAGTCAATATACCCATCCAACATTTTCAAATGCCCAGCCTGTTAAACAAATGGAGGAAATAAAAACGAAGCAAGTTAGACAGAATCACAGAAATTAATTCTCAAATTTGATGTGGGTTTATATGACGGTAGAAAAATCACCTGTACACCTTGGTCTAAAGCACCGCCAAAAAGGACGAGTATAGAATCAGATACGCCAGTGGAATCACGTATGAAAACAGTATTGACCTTTACTTTTTCCCCAAAGACCAACCATGGGTAAGGAATTGTTTGGTAACGTGCATTTACAGAATTCTGAAGCAAAATGAATATACTTTTAATTAGTTGCCTTTAAACTTGATAGTTTTTTTAGCAAAACCATGGATGATAAGAATATAAAGAAGATATCAAAAACTCAGGCCCACAGAAGGTAAAACATTTACACGGAAACTGGGTTGTGAAAGTTCTAGCTTTAGCTTTAACATGAGGCTTAAATGGAAATTTGCCAATAGAAATAGAACACATGATTAAGCAAACAAGTAAATAAACAATGAATCTTTGGTAGGGACTGGCACTCACTGCATAGAGTAGAACCTGACCATCATCCATTGTTTTGAAAGACATGGACGTCTCCCGGTGCTGTGAAGTGGCAAAAATAGCAGAGATCAATAAAAGTTTGAGTTCTAACATTAGTCAACCAAAACCAGGAACACATCTTCATGTAGGAGGACTTTACCACTACAGATGATATGCCAGGAAACAGCCCAGAACAAATCACTGCACGAACTAATGATTGGTTGTGACTTAATCGGTTATTATTGCTTTCGTCGGCATCTACCAAGCCAGCATCTCTTAGAATGAAGCTAAACTGCTTCCGAAGAGAATGGATAGCTTGAAGTGTTTGTGCCGAGAGAAAATTCCTCCAGCAATATTCATATGCCGACCCTTCTCTTTCTGCATCTTTCCATCCTTCATATGCACGAACAAGGGCCATATGATCGCTGTAATCCTTAGCTGAAAATCTAGATTTTGCCGTTCCGGCTAACTGAACCACAATTCAAGTATTTCATGATGTTGTCTCACAGTTTAGAAATCTTATTATCTTACTTAGCTTAATAGGTCTTCAAATACTATCCACTTGAACTTTATTAAATCTCCATACAATTGACCTCATGAATGTTGAATGTAGCACATAGCAGGTAATATGTTAGACCTAGTACTTACGTCTTTCTTGTCTTGCGGCAATAAGAAAGGATCCCTGACACTGAGTCCAGATACTACTGTAAGAACGGGATCAAAACAACGAAAGATGGCGCCCATTATCAACATTTTTCCCAGTTTGGGGTCCACTGGGAGTACCGACAAAAATTTTCCTGATCAACAGAAAAAATTGGACGAAAGATAAGGTTAAAAAAAAAGCCTCGATGGTACGTAATAATTAATTGTTTAATTTAGACTAGACGTTGATACATTTACTCATGAAGTGCTCATATAATATATATATATATATATATATATATTGGAAGAGGCTTTTTCTTTTTGGATGAATAAAAAGAGACTATTTTACAAATGCATACTGTAACAAATTACAAAAGGGAGGACATCAAAGCGGGTGTTAATAGACCAACCGAGATCTGTTAAATTTTCACTCTCATCTAGTGCCCCAATCATCTTCAGAAAACCAATGGCATTTTGGACCTGTTTAACAAAGCAGTTTTAGATTTTTGCCACTAAATGATAATGAAATGATAAAACTAAAAGAATTCAATAAAAAGAAGAGAAAAAAAAAAAAAAAAACAATTGATCCAAATATAAGAAATCATGGCATGGATAAATAGTAGGTTTTATGCAATACAAACACGACGTCATTTCATCATTTTTTTTTATTGCTAAACAGAAATTTACATTAGTGTAAGAAATTACTTACGGCAAGTGGTTCCGGTGGTTGCAGGGCAGAAGACAAGAATTCGGCTATACTTGCAACCTGCAAACTCTTTATTTGCAAGCAGAGAGAGTTTAAAGGAGTTCTCAGGAGTTCGGGAAGCTGATATTCGGCAAAAGCCTCGTAAACACATTTGGGATAAAGGTGGTAGCATTCACCTGGCTGCACACGTCCAGCCCTGCCCCTTCTCTGTAACCAAGTAAAATCCAGCAAAAAGGTAAGGAGGACATTTACTTACACAAGTATGGAAATGGTCGTATCAATATCAGTACAACACACAAAAGGAACTACAGTAAGAGATGCCAAAGACGCGCTAATCGCTTCACACAAAGTGCGCCTTCGTGCTGTCAACTTGGCAAATCAGTGCACACACTTCCTAAAAAAGTACATAGTTCCAGCTCCTGAGCAAATTAATCTATAATCTAAGGTCCAAAAACAGCACAGTCCTCAAACTAGATATGTACATGTGTACAAATTAACCAACAATAAAGTTCAGCAAAATATTGTGTCTCTCTTATTTATATGAACTACAAATCTTTAAAGACATGAGACTAAACCAAGTGAAGACAGGCCAAGGGCAAAACTTACTTGCCGAGCAGATGCTTGTGACACCCAAGATGGTAGTAGACAAGGGGTATTATTCAAAGCGTCATATGTCGTCTCTTTTGCCTTTCCACAATCAACCACAAAAACAACATCATTGATAGTAATACTCGCCTCTGCCATATTTGTAGCAAGAACTACTTTACGTACATTAGGAGGTGGTTTCTCAAATATAAGTTTCTGCAGGAAAGTGACACAGATGGTCAATTACTAACAATCTCAATATGATATGAAACAAGTGGTTATTCAATCATATGTCAATCATGTTTATAAGGAAAACCTTAACACTATATTCAGAAGTTTTCTGAACCAAAAGAACAGGCAGTCAGCACTATCTAAAAGGCAAACACCCAAGTTGCAATTGGGCATAGCACAATTATAAAACTTGAGCACTTCTCAAAAACATACCATGCAGCTATTTACACCTTGACAATTGACATTCACGAAATTGACACCTTAACTTCACACTGAGTTTGACAAGGTCTCTTAAACAAAACAAGAGTCCTTCTAACCCATGTGCAGCAACAAAGAATTAACCAACCTGTTCGGATGTTGCCATTGAACCATGGCATGTTAGAAGCCAAACTCTGTTAGGATCGCCCAAAAGGGGATGAGCTTTAAGCTGATCTCTCAAGCAACTGATATCCTCCCACCCGGTCATGAACACTAAAACAGCACCTGGGCGTTCCTTTCGACATATATGGCATAAAACTGCTTCAATAAGATTGAACCCAATGGAATCAGGAACCCAAGATGCTACAGAGTCACGGGTCCGAGCGCTATAATTCTCAAAGCTTGATTCATTAAGAGAGTCCTGTGGCACAGTAACAAGAAAGATAAGGTCACAACAGCTACACCGTCAAAATCAGCAATTCCATTCGTTTCTTTCACCAACAAGATACATGTAGAACATGAATTTCTTTAACAAATCATCATCCTCTTTCACCTCAATAATTTAAAAGTTATAGGAATTACTTATGAATCTAACACAATACTATGTCTAATTTTGTACTTCAACACTTGAATCTTATACGACCATGCTTGTTGCTTATCAGGATAGCTCAAACCTCAACGTGAGCAGTAATCTGGTTTTTTCTTTTTCGTGGAACAAGCTGCTTCTGCATTTTCCACATTTTCTCTTGGCCATAATCATCAACTTGGTTAAAAGATGTCAACTTATATCCAGTCATTTCGAGTATATCTTCGAGAAAGTGAGCTTGTACTGGATAAGTAAAACCCTGAATAACACACAAATAAATTAAAGTCGGATGTAGAAAAGTTTACTGTACTATTCACTTCACAAAGAGCATAGTACTACAGATGCCACAGATAAATACAATGAAACTGTGTACACTATGAAACTAAATTAACAATATGTGTGGGAGGAGGAAACCGTAAGTTACAGATGTACATGTGACAACATGAATATGTTGTGAACAATTACAAATATCTATAGCAGTTATCTCTTGAATGACTTATGATGGGAAAACAAGAATTTAATTATGAAGACAAAAATAGATATGAAAGCTTCCCCTTCCTTTAATAGTAATGAAAGCATACTGCGACATACATCGGGACTGTATATTCATACATATGGTATATATACTTATATTTCACACACTATAATGATATTTCTGCGTTGCAAGGGACTCATCAAAGTTTTATCGAACAGTCTGCTCATATAATGATTAACGACTAAATAAAGGGCGCCTAATTAGAATTGAACTCAAGAACGATCTGTGAAACCTAACACCCAAAATCTACTTGAATACATAAAGCTGTGACTTTTATAATTAGGTGACAATGATACTTTGCTGATGTGTGCACAAAAATTACTTTCATCAGTCCAAGTAATGCTTTGTTAATATATGTAACAAATTGGTTTGTCAGATAGCTGTTTAGTCGTTTTCTGTAGTTGAGGTGTTGGAACTCTACAAGCACATGGCAAATACTTTTCCAACACAACTTTTTTTTTTTCCCACAACCATCCAAATTTTCTAGATTAATAAAACAGCAAGCCATCAAGCATACGTATGATTGCACCCTCCGATCATGAACCTTAATTTAAACCACAACCACCAACCCAACATCAACTCCTTTCCTTTCGCCCCTCAATCTCAGACTTAAAGTGATTGATTGCCAATTCAAGACTACAAACTACAGAGAAATAATCAAATAGCTGATATTCATAGCTCACAGATCCATGGAGACTAAACTTGGACATTTAGCTTACCGGAATGTGAATTTTGGGTGCACCTTTGAAATAATTAGAGAATAGTTCAGCATTAAGAGTCGCACTCATTAAAACTAATCGCAAATCCCGACGGCGTGGAAGCAAGTCCTTTAACACAATCAATAGGAAGTCTGTTAAAGGTTGCAGGGAAAGAGTTAGATCTCTACTAGGCTACTTTAGCAAACTAGCCATTGAACAGAAAGTTTAAGGGAGCTAACCTTCGTTCATGCCTCTCTCATGAATTTCATCGACGAAAACATGTGTTATACCATTTAGGTTCCGATCACTCAGTAAACGTCGAAGTAAAATACCACTTGTACAGAAAAGCAAATGTGTGTTTTTTCCTCTCATTCCCTCTAATCGAACTTTATAGCCAACCTGCCAAAGAAACTCTGTTATGGTATGACACCATGCGTAAAGATACTTTTTAAATTGAAGAACTACTTACTTTCTTCTAGAAGAAAGGAAGTGTTTAATTCATTTTTTGCATTTTTAATAATTTGTACTATAGCTACTTATTGAGGGAAGCACGGCTCACTGATTCTCCAAGAGGCTCTCCCCTCTCTGCAGACACTCTTTCCGAAACAGCCATAGCAGATATTCTTCGAGGCTGCGTACAAATTATGCTACAGAATGCTCCTCTTCCAGATTCAATTTCTGACTCCAAAACATATTGAGGGAGTTGAGTGGTCTTCCCACATCCAGTCTCTCCGGATATAACAATCACCTATTTTAAGCAACAACTGAGTCAGAATGTTGTGCAACTATGTATAGGAACCTGCGATATAACCTGCAGTAATATGATAATCAATTAAACAAATAGAAAAGAATAAGGGGAAAGGAAACGCTTTACAGAAAGCACATTATTCACCACAGCATTCAGCGTGAATAAAAGTTTAGTTGAAACGCGCAGCAAATTATAGAGCCAGATGGCTTCAACCTGATTTTGAGCAATAGCTTGGAGCAACCTCTCCTTCTCCCGGAATGCCGGCAGTGACTTCCGCAGTTCAAGCATCTTCCTACCTTCTGGTGATTCCTTTGGAGTGAGAGGCAACTATTAAAAATTTGAATAATATAACAGAAAAAGTATCGCTCAAGTCCTTTACTTTGTAGACACAAAATGATCTTTGTTAGTTCAGAGCATGCAAGGTCACAAGTAAACTGCAGGTTGCTTTTTAGTTTGTAGACAAAAGGACATGCACAATGAAAAAAAGAAAACAAAAAAAAAAAAAACCTTCCTCATTAAGAATAACTTATTATGTATTCTGCCTGTTTGACACCAGAAAGGTTGATAATAACAATGACAAGTGACCCGCACCTGCCAAGCTCTTTGCATATTACGCATTCGCAAACTCTTCCTCTGAAGGACCTTCTCCATGACAGATCGATCAAGAAAGCTATCCGGATTTTCATCCAAGTTTGTACCTTCAGCCTGATCAATAGACTCATCATTGCCCGAATTGTTCATGACCTTTCCAGAACTTAACTCGCCCCGATCTAGGTGCTCCTGCAGTAAACCTTCAACCCTCCTCTGCAAGCCTAATGGTATAACCACCTGCAAGAATGATGCAGAAAAAGTCTCATCTCTCCACACTGATACTAATCTTCTGAAAGATGTATAACAACTTACTTTTTCAACATGAAATGATTACCTCCCTTTGCGGCCGCTTATCATCCAAATCGGGCCGATAGTTAGGAAGAGGAACCTTGCTGGCAACCACGACTTTCCCATACAGTTCACTACAAAAGCAAATAATAGCGTATTAGTTGAACCATTTCTTCTCTTATCACACGGGAACTAAGTAACAAAAATGATAACGACATTGAAGATTGCTCCACCTATAAAGCCCCATCCTC
Organism: Boehmeria nivea var. tenacissima; assembly: GCA_018132145.1. Classification (NCBI taxonomy): domain Eukaryota; kingdom Viridiplantae; phylum Streptophyta; class Magnoliopsida; order Rosales; family Urticaceae; genus Boehmeria; species Boehmeria nivea. The sequence continues at coordinate 14,530,526 of CM030875.1, read as the reverse complement.
TTAGCCAGGTTTGATATTTGCTCATAGTCCCTTCTATCTCTCTTATCTCTGGACACAATCTCTTGATCCTTTTGACTGCGCAATAGAAGGCCGAGTTTCCATTTCCATTCATCGATGTTAGCAACCGAAGACGATGCCTACATCCAATACATCGACCAAGAATTTTCAACTCCACATAAACTGTATACTCCAATGGTAGAGACTTCTTATTTCAACTAAAACGAAATTCGATAACTAAAAGGTAATCAGCAATTTGATTTGGGCCTTAAAATAAACTGAACGTTGAGAAAATTTATAGTCAATTCCAATCTCTTTTAGAATAAATACCATTACCAACGATTGAATGAAAAACCCAGAAACTCATATGATCAAAATGTTCCAGTACCCACAATCTTAATTCACAGCCAGTAAATAGTGGAAATAGGAAACGAATAAAATCCAGAGCCTTAAAACATATTACTACTTCATGAGAACTGACCAGAGCAAAATAACTCCAAAGCTTCAATTCACAAGAATCAACTTTCTAGTCATTTCACAGAAACCAATAGAGCACCGAAAAGACTGAAATTTTAAAATCCAAAACAATGAAGTGTTAAAAAAAGAACACACAAACACACAGAGAGCAAAGCCAAAATGCAAATACTAATTACAACGAAGCAAAACCGAGAAAATAAAAAACTTTGTGGGTTCTTTTTTTTTTTTTTTGGCAGAGGCAGCGAAAAAACCTGTTGGTTCTCGAAATCGCCGTCGTACTCGTCGTCGGAGAACTGCTCTGCGGTGTAGCCGCAGAGGCCTCGTGCCCCGGCAAGAAATCTGCCGCGAGAAGTCGCCGGAGAAGAAGAAGAAGAAGAAGAAGGAGAGTGTAGCAGAAGAACTGCGAGTAGGTTATTGTTTGCCCTAGAGAAGCCATAGGAAGAAGAAGAGAAGAATTTGGCGCGTCCGATGAGAGAAACTATGGCTGCTTTGGAATTGTGCATTTCTTAGCAAATGAGTGAGAAGAGTTGTAGTTTTTTCTTCTCATGGGACATTGTGTGTGTGTTTTGTGCATATATAGCATAGTGTGTTTGTGAGTGAAAAATATAGAAATTTCCCTCAATTTATATTTTCATATAATAGCCCCTCAATTTAAATTGAATGTAAGGTTTGGCATCAGTTTCTCAAAATTACAAAAAAGTAACGATACACATAATTTTTTTATCAATTTTTTTAATACAAACTCATGTGCCATATTATTATTGGCGAATATTTATCACTTTGATAAAAAAGTTTGACATTTAGTCAATCAAAATATAACACATCAATTGTCACATAAATTGATATTAAAAAATTGATAAAAGAGTTGGTATATTACAAAAATATTGTTTCAAAGCTTTTTATATTTTTTTTATAACAATCACACCTAATTACCTATTGAACCACATCATTTACTTAAATCTTCATTTAAAAACAAATTTGTGAGTAAACGACCACTAAATACTCTCGACTTGACCACACTTTAAAGTGACCAAGTCTACTGAAATGTTAACCACAAAATTTTTGTGCTTGCTATAATAGTTTATTACCTTAAAAGTGAAATGTGTATAAATACGATATGTGATAAGTTCTTATTGTGAGCATAATAATGCGGGAGCATCAAAATTCCATGCCAACAAATTTAAGTTTGAGTTATCAAAATTGATCTAATAATTGTAATTATCTAATTTTCAACGAACTTTGAATTTTAAGAAATCGTTGAACTAAATTGCCAAAAAAGTATTTTATAGTCAAAGTGCAAACATATGAAAAATTTAGGAAATAAGTATAGCTAAAAATATGAGACACAGAAACGGGTCCCCGTGTTTCTCCATCTGTTTTAAATGAGTATGGATTCATGTTTCACGTGAAGAATTAACAGGAAACGGATTCCACAGCAGCTTGTTTTCCTTTTTTTTTTTTTTATAATTATGACCATTGGATTTGAAAATCCAACGGTTCATACACATTAAGCATACACATTTTTATTTTAAGTTAATTAAAAAAAAAGTCAAACATGCGGGTATACAAATACGGGTTCCGTACTTATTTTGCACTCATACAAATATAACGGTACCTGAATTAAAATAGAAACGAGGTACCAATACTTGTTTATAAAAAATAAAAAAAAAAGTCCAAGTATCCGTGTTTTCACCTCTAAACATAAGTTGCAAACGATTATAATTTCTATTTAAATTTGAATGTTGATTATAAATTTAAGAAAAGTCATTAGTATCTTAAGACTAACCTTTCTATTTAAAAAGACCAGATTAATGAAAAGGAGGGAAAAAAAAAAAAAAAAAAGAAGCCATATTGCAATAATAAGTTCGGAGAAGGTCAAATGTGTAAAAAAATTAAAAAGAAGTGGGTCTGAAACAGAAACTTCTTTTGGCAGGGGCTCCATATTCTGGCCTCATCGAACCACACTCAGAGAGAGAGAGAGAGAGAGAAGGGTTTTTGGCTCCTTTTTTCCCTCTCTTCTTCTTCTTTGCCTCTGCAATGGTAAACATGTCAAAGTCGATTCAATAAGCTTCTTCTTCGTCTTCTTTCTCTACTCCAATCTCTGCTTTTATTTTCTTTTTGGCCGAACCTCGCGCCTGGCTTTGGAAGCCATTAGAGATGATGAACGCTCCGATAATCGGTTAGCTCTCCCACTCTCTGTATTCGTAATTCGTTTTGGTCATAAATTTTCCAACTGTTTTTTCTTTTTTTGTCTCACTCACAACTTTTATCTATTTATTTTTTAATTTCTGGGAAAGTTCATGGCTTTTCTTTTCTTTTTTTTTTTTTTTTTTTTGTTGGGTTGATGGGAAAGTTAATGTGTTTTTTTTTTTTTTTGGGAAGACCCTTTGCAAGGGGATTTTCCGGAGGTGATAGAGGAGTACTTGGAACATGGGGTCATGAAGTGCATTGCTTTCAATCGTCGCGGTTCTCTTCTCGCTGGTAAATTTCTCTGATTATTTATTTATTTAAACTCTTTTTTCTCTTCTGGGTTTCGATATTCAGTTATTTCAAGGAAGGGTTTTTTTTTTTTCCCTCTTTTTCTCATGATGTGAATACTTGTTTGTTAAAGTTACTCTTTGCTTCTGTATTATCAAACTTTTTTGTTGCACAAAAAAAAAAAAACAAAAACAAAAACAAAAAACCTTTTGGTTATTCAAGTCGGTCTAAGTAGTGGTACTGGTAAAATGCTAGTTTATGAAGCAGCATTGTTCTTCCCCAGTAAGGAATTGTGTTCTGTGAGAGAGTTTGTGAAAATCTATGTTGTTTTGAATACGTTGTTTGTTTCTTTTCGTCACGGTAATATTGTACCTCGTCTAAGAACTGAAGTTTTCATTCAGGGATTGTGCATAATTCTGAATCTTGTTTTCCAGTCAATGAAGAGGAATAGTTTGTTGTTAAGAATCTAATTGGGATTAGTCCTGTTTCCACATTGTTTTACTTAATGGATTCTCTGTGGTATTTGTCGAGTCCATGTCTAGAGGTCTAGGTTAAGAAAGCGAGAAACTTGTTGCGGCGATTGCAAATTCTTTGACAATAGGTTAGGCTCGTGCTGGATTGACCCTTTTTACTTGTGGTGTGTGTGATGAATGACCGATTCTATATGTATTGCTTTTCTGGCTTTATGGTCTTAAACAGCTGGATGCTCTGATGGAAGTTGCGTTATATGGGATTTTGAGACGAGGGGTATTGCCAAGGAACTGAGGGATAGAGATTGCAGCGCTGCAATTACAAGTGTGTGTTGGTCGAAGTATGGTCATCGTATTCTTGTATCTGCGGCTGATAAGTCATTAACGTTGTGGGATGTTGTGAGTGGCGAGAAGCTAATCCGTACAGTCTTGCAGCAAACGCCTCTGCAAGCTCGTCTTCATCCAGGTTCTTCTACTCCCTCTCTGTGCTTGGCATGTCCCCTCTCGTCTGCTCCGATGATCGTTGACTTGACTACGGGAAGCATGACTGTGCTTCCTGTTTCCGTTGACGCTGCCACTGTCCTAGCTACTCCTCTGTCGAAGACTAAATTCTCAGATGGAGCTCCCTCATTTAGCCCTACTGCAGCTTGTTTTAACAAGCACGGGGATTTGATTTATGTGGGGAACTCCAAAGGGGAAATACTTTTAGTAGATTACAAAAGCGCACAAGTGCGTGCTATGGTTCCTGGTTGTGGCGGTGCCGTTGTGAAGAACATAGTATTCAGCAGGAACGGACAGTATCTACTTACCAATTCAAATGATAGGACACTAAGAATCTATGAAAACCTTCTTCCCATAAAAGACGGACTTAAAGCCCTTGATGATCTTAGCGAGACCATTGAAGGCCTAGATGTTGTAGAGAAGTTGAAGTCAGTTGGATCAAAGTGTTTAACACTTTTCCGGGAGTTTCAAGATTCCATAACAAAAATGCACTGGAAAGCGCCTTGTTTCAGCGGCGATGGCGAGTGGGTAATTGGTGGTTCTGCCAGCAAAGGAGAGCACAAGATATACATATGGGATCGAGCAGGGCATCTCGTTAAAATCCTCGAAGGGCCAAAGGAAGCCTTGATTGATCTAGCATGGCATCCTGTTCACCCCATTATCGTCTCTGTTTCATTGACTGGACTGGTTTATATTTGGGCTAAAGATTACACCGAGAACTGGAGTGCATTTGCTCCGGATTTCAAGGAGCTCGAGGAAAACGAGGAGTATGTAGAGCGGGAAGATGAATTTGATCTGATTCCTGAGAATGAAAAGGTTGGGAATTGAATTTTCACTTTTGGGATTCTATTTTAATTCTTCTTTTTATCCATCAATATTATATATGTTTACAGGTGAAAGACTCTGATGTCAATGAAGATGTTGAAGTTGATATTGTTACAGTGGAAAAGGATTCTGCTTTCTCCGACTCAGATATGTCACAGGACGAAGTATGCTTTTTGCCGGCAATTCCTTCTCCTGACGCTCCCGAGCAGCCAGAGAAGTGCATAGAGAGTTCATCCAAGTTAGTGGACAGCAATAATTCTGGATCCCCTCTTTCGGAAGAAGGTGAACCTAATGGAGGAGCGATAAACCACTCATCAAGTCCACTTGAAGGTATAATATTTATGAGTATGGTTACAATATAAGTCCGTTGTAGCTTGTTGTGGATTGAGGTTGAAGGGGGAGCAGTATAGCTTCACGCGTCGCTATCTCATAGATTAAAATACCAAAATTTTCCCCAAAACTTAGACTGGTATTTGGAAAGTATACATTAGGTAATGTGTAATGCATCAAAACAAAATAGACATGAATGAAATCATGTGGAACGAAAGAAAAGAATGTTAGCTTAGTAGCCATACATAGAGACAAAGAGTTAGCGCGGTATCCTTAATTTTATGTTTATGATCTAAAAGATCATTTTAGATTTTATTAAGAGAACGTCGACAATTTTTTCTAATTAAATGTTCATTTGTTTGGTATACAATCTCCATGTCAAGATAATTTGTTGATTATTAGGCATTTTTGGTAGTATTTTACTGATTTACCGTAGTACATAGATTGTATAATAAAAGAAACAGATATTTAATTAAAACCCAAAAAATTGGATACTTTCTTAATATGGTGTAAAAAATAGACTTATAGCGCACAATTTCACTTTTTATGATTTGAGCTTCTTCAGATAATTGAGATGTTGACTCAATAAATTGTTTTTGTAGATGATGCTGGAGGAGCACGCGTAAAAAGAAAACGGAAACCGTCGGAGAAGGGGTTGGAGTTGCAGGCAGAGAGGGGTAGGAAGCCTTCGAAATCTTCTGGTAGATCATCGAAACTAAGAAATAAATCTCTGGTTGATGAGGATACTAGTAATGGATTTAATGGAGACGATCTTTCTGATGAGTATTAGTGAATTTGATTCTTACGTAATTTTGTTTAGTGCCCTGAAATCTGCATCTCTCGCTCGGGGTTTTTATAGACCAGTTCGATTTTAGGATTTTTATAGACCAGGCTGGCGAATGCTGTGCTTTCCTTGGATTCATGTCTGATTAATTTAACAAAATTCTAGATTGTAGAGCAGAGTATATCTAGTGCGGCTTTTTTTAATTTTATTAGAAGTGTTGGAAGTTGATATAAGGTTTGTCTATTTTACGTTTTGGCCCTTGTCATTTTTTCTAAACCCACGTTAGTCGTGACTGAAAATTCATCTTTTAATGCTAACTATCATTTTGATTTTCACTCAAAACTGTTACTATCTTGGTATGGTAGCGAAGTTGTAGGTTGCTGCTAATCTATTCTTGATTATAGAATGGCAAGAGATTACTGTCTTTTACCATGGTAAGAGCTGCATTGATGCAATAAAGCAGAAGTGTATTGTATATTTTACTCAGGTCAATGACTGATTGCTTTGTATATACACATATGTTACATTGTCATGAAGCAAATTTACAGACCGGATTAAAGTTGTAATTGAAAGGAAAAGATTTCTAGTTTTCATTTTCTGCAGAGGACCCAAAGATACCGAATGAAACAGAAGCTCCAAGCGCTATGAGCACCAGAACAGCAGCACCGATGTTTATCAGCATCTGCCTATCGTCTTCATTCAACTTCTTTACCACATTTGTCATAGTCTGTTTTGTAGTCTCTGCTATGTACTTGATTCCGAGCTTATTCCCACTCGTGGCTTCACCATCTTCATTTGCAGCACCAGAAACCAGTTTCTCTACGGCTTTCTTTCCGTCGTCTAAAATCTTCGAAACAGCTGCAACTTCGGCGGGAGGAGCATCTGATGATTCTTTTCCTTTCGGGGTACTTTCCTTTCCCTTCTCCAAAGTCTTTTCCGCTAATTTTCCCCCCTTTTCCGGTTCTTTGAGTTCCTCTTTTGCATTCTTTTTGTCTGCATAACTTTTGCCTGAAGAAATTGCTTCCTGATCCGATTGAGCCTTCGGCTGAATTTTCTCGCTTGATGCCTTCATTGGACCAGCCGAATCTAACAACCTTGTCTCACCACCAGTCTCCCTTTGTTTTTCAACTCTCTCGTCTCTCCGTCCTTGATTGATCTTCTTAGCATCCTTTGGTTCTCCTGATCTCTTTTCGCCCTTTTGTGCTTCCGAGTCGGTTTTCTGTGGTATTTTCTCGACATTGGTTGTGGTGTCTCTCTCATTCTTTTGTCTCTCGTCTTTGGCAGCCGTTTGGACAGCTTTCTCTGGATCCTTTTGCACCCTTAGCTCGGCAGCAGCAGCAGCAGCTTTCGGGTTAGGTTCGGAGACTGAAGGAGGAACGACTTTGCCCTCATAAGCCTTAGGAGGAAGAGTGTCACCGATATTCTCTCGGGTTGTTTTATTGGCAGGCTTCTCTGCCACAGGTGATAGCAATGTAGTCCCCGGCACCTCCTTTGGCATGGTAATAGTGAGGATTCCGTTGTGGAATTTGGCATGTATTTTGTGCGCATCGCAGTTCTGTGGGACGGGGAGAAGAACATTGAAGCGGCTCCATCTCTTGTCCAAAAGAGGCCGCTGCCCGTGGACTCTAATGTTGGTACCTTGTTCGGCCGTGATTTTCATTTGCTCCTTGAGAAAACCTAAAAAAAATAATAAATAAAATTAAATAAAATTGGCGGGAAACTTATTTTTTATAACTACGTCTTAAAGAATCTATTAAGAAAAAGAACATAGCACAATCTATTACTTCCTGAACATGCACCGTGTTATCATCGAAAAAAAATCTGTAATGAGTTATTCATGTATTTTTTAGTATTATCCTTGTAAGTTACACTCTAATCTTTCAAAACTAACACGTGTGCTCCTTGATGCTTGAAAATGTTACAAGTTCACCCCTTGTAACGTTTTCAAATATTAGAGCATATGAATACAAAGTATTTAAAGATTATGGTGCAATTTGAGAAAAAAAGACAATATAAGGGGGTGTCTGTAAAAATAGCTATAAGACTAATTATTATAACTTTTGTAATTTTAAGACGTTTGATTTTTTAAAATTGTATAAGTGTCACCTGATTATTGTTATTTCGTTAGTTTTGTCCATTTTTTTACGATATCTGACAGAGGGGGTATACCTATAAGTTTTTAAACCATCAGGGGCTAATAATGTCAGTTTTGAAACATTAGGGTGCAACTTGTAAAAATAGCATAACATCGGAGAAATTTGTATAAATAGCCCTATTTTTTATAATAAAACTTGATAAACAACTTAAAATGCATTTTAATGTTAAATACTTGTTCCATCGATCTCGTAGAAAATTAGTCTATTGGCACAAGGACGATGAAAAAGCTAAAAAAACTCTCAAAAAATCATATTATTTGAGCTATGATACATAGAAAAATATTTTGAACACAAATAAAAACGAGTGCCGTAACTCTGCATTAAGAGGAAAAGAAAGTCGAAAAAATATATGAATACTGCTAGGGTTTATTGGGATACAGACCGGGAACATGCAAAACCACAACACGAGCGCCTTCTTCTTCGTTGGTATCGGTTTGGGGCTGGAAATCTTCGTACATCGGACGGTTTGGTCGCCGTGCCTGAACACCAGTACCTCCACCGGGTTGTCTCCAAGACATTTTTCTTTTTCTTTTTTTTTTTTTACTTTTACTTTCTTGTAGTTTTGTTCTGTGTTCTCTTTTTTCTTTTGGAAAGGGATATCTTATTGGCCTTTTGTTTTTAGGTCTTTGTTGTAAGGTTGAATTGACGTTGGTATGTTTGCCAATATTGTAAAGTGCTATTTATATGTGACTTTTGAGAGTTGGGTTCTTTTGCGTGGAATGAGACATATTCCTTTTTGGTAGCTTTGGTTTTTTTGTATTATGAGGTATTTTTGTGGGTTTGGGTATGGTTTGTGACTTTGTGTTGTCTTTTGGACTTGTATGAGGTATAACTTCTTCAGCAATTAAAGTGAGAGAAGTCCTTTGTTTTGCCCAAAAAAAATAAAGATTCTTTGTTTGCCTTTGCTATTCAAGTTTCTAGGTTGCAATGAGTTGATCATATGTATTTCATAAAAGATATTAAGATTATTACTTTCTTATTTAGATTTTAAATCTGGTGGGTTAGGTTTTGTGACAAAAAAAAAAAAAAAAAAAGGGTTTGCACGCAAGGATTAAAATATGTCCAAAAAAAAAAAAAAACAGCACTTTGGGTCATATCGTGGTAGACTCTTGGAATAATTATGATACGAGAGATTTACAAAAATATATTTCATTCTAGATACTTCTTTTTAATCCAATTTTATTGTGTGTTGCATACCCTCCTATTCATTATACTACATTAGGAAATATAAATACATATTACGAACATATATACACATATGTCTACAAACTAAAGACATAATATACACATACGTACACGAGTCTCTACTCTCTATAGAGTGTTCCCTCAAAATTGTATAGACATAAGTATTCTAAGAAGGCTAAGACATACCTAATTATGGTGGTTTTTGGTCACTTGGCTAACTATAAGTTATGCAAAGCACCCGAGTGATAAGTTTTTTTCACACTTATAGTCTCAACCGACCCATTTGCTCACAACATTAGCGTAAGAAAATGCACTCTCAATACAATACCAAATAGTATAACAACTAAATGACCAACGCACACTCTAAAAACAAAAAACAAAAAAACAAACAAAAAAACAAAAAACAAAAAACCGCACACGTATTTACTGGACCCTCGTCCCACTCATTATTGTATTTCACCCCCTAAAACAAAGGATTATGCCAATACTAATTACTAAGGTTATGTTTAATAACATTTTATTTTTTGCTTTTATAAATAAAAATTTGGAAGTAATTTTGATATTTTGTTTTTAAAATTTCAAAAAATACAAAACATGCTTGATAATCACTTTTTGTTACTTGTTTTAAAAAACAAAAAAAAAGTTTATAACTGATAAAGATGAGGTGAAAATATAGAAAAAAAAAAAAAACGTAAAGATGAAGCATATGAGAGTGCAGAATTGAGAAAACTCACAAAAAAATTCTTAAAAATTTAATGGTTTTGTTTAAAAAAATTGACAACAAGCCTTAACAAAGAGTTTCTTACACATGCAAATTTTTTTTATGATAATAAAATCACACATAAAATTTATTGTAAAAAATTTCTTATTAAGATAATAAATTTCTTAAATAGTTACTTTTTAAAAATTTTAAATTTATAATTATTTTTTATAATTAATTTTATAAATCGTGACTATTTTGTTAAAATTTCGAAAAAAGAAAAATAAAAACATATTGCATAGAAGAGAATGCACGGTGATTGGCTGAACCAACCACCAAAGGCCAAAGCACTCACACACACACACACACACAAACTTTTCGTCACTCAACACTCATAAAAGTCCCCACCAACACCAGCCAACCTCTCGGTACCACGTGCTAAAAAATAATTATAAAAACACTACTGATTTAAATAAATAAATAAAAAACATTCTTCAACTGATCCTCGATTCAAGAAATTGTACAATTCTAGTCATTGTAACGATATGAAAAAAGTTTACAAATTTAATTAGTTTTTCTTTTTTTAGTATTTTAAGAAAATAATCATTTTCAAGTTTGATTTTTTTTTTTAATAATTGATGACTCAAAATTTTAGAAAAGAGGGATTTTGAAGAATGCCTCATTCTTAGCATAATGATAATTTATGTCTCATGTGTATTGCACTTTTAATTTATATCTCAAAATTTACAGTATAAATATAAAATGAAAATAAAGAGAACACACCATTTGAGGTGTATATTACTAAGTAGCATTAAGAATGATTTTATTTTGAAATTCTCCCTTTAGGAAAATAAATTACATTAACTCTTTATTTGGTTCAATTATTTAAATAATTATTTTTATGTTTTCAATTTTAAAGTGAAATATTTAAGGTGAATAAATTAAGAGATTTTTAAGGATTTAACCAAATTTTTGGCCAATTTTTTAGAGATTAGTCCTAATTTCATGAAATTAAGGATTTAGTCTTTCTCATATTTAATGCACGTGTATCAAATATGAAAATTATTAAATCTTTAATTTCATGAAATTATGGTTAAATTCTTAAACATAAGGCTAAGAAAGGCAAAAAGCCTAAACAATCCATAAATTTAATAGCTATTTTTTTTAATTTTAGTCTATATTTTAAAAAATTAAGAAAATATCTATGACCTAATTGTAAAATGTGTAAATGAACTTCATTTCTTATAATTATTTAGTAATTATTTTCTTAATAATTAAAAATATTAACCATATTTTTAAATCAATTAAAGGGGTTGACTATTCCTTATAATTTCTCTTTAAAAATCTCAATTATTTAAATCATATTTAAATTAAAAAAGTCAACAATAATTTAAATGATTATATTTAACTAGTTGTTACAAATAAAGAGTGAATTTGTTATGGTAAATTTCTCACTTTATATGGTGATTCATGATTGTTTCAACTTCTTGAAACTTTGGTTGTTATCAAGAAACTCATTTAAAAAAAAAATTCTACCTAACTGGCTTTTTCTATTAGGAAAGGATTCTGACTAGTTGTGTAATTTGTGTTGTTCCTTTATTTATTTATTAAATATGTCATATTTAAATAAAAGGTAAATTTATCATGCATAAAAAAGTCTTTAGCATAATTATGTATGTCCTAATCACGGGATCTTATAAAAGTGAAATTTATACGTGAAAGATAGTTAAACAAGACACAATTATGCAAATTATTCTTTACAAATGGAGGACTAATTCAAGAAAGGTTGTAGGTGAGGAATTAAAATAGGATTTGTTGAATGATTTTGGCTCTGTTTGGATTAAAATATGTAATCAAATTGAATGTTTTGATAAAACTAAGTTTGACGTAATTTTTTAATAATATATTACATAAAAATTATTTTAAAGAATTAACTCAAAATTTTGTTATGAATTGGATGACAAAATTTTCTAACATAAAAATGAGTGTATTTTTTTTTATATAAAAATATATATTTATAATGTGATGTGGTTAAATTTAAAATACTTAATGGACCACGCAATTTTTTTTTAAATTACTCACTAATGTTTATAAATAAAGGTTGCGATTCAATACGTAATCACACATAATTCTTAAAAAACAAAATCTTACATAAATTATTATAGTAACTTATTCGTAGCACGACATCGTCAAACTGCCATTAAGATATTAACCAAAAAAAATCTAGGGAGTAAACAAATATAAATAAATAAATAAATAAAAGAAGAAAAAACCAGAAGCCGTCAGTGACAGTGTTCTCTTTTCTTGCACCACCAATACACAGCTTTGTTTCTCCACAATCGCTCTCAAAACTCAAAAGCAAACCTCTCTCATTCACTTTCCATTTTGGTCACTTTCCATCAAGTTTCTCAGTAGCTACTATGCACTATAGCTGAAATTAAAGGACTCTCTCTGTCTCTTTCTCTGTTTCTCTCCATTCTCTGATCTCTGTGTGAGTCTCTCTCTCTCTCTCTTATCTCTTTCTTAGCCCTCACAGCTACTAACTTGTTTGGTTAATGAGAGAAAAAAATAAAATCAGCTAAAGGAAGTAACTTGATGGGAAAATTCGAATCTTTTTTTTTTTATATTTTAATTATTGATCTGTTTATTTGCTTTCCTGACTGATGATTATTATTGTAATTTTTTTTTTTTACTGTATTTCTCAATTTTAGCTATAAAACACAAAATGTGAAGCTGTGAAGTGTGAACTGAGCTGTTCCTTTACCACCCAACATTGGTTTCTTTTCCAGTGTTCTCTGCTTTTTCTCAGAAACCAAACAAATAATAGATGAACTGTATAGATAAGTGATGTCACTGTTTGAAATTTATTTTCTGGGTCATTTCATTTATCAGAGCTGTGCATTGTGCAACAAATAATAGATGAACTGTATAGATAAGTGATGTCACTGTGTGAAATTTATTTTCTGGGTCATTTCATTTATCAGAGCTGTGCATTGTGCAACATAAGGTCGCTCTCATTCCCACTTCTATGACTGTTTCTCAGAAACCAAACAACAAAGAGATGAAATGTACATATAAGTGATGTCATAATGTGAAATCTATTTTTTGGGTCATTTCATTTTCCAGAGCTGTGCATCATAAGGTTGCTTTCATGTCCAGTTTTCTATACTTTTTTTTTTTCTCAGAAACCAAACAACATAAAGATGAAATGTACGTACAAGTGATGTCATAATGTGAAATTTATTTTAAGGGTCATTTCATTGGGCAGAGCCGTGCAAGATAAGGTGGGTTGGTTGTGGAAAGCAGTGGTGATGGCTAGGGTTTCTGGGGCAGTGGCATTGGTGGTGTGGGTGTGGTGTTCGGTGGCGGCCATGGCGGAGTACGTGAAGTACAAAGATCCGGAGCAGCCGGTGGCGGTTCGGGTGCGGGACCTTCTCGGGAGGATGACACTTGAAGAGAAGATTGGTCAGATGGCTCAGATTGACAGAAGTGTTGCCAATGTTCTCACCATGAGAACTTACTCCATTGGTAACTATAAGACTATTAGTATAGCAGTGACATTCATTACTCTGCTTGTAATGTCTAAATGTTGCTTGTATTTTGTCATGGTTTGTGAGTGTTTTCGTTCTTTTGCCATATCCATTTTAGTGCAAATGATACAATTGATCGATCAAAACAAGCTTTTGCCCTTTCTTAAGCCTTGGCGTTTAAGGATAAATCATTTAATTAATTGTTTGTGGAATTTATCCTCGAAGTGAACATTTATGAACGAAGGGCTAAGTCCAACACATTGTACTGAATTAGATCCCAATAAGGTGAATTTCACTTTATTAAACTTGCATTTGTAGTATCTCCAATCCATGTCATGCTCTTCAACTATAGTTTACTTTTAATGAGCCAAGCAAGGAATATTATTAGTTAGAAAAATAACAATAATAAGAAAAATAGCATTTTTGTGTTGTTGCTGTTTCCTTGTCCTCCATCCTTTATGACATCTTTGGTTAAACCAAACCCCCACGGAGAACAAACCAAAGATTTCAGTCTGATATTTATGCATTACAAAAATAGCCATTCTTGACATTTTGAAAATGGAATAACAAAGAAGAGAAGGGAAAAAATAGGAAAAGAATCAAAGCCAGTGACATTGAATTGCTGAAAGGCGAGACGAGACTGTGGATTTTGCAGGAAGCGTATTGAGTGGTGGCGGCAGCACACCGCTTCCCGAGGCCAGCGCGACCGACTGGGTTAACATGATAAACGAATATCAGAAGGGGTCTCTCGCTAGTCGCTTGGGTATCCCGATGATCTATGGCATTGATGCTGTTCATGGACACAATAATGTCTACAATGCTACAATCTTTCCGCACAACATTGGGCTTGGAGCAACAAGGTAAGTATTAGTTCCTTTAAGCTTTGTTTGCACTGAAAAAAAAATAGAAAAACATGAATTTTCCACTCCTTTGTTCTACACGTACTTTTGTTGCTCATTGATATTTTTCGCTGTTTATTTCTTATGTATACAGAGACCCTGACCTGGCTCGAAAGATTGGTGCCGCTACTGCTCTTGAAGTCAGAGCTACTGGCATTCCTTATGTCTTTGCTCCGTGCATTGCGGTAATGACATAGAAGTTTTTCTGTGTAGTTTGCACTGATTATACCCAAAGCATAATTGCCAAAAACCTTCTTTGTAGGTCTGCAGAGATCCTAGATGGGGCCGGTGTTACGAAAGCTACAGTGAGGATCCTAAAATAGTGCAAGATATGACTGAGATCATTCCGGGGTTACAAGGAGATATTCCTTCCAATTCCCACAAAGGAGTTCCATATATCGGTGGAAAGTAAGACTTCATTTTAGTTCCTTTTATGTTCCTAAATCAGTAATGTTATGGTTATTGCTCTCTTTCTTTGTAAAGTATAGTTTAAAAGGTAAGAAAGAGAAGGAACAAGAGAAATGAGAATGTAGCAATGCACTTGGATTTGCATATTGACCAACATATCTGTGATTACGAGTTTTTGTTATTCCTTACATTTGCAGGACTAAGGTCGCTGCTTGCGCGAAGCACTTTGTAGGTGATGGCGGGACGACAAAGGGCATCAACGAGAACAACACAGAAATCGACCTGCATGGCTTGCTCAGCATCCACATGCCTGCGTATTCTGATGCGATCATCAAGGGTGTCTCGACGGTTATGATTTCCTACTCCAGCTGGAACGGAGAAAAGATGCACGCAAACCGTCAGCTTGTCACCGGCTTCCTCAAAAACACACTCAAGTTTAAGGTTCGGTTCATTAAATAACACTCAGTGCTAAATGAAGTTTTCTGTTTAGTTATCCAAATATTTGTCTCTTTTTAGTGCATTTCCAAGGCACGTTTCTTGCACCATGTTTTAGTGCACAAGTTGATCATAGTTATCTGTATATTCTACATAGCCTGCTTAAACTCACTCATCAGTTTTAGAAGTCACTTTTTCTCAAGTCCAGCGATACTTATACACACATCGATTTCAAATCTTGACACTCCTTTAGGTTTCCTTATACAGTTATGTTATTGTGCTTCAACTATTCTGCTTGTTTCTTTGGTTTCAATCTGTCCAACATTGACTCACATAACCTTTAACTTTATTCGGTTTTTTCAATTCAGGGTTTTGTTATCTCAGATTGGGAAGGAGTTGACAGGATTACTACACCACCGCACGAAAACTACTCATACTCCGTCCAAGCTGCAGTTGAGGCTGGCATTGACATGGTTAGGCTGACATTATGCTCATCTTGGACATGTATCAAAAAATATTCACACTATTTTCTGATGGTCTTGGTTCAATGACAAAACCAACACATAGTTGATACAAATGCTCAATAAAAACTCTTAAAATTTTGACTGGCTTTTACAGATTATGGTCCCTTTCAACTATAGTGAGTTCATTATTGATCTCACCAATCTTGTTAAGAACAACATCATCCCGATGGCAAGAATCAATGATGCTGTGTCCCGGATTTTGTTTGTTAAGTTCAAAATGGGCCTGTTTGAGAACCCGTTGGCTGATCTTAGCTTAGTCAATGAGCTTGGAAGCCAGGTAGGTCTCCTGAAAGTCATCTATCACCGATCCCTATTTTCTGTTTACTATTCGTGAATATTTCAAGTTTCGAACTAAAGCATAGTTCTCATTTGCGCTCAATCACCCAATGTAGTTTCAAATATGTTGGTGTCTTTCCCTGTCGATGCTCTAATATTCTTTGTTTCGGACATATCTTGGCACTCGATCAGGCACACAGAGACCTGGCACGGGAGGCGGTGAGAAAATCGCTTGTGCTTCTGAAGAATGGGAAAAACGAAACGACTCCATTACTACCCCTTTCCAAGAAGGTTCGCAAGATCTTGGTTGCTGGTAATCATGCTGATAACTTGGGTTATCAGTGTGGTGGTTGGACAATTTCTTGGCAAGGATTTGATGGAAAGAAAGCTACAAGAGGTGGTGGTTTTTACCTTTTTAATGCTTCTAATTGCATCCAAGCGACTCCTATGCCAACCGACAAAAAGTAATAACTTTCCTGTTTTAGGCTTTGAGATTAGAACTATAATAAAATAAGTGATTCTTAACATAAAAGTTTAGAAATTATGCTATTCTTGGTCAATTACTCTACTATTTTGTTGTTTTTAACAGAGTTAGTAGGCATTGTCTTGGTAATTTGTGTTGTCTAATCAATTCTTTGCGGCTCTTGGGTTCGATGAAATTTTCATTTTAAGTCTTGAATTGTAGTGATGGAATTTCTTTACTGTGAGCAGGAACTACCATCCTCGATGCCATAAAATCGACAGTTCGATCCGAGCACAGAGATCACCTACAACGAGAACCCCGATGCTGAATTTGTCAAGTCCAACAACTTTGCGTACGCAGTGGTCGTTGTTGGCGAGCACCCTTATGCCGAATCTTCAGGGGACAGCACGACCCTCACAATGGCTGATCCCGGGCCCAATGTGATCAACAACGTCTGCCAGAGTGTCAGGTGCGTGGTAATCATCATCTCCGGGAGGCCCATTGTGATCGAACCGTACCTCTCCTCTATCGACACTCTAGTGGCAGCATGGCTGCCAGGCACTGAAGGCCAAGGCATCACCGATGTCCTCTTTGGGGACTATGGATTCACCGGAAAGCTGCCGAGGACATGGTTTAGAACTGTGGATCAGCTGCCGATGAATTATGGCGACGAACACTACGATCCTCTGTTCCCTCTCGGGTTTGGACTCAAAACCGAGTCGATTAAGGAGCTTGTGGCTAGGTATGTTTCTGCTACAGGTTTTAAGGCTTAAGCTAGATTTTCCCAGTGCTTTGCTTTCATAGCAATTTGAAAGGAAATCATCGGCACAGAATGATTATATACTCTTAAAATACAAAGACTTTTATAATAATAAGTAACTCAGAAAATTATCGGCACGTTTGGTGCTCTATATTGTAGTGTATTATTGTATTATGTTGTTTTGTTACTTGTACAAATTGTGTATCTGCCTTACGAAACTGTATTAAAAATTTGAAAACACAGTTTGATATTATAGTAGATAATACAGTCTAGTCTAATATATCCTTGTTTTGTCCTATAGGTCAACCTCAGCCAGTGTTGCTTCAAGGCCATATGTTGTTTTCATTATGGCTTCTCTGATTATCAGTTTATACTTAAGAGGTATGTTTATGCATTGATTGAAAGTTTTTCTTCTGAAAAAATGTTAATTTTTATTTGCCAATTCTTGTTGATTAAGCACAGGGTGTTGAGGATTTTGAGAAGTAAAAACTGGATATTTAAGAGGGTTTGGCTTGGTTTGGTTAGCTCTATCAGGACCAAGTCCTCCCAAGCCCCAAATAAGAGCATATTGCTTCAATCATTTGTAGTTTAATTAGCTTAGAGATGGCCTTATTCTCTCACCATTGTTTTTTACTTAATTCTATAATTAGGACTTCAATATTATCATTATTTAGCATTTTTGTATCTAGCCACCAATTCTCAGTCATTGAGTGTGTCATCATGGTGTATTTGTTAATTTTAATAGTTTCCCTCATGAGAAACCCTCAAGAGCTCTAATCTGATTTTATTTTATGGCATTTAATTTATTAATGTTCTGTCACATTTCATGTTCCAAGCTGTGAAGAAATGTAACTATAACATGCTAGTATTTGTCATCATTGGTCTGAGAAGTGGTGGATCAACAATAGCTGTTAATGGTACAAACGCTTAGATTCTCTTAAAGTTTTATTACCTATAGCTTTGAAAAATAATTCAAATCACTAGTGAAAATTGAATGAAAATTGGCTGTCCGATCGTGCGTGTTCCCGAATAAAAAATGTATCTGAAACATGAATTAAGATCCTCTTTCCTCTTCATTTTTTGACATGTAAGTGATGTAACCATAACTAATTATTTTAACAAATAATACATATAACGAGAACACAGAAAATGACCTGTATTACTCATTTAATAAAACATTAAGCACCTAAACTAATCAAGTCTTGAAAATTTTCTCAGAGGTCTCCACTAACGACAACTTTCATTTTTCCATGCCTTCTGTTTTTTGGAAGAATTAAATTAATTAGCGTACAATTTATGCAGTATAGTAAAGTTTTAGACGATCAAGTAATAATGGTTAGGATTATTTTTAGTTTGACTTTTTTTTTTTCCTCTTAATTTCTATTTTGGTTATGTCAATAGTTTAAACTCTACAAAACGTCCTCTAATTAAGAAATGAAAGTCTCTCTTCTTCTAAGAAAGTAAAAGGGAAAGTAGTTTTTCTTCTTCTAACGATTACAAATAACACATATTAAACCGCACCATATAAACCCCTTCATATTAGCATGGACCATTAAGTACCATGAACATATATATACACCTTTGTATAAGAGGTAATGCCCGAATTAATTCTAGGGGTAATGGGAAAGTATTGCAAGTTGCAAGAGTAACAAATAAAATATAGATTTAAAAGAAAAAAAAATGTTTCTACAAAAGCACTATGCCTTTGTTACAACTTTTGAGCTCAAGAAGCCAAAAACTGCCTCTACCGAGCAAATAACTTGCTTGACATTGAATTAAACAAGCTGCAAAAGGCATGAAAGGATATTGCATAGCAAACCGGTCTAAAAAAATATTGAGAAAATAAAATTACATATTGACCTTGTTAGCAACCTATAATAACCATGTCTCCGGACTTTTTACTACAGAGCCATCCAACCATGTTTGATGTACATGTAACCATATGAACTCGTCAGGTCGCTCGACCTGCAGAACCATGACAAGAAATTGTAACCAAAATATTCGCTATATTCATATATTTCATTAAACATTTTTAGTCAAGCAGAACATGACATCTTATGGGATTGAGATAAGCTGGATATTGTAGTTATTATACCTTTGAACTTAATAAGATCGTTGTCAAACAGCCACGCCGCTCCTCCCCTACAACAAGAATTCGGAAATGATTCGACCTTATCGGATAATTAATGAAGCTGAGGAGCGGTGCTACGGAGGATTTTAGTTTTGAGTTTTATGCCAAAATTAATCTTCTCCTTGAGGAGATGGGAAAGAGAAACGACATTAATAGAAGTAACAATGTGAGTGCATCTTCTTCAGGAGCCGTACCAAATGAAATCAAGGTGCGCATTTTATATATTAGAAACCAAAATAATGGCCCGAAAGACAAAAGCTTACCAAATGACTCCCACTTATCGCACTTCACCAGCCATGTTTCTGCGCCAATTTGTGCTGAGGATACTCGATCTACCCATACCTTAAACTGTTTTCCCTGTCTGTCCCCATAAAGCCTTTCCATTGCATCGATACACTGATGAATAGTTCTCTCAGTCCCCGATGGATGGACGAAAGTACCACGGGAGTACTGGCGAAAAAAGAAAAACAGCAGCGACAGATTATGACATTGTACCGTCATAAGGTTTAGGGGACTGAAAAGATATTCTGCAAAGAGTCGGTAGGTATATAACTTACGGAAACTGATTTTATAGTCCGCAGATGGTGCTCAGACTTCTGAACTTCTGCACGCCGCCATCTCTCGTAAAACAAATAAAACTTCACCACTTCATAACCTGGATTGACGATTCTCACTTTGCACAGTTAGTCTCTGATATCTCTTGGAGACACATTGGCACCAAGACCAAACCTACCCATTGCTTGTATGATCCCTGCTGCGCATCTCTCAGTTGCGTGAATTATGTTCGGATTGTTTCTCGCATTATCTGAATACCACTGCAACAGCTCTTCCTGTGCGTTGCGAACCTGTGTAATCACAAAACAACCATGTTTGATCTCAGAAAATATTTAGAAAATGGTTGAACCAAGAAAACATGAGGATATTGCAGCCTACAAACCATCACACCATAGACTTCAGGAACGCTGAACAGATCTGCATCGTTGCCAGAGTCTCCACAAACCAGAGTGTTGACTGGTGGATTTCCTTCACTTTCGAATTTCTTAAGGAGATATGCAAGGGCTTGCCCTTTGCCTGCGCCTCGTGGCAATACGTCTAAAGCAGTTCCACTGCTGAAGATTATCTTCACATCCAACTGGCCAAAATGCCCACCGAGATTAGAAAGACAATTCACTGGAATACTAAGAAGGGCGTTTTCGAGCAACTGATTATCTTCGAGGAAACTGACTCTTACCCCTCGTTTCTCCAAACGATCTGATAGGACATCTATTATCCTCGGCGCATTGACCTTGTCTACGAAAAAGCTAACCTTGTGAGGGCGTTGATCCATTTCCGACTGCAATAATCCCAATCATTGATAATCATCAATCCAGTAACTTCATCTTCAATGCTTAGCATAAAGAACAACGTCCCTGAACTTACTTAAATATGTGAATTCAATCTGTTCTTTGCCAATGGCACAGTTTTTGAACCGATAATTATCCATTTTCCTATTTCCAACATTGTAGGACAAATATTACTATCTCACCTTCTTATAGACCTCACATTGGTCCAAAAATAAGGAAGAAAGAAAGAAAAAACTCATATTTCAAAAAAAAAAAAAAAAAACTCATATTTCTACAACACCAACATTAGTTGGCATTTATTGCACAGAAAAATAAAGACTAAATCAGTCAAGTCAAACACGACAAGCTTCAGACTTTCAATGATGAGCGACTTAAACTTAACTAAAGCAACAATTTTTTTGCACTGACTTCACTATCCCACTTTCAAGTTTCAGCTAAAAACACAGGGAGTCCCTTTGACAATCAAACAAAAAGACTGTAAATTTTGCAGTTACTCAAAAGCAATGATAAATCTTTGCAATCAAGTCCTAAAACACACACTTTAACCCACCTGAGGAACGAGCTCAGGAAACTTGGAAGTCTCTTGGACGACGACGTTTCGGTCCCACCCCAGACTCATAAGTTCTCGCCAGCCCTCGTCGGCAACCATGGAGTGGCCGTAGGCGATCTCGGTGCCGACGGACATGACGGCGATGTCGGGCGTCAAGAGGGGCTTGTGGGCCCGGAGGAGGCGGAGCGACGGCGGCGATCTCCCGGTGGAGAAGACGAGCAGCGAGTCCGGGCGGTGGTGGGCTTCCCAGAGCGCGTTGAAGCGTAGGAGAGAGAGGTCTCGCGGGTCGTCGTGGTCGACCTGAGAAGAGAAATGGAACGCCGTGTTTGTGAGTGAGAGAGAGAGAGAGAGGGAGAGAGGAGAGAGTGTATGTGTGTAGTACGAGAGTGGAATCGAGGTCGGAGACGAGCATGAGGCGTGGAGAGCCACTGAGACGGTCCATTATCGACATCGCTGATCGCTCCACAACACAGCTCTTCCGTGTAATATATATATATATATATATATATAATTGTTTCGTTTGTTTGTTGTTTTCAACATATTATATTATGTTATGGAATGTTGTGTGTGTGTGAGTGTGTCAGTGTGTGTGTTGTGTGTATGTTAGTAATATGTTATTATTATGTTATGGAATGTTATGTGTGTGTCGTGTGTGTGTATGCAGTATGTCACACTTACATTACATGTGTGTGAAAAAAAAAAAAAAAAAAAAAACGATAGTTCTGATTCAAACGACACTTGATGGCATAAACGACATAGTTTAAGAAAAAAAGAAAATTGAAAAACGACATGTTCTGAAAAAACGACACTAAAATAAAAACGACAAGTTTTAAGAAATTGGAGAACAATGAGGAAATGGTCTGAAAAATAGAAGAAAAAAAATAAAAATGAGATAATTTAGTTAAAAACGACACTATAGTTGTAAAACCAACAGACTTCTAAGGCATACGGCATGGAGACCAGAAAACGACATGTTCTATATAAATGACACCAAAAATTCCATGCGATATTTCAAGAACAACAACCTATTGTAATAAACGACATCTGATTAGAAGAACGACAATGATTCTTTAGAAAGACAATACTTATATAAATACGACAAGATGTCACGAAAACGACAAGATGTCAATAAAACGACAACAAGTGATAGAAACGACAGAATTCCTAAAAATTGAATATGCGAGCATGTGTTATTTTGTACAAGGAAATATGAAACCGACGTGAAAATACAAACAACATCATTCGGTTAAAACGATAGTTTAGTGGTAATACGACACTTTTTTGAAAACGTCACAGTGAATGATAAACGACAAATTCTGTAAAAACGACAATAAAAATCTAGAACCGGCAAATCTTAATAAAACCGATATCTGATTGATAAAATGATTGCATTGAAAAAGAAAAAAATTTCTGAGTAAGAGTATTGACATTATAAGATAATAGGTTAAGACTATCTCCATCAATACAAATTAATTTAACACCAAAAAATTAAAAATAAGTCATATCTAGCATTAGATAGATGCTAATGCTATGTATTTTATTATTTTACAGTAATAAAACTCATTAACGATAATTTGTCTTAGCCAATAATAGAGAAGTGCACAAGTAACAATAATGACTTCAAGTACTCTTATTTCACACACACACACACACATATATATATATATATATATATATATTTAAAGTTCTAGAAAACATAGGGAATAAGGGCCTTGACATGTTGGGGAAAATCCTCAAACTTGGAAATGTACCATTGCCTAGTGGCACTACTCCTTCCAACTAAGTAAAACATTGTTCCCAAAGCCACAGAGAATGAGTGAGGTGTTTGAGCAATAAAAGAGAATCCCACAAATTCTATGATCTCAAAAAGATAATGTGGGCAAATCACTAGGTCAAAAAGACCCCCTTTTGGAATCTTATACTTTCCATCATCACTAGTTTCTCTTAGATGGGATAGAAGATTGTGGTGGTAAAAATTCCCAATTATCCCTGTCACAAACAACACAAGTCCAAGGTATTTCAGATCAATTTGAGGTCCTATAAGGCCTTGTGAAAGATGTTGGGCATATATCATGGTTGTTGTGGATGTGAAGTAGCTGAGAGAGATGAGTAGTGCTGTCTCTAGAACCATTGTGCCACTATACTTGTGAACAAATAGAACCTGTGAAAAAACATAAAAATACAAGTCATAAAAATCCAATGATGAATAATCTAGGTCAATGTGGCATGTTGTGGTCCACAAACTCCTCCTTAAAAGAAGGAAATCTTGTGAACATATTGTGTGGTGTTAAAATTAGATGAACGGCTATAGAGAGCTATATATTTTTTATTTTATAAGTTAGTACATAGAGGGTGGACTAAGGCTTAAATTAATTATCTCTAGAGACTCAAAATTAGAAACGTACAACATTAGCTACTTATTGTCTAAATTATGCCTCTACGTTAACGAGAGCTAATGACATTACCAAGTTATCCTCACTTGAGAAAATAAATAACAACATAAATTAATGATAATTTCCCAAGAAATATAATACCCGTTGTATAAAATTTATCATTTCCTTAATCATATCTCAAACAACGCAACTCCAAATCCATTGATCCTACCAAACAAAATGTTACTCAAGTACTAAGTTAAATTCTTACGTGAAACCTAATACCATATTACCACGCACCAAAGAGCTTCATATAAATGCTAATTAAAATTCAAACACTCTTAATTTTCTACATTTACAAACAAAAAGAAACAAATACTAATTACCTAAAAAGCGATGCCTCTTAACAAGGAAAAAGAGAACAAATAATTCTACCTCGTATATCCTCTTGAAGAAATGAAGGGCAAGAGCCGAATTAAGCAGCAACATTCTAAGATTGCCCTCGTGGGGGAACATCGAGAACAACACCATGCTCGCAAGGAACGCCGGGGTGTAGCAAACGAGCATGCCCGTTTTGCTCGGCACCTTCGTTTTAGTTTGCCCTAATTTGGCAGAACCAACATCATCATGTTCTTCGGCGCCATTATTCGAGAATTTCGAGTACTTCAAGTTTTGTCCTCTCATCTCCGACAGCCCACTCATGGCAAAGGACGGTATGTTCATCACAGACAATGCATTGAGGAAAAGGGAAGGAGGTGGTGGGAAAACAAGCTTCAGCAATATAGACTCCATAATCTCTCTCGCTCTCTGTCAAGATTTTTTTATTTTATTTTATTTTATTTTTTGAGTAAGAATGAATTAGGTGAGTTTTGTGTTTGTATAATCCATAAAATTAAAAGCCACAGAGTACATTTTGATGTTGGTAGATATTTGTCATGTAGGTAAGTGTACGTTTAATTGTATTGGAAGTATGTGGTCTAGGTTTTTCCATCTTATTATGGACGTAAATGTTTCCACGTTAGCATATGGATATTGTGGGATTCTATGTTATTTTATCTTTTACCTTTTTTACACCACCGTTGCCCGCCGTCGCCCCGGCCCGAGTTTGATGACTTTTAGTTTTTTGGAAAATTTAAAAAATATCACTTCTGTACAATTTGCTTTGAAAAATACTGTCTTAAAAGAAAAATTGCAGTCTATGTCATTATTTAGTAGTGAATTGACCGAATTGCTTTTTTTTTTTTTTTAACAAATGAGGAAGACAAGATAAGGAAATAGGGGCAACATAGTAATTTGGTGATAAAAAAAGTAGCATAACATGCAGTTGTAACATAGTTGCAAACTTGAATATGAAATGTGACATGAGATCTAATTTTCTCTAGTTTTTTTATTTTTGAAGTTTAAAAACAATTTTTAGGTTTAGTAATTTATCTTTTATTAAATTTTGTAATTTGTGAAAATTTGGTGTATTAGGTTAAAATTTTTTGTTGTGAAAGTGTTAGGTTATAATTCTAATTATGAAATTGTTAGTTTGTGTAAACGGCTATTTTTTGAATGATGGTTTAAGTAAATAGCCAATGTTTCGATTAATTAAAAAATTAGCAATTTCTTAAGGAAATTTTAAGAAAATAGTCACTTTTTAGAAAACAATTTTAAAAAATAGTCACAGTTTAAAAAATTTAAAAACAAGCCCTTTCAGAAATTTCTTACAGCAATTTTTATATGTAATTTTGTTATTGTCAGAAATTTCTTGCATGTATTATGGCTAGTTTTTAAATTTTTTGAAACTGTAACTATTTTGTTTAAAACACACAGTCTAAAAGGCCATTTATCTAAGTGGCCCTTTCTTAACTGCATGTTGATGTGTATTTACCTTAATTACGATCTTATTAGTTCTCTTATATATTAGTAGCTAATAACTTAATTTTTAGAAACTTTGGTCATTTCCTTAAAGCACAGACTAAGAAATGGCTAAATACTAAATAGACAAAAAATTGACCAGTTAAGAAATTAGCCATTTTAAAGGTAAAGTTTGAAGGATTTAGCTCTAAAGTCAAAATTAAGGATTTAGTCGTAACACATGTGTATTATATTATATTACACGTATGTTACGGCTAAATTATTAATTTCATGAAACTATGGCTAATTCCTAAAATATTGACAAAAGTTTGATTAAATCCTTAAAAATCTCATAAGTTGATGATATAATCACCCAACGTATATAATTCAAGGAATAAAAACGTAATTAGTTCTAAAAATTATAAATTAATACTAGTAATTTTCGGTTGTAACTGAACTATCGCGGTATCTTTGTATTCTTATTTTGCCTTCTGACTTCAATGCTTAATTTAACCTACCAGTATTTGGCACGTGCTCCACATGTGCGATGATTTTTTTTTTAAAATCTCATTAAATCATAAAATAAAAATAAATAAGGAAAAATATTATAAAAATGTTATTATTAAAAAAAATATATAGTAAAAAACTATTTTTTAAATAAAAAATTATAAAATGACATAATAACAAAACTAAAAATATTATGATATCAAAAGACGAGAAAAAAATTAAGAGATAAAAAATATAGGGAAAAAATATAGAAGAAAAAAAAGAATAGAAAAAAAAAACACGCGCCCAAAGGGAGAGTGAAGGAGAGCCTGACAGGCGGGCCCCATGCAAGCCCCACGCATGACCTGTATAATTTTTTTTTGCTTTTAGTCCTTCGGTCTTTTATTTACACCCTCATTTAATTGTATTTTAGTCCTTCAAATTTTCAAAAATTATATAAAAGCCCAATTGCTTAAAAATATTTCATTTTGACCCCCCAAAAAAAGCTTTTTTTTTTTTTTTTTTTATTTTTACGAAAAAACGCCAAGAAACCGCTTAAAAAAAAACACGCAACGAAAACTTGAGAAACGCTTTTGTATTGTAAGATTATATCCATTATATAAGTAAATTGTCTTAGTTTATTAGCACCCTCCAGATTAATACCTTCCAATCTTATAATGAAATAAAAAGACAGCTTCATGATACAATATGGACATTCTAATTAATGTAAAAGCCGATGGAAAGTCTGTCACAATGTGATTTAAAAAAGGTGCAAATTGTAATTACTTTATTATTTGATGTCTTTTTCTACATATTTATAAAACATAAGGGATGAGAGCCTTGACACCTTGTGGGAAATCCTCAAACTTAGAAAGGTACCAATGCCAAGTAGCAAAACTCCTTCCCACTAAATACAACATTGTCCCAATAGCAACAGAAAATGAGTGAAATGTTTGAGAAATAAAAGACAAGCCCACAAATACAATAATCTCAAAAAGATAATGTGGGCATATAACTAGGTTGAAAAGACCACCCTCTGGAATCTTGTACTCTTTAGAGACACCACTCTTTTCATGATCTCTTAGTTGGGCAAGAAGATAGTGGTGGTAGAAATTCCCACTTATCCCTATTAGAAATAACAAGACTCCAATGTATTTGAGATCTATTAATGGCTCTTCAAGTCCTTGTGAAAGGTGTTGAGCATAAACCATGCTTGATGTGGTTGAAAAGTAACCCATAGAGATGACCATTGCAGTGCCAACCATCATGTTGCCACTATATTTATGAACAAATAGAACCTACAAATCGTATTATATATCGTTATTTTTTGAGAGCAACCAAAAATCCAAATTGTTCCTTGTTCTCTAAATTGAGAGATGTGGTGGAATTTCTTGTGTACCTTAAATTAGTTACAAAATTTTTTAGGCCAAAAAGATTATTTGCTATGTTATTTTTGCAAAAGTTCAAAACTCATCAAGTAATTCTCAGTCTAATATAATTGATATTTCTGTAGAATATATATATTTTTTAGTTTTATAAATAAACCTGGAGTAATTAATACACCTAAATCCATGTTGCTACCTAGCTGACCAAGATCTGATATATATATATATACACACACACACACACATATATATCTCTGATTGGTATTCCATGTCTTGGCCCTCTTCTTTCTTTTGGTTTTGTGACCAACTGGTACCTCTTCTTATAATTTCAACAAAAATATTTCCTAAGTAATGAGATTTTATTGCAAGCAAGTCTCTTTAATTTATAAATATTTGTCATATATATACTATGTTGGAGTTAAAAATCTGATATAAATTAGCAGCTGGCTCATCTACTATCATCTTAAGCTTCTCAGAGGATTAGTAATCTAATCGAGAGTCTTGTATTTTGTCTTAACTTCTCAGCACTATACCAAGCAGTATTTAAAAAAAAAAAAAATTGGGAGAAAAGAATTATATAAAAACAATTAAAGTCATACATACATACATACATATAATATATACCTCAAATTCCCTTTTGAAGAAATGAAGAGCCAGAGCGGATTTGAGCAAGAGATTTCTGACACTAATAGTCTGATCAAGAAAGAAGAAGCTGGCCAAGCTGAGCAGAAAAGCAGGAGTGTAACAAATGAGCATGCCTGTTTTGCTTGGAACCAATATGGCTTTTTTCTCTTTGGTGTTTGAGATGTTAAAGAACTTTGAATATGGCATGTTCTTTCCTTTTATCTCCCAAAACCCACAAATGGCAGATAATACAAGACTCATCACAGACAGTCCATTGAGGAAAACAGAAGGTGGAGCTTTGAAAACTAAGTAAAACTCCATTATTTTGCTCTCTCTGATCTCTCTGAAATTCACTTTAATTTGGTCTATTTTCCTATTTCTAAACACTAATAGGATTGTGTATACAAAAGAAAATGGCACACAATATATATATATATATATAAAAATTAGTTAAAACATGATAAGTTACATATATAACCCTACCAGCGCATTACAAAAAGTAAAAGATTCCCAAGAAAATAGACAGAAATTAAACATGGAAGGTGGTAGGAGTACAAATTGAAAAAAATTTCCTTAAATTTTGATATTAATACATTATGCCCCCCGGGAAGTTTATATAAAAGGTACTTTAAAAATCTCAAATATACCCCACATGCATGAACTCTGAAAAGTATTATTTTTAATTTAAGCAATCATGCAAGTTATATTATGCGTGCGATAGAAGAAATAATAAATATGTTCTATAGATAGGACAAGTTTAACATAATTTATAATTGAATAATTACCTTTTATATGGCACTGATCATCGAGACCAAAAAACAAACTTCCACTCTTTATATTAAATTTATTTTAATTAATGGGCAGCATAACATATAGATACTCTTTTCAACATTGGGGGCTATATATATGGATATATATGTATATATAATGTGGTTTGCATAAATATTACGTCAAAATATTGATACTAAATTCAAATTTAAAGTGTCGCTTTTTAAAAGGTATTTCACATTTCATAAGAAAAACTGGCACTCTTTAAATTTAATGGGGTAAAATGGTGCAAGTGTCAGTATAACATGAAGCTTTGAGGGTCATTTATATATAGATATATATAGTTGAGACATATCATGTCATATCTGTTGTCTTTGTGCACCGGAGTCTATTGAGGGCTTTGGATTCCCTATATACATATATATGCTATTGCCTATGGACAAGTGGTGTTTCAATTTTTTTTTAGATGAATGTTAATCAAACTGATGCTCTCCAATTTGGCTTTGTAATCCCAATTAGGACAAATTGTCTTTTATTGTGCATAGGGAATAAACATGCGGACTATCCTATAAAGTTTATCAGATTCTTTCTTTGTTTTCTAACCGGTGATCCAACCAATGGTTAGGTTTAGCAGTAATGAGATTAATATATATAGGCGGCTATATTGGCGCACGAGTCCACGAGCTCCTTCTGATATAGATATTTGGTGATCGTGAAGCCGATATTTAAGAGAGAGAGAGAGAGAAAAAAAAAGGCTAATTCATATATATATATATATATATATATATATTGTTGTTTCTTATGTCAATATGCATAGTGTGTTTTAGATGAAAGGAGGAGAGAATTAGAAAAATTATCCTAAAAACATCAAGGAATTATAATTTATATGATTTTTTTTAGGTTTTTATATATTTGTATCCTTTCAACATAATTAGTAGAGATAAAGAAAGACACGATATGAAGGAGAGGTTTTTTTTTTTTTTTTTTTGTTTTGTCTTATCATTGGATATTTTTACAAATTTTTAATGATGATGCCCATAAAATTTAACACGCGATACACATGCATATACCGATATAGATACGCTATTTTTTTAGGGCTAATTAATTAATCATTTTTCTATTTCTTGAATTATAGATTAAATGTGATTTTGGTTATTAATGACGTCATTTTTTAAAAAGTATATATCAGCATCTCTCTCGTTGACATACATCTTTACACCTCTTTTGAGTACGTGCCACTATATAATCAATAAGAGTAAACACGCATGGAATTTAAACTTCATGCTAGATATTTTTGTCGATTTTTTCACAATCTCCACAGCCAAAAGTACTCTAATACTTATTATTGAAAAAAAAAATCGTCACACACTCACCAACAAAATCAGAACTGCACAAGCAACGGAATCACAAACAATAAAAAATTAGAGAAGACAATGAGTTAAGTGGTTCGCAAACTACTTATGTCATTATAAATCGATCCTAATTCATTATAAATTTGGTAACGATGACACACTTGACACACACAATATGAATATTTAGTTTAAAATTTTTTTTTTTTTGAAAAGTAGGAAGTATATAGTAATCCACTTTTAACTTTAAGATACAAGGAAGAAACGATCTTACCCGCATGATATAATTAATGACCATCTATACATATTATAGCCTAATATATAATTTAGAAAACAAAGGAAATAAGAGACATACCAAGTGTGAGAAATAAAAAAGATCCAAAAAACCCAGCAATCTCAAAGAGGTAATGTGGGAAAATAACCAAGCCAAATAGACCTCCCTTGGGAATCTGATCTGACATATTTTTCTCTACCTTTTTCACTCACTTTTGAAAGAAGAAGATGGTGGTAGAAATTCCCATCAATCCCTACCAAAAACAACACAACATCAAAGTATTTCATGTCAATTATTGATGGTTGATTTTCATGACCTAGCTAGTTGAGTATTGATAGAGCCTTCATGTGGATTGCATAATTTGTAATGGAAATAAATCATGTTGGCGGTGGTGGAGAAATAACTAGATGATTACAATTGCAGAGTTAATGGCCATTCCTCCTCTGTATTTGTGGATAAATAGAGCCTATAAAAATGAGAAATTGATGCCACATATATACTATCATAGAGTGCAGTTATGAATCATTAAATTTATTTATTTTTAATTAAAAAATTGATAATCAAATGGTTCAAAACTGTTTAATGTAATGTAATAATATATGCATTATGCAGTACTACCCAGCCTTTTCCCACAAAGGTTGAAAATTCATGACAATTAATTTATTTTCACATTGATTAATTACCAAAAATATAGAAAACAAAACAAAAATCTCTTCGTTATTGACATGTGACACATAAATATGGCTGGTCCTCCGTGCGTACAAGATACGTGGATGATATTTAATCTCTCTCTTTTACAATGTGGGTTATTTTTGCCAGAATTGACAAGTCTAAATATTCGGATTTTTTTTTTTTACATAATGATATTTATTAGACGACATTTTCATGCATTTATATATCAGAAATCATTTCCCATTCTTCATGATAAATACATCAATTTCTCTTGCAATGAACTCAAAAAATCCAAAATAATAATAATGACATTTTAGAGTAAACAATTGTTGAATGAGATATTTGATTAGCATTTTATTGTAAAATAATGATATACGTCCCTAGATTTTTCCGTTTTCGATTAAATTTTTTTTTATTGGCATTGATAATAAGACGTTACAAAATGAAAAGTTAATAATGTACAAGATCGATGATGCCCAATTCAACTCTCTAACAAAGACTCAAAGAGTATGTTGTTGGTAAAAATTTATCAATTCACACACCCACAGGCGCACAAATCACACGCAGCGAAATACGCAGAGCAATAAAAATGGATGAGATACACAATTTAAGTGGTTCGACAAATAACCTATGTCCATTGTAAATAGATCTCTTTCACTATTCAATTTGACAGAGATTACACACTCAAACACTCTCAAATCTTTTACCAACTCAAATCCTAATTACACCACAATTGTCTATCTCTCTCACACAATCACACACACTTCTTCTCACACACATACCTCGACAATTAACATTTTAATTGCACCACACTCACAGCCGTTTCGCACATCACAAAGCACACACACTGCAGCCTTTTCTTTTTCTTTCTCACTCGGCGCACTATTTCACAATACGCGGCTGTTTTTCTTTTTCCTCTTGGCTGCCCACTTTGCCGCACACCCAACAGCCCTCTTAACTTTCTTTTGACGTTGGCTGCACACAAACATTCACTAATCACACACATATATATAGCTAGGTATAGATAGGTGTTTAATCACATTGGGCTTTAAGTTTTTGGCCCATCAAGCCCATCACATTTCTTTTCCTTTAATATGTTCTACATAAAGGGACTTAAAAGTGAGACCTACTGTTATTAAAGAGTTGAGTTCACCATGATCACGTACTCATAGTATATCCAACATATATATTACACCATTACAAGACAACACAAAAATAAATAAATAAATAAATATATATATATAGAGTACTATACCTTAGAATACAAATGGAATTAGAGCCTTGACATCTTTTGGGAAGTCTTCAAATTTGGAAATGTACCATTTCCTAGTGGCATAACTCCTTCCCATCAAATAAAATATTGTGCCAATTGTGAAGAAATATCCAAACAACGTTTGAGAAATAAATGAAATCCCCAAAAACTCAATAATCTCAAAGAGATAATGAGGGCAAATGACTAAGCCAAAGAGACCTCCTTTGGGAATCTTGTAGGACTTCTCTTCCTCACCCTTTTTCCTCAATTTGGAAAGAAGGAAATGGTGGTAGAAATTCCCACTTATGCCCAACAAAAACAATACAACGCCAGTGCATTTCATGTCAATTAATGGTGGCTGATTTTCATGGTCTAAGTGATCAATAGAGCCTTGTGTTGGATATAATAGCTTGTTATAATGGAAGTAAATCAGGTTTGCAGTGGATGAGAAATAACTGAGGCTGATGAGAATTGCACTGCTAATGGCCATTCCTCCGCTGTATTTGTGAATGAATAGAACCTACAAGGATTAATTAAATAATGGTATTTTTTTTTTATTAAACAATCATTAAAAATATTAAATGGCTAGATTTAAAAAAAAAAAAAAAGAACAAATTTATGTGGAATTTAATAAGTGGAGATAACTAAATTGTGTTTGAACAGTTATGTAATTTTACAATAAAGATAAATTATTATTAAAATTACTTTATTGGACTAGATCTAATTATCATCTTCCATACTCTTTATATAGTCGGGTGTGTGTAATGATAGTTGAATCAAAAATAAATATAGAGATAATTGAGTAAATAGTCATTTTTTAATGATATTTTAAGAAAATAGTCAACGTTTTGATTAATTAAGAAATTAGTCATTTTTTTAACTGTATGATGATGTACTTTACTTTACTATCCTTAGTTCCCTTATGTATATTAATGACTAATAACTTAATTTTTGAAAACGTTGATCATTTCTTTAAAATATGAACCCAGAAACTAGTCAAATACTAAATAGCGCTTTGAGTCAAGTCTAATTAATGTTCGCAATGATTGAAATAAACAAATTTATTTATTAGTCTATTTGGTATTTGGTCATTTATTAGTCTATGTTTTAAGGAAATAGTAAATGTTTTAAAAAATTAAGTTATTAGCCACTAATTACATTAGAGAATTAAGGACATAGAAGTAAATGCGAATTAAATTAAGAAAATAACTAATTTCTCGATAAATTCAAACATTGGTTGTTTTCATAAAACATCATTAAAAAAATGATCATTTGCTCAATAATATCTTTTTTTATTCTATATATATTTTATAAATATTGTTCCACCAGAGTCATTGAATTTATAATGCTAAATGTATATATAAATGATTTACATGATAAAAAGTAGACGTGAAATTTCAAGTAACCCCTCGAAAAAATTTCGGGTAAATTTTAGATAATTACCCGAAAAAAACCCTTGCCTGATTTCCCGGTAATTACCCGAAATTTACCTGGATTTGCTAAGGAAAGTTCTTTTTATTTTTTATTATTTATAGCTAAGTTTTGCTAAGGAAAGTTCTTTTTATTTTTTATTTTTTGGCTTTCCCTTTTGTTTTCGACCTCCGCCTCGCCCCCTCCCCCGCCCCCGACCTCTGTCTCTCCCCACGACCTCCGCCTCGCCCCGACCTCCGCCTCGCTGACCCCGATCCAAGCTCGACCAAGCATTTTTTTTTTTCAGGTAATTGGAATTTATCCGAAATTGGGGATGGGTAATTTTTTACCCGATTTACCCATCCCCGAAATTACATGCTTAGTAAAAAGCATGTGCGGATCTAGCTACAGTTAAACTAGCTAGTGGGGAGCGAGGGATCAGTTTTCTAAATTAGCTAATTTGGCGTATAAATTTTACGAAACTATTGTAATCCAGAGATAAGTAACCAATGCTTAAATCTCATGTAAAGTACCCAAAAAAAAAAAAAAAAAAAAACCCCAATATTAATGTTTTCAAAAAAAGCAATTTTAGTTTGATAATGTTTACTGTTCACAAGGGCTCCAAGAAATTCAAGTTATGAACCACTCGACCCATAGAGCCAAAACCTCTCATATTCACTGATATATTACGATCAATTTATAAAATACCAAGCACAATTAGTTTATTTTCGGAGAAGCAATATACTATATACATATTTCACATCAAATATATAAGAGATCAACGAAATACAGAGACGTACCTCAAAAACTCTCTTGAAGTAATGAAGGGTTAGGGCCAAATTGACCAAAGCAAATCTAACATCATTGTGATGAGGCAAAATCAGCGTCAAGGAAGCGAGACCGGCGAGAAGCGACGGCGTATAGAGTATGAGCATTCCGAGTTTTCCGGGCACTTTGGCTCGATTTTGAGACCCAAAATTGAAGAACTTAGAGTACCCCAAGTGGTTCCCAACTGCCTCTGAAAATCCCAATAAAGATATCGCTGCTAGGGTTGTCCAAGACAAGGCCTTCATGTACAGAGAATAAGAAGCTTGTGTTGCCAACACAAGGCTTGTCAATATGGAAGCCATATTTATTTATATAGAAATATCAATATTCTCAGCTCCTATATATATTGCTCTCTCTAGATAAACTAGCCCAATTAATATCTTTTTTTTCTTGTGGAATATATGTGATCTATATAGTGAATGATAGTCCTCATATATAGGCTAAAAAGTAGGTCACGTGATACTCACGTGTGAATTGCCCTCTTCAATTCGGCTACCTATTAATTGGTGAATTTTTTTTTTTTTTTGGCTGCTATATTAAATGTTGACCTTGTGTCTTCACTTTGGTACTCTTTGTACTGTTCCGAGAAAATGGACTTTTGATTGTGGTCCAAATATGTTTGACACGTAATTTCTAGGACAATTTTCTATTTATTGCTCTTAGCTACTAGACTAGAATTCGTACGCTTGATGTCTACCTCCAAACCAATTAAATTCTTATTTAATTAGACGACCTAAAATTTTGTAATACATTTTCATGACATTATTAATTAACCAAAAATAAAAGCAAAAATATCCCGTAGCCTGTCTATGTATTACCTAAAAACTAATGAGGATCCATTTAATTTGACATTACGTTCCTAATATTTTAGTTTTTCATATACGTAGAAAAAATTGAGGCAAAAAAATATAACTTGCTATATGTGAGTAATAAATTGATAAGCGTTGCATGTGGGAGATGTACAAGAAACATACTTAGCAGTATAATTTAGAAAAAATTAATCTCAGCCAAAAATGGAGAAACTGAATGTGAACAGTATTTTTTTAAAAAAAATTTCTGCCGTATTATAAAAATTACTCATTTTAAGGAATTCGAATACAAATTGCATATATTTAAATCGCGTTCAGCCTTTTTTCTAGCACTTTATTTGGAGTTGCATTTTTTCCACACGTCAGAGTATGTGTCACTACCTTTGGCATTGATGAAAGGTTGTCAACTCCTTTTTTGTCACAGAGTACCTACCATATTTTTTCTTTCCTTTTCACATTAATTTTCTTTTATTGACGGGTTCGTTTTTTAGGAGGATTCTTGGTGGGTTTTTATTTTTTTGGTAGGAAAAAAAATTTTGAATCACTAGATTTTTTTTTAGTGGATCTCACGTCTTAAAATGATAAATCTAACTATTCAAAAAAGCTTTCACTGCAAAAAAAAAAAAAAAAAAAACCACCGGAGAATCTCCTTATTTTTGAAGTGTAATTTCTTTTATTTTGGATAAATTTATTATTATATGATCCATGAATCATACATACATACATAGAACTTGTAATGAGCAATGAAAGTGGAAAGTGGAAAGATCGTATGTTAAGCAGTCCAACATTTATTATCAGTAAGTTTGTTAATTTAATAACTTCTCATCATTTAATTAATAAATGCAACGACAAAAAATAAGGAGATTTTATTCCTCTTTAAGGATATTATCATTTAAATAAACGTTAGAAGAAAAAGGTATTCAATATTCAACTAACTTATTTAACTATGAGAGCTAATTATTTGCAGCAAATTATATAATTTGTCGACCTACATTTTTTTCCGTTCTTATAGTGCTAAGGTGGTCGGTTTAAGCGAATCCGATTAATATTATGTTTTCACGTTTTAGTCGTTTTCATTTTATTTTATTTTTTCAATTCCATTTGGTCGTACTCGTGAACGAGGAAAATTTAAAGTCAAATTCCATACCAATAAGACAAATTCTAAGGCAATATTTAACATAATAAAGTTATTTTTTTTTTCTTTATAGCAATCATGAATGAATAATCAAATATGAATTGATTTTCTTTTATTAGTAAGATTATTGAAAATGTTAATGTCAGCATCAATCTGACACGAAAAAAAATCAAATGTTATTTGACATAATGCACTAATGTCATTGCAAATGATATATTTTTTTTATTACCTTATTATTATTTAATTTCACAATTTATTAAAGACAATATATATTAGTCAATAATAAGAAACACTATATGCAGAGATTTTTTATAATAAAAAATTTTAATCGTAATTACATGATAAAAAAATAGTCCATCAAAATCAATAATGTTGATTTTGAAATGCTAAAATTCGGCGTGAGGTTTTGATCAAGGCGGTTGCTCAGGCAATCCCTACTTATACGATGAGTGTATTCCGTCTTCCAATAAGTACTCTTGATCGAGATCCTTGGATCCCCTGGCCCCTGCCATGGTGGATTATAAGATCATAGCTCTTCAACGTAAGCTTGATGTGTCTTCTTTAGGGGATTACTCTCTCAAGCCATAATAATTTGGAATCTTGGTCTTCCATGTAAGATCAAAATCTTCATTTGGAGAGCTTTTTCTTGATATTTTTACCTGAGTAGCAATTAAAATTGCAAAAGTTGTTCAAAGTTATAAAAAAATGTCTGAGATGTGGTATTCAGGCGGAGAATGTTATGCATTGCATAGCCCTTTGGTCTTGTGACCATGCACAGAAATTTTGAAAAATGGATCAAGAAGTGCCCTGAGGGGTTTCTTTTGGTGGTGCTTGTTTATTTATGTTTCGAAGTTTGATGTTTAGTTGATTTGGAATACTTGTGTCTTTTTTGCTTGGGCCTTCTGGAACGATAGGAATTCTTTGGTGTTTGCTTCTTCATAAAAAATCGTTGAAAATATATCCCTTGTTTGGTTCACCCATTTTATCTATTTCATTTTATTTTTTTTCAACTTTTTAAATCCATATACAATTTATCCCATTCCATTTATTTTTTTCAACCATTTTTTCAACTTTCCTAATCTCTATACAATATTCTTAAATCTCAATCATCCACACCACATCAAAATTTGCAAAATCAAACTATTTCATAATCATTTCAAACCATTTTACAAACCATTCTTTAATTCATTTTTTTCATTCAAAAGAATGAAATGAAATGAGTTAAATGACCTCTACAAACAGGGGATATTATTGATGAAGCAAGGTTTTTCTTTGGCGCGACTAGAAGAAATGCCAACGAATCAACTCTGTGGCAGTCACGCACTATCAAGTTAAATGTTGACGCCTCGGTGCGCCATGGCCTCGATTTCTGTGCTATAGTAGGTCTCTTTTGGGATAGTGCAATTATTATTATTATTTGTGCTTTTGACAAACTCATTAGCGGCTTTTTTTCCCCTCTGGTGAAGGATTAATGTCTAGCATTTAAGGAAGGGCTGCGAATAGCATATCAAGATCAGTGGTTGTTTGCTGAAACGGACGCTAAACAGGTTATATCTTTAATCGAAGATAAATCGGATTTTGGTGTCCTCATGGACCTATTGTGGAGGATATTTATTTTCTAGCTAGTAGCCTTCATGCTTCTCTTGCAATCTTTGCAAAGTTTGTCCGAAACCGTCTTGTATCTTTCTTGCCTTTGGTTTGGTGCACTGTCTAAATGGTTCTCTTTGTATGCTGTTGGCGATTTGCTTTCTTCTTAATGGTATATTTCTGGTTTTTTCTTTCAAAAAAATAAATAAATAGATAAAAGTGTGCAAATGCGCATGTAAACAAGAACAGCAACAAAACAAGAACATGTGCACGTGAAAACGCAATTGTAATCACCTTAGATTTCAAAAGAACAGAAATAATTTTGATTCTGTAAACGTT
The DNA here is from genome assembly GCA_018132145.1 of Boehmeria nivea var. tenacissima. NCBI lineage: Eukaryota > Viridiplantae > Streptophyta > Magnoliopsida > Rosales > Urticaceae > Boehmeria > Boehmeria nivea. Next base: position 14,492,175 of record CM030875.1, on the reverse strand, counting down.
ATGAAGAAGAGATCATATAGTCAGCTTTTGTCCATTTTCTAATAGTTAAAAATTAATCTTATGTAAATAAATTAATAAAAATAAAAGTGAAAAATGAATATTTTATTATTAATTAATTAAAACTTTTTTCATACATAAAATTAAATATTAAATCCAATTTAATGCAATCAAATATTAATTCAACCACAAGCTAGTATTAATATAAGGATCAGTTAGATAAATAATCATTTTGCACTGTGTGTTTTGTAAAAAATAGTCACAGTTTCAAAAAGTTTAAAAACTAGTCATAAAACTATAAGAAATTTCTGACAATAACAAAAATACACATAAAAAAAACTGTCAGAAAATTTTGACACTAGGCAAAAATTTTGTAAGAAATTTATTACATGGCTAGTTTTTAAATTTTTTAAAACTGTGACTATTTTTTAAAATCATTTTGTAAACTGTGGCTATTTTCTTAAAATTCTCTAAGTATAATTCAACTCCATCTAATTCAGTTCCATATATAATAATCAAGGAGTTTGTAACTAAATGGCCTAATTTTAGAACCTATTTAAAAAAATATCTATAACTTCTGTTTTTTAGGTAAATGGTCTGTTTTCGGTATATAGATTATTTCTCATAGTTGATAGATAAAATACCAGCTTTATCCACTTATTATGGTAATTTACCTATGTACCCAATTTTTTTTTAACTATATCGATTATTTACCATGGTAAGTAGACAAAATTCAAGCTAAAAATGACTCGTATTTTATCTGCTTACCATCGTATTTTGTCTACTTACCAAAAACGGGTCATTTACATAATTTTATGGTCTAAAAGATGAACTACCTACCAAAATTTCTAATAATCAAATCTTATCCTATCTAAATTTGTACACCACATACACCCTGAAAATAATTAGAATTTAATGTCAAAGAAAGAAGGATAGTAAAGTTGCAGGAAAACAAAGCACCTTTAAGCTCAATTAGACCATTATACAGATGATTTTTGTGAGGCCATAAGAAAAAGAAAAACTCTTGCGAAAGAGAATACCTATACCCTTTATACATTTGAAAATCCAAAATCATATTAAGTACTACCATAAAGCACATTCACAAGATTCCATTAGTTTAGGCTAAAGCTTGAAACTACCTCTTTTATGACAGAAGAAACTATAACCATGAATAAAAGTACTTCTAAACAATCAAATGCACAAGCTTTCCTTTTTCCCTTCCGAACTCTCTATAGCAAAACCGCAAGGCAGTTCGAAATTGACATAAACAAACGAGCATGATCGAGTGATCTGCTCTCGTTTTCAAATTCGAGGCGGTTCTGCCAAGCTAAAACAAAGGTCGTAAAATCATAATAGGCGTATGAAGGTAGTAAAAGAACCTAATGAAACCACCACATTTCTAGTTGATCTTCTTGCTACTTTTTTCATTCTTCTTTCACCACAAAAAGAGGCCTTCTTTCGCCTTTTGCTTCTAGTTAGGCCATATCGAACAAAGTTCTGAAGAGAATTTCAGGACAATTCTGTTCACTTGTTCTTCTTTCCACCAGCTAGTATACGTTGGATCTGAAGCCCTCTGCTGAACGCTTGGTTGAACAACAACCTGGTCTGGAACTCCGAGACAAATGGGAACCAGGCCAGTATCGCTACCGGCGTAAATATAATTAGTCCCATCATGTACTCGTATCCTCTTCCAAGGGCTTTGACCGATCCCCAGAACCCAAGTCCCTTCACTAATGGCCTGCACGACTGCGATATCTACGCCCATACACAAGATTAAACTTAGTGAAGAACACTACTATTTGTGAGACTTTACTGCTCGTTAGTTTCATATTCATTACATGTGCCAATAAAGAATCTGAATACGAAATTTTGAGACGCGAAATTAGCAAATGGAAAAGAAGTTCCTGTTCCACTAGATGATATTTGGTTAGAAGGGATTATCTGGTTTGTACCTGTAGTAATGCCCATCCTGTCGGCATGAAGGCGAGAAGACTCGCAAATATGTCTCCAACTGTAAGATTAAGAACAGTAAACAGGATACCGAGAGTGACTACAGAACCGATAAACAGGAAGAGTTTGAGAAGTCTGAACATCAGCTGGAAATCTGCACTGAATTTCTTTCTTCCCATGGACACAATCTGCATTTAAAGACCAACCAGTGGGTGGAATCAATAATCATGGCCAGAAATTTTTGTGATTAAATTTTCGGGGCTTCAGTCCAAACCTTTAAGATGATCATTACAGCCACTATGACCAGCCAAGATAAACCATAAACCTGGATGAGAAAAACACCATGGAATTAATCTTTTCTGATCATTTGTTTGATGTGTGGCATAAAAACCCCAACTCCGTTTTTTTTTTTTTTTTTAATTCAACATTTTAGATGGAAAGTGAAAAGGAGTAAAAATAAACAAGAAATTTCGCAAACTACATTGACTTACCATGATGCTTTTTTCATTCCTGGCCACATTTAAATGGTATACAATTCCATACTGATAAATAAAGAACCGCCCAGAAAGAACGATCTCCCAGAACCGCCCTAGAGCTCCAGTGTGTTGCAGGTGCTCTTGTTCCTCATCCCACCAGGACTCCCAGCTCTTGTTTGCAGGCACACCAATACCGCCACGGCTGTTTATCCACTTTGTCCAGTCATCCCAATCTTCCACTATCTTTTGCCATTCAAATCCCATGGGGTTGAAAAGGAAAGGTGCAAACAGGAAAGAGGTGACTAAGAACCACATTGAGAAGGTGAGGAAGGCATAACTAGCGGAATCCGGTGCAGCTGAACCATAAATCTGATAAGCTGTAAGCAGTATCATAAGCTCCAATCCTTTCACAAAGTGGCTTCTCGAGTACATTCTATAGTTCTCGGCGAATTTCTCATGCTTGACCACAAAACCACGTCCCGTTGCTCTGTATTTTGCACCACCATGGAGGATCGTCCGTCCATAGTAATGGACCTTTGTGCCAAGAGAGAAAGTAAAGAAAACGGCTGCAAGCTGCAGCTGCATAATCACCATGTCACCCAACGCAGTTCGAAACCCTCTCTCGAGTCCAATTTCCATGATCATGGGCAAGGCCATTAGAAGGCCCAACTGAACAACAGATTGTGAAGCCATCGCTGCCTTCAGAGCATCGTCTCCTTTGGCCCTAGCATATTTCACTATCGCCTTTTCCAGCCCACTCAATGACAGGTACAGTCTTCCATATAAGTAAACATACACTGTTAATACAACCAACTGTCCAAAACAAAACAACAAAAAAAAATGTTAGTAAGAGAAACCAAGTTGACAAAAATTTTAGTTAACATCTTATGTTTCTCCTTTCCACATTGGACTACAACTACTATAGTTAAAACAGTGATAAAATTTACAGATTAGATAAGTTTTATATTTCAGCACAAGTTTCCCTAAATGCTAATACTATTTTATCTGTTTAGCAATCTACCGAAACAAATAGGCGGTTATCATGCCATAATGACTTAAATTTTCTCAATCGCAGGCAATACTGATATCTTCTCTTCTTCAAACAGAGCAGACATTGCCCTCAAGAACATCCACTTACTTAAACTTTATTTCACATATAGTAAACTTTACCACTGAGCTGATGTAAAATCCGACTGTTGTAAAATAGCACGACAGCATGCGGAAGAAGTCAAAGCGGTGCCCTAATCGATAAATGTCCCTGCTTAGTATCTGTTCTCCATTTCCACAAGCCACTTTTGCTTCAAATAAAGAGATTTGGTTGAGCCCAACATCTCTACCCTTTCCAACCTGAATATACTCGTGGTGAGTTATATTCCCTCGTCTCAGGGTTGAGTTGAAACCTGAAAAGGCCAAAGTTGTTTCAGATGAAAACAAATTTCCTAGCGCCTATTATGGTGAGAACAAATTCTGTTTCATTATTTTATTATTATTATTATCAAGAGTCCTACCAGCAAAGATGTCCTCGCTCAAATTGATGCCACGAGAAGCCTTACTGATGCCACCACGGGTAATGTGAAAAATTCGATCAAATACATCTGGATGACCATAATGGAAACGAACCCTGAAAAGCCAATGCAATTTTAAGATATTATTGTATAACATAGCAGAACTGCATTTTCTTTAACAGAAAAGAACCAGTTCCAGTTGGAGCTAGATGACTATGATTAAGATCTGTAAGATACAACACCCTTTAATGGAATGGAAGGAAAAGAAGTTTGAAGCATTCAAATTAACTAGGTACAAGAGAGGTTTATAGTTTTCGGTAGTCATGAAAACCAAACTACATAACATTTTGAATGACAAGACACAAAACATTTACATATAGAATGTCATTGCCATGAAAATGGTAAAATCATAGAACACTATTGTTTCTAGGATTCACTTAACTACGGTAAAATCATATAAAACTAAATAAAATGAATAAGCTAAAGAATGCTTACTTCAAAGGTCTTGCAAGAACTCTTTGACCTATGGTGACGAAGCTTGTTTCTTGATTTGACATAAACCAAGCCAGAGAAGAAACACTGTGGTGCAGATATCATAGGTACATATATAAGAGATAATATTATTAGATGTAATGAAAAATCAAATGAGGCTCTTATTTTTAAACAGTAAAAACAAAACTCTCTCTATACCTTCCAGTGAAGATATGCTCACGAACACCTAAAATTGTCGGTGGACGCACTCCATGATCCTCATTGAATTCTTCCAGAAGGTTGCGCATTTTGAAAGCTTCTTCCAAGTAATTATCCTTCATGAAATTGGAACATTTAAGAGTCAAAATTGACCATAAAGTAGATTTTAGAAATTGAGATGACTTCAAGCTCTGATGGTAACCTGATTCATGTCAATTGTCTGAAGAGCTTCCCCTCGAGTGAAAATTATAGCATGGTTCTGATTTTCTGGCTTCCCTTCTCCAATCTTGGCTGCACCCGGTAATTTTATTCGATAGATTTCCTTTTGAGAAATACCAGAAGAATCAGTATTTTATGCCAGAGAATAGATTATAGCAACATAAATGGATCTTCTCAATATTTACCTGATCAAGGTTATCAACAGCTTTGACCAATACTGAGTAGTAAACCTTTTGTACTTTTCCACCTTCTCTCTCTTCAACTTCATCAATATATGCCACTCGAAGGGAAGGGTTACTGTACCACAGAAATACTGTCTCAAATTCATAAACAAAATGACCTCACTAATAACAACTCTAAAGTAATTAGATGGTGAACATACTTGACCATCAGATTCAGTATGTCAGTTGCTCGGCGATCCCCACTTCGCTTCTGATTTCCGTAGTTTTGACAGGTCGCGACGTATGTGAATTTCATGTCAGCGACAGCTTCTAGTTGAGCATAAAGCGATCTCTGGATTTTCTTGTCTTCTTCCGATTGAACTGTAATGGCTTTGTACCCAGCAAGTATCTCTGTTCAAAATAAAAAGATACCAATGTTATTGCCTGCAAGGCAACTACTTCCATTTGCCTCACAAGATCAGCAGTATTTTGTTAAACATTTTAGAGAGCAGTTTATGATGTTATTACCATTTTCGGTAGCCATGTCAAGGAATGCCTGAAGCTTCAGAGCCCGTCTGTAATACATCATTCCTCTCACTGCAATGCCAAAGTTAGTAATGCATATGGGAAACCAAAGATGAGCCTAGAGTGACTATGAATTTAGTACCTGTTCTGCAAAGAGTTTGTCCTCTTAATGAGACCCAGTGACGAAGCTGTAAAATATGCTCTTCATTTTCCCATATTTCACTGTCTTTCTTACAATTGAGACGCTCCATGAAGTTATTCCACTCATCTGGAATTGTTGCAAAATGATCAGTACTCGACTTCTATATAGTATCATGAAAACGAGTAGGTGATGATATGAACAGAGTAGAAGGATACAAATTCACTTACCTGGAAAAATCTTCTGCAAATAGTATAAGATTGACACACCATCTTCATTCTCTATCTCAAGGTCGGTTTTAGAGTAGACGGTCTCTTCACTATAGTAAGGAGTCATGACGCTGCAAGTAAAGCAAAAATTGACAATTTTTCCATCAATAAAACATTTAAAGAGTCGAAAGCTCAACCTGATACCATGACCTGAACAATTGCAGATAAGATGTTTTCGAATTTATTCATGCTCAGATTTAATAACGGGAGCTTTTAGTAAACCTGAAAGAAAGCATTTTCCGGACTTTTGGAGCACGAGGCATGTCCATGAATAGTGAATTTGTAAAAAAGGAAATTCTTCTACGTGCTTCGAGATTGGTCGGTACATCAACGGCAGATTCCTTAACTGTCAACAAGAGGTATAGGCGTCTTATCTAAAACAACAGAGAGCATTTAATGCATGGTTAGAAAGTTACTATAAATCGTACAAGGTTATGCACATGGAACTTTATGAAATTCCAGATATATTTACCTGTTCTTCCCACTGAGCGGTAACCAGAGGCGGAAATGCAATGGCAGGTCTCGTATCAGTACCAGCAAAAAGTTGCCTTCCAGAGTCCTTGCTATTATGGCCAACTTCAACCAATTCCCTGAAACAGTACAACATAGTGCTCTTTTAATATATCTCCAAGGGAACCATCAGTATTTTCCTTAGCGTTAAATGTTTATAAACCGAACTAGTAGAGATCTTCCAGTCCATATGACTGAAATAAAATATACCAACCTGATCTCATTTACCATCATATCACGAGTAACAACTTCCAGCATATCTTGCAGCAGCAACACAACCGTATCTTTCTTGGACGGATCACCATCTTTCTGCAACAAGGAGATTGTAAGATCTCCACAGGCAGAGTAAACGGTATTACTAATACTATGCATTAACTATCTTGAATAACTTACTAATATCTCCACAAGCTGCACAAATTTGTTGCAAAGAGTGGGTAAAGGACCCATTCTGAAATTTGTGAGGAACACATTTTTCGAAATGTTACTTTCAACTTCTTTGATAATGATTCCAATAATCCTGTCAAACAAGCCATATAAAAAAAAAAAAAAAGTGTCACACTCACAGGGTAAACACATTTTTTTTTCTTCATATTTGTGCAAATTGCCATTATGATAATAAAGGAACCGGGCACTGATGATGACCTTTTCTCATTTTCTCCAACAACAAGAGTATTCAAGACATGCTTGAAAGATTCATAACACTCGATTACAGCGCACTTCATGTATTCGTCTGCATATATGCGTTTCCAGAGATCCGAGTCCCTGGATTTGAATTGAGCTGCCATATCCAATGCTATTGGGATCTGCAGCAGGGAAAAAAAGTGAGAACAAAATTAAGACAGACATGTAAGTTGTCAAAACTGTTTATGCTGACCTTGCTAGCAAGTAAAAATGGTGGCCACTGAATTATCTTCAGGCCAGGATCTGATGAATAAGGAACTAACAACAAATCCATCTCCCTGAAATAAAAGAAACCAAGCCTGAATTTAATGAAAAACTTAAAAATTAAGACCAAATAATAAAAAAGTCACAGGACGAGCCTTTCCTGTCACTTATTAGATCTTCCTCGCGGAAGCTACATATCACTTCATTCCACAATTGAGCAAATTTTGCAGCTTCACTTCTCCTGCTTGCTGTAATCTGCAGGGCATAAATGCAAAAATATCTATCATTTGAATCCACCAAACTACTAATATTGGTATACAATTGCAAACTTTAGAAGAATTAACCTCTGCGAAACGCTTAGAGAAAGAGAATCCTCTTTTCTGGGACTTATCAGAAGGCACCAGATGCGTATTGAATGCACCGGGTAGGGACTGGAACCTTGATCTTAACATCCCTAGAGTTCTTATCTGTAAATATAGAAGCATGGATGAGTCAGAAAAATGTTTATAAACCAAACTAGTACAGATCTTCTAAGTACTACTGTTAAGTACTTATATGTTTTTTTTTTTCCTTGGATTATGGCTGCCTCATTTATTCTTGTACAAGTAGGCATAATAAGAAACATTCTAACAGATCAAACTATAACATAAAGGTTAAATTCAAATCCAAAAGCCAAGGGTTCAATTTGTAATACAATTCCAAGAAGCTAAACTAATTTAGTCTTCAGTCACTTATTCATGCTCAATAACAAGTAATGCGTAAATACATAACATGATTTAGAACATGACTTTAAGTCCCAAAAGATTACCTCTCCTAGTCGATCAAAGGCCCCAATAATACCACCGCACAAAGTTGAATAGATGGCATACCATATTTGAGTGTCCATAAAATAAACCTGCATGGAAAAATAACTTCAGCTAAGACTGCAAGAGATGAGGAAACACCTAATCCAGGTTAAACATGGAAAGGTATAGAGATGAACCAAGACAACTGGTGCCCAGAGTGACACAACCGCTCCATAGTTGTTTTGAGCTGCATCGACAAGAGAATGATCAGAAAAGAACCAGCAGGTTGGATATCATGAGAAGAAGCAAGAACCGAGTACCGTTGGGGAAAAATTCATGCCATTCATAATTGATTCTATGAATGGTCATTATATCTTTTGTTGGTTTCACCAGAGGTTTTATCTGAAAAAAGAAAAAAGAATATTGAGAAAAGAGCCAATTTAGAAGACATTAATATCTTATTGAACAGAAAATTTTAAAAATAAATAGTGATCAAAACCTGGATGAAATAGCTGAATGCGAACTTGGAACCCAAAAGAATCAGCCAGAAAATTGTATACCTGCAATTCCAATAACAAATCAGATCAACAGCACAAATTCAATAACAAGTATATATTTATTTATTAAAAAAATCTGTTCTTTTTGTACTCACTTTATAAGTGCAAATTGACTTTCGTGCATTCCTCTCCCAATATATATTCTTGGCTGCAGAATGATCAAAGAAATTCATAACAAAAAACAAAGTATTTTAAAGGTTGAGAGGAAACACAAACGTGGTGCTCTTAAGTTTGACAATATTCGTGCAAAGAACAGTTTTTTTTTTTTTTAAATTAAAAGTGTTCCTTTTCATTTTAAGTAAAGCTAATGTTGGACATGACCATCAAATTTAAACTTCTGGTCTTATGCAACTACTTTCCTAGCTGTGTATTACAACTTGAGATTCTAAAAGCAGAAAGAAACTTGAAAGAAGAAGAACATACTTCAAAGAGAAATACCAAAAGAACAAGAAGAGAGCAATATAAGCACCTGTGACCACCAGAGGAGGAGCCGAATAATGTGCCAATCAGAATTTTCAATCCAACGCCGGAGCATTGGGAAAATGAACAAAGCTGCTACTAGTAAATTTGGGAGCAAATATACAGACACAGCCAAGATGTACAAAGGAGGAACACCGTTTATTTGCTTGAGAAATGACAGCATGTCTTTGATTTGGTTAGGGGTCCCCTTGAAAGAATGCACATAAAACATGGGAAGAACTATAGCCCATGCAACACTGACAATTATCTTGAGAAAATTTCTCACTACGTCGGTAAACTTCCATCTGTGATATCCCGGAAAATTCAAGAAAAGATCCAGAATACCTAAAAATGGAAAAGTCGGAAAATAAAAAACTGATCGAAACAGCTAGTATGCTAGCAAAATATCACACTGAGAACTTAAAATAACAATAGCACCTTCAAAGCATTTTTCATTTAACATATTCCGACAAAAGAGAGATTCTTCTATGTTAAGTTTTATACAGCTATACAAGTTCCTTTTTCACACAACTAATGCAACATGTACTACCTGGTCTTACTCTAATATTTTACAAAAATAATAATAATCAAGAGAACATCCAAAAACACAATTTCAGTTCTGAGACAGAACAAATGAAACAAAAGCTAAGAACATGATATATTTAGATTCTAGTAAGAATATCATACTCTGAAGTACACGAAGAAAGGCTGCAGTGATGAATATACTGGATAGGTGGTATAGGACATCCTTTTGAAAAATGTCCAATGGTGAAATACCTTTCCATGCAATAATGATCATTGCCTAAAAGATAAGGTTTTAAGAAAAATAATATATATAAGCTACAGTTATGAGCACTCAATGGTCAATAACACCCTGAGAAAAAATGAAAAGCCGGTAGTAAGTTTCTTTTCTTGCAAATCTGTAATTTAATACCTGTAGAACAAGTATGTAAAATGTCCATAGTCGATCAAAACTTCTATAAATGTTCCAGAATGTTCGGGTTTCAACAAAGTAAGATTTTCCTGTGCTTCCGGATTTTCTTTGAGAACCCTTTCTTCCCTGATAACGCCAGAATATTAATCAAGTAAGAAATAAATGGAGTTGGGAAAAAAATTAGTATCACAGAGCTTAGAACGCAAAGATACCGTCAAATCACGAGTTGATTTGAAAAAATCACCATCATCGCGCATTGGCCAGCCGAGAGAAAAGCAATCAGATGACCTGAAAATAAGTGAAGTATGATCAAATGGGAGAATCAGCTTAAGATAGCCCCAGAAAGGTAAAATCTTTGCTCAGAGTTCGATAGGAATTCCATCATACCAGAAATACTCGTTCAGATCATCATAATTGCACCAAGCCGAGTGAGGAGCTTTCCCGTTTCTGCTCTTGTTTGCCTCCTGGAGTATCAGGAACAAAAAAAGGACATCAGCACAAGTAAAACACCAATAGATACAGAAGTTTGATGACCCTGTCCATGTTTGGGCTGTACCATACCTTTTCGATAACACGGTAAAGGGGTGTTATAACCTTTCGCAGAAAGGCCTCATCATCACCACCATAAGAAGGCTTTATGTTTTCACCAGTAACAATGCTGACATTTCCAGCCAATAGGCCATGGAGTTCATATGCCATCTGACCATACATACTCAAATCTGTAAGTGATATGATTGATTGTAAAGGAAAAAAAATCGATCTCAAATAAAAATTCATAGAACAGAAAAAAACACATTGAAGTGCTACCAGTGCTTACATTATGAAAAATATAGCATAGACATTCCGGCATGAAGCGGACATTTGCTGCTTCACCCCAGATGAGAAGGTATAAACCCATGTACAGAATCTTCCTCTGCTGAATCTCTTGCTGACCTTGAGGAAGCCTACACATATTTGAAAAGGCAGATAAAAAATATGATGCAAACTTTAAACTGAAAAAACTGAAGTGTTTACAGAGTCAAAACAACAAAAGAGGACATGAATACTGCTGTATCTCACCGTAGACTATGTTTACGTCCCAAAAATTTGCACCAAGTTTTATAGTTCTTGAAGAGCTTGTTCATGACTATATCAACAGCCCGATCATCAAGCTGCATAAAAGAAGAACTGAGTTCCAAAGCACAACAATTGGAAACAACAGAGTGACTTCTCCCAATTTTAGGAGCGAAAATGCCAAAGGAACTTCACTGAAATATTGTGATAAATAGTGATCAAAGACATTGTCTTCTAATAAGTTAGATGACATGACACTACCGCAGAAAATCCAAGATGCTATAATCAAATAAACAGAAGTCGAGAGAGATTAAGGCATGCCTTGTTAAGTGGTTCAGCCTTGGGGTGGAGTCTGATGTGATTATTAGCAAGCAACAAAATCAGATGTTCCCTCTGGTTCCTGACGTTGTCTTTCTAGACATTGAAAAACAACAAAATCAGATAAGTAATATTTAAGGCATACGTCAAAGAAACTCGTCGAAAAACAAGTAGCAGCTCTTATTTTCTTCTAACCATCAAGTTATAAACTTACCTGGAATCCGAACATGGCTCTTAGCCAGTCAAGGAGGTCGAGATCTCCAGCCTTTTGCCTATGCTGCTCGAACGCACTGGGCCAATTTAAGCCCCGGGTGTTCCGCAAGGCAGCCAAGGATGCCTTAACCTAGTAGAAGCAGGAAGTGAGCAAACTTAAGCGTCAAGAAACACAGTCATGGGAACATCGAGAGCAAAGTAAGAGTACCTCTTCAAGCTGCATAACAGACTGCGAAGCCCCAGCTGAATCCAATGGAAGGATGTTATACGGTATGTAAATTTCTGTCTTTTCTTGAACATCTCTAGCAGCCTCAATAATCTGTTAAGAGAAAATTTCAATATTACACAGCCAAATTTTTATATCAAAGACAAAATATGCAAATGACAAGCGGGAGGGATTGGACTTACCTCGGGAGCAACTTCTTCGACCTTCTCGCTCTTGTTAACAGCGCAAAGCACTTCAAAAAGTACTCCTGCTGTCTGGTAAGCCTTAGCGAGTTGAGCCCTATTAGAGATACGAGTTGGGTCTTACTTACAACAGAATCATATATTAAAACTAGCATGAAAATTGAACCTTTTGAACATACCAAAAACAATAAGAACACAATAAGTAACGTAAATAACCTGTCTGCCTGTTCTCCCTGGTCAAGAGCTCTAACATAGTGTTCATAGTATTGCTGATAGAAGCTCTCGATTTCCCTTGCGTCTGTATTTTTAACCCGAGAGGCAAGACTCGATGAATTGTCCTGAATTAATAATGGTTGAGATCAATTGCCTATCATGTTTCAAATGACCAAAACTCAAACTATTCACGGACCTAAACGTAAGATCATATACTACTTCGACAAAAATGTACATAAAACCCTTAGTCACTAGACGCATTCAAAGAAAATAGCAATTTACTTGTCACCATGGCCTCAACCCATATGCAGTTTCATAGGTTCCAAAATAACCCGTTTGGATTTTCATATAGTTCAGACAAAGAAGATATCCAAAATCTAATAGAATTTGCAGCAAGTGTCAGAGCAAAAGAGAACAGAACAAAATAACACCCATTACGTAACATCATTTTGTTGATCAGTTACAAAGTACAATAAATGTAATTAATGAAACCCACCTCCATGCCATGAGAAGTGGTAACACGAGAAATAGCTAAAAGTATTAAAGAAGGGAAATTTTTCTCTTTTTTTTTTTGTCCAACATTTTCACATTCTAGATTCTATATATTTATTTTGACTATTTACATCAAAACAATAGCTGAAACAAGTATATGCATATTATGAGCATATCCAACTAACTGAATCAAACTTGAGAAAGTTCAATATGATAAAAGCAGTTTACAAACCTTTTTTTTTTTCCTGAGTTTGTGGTAAAATGAAGAAAGGGAAAAAAAATTTATATTTAGGCGCAAATTTAAAGTTTTATCATGCTTGAGGAGATATTACCCGTAGTTCAAAATCTATGCCTACCTGGCTACCTCCTATGCCCAAAACCAAACAACGAATGATGACTAATTGACGCACACATAGATTAAGCGGGTCCCACTTTCAAGTCAAAACCAAATCCATCCTGATTCTATCAGTTGTACTTTTTCTGAGCTATGATCCTAGATAGATACCACATAATAATGTCACCAACCAAAATTCTCTTTGATTCATTAGACATCTTCACTATCCAATTCTACGCGGACCAATTAATTATAGCTTGGTAAAAGCGAAAGTCAACAACACTACAAATGGTCAACGCACATACTGACAAACAAATGGTCAACACTCTTCATTCACCAAGCTTTCAACATATATATATATATATACACACACACATATATATACATATAAAAATTACGTTACCCTTTCTAATCGTTGAAGAAGGGATGTCTTGAACTGCCTCACACCACGCCCACTAGAGCTTGGGTCCAACCTATGAGCTTTCTCAAACGCATAGAACCGACCTTTGTATTTTCCAAACCAAAACAAAGAAGACAAAATACAAACAAGAAAATCAACAAAATTGAAAATAACAATAATAATAATAAGAAATCGAGTCAACACTCAAGTCCGGCTTAATTCAATTCGCCAATGACAACTCAGAGAATTTATCGAAAATATTTTTTTTTTCTTAATATTATAGAATTTTCATTTCAATAGCATTTTCATTCATGAAAAAATAAACATAAAAACCTTAAAATTCAGTGCATAATATTTTAATTTAATTATATTAAAAAAAAACAAGGAAGAAATAGGAAATTACAGTGATAGGCGACGCGAGGACGCTCGTGCTCGATCTCCTTGGCGACTCGGAGGATGGGAGCGATGGAGGCGAGCGAGGCCGGAACGACGTCGTTGTCGAACACCTCCGTCGAAAACGTCGTCGTCGCGGCGCTCCGCGACGGCCTCCTCGTCAGCCCCTGCGGGCCCGACTCCAGGTTCGACATCGATCAATCAATCGATATTCACGATCTGTTTTATTTGGACAAAATGATCGACACGAAATTTTACCGATTAGTTTCCCGAGAAAATTGACATAGATAGCAATTTCCAGCTAACCAAACAGACTGTCAGGCTGATTATAATCGCAAATGCGTCGACATTCCCGGTCATGCAACGAAATTAATTTCCAAGAAACGTGATTTCGAACGAGGAAAAATCGGTATTCATGGAAGAAGAAGAAGAAGAAACGGCGGCAAGAAAATCGATAAACGTTTATTTTCCCACGGATTTTCCAGGCAACCAAACAGACTGCTAAAGACTCGACAATTCCAACGCGTCGATATTAATTTTCACACATACACACACATACATATATATATATATATCAAACGAAACAGCGGAAAAATCAAGAGGAATCCAAAAATCGATCATTTTCTCAAGAAAATTTACAAAAACCAAGATTCCATAAAAGAAAATCGTATACATGGCTTTGCATGGAAAGAATTAAGAAAGAACGAAACTATTCCGAGAAAAGATGAAAAGAAAAAGTTTGAGCTTACGTCTATGAATGTATATATCGGTGTATCTATCTATGTGTATAACAGCTCGCTGAGAACCATGAAGGCGATTTTTATTAGAGAGAGAAAAGAAGAAGAAGAAGAAGAAGAAGAAGACGAGAAGACGTACAGTTGGGTGACACGTGGAGGGAGGAGAGAGAGAGGAGAGTGGTCGGAAATGAAGAGGGAGAGGGAAGTTGGAGGGAAAGAGAGAGAGAGAGAGAGAGAGAGAGGGGAGGGAAAATTGGGTGGATGGATTAGCGGAGGGACGGATTTTGCGGGAGGGAAAGAGAGAGTAAGTAATTGAAGAAACAGGCTGTGATATATTGTCTGTGAAGCAGCGAAATACAAGAGACAAACACGGACGAACCTCCAATCACTTCTCTCTCTCTCTCTCTCCAACACTGTGTTATTGTGCGTGTGCGTTAAATTAGGGAAGGAAATTCATGATGGATTCGAATCTTCTCTGCATGGAATATAAATAAAACGGAGAATAAAATAATTTCTTTTTTTTTTTTGAGGGAAAAATAACTTGTTTTTAGACACAGAAAAACTTGATTGGAAGACGGAAAATTGTCTTTCTTTTTTAATGGTTTTTTTTTCTTTGAAGGAAAATTGCATTATATCATTAAATAAATACAAATACAAAAACATATGTGAAAAGTTATGATATACAATGGATCATAACTTATAATCTCGACCCGGCATGCACTGAAACCACCAACGAATTTGAAGAAAATTAACGAGTTACTTAAGAGTACTAGTATTGTGATTAGCAATTATTCATCAACTTTTGGATATCAATTGTTGTACTGACAATCTTGCGTGGCATAAGTGGTTAAATATTTAATCGATATTTACATGTGAAAAAAGTATATGAACATGTAAGTATCTAATTTTTCAGCAATCATATGTGTCCACATTATAAATCGCACAGTATGTCATGAACCAAATAGGGGGGAAAATTATCGTTTTAAAAAAATCATAGTTATTATCCACGCAAGACTCAATAAGAACGTATTTGGAATATAATCATCAAATCAATATGTAGACGGTAAATGAAAAGGAAAAATCAATGAAGCTAATTATAGTAAGTGGCATAAACGGTAGATAATACACCATATACATTATATAGAGATTCATTTCCATGTTAAACAATAATTATTGGTAAAATTAATGAGGTTAATTACACTTGGGTTAATGGATATTACACATCATATATAGAGATCCATTTCCTTAATTATTATACAACTATGGCTAGACATGAGGAAGTACGCATCATCGTCCTCGCGGCCTATATGGGGGACTACGTCTCCCGGCTTGTCGAGGTTACGCAACGTTCGGCGGAAACTGAACGGCAACTGTAGCAGCGGCTGCGCATTACAGCCCGCAACTTTGACCAGTTGACGGAGTTCCTGCGTGGCACGTTTCAGTTCTTTGGGACTAAATGTTGGGGCTTATAGTGGGGCTAGTAACGAGGTTGCTGGTACTAGTATTTTAATTCGGGAATTAATCGAATCTTCACGCTCCAGGTATTATAGCTTCTTCAAACAGGACTTATTGCTATCAATTTGATGATGCTTATAGGACGTGGTTCAACGAGAATTAATTATTGCGGATACAAACTAGTAAAACAACAGTAGCTGCATTTACGATTCTCAATCAACAATGGTAAATGCAATATGTTTTCTGTAGCTATTGGCCAAAAAGCATCTTCTGTGGCACCTATCATCTATGTTTGCATGTGTTGTGCATATACTAACAACACAATTTAATTGGTTTTTGGGTATACAAAAAGACTAATTAAATAATATTTTTAATTTATCTAAACTCGAGTTAACATACTAAATTAATAATTCAATAAATTAATTTATAGAATTAAACCTTACAAAGAAAACCTTTATAACTCCTTTGATATATAAATTAGAAATCTCTTCATATAAAAAAATTATATCCTTATTGAGAAGATTTAAAATATATATATATTTAGAACTGGATTTTTCTTTTTCTCAAAATAAATAACCATGTGGATTTATTTGATTAAAAAATTCTAAAACTGTGATAAAACTTTGTAAACAATTCAGATATTGTGAAGATAAACAATAAAAAGTACCTTGATAAAATTAACAATTTATTAATTTATCGATTAATTAATAGAATCATTTAATCCCAGTGTTTACATACACATTTACTTTTTGTCATCGTAATAGTGATAATAATAATAATAATTGAATGAATAGTAATTTTATAAATAATGTTTTCAAAAATAATCATTTATATTAATTAAAAAAATAATCATTTTCTTATCTACATGATGATGTATTTTTACCTTTATATCATAAATTCTTCTACGTACTAGTCACTAATAACTTATTTTTTGAAAACGTTTGTTATTTCTTTAAAATATTAATAAAAAATAGTTTTTTAGGCATTTAACCAAACTTTTGGGTAATTTTTTAGGATTTAGCCATAGTTTCACGAAATTAGGGATTTAGCCATAGCATGTAACATTTTTTGTAACATGTAACATATATACGTGTAAAACATGTAACATTTAATGTAACATTACATTTAATGTTACATTTTTTATACGTATATATGTTACATGTTACAAAAAATGTTACATGTTATGGCTAAATCCCTAATTTCGTGAAACTATGGCTAAATACTTCAAACTTTACCTTTAAAATGGCTAATTGCTTAATTGGCCCATAAAAAAATGGTCAAATATCAAATAGGGCATAATAATAATAATAATAATAATAATAATTTTTTATCATAGTAGAGAAAAGGCAGAACAAAAATTTGAAAGAACAATCCAGCAATTGGAACTCCCTGACTCCAACAAAGAAGTTGAAGTCTGAAATAGATATTCTCATTAATATTCAAATATTCTTTAATTAAATTACATTTTTTTATATGAATTCACACCTGGCTAGATATCTAATATAATGATTTCGGATTTACTATACTGATTCCATAACTCGTTTATTTTAGTTTTCTATTTGTTTCAACTTTTGTTACTAATTTTCCGAATTTATATCCTATTTGCAATTCTTAACTATCCTTTCTACTTTAACTTGACAATACGTGTTAAACATTTAAAAACGCATTTGAATTTTTAATTTTATGGAGCTCTCTGAAGTTCAATCCTAAAGTAATATTCGTTGGTTAGTTTTGATTTATGAGTATAATTTATTTTTCTTTTAATTGGAGATGACATTGATAAATATATATTATTGTTTTTCTTTGCAAATGATTTCTGTTCATGGTTATTTGGTCATTTTTATTATTTTTTAGTTCATACATTTAATGTCAGGAAATTTTGCAAAATGCCACTACTGGACAACTTATTTCAAAACATGTCATATTTTAAAAAATATTTGCAGTCCACGCCATTTATTGGTTATGAATTCGACCGAATTACATTTTTTTTTAACAAATGAAAACGACAGAAAAAAAAGGCAACGTAAAAATTTGAGAATGAAAAACGTGAAAAACGTGACATGACATGCAATAGTAGCATAGATTACAAGCATGAATATCAAATGTGACGTGGGACCAAATTTTCTCTTTAATGTTCTTGATTAGGAAATAAGACATTTTTTGGGACATATTTGATTTGCTCATCAAGGCAAGTTCAAGATCAGCCAGTTGGGAAGACTTTTGCCGCCCAAGCGCAGGCACACATACCCTCGTTCGCAATGGCAATGATGATCCAATGAGTGCTTCTAAAAAGAAATCAATCCCCAAAGCTCAGCTCAAGACTCGCTTTGGCAAACCAAGTCGCTTACGGTTTCGGTTTCTCCATGAATGAATAGTTTCTACCAATTTTCCATCGCGAAAAGGAATTTAGATGATTTTATCAAAGCCTTAATCTTTGAGGAAAATGGCCGGTTAAAGTCGAACCCTAAACTGTCTAGTGCCTACTATTCAAACCGAAAGATGGCCTCTCCAAACATTTGATTTTTTAAACTAAGCTCTATGGAGGTAGGTGGGTTTAGCTTTTCCATCTTCATGGCACTTAGTTGACTTGGCGAGCAGAGTTTGAGACACCACCGTCGGCGAAACAAAGTCGACAGTGGTAGTCTCGAATTCAACACTCGCTGCAACGTGCCAAGGATTTTCCAACCACGGCGTTGGAATTCACGTAACTCATAGTTGGACTAAGAACCATAGACATTATAGCTTATTTCTATTGCAAAAATCGCAAATGGTGACCATTTGCTCTCCAAAAATAGGATAGAAAACTTACAAAAGAAGCAAAGCACCTGTAAGGTCAGATATACCATTATACACAAGAGTTCCCCATAACCCTAGAAAGCTTCCTCGGAACAACATGATTAATGCAAAAATCAGATGGCAAAACAAAACCAACATAGGAAACAAACTATACCCTCTATACATCCGCTAATCCAAAATCTTATGTACTAGAATTACAAACGAATTGAAGACGAGATGCGACCTACCTCAACCTCAACCTCGAGCACGTATGTATGCCCAAGAATACATATTTTTCAGACTAAAATTCCAAAGAGCCCACCCAACAAGAGCGGTAATTTTTTTAATTAGCCAAAGTGTGCAAATCTTCTTTTTGTCCCTATCTTCAACTCTCTACGCAAAACCGCACATGCATTCGACATTAACTTAGTGAAAGTGGGCTTGAATACTTGCCTTTTTGTTTCCCTTTCATTTTTTTTTTCCCCTTTTTTTTCTTTTCCTTCTTTCGCCTCCTTTCTAGTTGTAGATTTTCACTGGCTTCTCATATGTGTGGCGATTCTGCAAAGTTGAGAGCAAGGTCATTAACTCATAATATGCATACGAAGTGGTATGAGATATTTCTCACATAGCGAGATTGGCAATTTTTCCACAATCAAATACCAACATATGGTTAAACATAATGACAGTGTAAAGGGGTAATTAGGGGATGCTATATACCTGATTGGCTGTGTACGACCTTTTAGGAGCATTATCGGTGTGTTCTAATCCAAGATACTGTTCCCAAGCGCCATAGACATCCCTCCTCTGAGGAAAGAAAGAAAAAAGAAAATGTATTAACGGTTGCTTTTCTTAGACCCGAGAAAGGAATATTCACAAGAAAGATAGATCATGAACCTGAAATCTACTAGCCACAATATCGTTCTCCTGGAGATATTCAGGACGACCAAGTGACAGAAATGCGAACTTCCACTGTAAAAAGAAATACAGAAACGATTGGCCAAGTGTATAATAAAAAGAGATACAGTCTATAACTTTCTCAATCACATATCATAATTTCGGAAAGGTAATAAAAATGATAAGAAATCAACAAGGTTTCATTTAGTGGTGCCGACATCTAAGGTAAAGGAAAACATAATACCTTTGCAAACTCCTCATCAGGGATTTGCAGTTTTTTCTGTATTCTCACTTTAACTTCAGCCAAAGTCTCGTCGTCACGAATTACCAAGAAAAACGGTTCCCCAAAATTTTGAACTTGCTGCTCATTCAGAATTTGAATAATGAACCCAAAGAAGGGTAAAAAAGGAAATACGAAAAGCAGAGGTGAAGACAGAAGATATGGCTATCACCTGATTCTGAGCTGTGTCTTTCATAAAATGATAAACATGAATCAAGCGGTGGTGAGGACCAAAGTTTTTCTCCTCTTCAGGGATCTAAGGAACAAGAAATAATGCTTTAGACTCTGCAGAAGACATTTCATATTTCAAAGAGACAGAAAACAAATTACCTCTTCAGCACGTAATGTCCAATACTGGTCATTAATGTTCTCAATTTTTTCATTTAGCGGAAAGATCTGCAGCCAAACAATATAAGTAAATCAATAGAAACTAGAAATTAAAAAAAAAAGGTTTCATATAATCAATGTTTGAAGAGACCACGAAGCATTCAACTACTGTTATAGTTAGCACAGATAAATTTCTATGTAAGCAAGGGGAAAGAAGAAAAAGATTAAAGAATCCCGCCAAAGAGGAAAACAGTCAGATTCCCAAACACTAGCACGAGAAAATAAAAAATAAAAAAGGCGAAGAACAGAAAATCTGCCTATTTTAACTCTAGGATATGTAGAGTAGAAACCCATCTTTGCTCCTAAAAGACCTTTAAGATAACAATGTTTTACAAATTATTGAATACCTTGTAGATCTTGTGATAGAAAACTTCGAGCAATCTGATTTCCGCATCAGGATGGGACAGTTCCACCTGTTTCAAAAATAAAGATATACTTTATCTTGATCCATATTAGGAGGCCCTCCAGAGTGTAAACGAACTAATTTCAGTTTACAAATTATTTCCAGGCAGCAATTTTAGTCGCAGAAATACCCATAATATGTGACCAAAACATTTAAACTTGAGAAGATATTTTATATTCTAATAATGCCTCCTATAATGGTCAGAAAAAATAACTATAGTTAAAGTGATTAACTGGCGAACATCCACATAAATATGTATAAACTTTGCCAATCTGGAATTGCAGAAATTTTGCATGATATTACCTTGGTTTTAAGGTCATTAATCACATCCCCTACAGTGCTCTGCTTTGGCAATCTAACAGTATGAATCACAACCTGGCAACATATAATAGAAAATAAATCATAACCTGAAAATATAAAAATTTGCTAACACCGCTTTATTATTAAAGTACTAACATCAACTGTCATCAGCACTTACTTCATCTTTGGTAGCATGATGGAAAGCAACTTTCAAAGTTTTTAAGCCTTGCAGTTCCGGGAGAGGGATGTCCAATATCTCGTAATAGAGGATATCGGAAGTCTAAAGAGAAAACACATTTTGGCAGAATCATTGGAACAGTAATCGCAGAAAAACACTCAAGAGGCGAGGAAAAAGAGGAGAAAATCAAATCAGATTCTACTCGGAATATTAAAGAGGTAAAAAGGACCTGATTGTAGTGCACAAGCATGTCGGACAAATGGTCTACTCCTCGGTACTTGATAGGTTGGGGCTTAGGTTGCTGGGAGTAACAGTTATGAGATGTAAGCCTAATTTTTGAAGGATCATCCAACCCAAGATGTTGAGCAACTTTCTCAACAACATCATCATATGTGTGAAGCTTTGACCTACAACCAGAGGAAAGCATATCAAAGGTTTTTTAATGTAATACAATCAAACTTCAAACCCACTAGAAATAACTGAACAATCATGCTTTTGAAGAACTTACAGCTCTAGAAGGAACTCATCCTCCTTCGGTTTCTCCAAAGACCGAAAGCGAACAACCTATGCAATGCATGAAATTAATAGAGTAAACACAATAACAACAATAGCAGAAACATATTATTGGTTCTCTATCGACAAGAAATCACAACCACATAATTACACTTCAACCATACGCTTGAATAGGCAACTGGTAATAAAATCCCAGCTTACAAAGAAATAAGACGACTGGAATAAAGCCTCAATTCATCATTACATGTTCAGGATATAAACCAGAGGATTGATGACACACAACAGTTCACCCTCCCTCTCCCACACCATAGAACACTAACAACTTTCTTGTACAGGAGCACAAGAATCACAATTCAAATGTAACTCCCTCTATCCCAATTTACAGGCACAAAGGCCATACAAAAGAAGAGCAGGAACATAAATATTTTTTTAAGTGCAATTTAGAATATTGAACCTCAATGGCCCAAGTTACACGAACATACTAGCAAAATAGAACTGAACAAAAATATTATTTACAACAATGCCGAACTTAAAGGATGCATCACATACCTGACGATTACGAACATACTCTAAGAATGAAGGAACATCCGGATAGCGGCACTGGTCACTGTTTCCAGCTTGAGATTTCTGGAAGCAAATGATGTCCCCATCTTCAAGCTGTGGAATGGAAAATGCATGTTAAAGTATAGTTATAAAAAAGGCAAATAACATCAATAATAAGAAAACATCTAATTCACCATCCTCTGAAACTTACTCCAACAGAAAATAAATACACAAAGAGGAAGGATTTACTAAAGTTGTAGCCTGTTCTCATAGAAGAAGAATAGAATTAATCACAAACAGTATCTACCTGACTAGCACGAAAAGTGGACTTCTTGTCAATGTGTTCGCACATCACATTAGGTTCAAATTTTATTTCCTGAAAGGCCAAAGAAATGCATGAAAAGTAAGCAGGCAATTAACAGAGAGTTATTACTTTTCTAAACAAATAAAAATAGTATAAAAATAAAGATCCAGAGAACACAGTAAACAAAAATTTTGAAATCCCAATGCTACC
Source organism: Boehmeria nivea var. tenacissima (assembly GCA_018132145.1). NCBI lineage: Eukaryota > Viridiplantae > Streptophyta > Magnoliopsida > Rosales > Urticaceae > Boehmeria > Boehmeria nivea. The sequence continues at coordinate 14,469,311 of CM030875.1, read as the reverse complement.
TCAAACAGTTCAATTTCTTCATCAGCACTGAAGCCAGCCATTTCATTTAACTTTGTCAATATCTCAGCAGGCTTCCCGGTTCCCTTTACAAACAGCCTCCCAATGAACCTGAGTCACATAAAAATCTTAAGTATACATGCAACTCCCACGTGAAGAGAGAGAGAGAGAGAGAGAGAGAGAGAGAGAGAGAGAGAGAGAGAGAGAGAGTACCGCATTTCCTCTTTCAAAGGGTCATAAATTTTAAAGAATAACAGAATCTCCTCTTTAGTCTTTTCCAGAGGAGCAATTGGCCGCAGATCCTGAAAATGTGCGAAGATGAGTAAACTTTGTTAGTCCAGTGAGCAAAATTTTATCATAAGTCTGACTCAGAATCAGCAGGTAAACTGGGCATATGGTTGAGACAGCATACCGGACCAAGTTCTACTTCCAGAAACAGCTTCAGCTCTGCATTATTTGCCTTATTGGAAACTTCTCTTAGCTGTCCAACCTACAATAATCAGAAACTTGTCACTAAAATATTCTTAAAAGAGAGTAGAGACCAATCCATAACTTAATCGACATAACAGAAGTGTAGAAAATATCAAGAATAGATGATTTGGCAAATGACAAGATGAGTGACGCAAAAGAGTCCTTACAGATTGTGCTTCCTCCATAAGTGTCAGAGGCCTGTTTGGCCTATATGTATGGTTTTGGCGCTTTGCCCACAACCAGAACCGTTGAAATTGCACTGGTACGCCAAATTCTTTGGCGACATCTTCCTGCAGCAAAGTTAATGATTAGAATAATAAGAACGGAACAGATCAAGAAATTATTCTAGTAAGACAAATTAATTTTTTACGCCTACATTTCAATTGAAACATGTGTGATAATATGGAGAAAAGAAATATACCTTAAATAAGTTAAAGGGCATCTGTTTCTGAATACGAAAACTACGAACTTTGTCATGATCCACAAGATCAAAATAAATATCTTTTCCAATCTGTTCAAGTAGGTCCTCGTTACGTGCAACCTATATAGATCACCAAAAAAAAAGTGAGTTGGGTAATGTTCCCAATTGCCTCTGAAAGAAATAAGCAAAGGTAAGACAAATTGACAGTGGAAAACAATTTGCAAAGCTTTGACCTTTATGATGGTGTAAAGATGTGCTTCAGCCTTTTCCTTTCTCTTTAGCTCCTTTTCTTCCTGTTCTTTCTTCAACCTTATCTGTAATGTGAGGTAGATTAACACAGCAATGCCTTCTAACAAAAAGAAAAAGATTCATGTCAATAATATTAATCATCTTACTCTGAGGTGCTCAGCAATGTCCTTCTCGTCCACATTGCAAATTATTTTGTCCTTGTCACTCTCACGTATATAAACAAGCATATAAGCGTTCGAGTACTTTGTAAATTTAAATGGAGCATTGTTGAAGCCGGGATTTGTCTGTGGCAACTGTTGACAGTACAAGTAAGCCCATCATAAAAGGAAGCAAAATACACACTAGGAACATAGAAAGCAATCCAAGAAAATACGTACCTCTTCCTCACCGCCATACTGCTCCTCTAATGCCCTTTTCATATCTTCTTTTGTTACCCGTTCATCATCAAATTTGAACCTTAAAAAGAACAAATAATCATCACCAAGAAATCAATTTTTTATCTGCAAAACTGGAAGAGGTCTTCGATAAAATAGCTAAAATGCAAGTTATGGTTTTAGACATGAACCACAAAAATTTTAATAAAAGAAGAATAATACAGAGCTACGGAAAAATTGGAGGCCATAAGCCCGCCTAAAAAAAAAAAAAAAAACAACCAACCAACACACACACAACAACAGCAACTAGAGAAAACATTACTCTGCTACATAAGGGACTCAAAAGTACGAGAAAACTTCCAAAACTCCAACCTTTCCAACAATTCAAGATGCAGCTAAGATTGGTGTACTCAAGAAAAAAACTTCAGTGACACATTTACAAACCATGGTTGTAACGTTTTTACGCAGCCAAATTCATGCTTTGAAAGCGGGATTTCATGAAATGAGATCCTGAATGCATAAATTCACAAGTACAGGAAATACTACTCAAGTAAATTATAATCTGTGGAGGAAAATTTAGTTAAATCATCTCCTAAAACAAGGATTGTTAGGACTGAAATGAAGGTATAGTTAACGAATAAAAGCTTGAAAGATGATATTATGATACTGAGATGATATTGAGAATTTGAGATACAATATACCATGTCTTGTAGCTTTAACACTATAATTATCCCAAGAAAAAAAAAAAAAAACTGTTAAGCAAAAAGCTAGCAAATACAAGATTGTGCTGTCAACAGCACAGATAATAGCAAACATAAGAAATAAATGGGGAAAAAAATACGTAACTATAATGCAGACTTCCAACACAAAATAACAATTAGCAAATTATTCATCCTTCATTTAGGACTCAAGACAGTGATAACCAAACTGATGGCACACGGTTACACAGAAAAACATTCAATAATACCAAAAGACATCATGCATACCACTGATCAGATAAAGTTGGCCTGATATATGCGTAGTAGTGTCCGCCATGCACACCTCCACTGTGCACCAAGACACTGCAAAATAAATGAAGTTACATAAACTACACGTCTCTTGTTCTTTAATAAGAGAAAAGAAACGCTAAAGAAAATTCAAGATTTTCTTAACAACAGGAAATAGTTGTCAATTAAGGCATGAATACCCAACTGTATCCAATCGACACTTTAGCATGATAAAAAGGACAATGTAAATAAATCACCAATACCTATGAAGAGTGTAAAGATTGCGGATGCTCCTGTCAGCATCAGGTGAAAGATATTTACCATTCTCCCTATCAAGATCAAGTTGCAAAGGGAACTCATAGCGGTCATTTATCTGTTGGAAATGAGCGGAACAGGTGATTGAGGAATAGATGATACCAGGAAATTATGAGTGTGGACAAAGGAAGACTAATCCTAGGAATAACAAAACAAACTACAGATCTGAAAACCAAGTCATTCATATTTCATGAGTTGATATCATACCAAAAACATCCAGCCAGATTGAAATTCAGCAAAGACAAGGAAACAAATAATATAATTAACATTGCATTGAGATAAATAAAGAATTGTTCTTTATCTCGATACATGCTTACTGCAGCTCCTCAAATTGAAAAATATTCCATACAAAATACTTCCCAGTAACTTGTCCAAAATGATACTAAAGAAAAGCCTATAGAGGTACATAAAGCTATAAACCAAATCAACATAACTTGCTCAAGAACATTAAAAAATTTGAGCTAATTTGAGATGAAAGCGATCGAATATAAAACTGCAATATTTCTCCTTCCTAATATGTGCGTGTATGCATGCTTCATGTACTCCTGCCTATTATGCATGCCCTAACTTCATACAACAGAAATATCACTCAAGAAAAGAAGCGTGCAGACAAATACACAGAATAGGCATAAAATCATTCTCAAACGCTTTAGCGCAGCGAAAATGTTTATCTTCCACTTTCTTACCTTTACCATGGTATCCCGTATAAAATCATACTCAAACCGCTTTAGCTGAAGCTGAAGAACTGGCGGGAAATCGATAAAAAGAACGCCTTTCTTAGCATCCTGAATAAATGTCAAAGAAGAGCACAAATTAACATCTATGGTCTACCAACGCATTCTTCAATTTATTTAAAATGGAATAAATTCTCGAATAATATGAACATTTTTTTCTCTTTAATTAAAAAAAAAAAAAAAAGGAAAAAAGACTCAAGCATGGCTAGAATGAGTCCAAAAAACTCGAGGAAATTAGAATGAAAGAAAAAGCAGATTCATTCACTAATTTAACATAATTTTTACCTGCAAACCATATTGTTCAGCATGATACTTATTATCACCTTCAAGACGCTCAACCTCCACATATTTGTCAAATGAAGCATAAACATCCCTACAGCCCTTGACATCAAGCTGAAGATCTACATTTAAGTAAGAAGAACCATAAGGCTCAGAAAACACATGGTGACCAAACCAATTTCAGAGCAGCCCCAATGATTACCATAAAATGATTCTTTTCTGGTTGATTTATAGTCGACATTGATGCATTCTATGTAGTTCATATGATGACCTTCAAATAACTGCTGTATAGTACCCTCCACAACAGTTCCCTGGGCCAGTCAAATAATCCAAGCCATATCTATCAGGATAATTGAAGAAAACTAAAGTCCAAACTTTAGCACAGAGAATCTCTTTATACCTTCATCTTGTCCTCAAGCTTTTCACAAAGAACCCTATTTAGTTCTTGGACATCATGTTGCATGAACGAATCATATGTATCCCATCCAAAAGACTTGGTTAACTCTTTTGTTGCTACACTAGTATCACTATACTGAAGCTTGTAAAATAAACTCTGCAAAGCCAGAGGGATGCTCCCCGATGGATTATCATTCTCGGTTGTTGGCATATGATACACAGCCTGAGATAATAATTCAATGTTGGAGGCTTTCACAAAAAGAACATCAATCAAACAGATTGGAAAACTTGAATATGCTTAACCTTTCTAAAGTATGGGATATGGTACAGAGTTTGGAGAAGAGAGTTCATATAACATGTAGCTCCCTGGTTCTTAAGTCCAACATAACCAGTTTCTTTCTTTGAGTCGTGCGACCAATAATCAACAACTCTACGTACAGCAACATCAGCTTCAACTATGCATGTGTCATTCACAAGATACCCCCTCGCAGGATCATATAATTCACCTAGAGGCATGAATGATGTGAATCCCCAATCACTCTCACGGGCATTGAACTGATGTTGTGTTTCTGCAGGATGCCATAAAAATACAATTATAACAAACGGAATTTGGGACAAGTGAGAAAGGAAAAAGTGGAAAAGCTGCTATAAAAGGAGAGAGGTAACAGTGCCACCACAGTATCATGTTCCACTTTGTCAAATAGCCACGTTCTACCAGTTAGAGTACTAAATTTCTTTTAAAAAAAAAACACGTCAACCACCTCCATGGCACTTCAACTATTACGATTTATATAGGTCATGTAAGGAGAAGATAAACTATACAAATTTGACTATGCTAAGAATTACAAATTAGTGAATTACTATACAAAATTTTGCATCATTACGGAAACATGAACAACAGAGACAATACCTTTTCTCACTGAATATTTGCTATGAAGTTGATTGACAACACTCAGGCTGAACTGCGCATATCTACTCCACCCGTAAGGCAAAGATCCAGAATCAGCAACATCTAGATACATGGAAAGATGATCCACATTGTTCCCTTTAGGGAAAATTAGTATCCTCCTGCACATTTCAATTGAAACAATAATGATGATCACCAAAGGACATAATCTAGTACCATATGCATGTATAACGGAGAAAACACAAGATTCTGTTCAGTTACCATTTGTAGCCTCCAACATAAAAGACATCGGAATAAAGCTTCTTGATGTTAAGCCTCGAGAAGTTATCAATTGTCCATGTAAACCGCGCTGATGGCGGATCCTCCACTGGCTGAGCATCCACAGTATTTGCAGGTTCCGCTTGAGCTACTAGAAATAGTTGAAGCTAATATCAACACTCTAGTACGTTCTTTGTTTTTCTCATCAACAAATTGAAAGAAACAACAGAATATTGACTGTATATTCTGTCTGTCTCATGCTTAGAATGCACAGTCAGTAAGATCTTAAGAGCTTGTATTTTCTGATCTGTTGACCTACTGGGTTTCATTATCGTAACTGCGATTATCAATTTTGTCTATGGTCTATACCTCAACCCCTTTTCTCATTCAATAGAATCCTCACCTCTTATACCAAAAAAAAAAAAAAAAAGACTAAAAAAGAGGGCATTTTGGATCTTGCATCTTAACGAATTAAAAAAGAAAAAAAACACATCCAAGCAAAAATACCCCAATCAGCATTGTCCATATACAAAAAACCCATGAAATAAAAATCGGATTTTTACGTCACTTCTCATCGACAAAATGAATCCCAATCACATACCCAAATATCTCAGCCCAGCCTAAAATGCCAAACCTTATTTCCACAACCATAAACGCGCAAACTAAACTCAATAACATCCCAGTTAAATTCGAAAAGCCCAAATTAATCATTAAAAAGATAACAGCTTTCGAAGCCACAACAGCTAGGGCAAGAGAAAAATCGAACCAACAAAAAAAAAAAAGAATCAGAGAAATTGAAATAATAAAAACTATAAAAAAAAAAAAAAGCAAAGACCTTCCATTGGCTGAGGACCGTGAGGAGGGAAGTCAGTGTGTGGGACCAACATCTCGTCGTCCTCTTGCTGTTGCTGTTGCTGCAACAACAACAACAAAAAAAAAGGGTCAAATCACAGTGAGAGAACAGAGCTCGGATCTGCGAAACGAAACCCTAGACGAGGTCGAAACGGTGCGTTTCGCGGATCGCAGGGGTTCGGAGAATTGAATTGGGGACGGAGATTGAGATTGGATTACATCGAGCGGCGGAGGAGTCATGAGAGTCATGGGTGGGCGATTGGTGGCCGTCCGATCGTCGAATCTGGTAGAGAGAGAGAGAAACAGAGGAGAGAGAGAGAGAGATTGATGTGTTTGTGTGCAGTGACTGCTGGGTTTGGAAATTGGGTTTAGTTTAGTTTCGAGAGAGAGAGAGAGAGAGAGGGGGGAGGGACTGAGTTGTAAATATGGGAAATGTTGGAGGCGAAGACGAGAATTTAGTAGGCTACGAAATCAGTCAGTCAGCCACCACATTGCGTTGTACTTGCACGTTTCTCTTCTCTCTCTCTCTCTCTCTCTCTCTCTCTCTCTCCTCGTTGGGCTTGCTGCTCTCGTCAGGCCCAGCATCCAGACCTGGCTCGGCCCAACAACTGGATTGGCATGCGCTTGGGAAGGTTGTGATATGGGCGAACACGAAGAGCAGAGAAGGATTGGAATTGCAAGAAGGGGGATTTTGAGGAGGTGAATTGCAAAATAACCGCCTAATAATCTACGCCTCTTGATATGTAGTATGTACTTTTATCTTTCTAGTGTAAAATTTAAGGCATTAATTAAAAACATAACGCAAAAAGGACATAAATTATTAAAGTGCTAAAACAGAAACATTCATCAAAATGAATGCCACTCTTTTTGACATACTAATAATCTATACCTATTTTATTGTGTTTTTAATTTAGGTATCAATTTTACACTACAATTAAACATAAAAGTGAAAACAAAAAAAGCACACTATAGTCTTATTCCGCAATTCCCAAAAAAATAAGCCAAATTTAATGGATGTATATTTTAAATAGCACACGATTCAAGATTATTCTATTTTTTGCAATTTCTCGAGAAAGAAAAGGGAGGAGAAAATTTAGCAAACTTTTAAAAAATGTCTCACGTGTTTTAGACTTGTTTACGGGGTAGGTCTGAGGTCGGAAAGAGCATTTCCCGATCATTCCCACCCTGTTATCATCTTTAGACTTGTTTTGGGCCATATCTTCCGTTGCTATATTACTTTTCAACTTCTGTAAATCTTGTTCTTTATCCAAAAATAGGAAAAGAAAACCTTTGAAATCCTTTTACCTCCATTAAAACCAGTTATCGTCTTTTGAGTGATAAGTTCCTACTAACATTTTCCATGTGGATGCAATGGCCTAAAGTTTGGCCACATAAATTTCACCTCATTTAGCAAAATTTCAAGCTACATACAAGGGAAATAAAAAAGAGAGAGAGCCTAAACCTTCTGAATTTATTTCAACTCTCGCGTACACTTACATTAGTGCAGAAAATTACACGGCAAGTAATCAAACCACAGCTCATTTAAAGATCAAAGAAAACTAATCTTCGGCTTTAGGGAGTAAATGACGACAGGAAAGGAAAAACTTAAACCTTGGTTGCATCAGCCTTAGACATGCGCGTCTTTCAAGTTATAGCATTTACAGGCATGTTCCTGCATGAAGGCAACTTTTCTGCATAAAAGCGACGAAAATTCCCGCATGAAAATTTTGATTCGGATCAGCATATGCAGTTCTCATCACCAAGGAATGCAATGAACAGAGAATAAATAATGTCTGCGCTGCAGATAAAGAAATAGATTCCATGGGATCTGCAGAAATATAAAATTAGCAAAATTACTGTAAATTCAAGCTCATTTAAGCGGCTCATAAGTATAATGCTAAGGCAAGAAAAATCAGCAAAATCTAAATGGAATACCCATTGAAAAGCAGTGGAGAAGGGTGTTTTTCTGCTATGAAAACAAATTGAGGCGTTATTAGAGAGTCTGAAAATACCTACTTCTTTGCAGTTATGCGGCAGAAATAGATTTGTATCCTTCTTTTTCAAGAAGTTTTGCTATGGAGATATCTCCAGTTTTCACAATTTTGCCATCCTCCTATAGAACAAGAAGACATGTAGATGTTAAATTTAAAAACACACATCATTTACAACTACCTTTGAAAAGGAATCCTACCACAACAAAGCCAAAACTTAAACCATGGTGGAAGAACTAGTAGCCGATCAAGTCAGCACTAAAAGCAAGTTAAATTTATAGTCCAACGGTAGTCAAACCAAATTTCGAAACATAACAATTTGGTTGAATCAAATAGAGACTGCACACTTTGACCACATTCCCCAATTACATCACAATGACTATACATTATAAATTCACTCGTGAGACAAGTCTCCATTGTCATGATGATTGTGCTTTATATCTAAAACTGAGCTGTGAAACCAGTCTTATAAACATACCAACTTCTTGCTACCAGCACCCTGCCTATTTAGTTTACTTCAAATGACTATCTTATGATTTATCTTTCCTCTCTTTTCTGATCCAATTAGCATCTGGGATTAGTGACTTCTCAAGCCTACCATGTCCTACTCCAACAACGTATATAGAGTAAACAAAGAAAAGAAAATACAAAACGAAAACGATTCCTCTTGTAGAAAATATACACCCGTAGAAGTAGGCCGTACGAGAGTACTATGTCTATCGCAAATTGCATTCAAGGAGGCACTACTCTGAATAACATAGCAAGTGCCTAATTATGATGTGCTCTTGATATCGCAAATTGCCAATTTCATTATTTTACTACAATTTTTGTCTTCCATTTCACAAGATCAACAAGTCGTACATTCTCTCCCTACCTTTAAGTAATCAATTTGTTCCAAATGACTTACCATTACATGGATATATGAAGGCTTAATGAACTCTAATAGTCGTAGATAATGAGTAATCATCAACACAGAATTTTTTGGCGTCAATAACCCATTTACTGCCTTTGCCACATCGCGAAGTGCATCGACATCCAATCCTGAATCAATTTCATCCAATATAGACAAGTCCGCCCCCAAAACCTGCAATTACACATGAGCATCCATGCAAAACAGAGAGGCAATTTTATTTTTTATTAACACAAAAGGGAAAAAAAAAAAAAAAGACAATATAATATAAGCACTATAATAGGGCAAGGTCAGTAAAGGCCCATCAGAAAAATATACAAAAGAATATCAGCAACGAATTATGATAATTTCTCCATTTGGAACTAAAGTGACCATCACCCTATTTGATTTCGTCAATACTTAAGATTTCACAATTGAATCAATATCAAGCTGGACTGAACAGGATTAAAATATCATTTATGTTCGCTCAATAAGTCGATGAACTTAACAAAAAAAAATGTTCCACTGCAGCACAGCAGAGCAACAATGGAGCATTCTAGAAACATTTGGATTACACCGCAAGCATAAGAAGATGATTTTTTTTTTTCCTACCCAGCTATCCCTCAACGTCTTCGCAAATATGTATGAAATATGCACATAAGATTCTATGTGGAATACAAATTCTTGGTCACATGCTAAGCTTAAAAGTTTTAAGTCCATTCTGAAAAGACAATAGGAATAATCAACATACTGCAAGTTGTAGAATCTCGTTTCGCTTCCTTTCACCACCACTAAACCCTTCGTTGACATTTCTATTAAGAAAGTCCGTCTTCATGTTCACAAGATCCAGTTTAGGGAATATGTAAGCATAGAACTGCAAGGGAAAACAATAAGAAAATAAATGATTTGAAATACCATTTAAACTTAACCATTAACAAACATTCATCACCAATAGACCTAGTATTTATTCAAGGAAATATGTCCAATTTATTATCGCCATCTCAACAATCATATTTCTTTCAAAAACTAGGAATCTGTATGAAAATAAGTATTCCTATGCTCAGAAAGCATAAAACCTAGTCATGAGAATCAAAAACCATTGTTTTATATCTCATAAATCATAATGAATTTCTGGTCATCCATTCAATTAAAACACGGGAATTAGTTCCACTTATATTGGTTGCGGCGAGTGGGAAACCAAGTACCTTTAGCTATAAATAATCCTTACTTCGTAATGGGATCCACTCCAACTTTTAATACTTCAGTTGGAAACAAGATAACGTAAATAATCTTTGTTGGAAAATGCCCAAACTATACAATACAAACTCATTCATATGAATATACAAAACCATATTAAAGAGATACACACACACCAACAAAATCGGCTCCTATCCATACCATCAAAATAACTCGGTAAGATACAACCATGGTAAGGCTGCTAAGAATTATATACCTCGATTGGTCCCAGTTCCGGCAGACCAAGTTTTCGCCTGCGAGCATTGTAAGCCATGTTTAAAAAATCAATATTGCTCACGCCCGGAATCTCTATTGGGGACTGGAAACTCATGAAAAGGCCAGCCAGCGAGCGCTCCTCCGGCTCCATGTCAAGCAAGTCCTCCCCTTTAAACACCACGCTACCTCCCGTAACTTCATAGTCGGGATGCCCAACAAGAACCTACCAAATATTCCAAACGTTTCATGTCAAGACTCGAGGACTCGATATAAGATTAAAAGGAAGAATTGCCACATTTTGGATTCCTAGTGACTTATCACACCTCAATTTCTAGTGACTTAAAAGAGTAATCCGATAAACACCAAAAGAAAAATTTACTACATTTTGGATTCCTAGCGACTTATCACACCTCAATTTCCAATTAGTTTTGCAAAATATGCATAACTAATTAAAATTCATTCACATTTACATCACTCAAACAGCTTGTAACAAATCCTTTATCTTGGAGCTATAGTAATAACAGATTTAAGTACTGAATTTATCAAACCAGAACAATAAAACTATAAATCAGCTAAGAAAAAAAAAGGAAAAAAAGAAAAGGAGCTAAAATTGCAACAAAGACTAAAATCAAGGGAAAATAATTCACCTACCTTAGCGAATGTGCTTTTCCCAGAACCATTCTTCCCCATCACAGCATGAATCTAAAAACACACACCAAAAAAAAAAAAACCAAGCCAAACTCAATCGAAACCTAAGGGTTTTCGAAGGTCAGAAATGGAGGAACTGGAAATGGAAATTGAGTGGCGGCAAAACCAGACCTCTCCTTCGTAGACGGTGAGATTAACGCCCTTGAGAATCTCCTGACCGGACTCGGCAATCACCGCCGTCAAGCCCCTCACTTCGAGAAGGAGCTTCCTCTCGCCTTCGCTGGAGGTCGCCGGAGACTCGGCGGCGGCGACGGAGAGCAGCGAGCTCCGGCGGCGGAGCTGGTTGGCGCGCGAAACGGAGAGGGAAAAGGGAGTCGTGGCGAAGGAGAGAGAGGAGTGTGGCGGCGGGGAGCGGCGGAGAAGAGGAGAGGAGTAAGGAAGAAGGGTTAGGGAAGCCATTGGAGAGGCTGTGGTGGAAGAACAAAGCTCGAGAATCGGCATTCAAGGCTCTTCGATGTCCAAACGATGGCGTTTTGTCCGTTTGTTCGGTGGTGTTTTTTTTTTTTTTTTTTTGAATGGCTTTTTCTTATCGTTGTTGTTGGCTTTTTTTTTTTTTTTTTTTTTTGGATTCAAATACTATTTTGATGCTTTTGTCGCTTAGTTATGATGTCGTTTTTACAGTAAATGTCGTTTTTAGGATGCTGTCGTTATATAGGCTGCGTTTGGATTTGATGTCGTTTTCGTGTTTTAAGTCGGCTGATTTAATTGATTGTCGTTTGCAGATTTGTGTTTTCGATAATTTCCCTCGTTTTAAAGGTCAATTCGTTTTCTAGCTCATTGTCGTTTCTAGGATTTAATGTCGCTTCACTGGTTTTACTGTTAAAAGCCGATGTCGTTCACTCGACTGCCGTTGCAGTTTCAAGAGAGCAAAACCTTCTTTATCATAGGGAATTCTCACATGGTTTTATTTTTGGTAAATCTAATTCTAAGTGTACCTCATAACTTAAGTTAGATTTATTACTTTTTAAGCGTACCTCATAACTTAAAAAAAATTCAGAGAGTAAAAGTAGGTAGATACATTCACCACAATTGCTTGGTTAAAAAGTACTTAAACCTTATTGGGATAAAATTTGTAAATAGTTCTAATGTTGCAACTTTGAGTTCAGGTTCTAATTTAGCATCTGCTATTTTTATTGTTAAATTTGACATTTAAGATAGTATGAGCTAAAATTTATTATCATAGTATTTAAGAGCTTATTTTTGCTCTTAAATACTATATTATAGCACTATTCAAACACCTGTGGAGATCCTCTTAAAGGTTTGTGCCAAAGCTCTCTTTTATCGTCTTCTTTGCATTTGCAACCTCCTCGGAAGAAAGAGGGCACTCTTTTATTGCCTGTTTCTGTCGTTTCGTAGATAACAGTCGTTTTGTTGTAGGTGTCGTTTGTATGATTTGATGTCGTTTTCTTTATTTTGTTCTTCAAAAGCCGTTATCGTTTTCTGGACTGCCGTGATTATGGTTCCATTGTCGTTTCATATATTGTGTGGTTGTTTTAAAGTTCTGGTCGTTTCATTGATACTATTAATCTATATCTATACTAATCTACTAAGGGACAATAAGTTTCTTTCCCATTGCCAAAAAAAACGCTCACCATGGGATGACACGTGGCATCCCCTGTGGATGACACGTGGCATCCCATGGTTTTTCTTTTTTTTTTTTTTAATTTTTTATTTAAAAAAATTGCATTTAGGGCCCTATTTTAGGGGTTTTTAAGAAATTTGGAGGGCTTCCACGTAAATTTAGAGGGACTTTTATGCAATTTCTCTCTCCTCTCTCATCATTTTTATTTTTTTTGTTCTAATCGTTTCAACGGCTATTTGTTTGACGTAATGATCTCGAAATTTTTTTTTCTTGACACGGTTGGATTCTAAATATTTTTCTCGATCTTTTGACACCCATTGTCATATACTTTTTTTTACCATAACTATTTTTAATTTATTTTCTTTGTTCTAAGCTTTTATTTTTATTTTTTAAGTTTGAAATTTTTTTAAAAATCCCCTATATTTATAATAAATGATAAATTTAACACCTTAATTATTCAAAATTACAAAAATATTAATTTTTTTTAAAAAATTTAATAAAAATATATTTTATAATTTTTTTGTCATATTTTTTTATATGTTATATTATTTTACATGTGTTTTACACGCGCGGAGCGCGGGTAAAAAAACTAGTTCTATTAGAAATATCTTAGTAGGACCTAAAAACAGTAAAAATCAAAAGGCAATACCAAGTTGACCTTAAGTATGACCAAGTTCACACCACAAGATCATCCCCATATTTTCTCCAAAATTTTTAATCAACTCATGTCCAAACACTTGTTTTCCATTATTACACATACGTGAGAGAATTATTTCAAATATTAATTGCCATGAGTTGAACAAAATCACTTGAAAGTAAAGAGAAATAAGTACGTAACAGACAATATACGAGATTTCAAGTAATCTACTGCAAATTCTCATGTCAAATATTTTGATTGGCCACATAATTTTGATAACAAAAATTTGGTAGATCACTAAGCCTTCTCGTCAACTTCCACAAGTAATTTAATATCTTCTTGCGAGTCTAATTAATGACCTGAGCTAATTTTTTTTTAAGGATTTAAGGAAGAATTTTAGCAAACGCATTCCTTCTTCAAAGACTCCCACAAGCTTTCCGTCTCACCAATCACCTCCTCTGCTCGTTCCTTCTTTTCCATAAACAGCCTCATGTCCTGCTCAGCATCGATCAGCGCCTGCCTCGCCGCTGTTGCTCGAGCAGCCAACTCTTGGAGGCCGTCCATGAGCCACGCCTTCTTCGCATTCCTCTCGGCTGCTTCTCGGTGACCTCATTGACTTGATCCCTAATAGGAGCAAATTCCTGAAAAAATCGCTTCAAACTGGTTTTCAGCTGATATACCGAGCTCTCCTTCCTTTCCGCTTCACGCAAGTCTCGCTGTGCAGCCAAATATAGGCTGCGGGTTTGGTCAAAGTCGGCGAGGAACTTGGCAACCTCATGTGCTGCCCTGTGAGAGAAGGCGTTGGCTATTAGCATTATGGATAGCGCATTCTTGAGCTCGGGTTCTCGGCCCGAGTGGACGATGCTGCCAATCTTCGTGTTGGTACATTCTTTGAAAATTCTCTTTGCGCGGGAAATATCCTCGTCTGTGAGTTTGAACGGTGTGAACCTAGTCACAGCTCGTGAAGCGTCATGAGAAGTCTCCCCTCTCAAGAGATTCTGTATCTCGAAAAGCAAGGCATCGAATTCAGCAACCGAAGAGAGACTTTTTTCTGCTTCTACAAGAGTTTGATCCTGAAAAGAGCGAAAACAGTTTAAGGCATATTTGGTACACCGTATTGTGTTGTATTATTATAACTGTACCTTCAAAGACTTATGTGACACTTCGAGTTCGAAGTCCTCCATCATCTTCTCGGCTTGTTCATTCTTGACATAAGAAAGCTTTGTCTTCTGTTCTGCACAGACCAGCGCATGTTTCAAAGTATTTTGTTGTCGAGCCATTTCTTCGAGTTTCTCTCTAATCACTTCATTCCCTTTGGCTGATAGGTCTACCATCCTTGCTTAGTGAGTGATTTTCTTATTGCACAGACCAGCGCACGAATGAAATGAAGCCACAAACGCTCTCTCTCGCACTGAACACGTGCTTAGTTTCTGCAAAATGCGTAAAAAAAAAAAACATTTCTACTGAGGTACTGGTTTAGTCCAACAAACAACATTAACTTTTTAACAGTGTTCATCATTTTCATTGATAACTGATAGGCTAAACTTGGCATATAAATACCCTCCGTTGGGCAACATCGCCACATCAGCCACCGCGAGATAGAGCGATAAATGATCCGCCGCGTTCCACTTAGGATGTCATTTAGGGAAAATTAGTACCCTCCTACACATTTAACTCATATAAGATCCAATAAAAATTTACCATAATACATAACCAAAAAAGTAACAAATGAGATTAAATTTATTCACCAGTTGTGGTCTACTGCAGTGAAAGTATCTGAACAGAGCTTGTTGGCATTGCGTTTCGAAAAGTTCTCTATCTTCCATGTGTACGGAGATATTTCGGCGCTGAAGATAGTCAAGCAAAATGTGAATTCTTGGAACATTTTGACAGAAGATCAATAAAGGAATTCGTCTAATAGTAAAAAATTTGGTCTGAATGAAGGACAATAAACAATTTTGGTTGGATAAATGAGCTATGGATATAGAGAGATTTCTCAGTATTCATTCATCATTTTAAGCTAATTACACAACTACTAAACATATTAAGAGTTAAGCTACCAAAAATTTTCGTGATCTTTTCAATGCCGTGTAATTGATCAACAGAGAAGATAATTCTACTTTTAGCCTTTCTTTTTTTTTTTTTTGTATGAATTTTCATGGAACTTTCAACCTAGCTTGGTTGTCTGATATTATCAAAGCTAGGATAGTCACTTTCTCTTCTGATTTCTGAACTCTTAGCTAAAAATGATATTTTTTGTTCTGGTATTGTTTAACTTTTACTTGAAAAAATTTCCATTATAACACAATAACACTACTCTTTCATTCATTTTATATTTCAGTACTAACCCAAACAGAGGAAAGATATAATTTTTTTATTTTTGGTTAATCGAAAGATGTGGAATTTTAACACTTGCAATACCAGGGATTATACAAATAATATAAAAAAAAATTCACTTGCAATACCAGGAACCAAATGACATAAAAAAACAAAAACAAAAACAAAAAAAAGAAAATTTGAATAACAACAAAATGTTGTCCAGGATTTTCACGGAGGGGATCAAATTTACCTTTCATGACTGTGGATGTGATATAGTTGATAATAAGAAATCCAACTTCTGCTTTTTCCCTAAAGAGAAGTTTTGTGTTTTTTGGCTACAAATTAAACTGCTATTGAAAAGAAGTGGTATATATGATTAAAGTTGCTTTGAAACCTTGTGAGTTGTGACCACGTAAACTTAATTAATTGTATTTTGCCACGGGAATTGGAAACGACCTTTATTATTAAAGCAATGGTGAAGGTTGGTATTCCCAACATAAGAATTTATTTCCTTCAAATTTTAGAATTTTATTTTTACTTTTAGCCTTGCATTTTCAAATGTCCATAAACTGCCCCAAACAACAAAATCGTCCCATCATTTGACATACCTTTTATTAAAAAAGGTATATTGAAAAAAAAAAAACTATAAAATTTGATGGTTGGGCACATATATTTTTGTTATATATATAAAGAGAGATACTTAATATTTTCGTGGTTTGATAAATTTGGTGCATAACTATGTAATATAATATAAAAAATAAAATTAAAAAAATAAAAAATAAAATTAAAAAAAAAACTCAAGGCACAATTGTATCATTTAGTAAACGTTCAGGAGATATTTATGTCATTTTTATAACACTTTAACATTATCATTTTTATAACACTTTAACATGACAAAATTTGTAAAAAGAAAAAAAAAGGGAGAAATTTAAAATGAATTTTTCTATAACTCTAGCAATTATTTAGGAATTTTTTCATAATTTTATCGGTAAAAATATATTTTCTTTGGATTAATAGAAACTTTAAATTTTGATGTATTTGTCCGATTGTTTTGACCAAGTTGTTGCCTTGTTAGATGATATGTCGTTTAAAATCTATCTGTTTATCAATGTTCATTTCGTGTTTAACCAAGATGTTGTTTACAGATTCAGCAAGATCAGATGTCATTTTATGATCTATCTGTCGCTTACCAGTATTCCTGTCGTTTTTCTATTATTTGTCGTTTTTTTTATGAAAATCTGTCGCTTGGCACTCATGAGTCGTTTTCCCAGCTTCTTGTCGTTTTTATGAAATCTGCCGTTTGGAACTCATGAGTCATTTTCCAAGGCACTCAAGATGTCGTTTATAGATTCAGCAAATGATCTATCTGTCGTTTACCAATATTCCTGTCGTTTTTATATTATTTGTCGTTTTAATGAAAATATGTCTTTTTTCTGTCGTTTTTATGAAAATCTGTCGTTTTTCACTCATGAGTCGTTTGCCCAGGCACTCAAGATGTCGTTTACAGATTCAGCAAGATCAAATGTCATTTTATGATTTATCTGTCGTTTACAGTATTCCTGTCGTTTTTATGAAAATCTGTCGTTTGGAACTCATGAGTCGCTTTCCCAGTTTCTTTTCATTTCCTTAGCTCAAACGTCATCTGAAACCTCTGTCATTTTGTTTTCGTTCTCTGTCGTTTTTGGCCAAACTTGTTTTCTGTCGTTTGTTTAATTTAGATGTCGTTTTTCACTTTAATTATTGTTTTCTCAGCCCACACTGTCATTTTCTTATATACCAATCGTTTTTCACACCTACCTTCATTGTTACTAGCTATGCCACGTCGATTTGGGCCAATTTTTTTGTTTTTCAACCCAGATGTTGTTTTTCGTTTAATTGTCGTTCTAAGTTCGGGTGTCATTTTTTAAATATATGTCGCTTTTCATAGTTCTTGTCATTTTTTATCCTTTTTGTCTTTTATACCGACTGATATCGTTTCCATTTTATCTATGTTTTGCTACCTAAGCTAAACAATAGAATAGAAACGTTTAGACCCCAACAAAGGCACAAACAATTATTTGACACAATAATTACACAACACTTTATCAATTTATAGAACATATGCAACAGCAGAATAATTACAAGCATCATTTCACAAATTATAATTCAATCGAATTTACAGTATTAATCTATTCAAATTACAAGAATAGTTTCACAAATTAACTTAACAAATAAATCTAAAAACTAACAACTAAACAATTCTACTAACATTAAAGCAACATTCAAAAACTTTTTTTATTTTTTTTTATTTTGATATTTATCAGCTTGAATTAAATCCACTAAGCAGTTCGCCTTGGAGGAGATCCATAAATTTAATCACAACAGAATGTTGTCCAGGATTTTCACGGAGGGGATCAAATTGACCTTTCATGATTGTGAATGTGATATAGTTGATAATAAGAAATCCAACTTCTGCTTTTTCTCTATGGAGAAGTTTTGTGTTTTTCGATGCTACTTAAACTGCTATTGAAAATATGTGGTATATATGATTTAATTTGCTTTGAAACCTTGTGACCATGTAAACTCAATTAATTGTATTTTACGATGGGAATTGGAAACGACCATTATTATTAAAGCAATGGGTATTCCAACCATAAGAAGAAGACGGTCTCTTTGCTTATCTATATAGTCTCTAATTTGCTTATCTCTTGGGTTAAACTCATTATTTGCCCTCAAATTTTAGAATTTTATTTTAAATTTAAGTCTTGAATTTCAAATGTCCATAAACTGCCCCAAACTACAAAATCGTCCCATCATTTGACATACCTTTTATTAAAAAAGGTACATTGAAAAAAAAAACTGTAATATATATTTGATGGTTGGGCATCTATTTTTTTGGCATATATAAAAAGAGAGATACTTAATTTCGTCGTGGTTTGATAAATTTGGTGCATAAACTATGTAATATAAAAGAAAAAAAAAACTCAAGGTACAATTGTATCATTTAGTAAAAGTTCAGGAGATATTTATGTCATGTTTATAACACTTTAATATGACAAAATTTGTAATAAAAATAAAGACAAATTTAAAATGAATTTTGCTGTAACTCAGCAATTATTTAGGAATTTTTTCATAACTTTATCGGTAAAAATGTCTTTTCTTTGAGTTAATAGAAACTTTAATTTTGATGTATTAGTCCCATTGTTTTGACCCAGTTGGCTTTGTTAGATGATATGTCGTTTAAAATTTATATATTTCTCAATGTTCATTTCATGTTTTAAGATGTCGTTTACAGATTCAGCAAGATCAGATAACATTTTATGATTTATCTGTCGTTTAACAGTTTTCCTGTGGTTTATCTATTATTTGTCGGTTTTATGAAACTCTGTCGCTTGGCACTCATGAGTCGTTTTCCCAGTTTCTTGTCGTTTTTATGAAAATCTGTCGTTTGGAACTCACGAGTCGTTTTCCCAGGCAATCAAGATGTCGTTTACGGATTCAGTAAGATCAGATGTCATTCTATGATTTATCTGTCGTTTACCAGTATTCCTGTCGTTTATCTATTATTTGTCGTTTTTATGAAAATCTGTCGTTTGGCACTCATGAGTCGTTTTCCCAGTTTCTTGTCGCTATATGAAAATCTGTCCTTTCGCACTCATGAGTCGTTTCCCAGGCACTCAGTATATCGTTTACAGATTCAGCAAGATCAGATGTCATTTTATAATTTATCTGTCGTTTACTAGCATTCCTGTCGTTTTTCTATTATTTGTCGTTTTTATAAAATCTGTCGTTTGGAAGTCATGAGTTGTTTTCTCAGTGTCTTGTCATTTCCTAAGCTCAAACGTCATCTGAAACCTTTGTCATTTTTTTCGTTCTCTGTCGTTTTTGGCCAAAGTTGTTTTCTGTCGTTTGTTTAATTTAGATGTCGTTTTTTCACCTTAACTATAGTTTTCTCAGCCCAAACTGTCATTTTTTTATATACCAATCGTTTTTCAGTACTACCTTCATTGTTACTAGGTATCCCATGTCGATTTGGGTCAATTTTTTTGTTTTTTGTTTACAACCCAGATGTTGTTTTTCGTTTAATTGTTGTTCTAAGTTCGGATGTCATTTTTGAAATATCTGTCGTTTTTCATACTTCTTGTCATTTTTTTTCCTTTTTGTCTTTTATTGCCACTGATATCGTTTCCATTTTATTTATGTTTTGCTACCTAAGCTAAGCAATAGAATAGAAACGTTTAGACCCCAACAAAGGCACAAACAATTATTTGACACAATAATTACACAACACTTTATTCAAATTACAAGCATCATTTCACAAGTTGTAATTTATCCGCCGCGTTCCACGTAGGATGTCCTTTAGGGAAAATTAGTACCCTCCTGCACATTTCAAACTCATATAAGATCCAATAAAAATTTACCATAATACATAACCAAAAAAGTAACAAATGAGATTAAATTAATTCACCAGTTGTGGCCTACTGCAGTGAAGGTATCTGAACAGAGCTTGCTGGCATTGAGTTTCGAAAAGTTCTCGATCTTCAATGTGAACGAAGATTTTTCGGCTTGAGATTTCCCACTAGTTGCCTTCTCTGCTCCGGCCGCTGAAGATAGTCAAGCAAAATGTGAAAATTCTTGGAACATTTTGATAGAAGATCAATAAAGGAATTCGTCTGATAGTAAAAAAATTGGTCTGAGTGAAGGACAATAAACAATTTTGGTTGAATAAATGAGCTATAGATATAGAGAGATTTCTCAGTATTCATTCATCATTTAAAGCTAATTACACAACTACTAAACATATTAAGAGTTTTGCTACAAAAAACTTTCATGTTCTTTTCAATGCAATGTAATTGATCAATAGAGAAGATAATTATACTTTTAGCCTTTTTTTTTTTTTTGTATGAATTATCATGGATATTTTTGTTCTGGTATTGATTTTTATTTCATTGAAAAAAAAAATCCATTCGAACACAATAACACTACTCTTTCATTCATTTTATATTTCAGTACTAACCCAAACAGAGGAACGATATAGTTTTTTTATTTTTGGTTAATAGAAAGATATGGAATTTTAACACTTGCAATAACAGGCATTATACAAATAATATTAAAAAAAAAATCACTTGCAATATCAGGAACCAAAGGACAAAAAAAAAAAGAGTAAATTTTAATCACAACAAAATGTTGTCCAGGATTTTCACGGTCAAATTTACCTTTCATGACTGTGAATGTGATAATTGATAATAAGAAATCCAACTTCTGCCTTTTCTCTATAGAGAAGTTTTGTGTTTTTTTTTTTTTTTTTTGGGACAACTTGAAGTTTTGTGTTTGTGGCTGCATTACTGCTATTGAAAAGATGTGGTATATATGATTTAAGTTGCTTTGAAACCTTGCGACCACGTAAACTTTATTAATTGTATTTTGCCACGGGAACTGGAAGCGACCTTTGTTAATATAACAATAGTGAAGGTTGGTATTCCCAACATAAGAAGATGATGGTCTCTTTGCTTATCTCTGGGGTTAAACTCATTATTTGCCCTCAAAATTTTTAATTTTATTTTTACTTTTAGCCTTGTATTTTAAAATGTCCATAAACTGCCCCAAACTACAAAATCGTCCCCATCATTTGACATGACCTTTTATTAAAAAAGGTATATTGACAAAAAAAAAACATATTTTTCATTTTTGTCATATATAAAAATGAAGATATTTTTGTCGTGGTTTGATAAATTTGGTGCATAACTATGTAATATAAAAGCGAAAAAAAAAACCTCAAGGTACAATTGTATCATTTAGTAAAAGTTCAGGAGACTGTTATGTCATTTTTTATAACACTTTTAACATGACAAATTTTGTTAAAAAAAAAAAATCACACACACACAGAGACATTTAAAATGAATTTTGCTATAACTCAGCAATTATTTAGGAATTTTTTCATAGTTTTATCAATAAAAATGTATTTTCTTTGGGTTAATAGAAACTTTAAATTTTGATGCATTAGTCCTATTGTTTTGACCCAGTTGCTGCTTTGTTAGATGATAAATCGTTTAAAATCTATCTGTTTATCAGTGTTCATATAGTGTTTTAACCAAGATGTCGTTTACAGATTCAGCAAGATTAGATGTCATTTTATGATTTATCTGTCGTTTTCCAGTACTCCCGTCGTTTTTCTATTATTTGTCGTTTTTATGAAAACTGTCGTTTGGCGCTCATGAGTCGTTTTCGCAGTTTCTTGTCGCTTTTACGAACATTTGTCGTTTGGCACTCATGAGTCGCTTTCCCAGGCACTCAAGATGTTGTTTATAGTTTCAGCAAGATCAGATGTTATTTTATGATTTATCTGTCGCTTACCAGTATTCCTGTCGTTTTTATATTATTTTTCGTTTTTATGTAAATCAGTCATTTGGCGCTCATGAGTTGTTTTCCCAGTTTCTTGTCGTTTTTAGGAAAATCTGTCGTTTTCCAAGGCACTCAAGATGTCGTTTACAGATTCAGCAAGATTAGATGTCATTTTATAATTTATCTGTCGTTTACCAGTATTCCTGTCGTTTTTCTATTATTTGTCGTTTTTATGAAAATCTGTCGTTTGGCGCTCATGAGTCGTTTTCCCAGTTTATTGTCGTTTTTATGAATATCTGTCGTTTGGAACTCACGAGTCTTCAGCAAGATCAGATGTCATTTTATGATTTATCTGTCGTTTACCAGTATTCCTGTCGTTTTTATTATTTGTCGTTTTTATGAAAATCTGTCGTTTGTAACTTATGAGTCGTTTTCCCAGTTTCTTGTCATTTCCTAAGCTCAAACGTCATCTGAAACCTCTGTCATTTTTTTCGTTCTCTGTCATTTTTGGTCAAATTTGTTTTCTGTCGTTTGCTTAATTTAGATGTCGTTTTTCACTTTAATTATTGTTCTCAGCCTAAACTCTCATTTTCTTATGTACCAATCGTTTTTCAGTACTACCTTTATTGTTACTAGCTATCCCATGTCTATTTGGACCAATTTTTTTGTTTTTCAACCCAGATGTTGTTTTTCGTTTAATTGTCGTTCTAAGTTCGGATGTCATTTTTGAAATATCTGTCGTTTTTTCATAGCTTTTGTTGTTGTTTTTTTTTTTTTTTTATCCTTTTTGTCTTTTATACCCACAGATATCGTTTCCATTTTATGTATTTTTGCTACCTGAGCTAAACAATAGAACAGAAACGTTTAGACCCCAACAATGGCACAAACAATGATTTGACACAATAATTGCACAACACTTTATTCAAATTACAAGCATCATTTCACAAGTTGTAATTTAATTATAATTCAATCGAATCTACAGCATTGATCTATTCAAATTACAAGAATAATTTCACAAATTAACTTAACAAAGAACTTTAACAAATAAATCTAATGACAAAATTAGAATTCTCAGATAACCCAAGGATTATTTAGGATTTTTCCAATGTTTTAATTTTTAAAAAGTGATAAGTAATAGTCTTATTTGGTAACTAATTTTATATAACATTGAATTCTAATTTTACAGATTATATATTTAGTGCTACATATTTGATTTTTAAGTTCAAATTTAAAGTGGCTTTTTTACTTAACAATTGAAAGTCATCTTCATTAGCCATATATATCCATTAATTTTATGTTAACAACTCATAGTTTTTTTTTTTTTTCTTTTTAAGAACATGTATGGCCTATTTTACAAAATCTGTCTACTTTTTACTTATAGGTTTCGTTTTCAAAGTCTACTGTCGTTTTTCTAACTTAGATGTTGATTTCTAGTTTGTAGTCGTTTTTCAGATCATATGCCGTTTTCTAATGTACCTTCTTTCGTTTATCAGTGTTCTTGACTTCTTGTTGCTTTTCCTATTCCCTGTTGTTTATTAATCGAAGTTGTCGTTTTAAACTCGTGTTGTTCCATTTAATTAGTTATCATTTCCTCATATGAGATCTATTTTTCTGATATATGTTCGTTTTATATATACCACGTTGTGGCAAAAGTTTTCTTCTGTAGTTTGCCAGAAAAGGATGTCGTTTCCTCAGCTCGGATGACATTTTTATTTGTGTTTTCTAGCATTACTGTCGTTTTTTACTATTCTATATCGTTTTTTCAATAATTTGTCGTTGTACAGTTTAGTTGTGGTCTAGCAAGCTCTCCTTTTCCCAAAATACTCTTCGTTTTCGGTGCTTCTGTTGTTTTTACATTCACCGTCGTTTCTTTCGTTTTCAAATTTTAGCTTTTAATTACTGTATTTTTTTTTGAAGGCAGCAAAGTAATATAGTTTAATTGTATTTTCTTTTCCAAATATTTTTATCTTCTAAACTATTAGAAACAAAAAAAAAAAAAAAAAAAAAACGGCACAAACAATGATTTGACGAACAAATTTAAAATTGGGAGATTTTGAGAAATACCCCATTCATGACACAATGATAATCTATACCCCATTGTGTGTTGCACTTTTAATTTATACCCTAAAATTTACATTATAAACATAGAGTTGAAATGAAAGGAGCACACCATATGGGATATAGATTATTAAGTGACATCCAAAATGGCTTTATTTTGAAATTCTCCCTTTAAAAATTTAACACTGAATCAAATTTATAACAAAACCCTATGCCACAATTTTAAATTCCAATTATTTCTAATATGACATATTATAATTTAATCAGATTTGTACCTTTGCTAATTCCACAGAAGCATAATTTCACAAACTAACAACAAGCAGTAAATCACAAAACTTAATAAAACGTTTAAAAGTCAAGAAACATTAAGACTTTTATCCATTGAATAAGCAACAAAACACAAAGCACAAATAATGAAAAGAGCAACAAACTTTACGCAAACTATCCAAAAAGAAGTGTTTTGCCCGCTGGGCTCATCTTTGGCTCGCCTAGCTGAGTTTCGCGCGTTCGCAGTTCGATTCATGCATGAGTCTGCTAGATCCTAAAGAAGATGAAAGAAAAAAAAGGAAAAAAAATGTTAAAATAAATTTCAATGGTTCATGACTAATTAGACTGCTTAAGGTTTGATTAACCGTGTAAGACTAGACAAGAAATATAGCAAACTTTCAAAGACGCCCATGATCTTTGGAAGTCCTCGAACATCTTCTCGGCTTGTTCCTTCTTCATCGAAGACAGCTTCATTACCTGTTTGGTGCAGACCAGTACCTGTTTCGAAGAAGTTGCTTGTCCAGCCAATTCTTCTAGTCTCTTACTAAGCCGTGCCTTCTTTGCCTTCCTCTCAGTCAGTACACTCTCTAGCCTAGATATTTCTTTATCAACAGTCTCCGCTTGATTTCTCACAGGCATGAACTTCGAAGATAATTGCTTCAGAGTAGTCTTCAATTCACCTACCGAGTCTTCATTCTCTTGTGCTTCACTCAGGTCTCGCCGCGCAGCTTCATATTTCTCGCAACGAGTGATCTACGAGATGTTCTACGTCAGGCGAGAACACCAGTAATACAGTGAATGGATAAATAAAATAATGAACGAACTGTAAATAAATTGCAGTAAGTAAACGATACCAGAATTGTTGACGCGGTTCGGCAATGTGCCTACGTCCGTGGAGTCTCGCCCAGATGGTAGAAAGATTTCACTATGAAAATGTGCAAACACGATCTTACAGCTCTAAGGACTCCCTCCTAATCAACCCGTTGCCGTTCAACCCCGTTTCTTCCTGTCATGAAGTCCACTCAAGGTCACCTTGATTTCGAGCTCTCCTCGTTCCCACCGGAACCTCTCTCGAGGCCCCTCTAGCACAATTCACTCATGTCTCACAAAATACAAAAGAATAACTCTCTCTTTTAATCACTCAAAGCTCTCAAACCCATACAACAATAAACCCTAGTAGAGAGTACGTAAAAACACACCCCAAACAATCCGAATAATAAAAAGTGCGTAAAAAAGAAAAGCTACAACCTTGAGTATTTATACTTTTCTTTTTAGGGTTTTTCTTCATGATATACGATACCTTTTTGGATTTGAATAATCTTGGACGTGATCTTCTAGATTTAAATATATCTGGATATTTGTAATTATCCAAATAAATTCGTATCTGCTGATCTGTAACTGTCTCCTAAAATCTCGGACAAGAACACTTTCTGGAACTTCTTCTAGCACACCTTCAAGACCACTTTCTTTTGGAACTTCTTTTAGAACATCTTCAAGACCACTTTACTAGAACTCAAACTTGATAACAACAAGCTCTGAGATTCGTGCTACAATACCAAAATAGCATATATCACAATCGATAGTAGCTTTTACATCAAAATATGTTTTGTCAATTACCATGCCAACAATACATACACTAACACTTGTCACTGTACCTCTTAGAATTCTCTAGCTCGGAAGTTTGTAATTCTAGGAGAGTTTGAATGTCGGTAAACAAGGTGTCGAACTCATCAATAGAGGAGGAATTTTTTTCCTGAAACATTCTCTTCCATGTTAGCATAGAAAAAATTCAACACACTTCAAGAAATAATAAGAATTTTAGTCAAGAAAAAAAAAGACTAATGTGAAATCTCATCATAGTTCATAATAATTTGTCATTAATATATACTTGGCTCAAAACACTATATCTTTTGTGTTTTTTGAATTTTTGTCCAACTTTTAACTATGGACTTTAGTAACCATAAATTTTGTACTAAAGTTGAAGTTTTTTTGACTGACGATTCATCAAGATAAGTAATTCAAGTTACCGTAAAACAGACGATCTTATGGAGAAGAGTGCAGTCAAAAATTTAAGAGAAAAAAGAACCAAAACAACTCATTTCACTTGAAACAAATCTTTCTCAAGCATTCTGGTCTTGCTTAGGGCATTGTCACAAGGGAGTACAATGTAACATAAGAAAACAAGGTCAAGAAGAGATTAACAATAAACATGTACATTCCAAATTCCGATATATACGACATTAATATGCTTTCGGTAGCATAAAATCTCGGTTAATTTTGCAAGTAATTAAACAGATAACATTACCGGGTTATAGTCTTTTTCCGTCATATCCGGTTCTCCTTTCTCTAGTTCTTCATTACCCCATACCTGCAATGCCATATTCAATTAGGATAAATAATATATATAGATCACAAAAAATGAATAGAAAAACATCTTTAAACATGAAAAGTAAGGACTACGCCAAAATGTTCGGAGTGAATTTGTTACCACATAAATTATCTCATTATTAGATACTACACAACATGAGATTGTAATTTTTTTGATATCATAATTACCATTAACCTAACCTAACCTCTGCTTTAACTATGCAAGTGTCTTTGACGCGATAACGTCCTTCATCATCGAAATATACTTCGGAAAAAAGCATGTGAAATGGGAAGCCCTAATCGATCTCATTTGCGTCGAATGTATGTTTGGCTTCTGCAAATTAAATGAAAAAAAAAAAAAAACATTAACACTATATATTACAATTACACCGCCATGAAAGTGATTTTAGAACAACGATATTATAATATTACCTCGTACAATAGTGTGTCCATTATCTTCATTGATTATTGATAGTCTAAACTTGACATTAGTCCACCAATCGTCCAACGTCTGCGAATCAGCTGGCTCTATATATACCGAAAAATCACTCTTCTTTTTTCGAGGGCAAATTATTATTCTCCTATATACACAATTTTCAACTCATATGAGATATCATAGTTACCATATCTAAGGCATATATAACCAAATAGACAAATATTGTCGTTGAACCAAAAAAGGTGACAAATTAATGAGATCGAATTTTTCACCATTTATGGCCACCGGCATCGAAAGCATCGGACTCGAGCTCGTCGGCGTTAAGAGTCAATAAGTTATCGATCTTCCGTGTGAACAAAGAATGTTCAACGCCCTGAGAATTGCCTTTCATTTTCTTATGATCTGCTTCGGCCATTGAAGTCAGTTGACTCAAAAGTCTAAACACTTTGACATCTTGAAGAGAGCCAGAAGAGAAAGAAAAGGAAAAAAGAGAGAACAAGAAATACGCAATTTTGATACTTTCATGACATGACTATACTATCGATATATATGGTTGATACTTGTGAATGGTCACGGAAGCAAGAAATCCAAAGTTGCTTTTTCTATATAGAGAATTACACGTGTAAATTGCTTTTTTGAAATAGGAAAATATTAATGCATGGGAATCGAAAACAATCTATATTAATGCACGGGAATCGAAAACAACCTTTAATGATAAATGCGATAGTGGAGGTTGGTATTAATTTCCCTAAAAGAAAAATGATAAAATGAAAAATAAGACTAAATTGAAGAAAATCAGCTCAATCTCTATATAGGCGAATCACATAGGAAAGGATAAATCAGAGAAATACAAAATATCTGCAACGGTATGAAAGGACAGATACTGTACAGCCTGTCACCATCGGGATTGGTGCTAATGACAAGTTAATTATTATCAGGAAAAAAAAATTTATCTTATAAAGACAAATGTAAATTGAGAAATTTGGGACGGTTCAACTGCCAATGTTCAAAATTTGGTTTTTGCAGGAAAAAAAAACTCTCTGATATGATGTGTTATCTCTTTTTGCACAGATTGAAGATGTGTGGGACATAATTTGCTTTCTGGAAACGCTGAACAATGTCGTTATGATGATATTGATGTTCCTTTATTCCTAGATTATATTCGTAAAAGACAGGTACTTGGATTATGATATGCCCAGTTAGACAGTTGAACTTGTCCGATCTAAGAAGACAACATCGGCTCGAAACGACATATAGAATAAGAGAATGACTGATAATTTTCAATACGACATCTGATCTGAGAACAACTAAACTGGAAACCGACAAATAATGGACACATTCTTGCTGTTTCTAATCTTATTGTCGCTTATGATATTATTGTCGTTTCACAATTTTGCTGACGTTTACTGGAAAGATGTCGTTTATTTTCTTTTCTTGTTTTTTCTGCCCTTTTTTCACCCACATAGAAGGTTTGGGAATTGGAATTGTTAGATTAAACAAGGCATATATGTTGTTTTCATATTAGCGTCGTTTACGATATTATTGTTGTTTTTGCAGTTTCACTGTCGTTTACTGAAGAAATTGTCGTTTTTTAGTTTTGCTTGTTTTTTCCTGCTCTTGTTTTACTCACAAGCAGGTTTGGGAATTAGGATTAATTAGATATGAGACATTAATGCTGTTTCTGATATTAGTATCGTTTATAATATTATTGTCGTTTTTACAATATTCTTGTCGTTTACTGAAAATGTCGTTTGTCAGTAAATATCGTTTACTGAAAATGTTATTGTCGTTTTCCTGCCCTTATTTTGGGAATTAGGATTGATTAAATTAAATGATGTTGTTTCTGATATTAGTGTCGTTTGTACAATATTCTTGTCGTTTACTGAAAATGTCGTTTTTAAGGTTTTCGTGTTTTTCCTGCCCTTGTTCTCCCACAAATCAGGTTTTGGAATTGCCATTAATTAGATTAAACGAGACATTCTCTGTTTCTATATTAGTGTTGTTTATGATACTATGTCATTTCACAATTTTACGGTCGTTTACTGAAAAATTGTCGTTTTTGTCTTTTCTTGTTTTTCCTGCCTTTTTTACACCCACGAAGCAGGTTTGGGAATTGGGATTAATTTGATTAAACGAACAAAGCTCTATTATATTATAATACATTGATGTTAGCATAAACGACAAACCATGTAACCAACAATGAAATGGCAGTCAAAAGCCAACAAACTGCCTCTATTCCACAGGTTCATTCATGTCACTCAAAACACAATTTTTGAGAAACTTTATATTCTGTATTGTAGAGAAACTTCTGGTCAAGCCTGGCTGATGTTGCACCAAAAGTTCTCACACACGCGCAAAAAAATTCCCTTTATTTAGTGTGTTGAATATAGCCACCCAATTTATGGATCCACCGAAAGGGCATAATAATTGATAAATAATGTTAGCCCGTTAATCAAGCCTCCATGGCCATCCAAAACGACAGTAACATTGATAAACGACATTGACATCCATAAACGACATCTAATCTGATAAAACGATAATTAATGATTGCTAAGCCTAATAATGGTCTCCCTTGATTAAAAACTCTACCAATGTGGCAATGTCCACGCAAAGGCCCTTGGGATTTCCAAAAATTCTTTTGTGGGGCCCGTCTATTACACAATACAATAAAAGTTGGTAAAAACTTTTTACGCGCTCACAAGTTTCCAAAGCATTTTTCAATCGCAATTTACAAATTTAGAAATTACAGAGTAAATGACCCTTTTATAAATGATGTTACAAGAAATTATCCAATATTTCGATTAATTAAGAAATTAATTATTATTTTAATTAAGATTAATTAAGCAATTTATCATTTTAAAGGTAAAATTTAAAAAATTTAGTCAAAGTTTCACGAAATTAAAGATTTAGCCATGAAATATAACATTTTATATTACATGTAATATATATACGTGTCAAAAGTATAACATTAAATATAATGCTATATGTAACATAAAATGTAACACATGTAATATTACATGTAATGTTATAATTTTGCACGTATATATATTACATGTAACATAAAATGTTACATGTTATGATTAAATCCTTAATTTTGATATTTTAGTATTAAATCTTAAAAAATTACCCAAAAGTTTGGTTAAATGCCTAAAAAACTCTTTTAATTATATGATGATGTGCTTTAACATATATTTCTTTTAGGGAAATCGTAGGAAATAGCCAAAAAAAATTTTCGTTTTTAAAGTCCAGCCCATGTTTCAAAAAATTAAAAAAATAGCCATGTTACGAATTGTATAACAGAAAAGTGTCACACAAAATATAACACATCTGTAAATATTTGTAAGATATTTTGTAACACTTTAAGTTTTACTCATTACTTTTTGAAGTGTTAAATAATATCTAACAAATATTTATAGATCTGTTATATTTTATGTGATACTTTTCTGTTATACAATTCGTAACATGGCTATTTTTTAATTTTTTGAAACACAGGCTATCATTTAAAACAAACATTTAATTTTGGCCTATTTTTGCAACTCATCCTTTCTTTTATTGTGTTATGCATCAATGTCATATAATTGAATTTTTAAAAGGGCTCATTTGTTAAATAGCCACTTGAAAGCCAATGTTTTAAGAAAATGGCCCAAGAATTCAAATATTAAGTTATTAGCCTCAAATCCCTATGAAATCTCTTTTTTATCCCTCATCACTCTTCTTCCAACCTCATGTATCAAAGGGCAAAAAAGTCAAAATGTTAGTCCTTTTTTTAAAATAAAAACAAAAAAAGGACCAAATACTAAATAGACCGTTTTAACATATTATAATTAAATCAGATTTGTAGCTTTGATAATTCCACACAAGCATAATTGCACAAATTAACAAGAAGCAGAAAATCATCAACTATAACAATTCATTAAAAACAAAAAAACATTCCCAAACTTAATAAGACGTTAAAACTAACCTTCTTATTAAAACTAACCGATTTGCTGGTCAAGAACATTGAGATTTTTATCCATAAATAAAGCAACAAAACACAAAGCACAAATAATGAAGAGTAACAAACTTTACGCAAACTATCCCAAAAGAAGTGTTTTGCCCACTGGGCTCATCTTTCGCTCGCCTAGCTGAGTTTTGCACGTTCGCAGTTTGATTCATCATGAGTCTGCTAGATCCTAAAGAAGATGAAAAAAAAGAAGGAAAAAAAAAAAAAAAAGAACATGTTAAAATAAGTTTCCAATGGTTTGTGAAAATGTGTAATTATAGACAAACAATAACAAACCTTCAAAGACGCCCATGACCTTTGGAAGTCCTCGACCACCTTCTCCGCTTGTTTCTTCTTGATCGAAGACAGCTTCAAATTCTGTTCGGCGCAGACCAGTACCTGTTTCGAAGAAGTTGCTTGTCCAGCCAATTCTTCGAGTCTCTTCCTAAGCCGTTCCTTCTTTGCCTTCCTCTCGGTCAGTACACTCTCTAGCCTAGATATTTCTTTTTCAACAGCCTCGGCTTGATTTCTTACAGGCATGAACTTTGAAGATAATTGCTTCAGAGTAGTCTTCAATTCACCTACCGAGTCTTCACTCTCTTGTGCCTCGCTCAGGTCTCGCTGCGCAGCTTCATATTTCTCGCAACGCTCGTCAAATTCAGCTAGAAACTTGGTGGTTCTGTCTACCATGTTACTGGGAAATGAATCGGTAGTTAACATGATCAAAAGCGAGTTCTTGAGCTCAGGAGCTTTCCCCGATTGAAGGAAAGTTGCGAGATCCATATTAAGGCATTGTCTTAAGATTGTTTGTGCATTGGCAACCTCCGTATCACTGTAATTCTCTGGCTCAGAAGTTTGTAATTCTAGTAGAGTTTGAATGTCGGTAAACAAGGTGTCGAACTCAGCAATAGAAGAGGAACCTTTTTCCTGAACATTCTCGTTCATGTTAGCACGAAATTTGCACACTTCAAGAAAGTAGAATTTAAGTCACAAAAAAATGACTCATTAATATTACATATAATCAGAGTTCATAACAATTTGTCACTAGTATACTTTTGTTCACAACAATATTATTTTTTGTGATGAAATTTGTAGCGACTAAAAGTATTTTGAGTCACCAAAAGTTGAATTGTTGTCCAATTTTTAACTACAGACTTTTTAGTAACGATAAAATTTGTGCTAAAGTTCAAGTTTTATCTACTGACGATTCATCAGGATAAGTACTTCAAGTAACAGTAAAGCAAACAATCTTCTCGAGAAGAGTTCAGTCGAAAATTTAAGGGAAAAAGAACCAAAACAACTCTTTTCACTAGAACAAATCTTAAACTTATGCAACAAAAAATAATAAAAATTTCGGATCCAACTGTTATCATGCCAATGTGAGCGTCCAAGACAACAGACGCTATACCGGTCTCTATAAAGTTAAGCCAAATTCAAATTTGATTCTGTCAAGAAGGTTTCCAGTATCCTGAATTAGTGTATGAAGCTGTTAGATTCATTTTTTATACTTTATTGTAATCCTCAAAAAGGATTATTGATTCGAGACAGGTATTAAATATTTTACGAATTTGATGGCTTATTTATCGGCAGTTACAAAGTTATGATTCATAACACAGTTGGTGTACCTTTTCGACAGCAGAGGGCTGTGCTGTGGCTTCTTCCCTTATCTTTTTCTCCTCCTTGTCTTGTCCCTTAATAAGCCTTACCTGCAATGACAATTCAACGTGCACAATAATGCTTTCTTGAAAAGAACTTTTGGGAAGATAGATCAGAGAGAGCTCATCTAACATGACGCTCCTCAATTTTAGTTCCAATATAACTAGTTTCTATATTTTTTTGAGAAGTGACCAATAATCAACAACTCGACATATGTCGAAGCCAAAAAAAAAAAAAAAACACTCTACATACAGTAACATCAGCTTCAATTGTGCATGTGTCATCAGTAAGATATCCTCTACCAGGTTCATTTAATTCAGAAAGGCGCATGAATTCAGTGAATCCCCAATAGGGTTCACGCGCATTGAACTGATGTTCTGTATCTGCAAAATGCAATAGAAGCACAATTATAACAGATAGAAGTTGGAAAAACCGAAAAGAGTAAAGGGAACAAATTGCTATATAACGGGAGAGGTAGTAGTACCACCTCGGTATCATGGTTCAGTTTATCATGCGCTTTCTTCTAAATTCAACCAATACGTTCAAAATTGTCCCTACAAGGACTAATAATTATACCAAAGCTTTTTTTGGTTTCCTTTTCCTTCCACAAATCATCTGTAAGTCACTCTTTGTTATCGTGTACTTTATTAACGAAACTTTAGCTCCCTATTAACTTTTTTTAACATCTCAGACTGCCACAAGAAATAATAAATAATCTCTCAGAAAGCCAAGAGAATTATGTTGCAGTATCTAAGATTATACTTCCCAAACTGCTAACTTCTTAAAGACGAGAAAACAACATTGCTTTACCCGCTGTTATTGACCTTCGTAGTAAGAAATGAGCTAGGAAAATCCTTCATGGCATTTCACCGATTATGAAACAATGTACAAGGCCATGAAACGCAAAGTTGTGCTAAGGAACATTACCTTTTGTTATCGAGAAGTTTCTGTGAAATTGATTAACAAGACTCAAGCTGAACTTGGCATATCTATTCCAACCGGAAGGCAAATCCCCTGAATCTGCAGCATCTAGATACAAAGACAGATGATCCACATTTTTCCCTTTAGGGAAAATTAGTATCCTCCTGCGTATTTCAATCGAAATATTGATGATCACCAACAATAGCGGTACTAACAAGTGAGATACTCATTGATGTATTCAACTATTACCATTTGTAGCCTCCAACACAAAATACATCAGAATAAAGCCTCTTGACATCGAGCCTCGAGAAGTAAACGATTTTCCATGTAAACCGCTTCTCCACTGGCTGAGCATCCATGGTATTTCCAGGGTTCGATTGAGTTACTAGAAATATTTGAATCAAAGTGATAATCATCAGTCAGTTTCTTGCTAACACAAGCCTATAAGGAAAATAGACAGCCTAAAGGACAAACTCCACAAATCCCTTTACAAAAATTCTGGCTACCAAGAAAATATCAAAATTTCGTAGACATGTTTTAAATAAATGGTCAACGTTTTTCATTTAGCACTACAATCAGTTACCAAGTAAGTAATTCAACCACCGGCCATATTTCTAAAATTCTCAAATACTTGCTATTTAAATTAAATGAGGGTGTACGGAAATTATGGTGCTTCTAACTCACCTAAATTTTTTCCTTTTGATTCAAGTTCTCTGTTGAACTCACTTACAAAACCTCCCAAATGTATGGCCTCAATCACCTTTGACAGCCATCAACACCACCGTCTTCATCTACTACCTCCGCCGAACACTTCTTGCTGCTCTAACGCCATGAATTTCAAGTTCAGCAACAGATCCAAGACAAACCCTATGGCCTTTGATTATCAAACCCAAAAAGAAAAACCAGAGTCTTAAACAAATGAAAATGGAAATACAAAGAAAAAATAAATAAATGAGGCTCTGAGTTCTAAGCTATACGGGGCTGTTCAAAGTCAAAATACAAAGTGTGGTTAATTTACACAGAGGTACTAAAAAAAGGGAGAAAATAATTGAGTTCGCTAGTGGACACGTTAATCTTTATCATTAACATATAAAGTGAGAAAGGGAGGCTTTTAGAACAATGATTTCGACGTGCGTTCCAAGCCTCCCCATTTTTATTTTTATTTCCGAGTTTTTCCTCTCTTTTTTTCTTCAAGTACGTGGCATACACACGCGCGTTCCGAAACTTTTTTTTTTCTTTTTTTTTTTCTGAAAAAAAGGGCCTTTTTGAATTGGTTTTTAGTAAATTTTTGGGGGGTTTTTGGCAAATATTCAATAACGTTTTTGCAAATCTTATTCTCTATCTTTCTTTTTAAAATTTTTTTGTTTTAGTTGTTTAAATTGTCATTTTTTTTCGTAGCAATCGCAAAATAAAAAAAAATTTTCTTTTCATAAGTGGATTTTTTTTCCTTAATCTTTTCACATTCATTATTATATATTTTTTTTGAGTACAAATAACATTTTATTTTTACTTTTGTTTGCCCCTTTTATTTTTATTTTGTGGTGTTTTATAAAATTATAAAAGTCTTCATATACTTTTTAAAAATTGTAAAAGTACACTTATGTATTAAAATCTTAACGAAAACATCCTTTATTATTTTTTTTTAATCTTATTTGTTGCATGTTGTTAATTTTTTTACACGGATCGAATAAATACATTACATAAAAACGGGCGTAGCGCGTGCTTGAAAACTAGTCCTTAACATATAAAGTGAGAAAAGAGTATTTGGGAACATTGTTTTCAACCAAAACGCGTGTTTTGGTCGAAAACACTGTTCTAAGCACCTTTTTTTTCCTTCTATTTTTTCTTTTTTTATATTTATTTTCCGATTTTGGTGCATTCAATACACGCGCCAATGGGCCAATGGATGCGCGTGGGGGACGCGCGCGACCCCAAATGTTTTTTTTTTCTTTTTCGATCTTTTTTCCTTTCAAAAGGGGGCTCCTTTGAGGGCTTTTAGGCAAATTTTTAGAGCCATTTTAGCAAATTTTGATGGACTTTTTAAAAAAAATTCTTATTCTCTCTCTTACTACTGTTATATACAATCATAGTTCATAAGAATTTGTCACTAATATACTTTTGGTTCACAATAATATTTTTTGTGATGAAATTTGTAGCGAATCAAAAGTATTTTGAGTCACCAGAAGTGGAATTTTTGTCCAATGTTAACTACGGACTTTTTAGTAACGATAAATTTTGTACTAAACAAAAACAAAACAAAACAAAATAGGCACAAACAATGATTTGACACACTAATTTCAAATCTAATACTGAATCAAATTTATAACAAAAACCAGTACCACTGCTAGAATTGTAAGTTCCAATTTCTATTAAAACATATTACAATTCAATCAGATTTGTGGCTTTGATATTTCCACACAAGCATAATTTCACAAATTAACTATTACAAGTAGAAAATTATCTACTAAATCAAGAATTTAACAAGTCAACTTGAATTAAAACAACATTTTAGAACATAATGAAATTAACCGTTTTGCAGGTCAGGACATTAAGATTTTTAACCAGAGAATATGCAACAAGACAGAAAGTACAAATAATGAAGAATAACAAAATTTTTGAAAAGTATCCAAAAAGAAGCCATTTCCCTTTCGCGGACTGAGATTTTCACTTTCGCCGTTTGATTCATGCCGAGTCTAGATCCTAAAGAAGATTAGCCAAAACAAATAAAAGAAAAAAACAAAAAGTAAAGGAAAGAACGTGTTAAACTAATTTTCCAATGGCTCATGACTAATTACACTGCTTAAAGATTTGTGAAATGTGTAACGAACCTTCAAAGACGCCCACGATCTTTGGAAGTCCTCGACCATCTTCTCGGCTTGTTCCTTCTTGGTCGAAGACAGCTTCATATCCTGTTCGGCGCAGACCAGTGCCTGTTTCGAAGCAGTTGCTTGTCCAGCCAAATCTTCGAGTCTCTTCCTAATCCGTGCCTTCTTTGCCTTCCTCTCTGTCAATACACTCTCTAGCCTAGATATTTCTTTATCAACAGCCTCGGCTTGATTTCTCACAGGCATGAACTTCGAAGATAATTGCTTCAGAGTAGTCTTCAATTCACCTACCGAGTCTTCATTCTCTTGGGCCTCGCTTAGGTCTCGCTGCGCAGCTTCATATTTCTCGCAACGCTCGTCAAATTCAGCTAGAAACTTGGTGCTTCTGTCTACCATGTTACTGGGAAATGAATCGGTGGTTAACATGATCGAAAGCGAGTTCTTGAGCTCAGGAGCTTTCCCCGATTGAAGGAAAGTTGCGAGATCCATATTAAGGCATTGTCTTAAGATTGTTTGTGCATTGGCAATCTCCTTGTCACTGTACCTAGTCCTGGAATTCTCTTGCTCGGAAGTCTGTAATTCTAGTAGAATTTGAATGTCGGTAAACAAGGTGTCGAACTCAGCAATAGAAGAGGAACTTTTTTCCTGAAACATTCTCTTTCTTGTTAGCGCATAAATTACACACTTCAAGAAATTAGAATTTGTCCAAATAAAAAGACTAATGTTACATACAATCATAGTTCATAAGAATTTGTCACTAATATACTTTTGGTTCACAACAATAATTTTTGTGATGAAATTTGTAGCCACACAGAGTATTTTGAGTCACCAAAAGTTGAATTTTTGTCCATTGTTTAATTACGGACTTCGTAGTAACGATAAATTCTGTACTAAAGTTGAAGTTTTTTCTATGAAGATTCATCAAGATATGTACTTCAAGTAGTCTTCCATAAAAATAAAAAAATAATAAAAAGTGGTACTTCCAAGTAACAATAAAATAAACGATTATACTGGTCTTCCTTGGGGCATTGTAACAAGGGAGTACAATATAACACAAGAAAACAAGGTAAAAAAAGATTAACAATAACTACCAAAGAACCTGCATGTACATTCCAAGTTCTGATATTTATTACATTAATATGTTTTCGGTAGCAAAAAATCTCGATTTGCAAGTAAACAGATTAACATTACGTACCGGGTTCGAGTCTTTTTCCGTTATATCAGATTCTCCTTTCTCTAGTTCTTCATTACACCATATCTGCAATGCCGTATTCAAAGAGGATAAATAATTCACACAGATAAAAAAATAAAATAATAGATAAACATCTTTAAACATGAAAATTCAAGCTCCTCTAAAGGTAAGGACCACGCCAGTGAATTCGTACAAAGTAATTCTACAACAAGACATTGTATTTCTTTTGATCAGTCTCATGAACCTGCTTAAACATAATATCCATTAACCTAACCTCTGCTTTAACTATGCAAGTGTCTTTGACACGAGAATGTCCTTCATCCTCGACATTTACTGAGGAAAAGGGCATGTGAAAAGCGAAACCCCAATCGATCTCATTTGCGTCGAATGCTTGTTTGGCTTCTGCAAATTAAATTAAAAACAAAAAACAAAAAACACTCTATATTACATTTACACCGCCATGAAATTAATTATAGAACAACGATATATATATTACCTTGTACAATAGTGTGCCCATTATCTTCATTGATAACTGATAGTCTAAACTTGGCATTTATAGTCCACCCATCGGCCAACGTCTCCGAATCAGCTGGCTCTATATATACCGTAAAATCGTTCTTCTTGTTTTTCTTAGGGCAAATTATTATTCTCCTATATACACATTTCAACTCAAATGAGATATAATAGTTACCATAACTAAGGCATATATAACCAAATAGACCAATATTGTAGTTGAAGCAAAAAAGGTGACAAATTAATGAGATCGAATTTTTCACCATTTATGGCCACCGGCATCGAAAGCATCGGACTCGAGCTCGTCGGCGTTAAGAGTCGTTAAGTTATCGATCTTCCATGTGAACAAAGAATGTTCAACGCCCTGAGAATTGCCTTTCATTTTCTTATCTGCTTCGGCCATTGAAGTCAGTTGACCAAAATGTCTGAAGCAAGAAATCCAAAGTTGCTTTTTCTATATAGAGAATTAGATATGTAAATTATTGCTTTTTCTCTT
This sequence comes from Boehmeria nivea var. tenacissima, assembly GCA_018132145.1. Lineage (NCBI taxonomy): Eukaryota > Viridiplantae > Streptophyta > Magnoliopsida > Rosales > Urticaceae > Boehmeria > Boehmeria nivea. The sequence continues at coordinate 14,430,460 of CM030875.1, read as the reverse complement.
ATAGGAAGTAGGAAAAATATTGCCATGGGAATCGAAAACGATCTTTAATATAATAAATGCGATACTGAAGGTTGGTATTTCCCAACGTAAACATAAAGAAGAAGAGATAGCAGCCCTCTTCGTATTTCTGTCGTGGACTTTGATTTGACCCAATGAGTAATAATAATCCTTGATAAGTAAAATATTATTTTGAATTAAGCTCATTTTCCCTCAAGCTTAGGGAAATTTCATTTTAGTATGGTCTTGAGTTCGAAACCAAACTCGCAATCACTCTGATTAAAAAAATGAGCTATTTAATAAGTCTACCACTTTATTTACTCATTTATTTGCTGCAAGAAAATCAATAAGTCGACCACTAGGTTTTCTGTATCAATGATAAACTGTAATCATACTCTAAAAAGTACTTAATACGTTCCACAACTTCAAGTACAAACACAAAAAAGCAAGCAATCCAACATAAAGCATTTGCTCACTTGGAGTCCGATTTAAGATTCAAAAGAAGAAAAGTAATCCCAAAAACTTCGAATCTTTCTTCCGGTTGATAACAATACGAAGATTTACGGAAGCAATTTGGAACAACCGGCCTTCAACGACTCCCATGAGCCTTCCAAGTCGCTAACCGTCTTCTCTGCTTCTTCTTTCTTCACCCTCAACAGTTTCATTTCCTCTTCCGCACTGACCAGCGACTGTTTCGAAGCAGTTGCTTCACCAGCTAGATCTTCGAGGCTCTTCCTAAGCCTCGCCTTCTTTACCTTTAGCTCGGCTATCTCCCGATCAACAGCCTCGGCTTGCTTCCGTTTAGGTGTGAAATTGGTAGATAACTGCTTTATGACAGTCTTTAGCTTCCCTATTGACTTCTCCTTCTCTTCAGCCTCCTTCAGGCCTTGCTGTGCAGCTATGTACTTCTCAAAGCTACGGTCCAATTTGGTTAGAAAAATTGCCGCCCTATCGACCATGTTATCGGGAAATGCATTGCCGACTATCATAGTAGCAAGGGAATTCTTGAGCTTATTAGTTCGTCGTTCCAACTGGATGACCATAGAAAGCTCCTTATCGAGGCATCGTTTTAAGAACCTCTTTGCATCGGCGATCTCCCCTGCGCTACATGTACGAGAGAAGCTGCGGATCAAAGTCTCTGCCTCAGAAAGCTTCTGTTCCAGTAGCGTTTGAATGTCGGTAAACAAGCTGTCGATTTCAGCAAATGAAAAGGAAACTGAATCTTCGGCTCCTACTACAACCGAGTCCTGAAAAACACAAGGCACGAAGAGTGAAAAACCGAGGGAACAAGAGGCGTAGTTGCAATAGCATTTGCTTTCCCAACAAAAGAGTTTAGGAAACTGGTCAGATTAACATCACCAAGTTTAAATCAGATTTTTCCTCTATCTTTAGTCCTCCTTTCTCTTCAACTTCTTCATTAAACCATACCTGCTATACCATATTCAAAGATCGTTATACAAACTCGAAAAGAAAAGATAATCTGCTTTAACTGCAAAGAGGGCTACAACACAATCTCGATTGAAACATGGACCTCTGCTCTAACTGTGCATGTGTCGTTGACAAGATAATCTCGATCGAAACACGAGTTGTATACAGAGAAACCCCTATACCTCTCACTTGCATTGAACGTATGCTCGGCTTCTGCAAAATGCAAAACCACACACGACTATATTACACTGCCATTATCGCAATTAAAGGGCGTTAATTCGGAAACAACATTACCTTGTTTAGCATTGATAACTGATAGCCTAAACTTGGCGCTTATAGACCACCCATCGGGCAATGTCGCCCAATCAGCTGCCTCTGAATATACTGAAAACACACAAAAAGGAAGAAGAACACACAAAGTCACGTCTCTCTCTCGAGAGTGACCTAATAAGTAATAACAACCACTAACATACAAATACAGCCGTTAGATACAAGATAGCTATTGTGATACGGACACGTCATTACAATAATCTAACTACCAAAACGACTTGTCTTCTGAAGTGGCAAAGATATAAGTCGTTGCCGTATGCAGTAAAACGACTTGTCGTATGTCTATATATGTGCCTGATTTCAACAATTTATTTGGTAAAATTGAAGAAACATAATAGTCAAGACTAGGCCTCAAAACAATCATCACATCATGTCATGGCTATCAAAGAAAGAAAAACTATTTTCACATTCTTTTGAAAGCAATTTAGTGAGTTGATACCCTGTTAAAATAATATCTTTTACGAAAATGATTCAATTATTCAAAAATTAAGTTATTAGTCACCAGGTTTATGTGGATTGTCCAAAATACTCATGTTCGTCCAAATTTTATTACAATCTATAATAAATATTATTACGGATTGTAACAATATTTGTTACGACATGTAATTAACAAATATTGATACAAATAGTAACGAATAAATGTGTGATAAAAATTAGATATTTCGTCCAAATTTTGTTACAATTTGTCACAAATATTGTTACGGATTGCAATAATATTTGTTACGACATGTAATAAGTGTTGAAACAAATCGTAACATATAAATATGTGATAAAAATTAGATATTTTGTTATATATGTGTATCAAAAATTATTAGTCTGTAATAATATTTGTTAACAGATTGTCACAAAATTTGGACGAACATGAGTATTTTTGGCAGTCTTGATGTATCTGAATGAGTATGGTGGCTAATAACTTAATTATGACAAATTCATGTCAATTTCTTAAAACTAAAATTAAAAATAGATCATTTAGCTAAAAATCTCTTTTACTTTTACCTTATTTTATATTTAAGTACTTATCCAAACAGAGAGAATATATGTAACAATTTTTTCGGCTCAGTAGAAAAATATAAAATTTTAATACTTCTAATGCGAGGCACCAAATCTCTAAAATAAAAACAGCAAAAGCAAAAACATAACAAAACAAAACCAAGAAAGAGAAGAATAAAAGTTCGAAGTTTAATCACAACATAACGTTGTCAAGAATTTCCATGGAGAGGAAAGTGAATGTGAGCAATCAATTTTACCTTCCATGACTATGATAGTTGATACTTGTTAATAATTATAGAAGCAAGAAATCCAGCGTTGCTTTTTTCTCCCTGGAGAAATATAAATTTTTTTGGCTTTACAAATTGCTATTGAAAATATGTAGTATACATTTATCGTTTATTTAAATTTGCTATGGAAAATTGTGTATGAAAACGTTTGAACTTCGAAGTGTATTATGTGAGATCTTTCTATGAGGAGATATATAAAATGTTTATTGCCATGGGAATTGGGAACGGTCCAATGTGAATAAAAGCAACACCAGTAAGGTTGGTATTCCCAACATAAGAATAAGAGCCATTTCGCATTTCTCTCATGGTCTTTACCCAAATAATAACCTTGATTTTGACAAGTAAATTATATATTACCGGGAAAAAAGTGGGCAGAGAGAGGGCACTCTTTTAGTGCCTGTTTCTGTCGTTTTGTTGCATTGTCGTTTGTATGATTTGATGTCGTTTTCTTGATTTTGTTGTTTGAAAGCCGCTATCGTTTTCTGGGCTGCCGTAGTTTTGATTCTATTGTCGTTTTACATATATATTGTTGTGGTTGTTTCAAAGTTCTGGTCGTTTCATAGATATTCGGTTACAAATATCTTAATAGCACCTAAAAGCATCTCCAATGCAATGCTAAATTGTGTGTCAATGTTAAAATTTGGTATTTTGGTATAAAAAATATTCTCCAATGTAATGTTATATTTGACATTAAATTTAACAAATATTATATATAGTGCCAAATTTGGCACTAAGTATAGCATAATGCCAAATTTTGACATTTGAAGTAGAGTATCATTGGTAAATTTTTAGGCATTTAATTAAAAATTAGTATTTTATTCAAAAAAAATTTTTCTTACCAAGAAGTCATTATGACTATTTGTAGTCTTATTCATTATTAGTTAGCATCAACTATTTTTATTGGTTTTTGCAACTAAAAAAATAATAAAATAACAAAATAACATTTGTACATTGGAACATCAAATGTTAAATATAGCATTTTTATATTTTTGAGTGTCAAATTTAGCATTAATATTAGTATTTGCATTTGCATCGGAGATAGTCTAAAAGCAAGAAATCAAAAGGCAATACCAAATTGACCTTAGGTATGACCAATTCCACGAGAATCCGGATATTTTCTCCAAATTTTGAATCAACTCATGTCCAAACACTATTTTTACCTTTTAACATATTAAAGCGCTTGCTTTTGCTCAAATACTATATTTTAGCACAAACATGACTTTAAACACACGTGGAGATGCTCTTATAGAAATAATAAGATCAGAACACAAGGTCAGTCGATTACGAAGCCAAGCACATAAAAAAGTTTTCAAGTATCTAAATAAAACAGAGAATTCCCAACAAAGAAAAAGACAATAACATGATCAACAATGTCCAATGATTTGCTAAAGCAATGAAGAACAACCAGCCTTCAGAGACTCCCATGACCTTTCCATGTCGCCAAACATTTTCTCCGCTCGTTCCTTCTTAATCAAAGAGAGCTTCATGTCCTGTTCAGCTATGACCAATGCCTGTTTCGAAGTAGTTGCTCGATCCGCCAGCTCTTCGAGACTCTTTGTAAGGCTAGCTTTCTTTTCCTTCTTCTCACTCAACGCTCTCCCGAGCTCAACTATCTCTCGACTAACAGCCTCGGCCTGATCCCTTAATGGTGTGAACTCCGACAATACTTTTGTCATGCTAGTCTTCAGCTCGGCTATCAAGCTCTCGTTCCTGTGGACCACCTTTTGTTCTTGCTTTGCAGCTGAGTACTGCTCGCAACTTTGGTCGAGTTTCGCTAAAAACTCTGTCAACTCACCAGCCACAATGCCAGGAAAAGCATTGCAGGCTAGCATAACAGAGATTGCATTCTTGAGCTCGGGTGTTTGCATCGATTCGATCACGCTCGCAAGGTTTGTGCCAAAGCACTCTTTTATCGTCTTCTTTGCATTTGCAACCTCCTCGGAAGAAAGAGGGTAGAATCTGCTCGATGTTGCTGCCTCTGAAGTCTTCTTCCCTTCCAATATCTTTCGAATGTCATCAAACACATTGTCCATTTCCGAAATGGGGGAGGATTTAGTTGTCTCAGCTACAAAATTTGGTTCCTGAAACCAAAAAAAAAATAAAAAAAGATATAAGGGAACAATCAAGGAGAATCTAATAGAAAGAAATAACAGTTAAGGGGCTAGAAGATCAAATGGTTCTCATTTCGGTTTCGCTCACAAAGTTGAGCTAATGCTAACAATAAAAATTAATCAACAAAAAATAAAAATAAAAATTCGAATCCAATTGATATCATGCAAGTGAATGTCCAAGACAACACACTATATCAGTCTCTACGAAGTGAAGCCAATTCAAATTTGACTCTCTCAAGAAGAAGCTTAAGATTCATTTTTGATACTTTATTGTAATCCTCAACAAAGGATTATCCAATTGAGACAGGTATTAAATATTTTACGGATTTGATAGCTCATTTATCAGCCGTTACAAAGTTATGATTCATAACACATTTGGTGTACCTTTTCGACAGCAGAGGGGTGTGCTTTGGCTTCTTCCCGTAGCTTTTTCTCCTCCTCTTCTTGTCCCTTAACAAGCTTAACCTACAATGACAATTCAACGTGCACAATAATGCTTTCTTGAAAATAACTTTTGAGAAGATAGAACACAGAGAGCTCCTTGATTTTAGTTCCAATATAACTAGATTCTATACTCTTTTGAATCTTTTTTTTTTTTTTGGTGTCATGTGACCAGTAATCAACAACTCTATATGTCAAAGCCCAAAAAAAAAAAAAAAAAAAACAACTCTACATACATCAACATGTGCTACAATTATGCATGTGCCATTAATAAGATATCCTCTTCCAGGATCATTTAATTCAGCAAGGGGCATGAATTTAGTGAATCCCCAATCGGCTTCACGCGCATTGAATTGATGAATAGTTTCTGCGAAATGCAATAGAAACACAATTATAACAGACAGAATTTGGAAAAACCGAAAAGAATTGCTATATAACTAACGGGAGAGGTAGTAGTACCACCTCGGTATCATGGTTCAGTTTATCATGGGCCATGAAACGCAAAGATGCGCTACAAAATAAAATCATCTCACTTCTTTATAAGGAACTTTACCTTTCTCTATCGAGTAGTTTCTAAGAATTTGATTAACAATACTCAAGCTGAAATGGGCATATCTATTCCAACCGTAAGGCAAATCCCCTGAATCAGCAACATCTAGATACACAGACAGATGATCCACTTTGTTCCCTTTAGGGAAAATTAGTACCCTCCTGCCCATTTCAATCGAAACCAGTTATGATGATCACCAACAAAACAATAATGGTACTAACAAGTGAGACAAGATTGATCTATTCAATCATTACCATTTGTAGCCTCCAACACAAAAGACATCAGAATAAAGCTTCTTGACATCGAGCCTCGAGAAGTTATCGATTGTCCATGTGAACCGCGCTGATGGCGGGTGGTTCTCCACTGGCTGAGCGTCCGATTGAGTTACTAGAAATATTTCAATCAAAGTGATAATCATCGGTCAGTTACATGCTAACACAAGCCTATAACGAAAATAGTATAGGGAGACGGACAAACTCAGACAAATATGTTTACACAAATTCTGGCTACCAATAATAAATGGTAGTGTAGTTTTTTTTAGGGTGTGAACAAGAAAATAGACAAATTTCGTAGATATTTACTTCTTCATATTTGTGTGTCCCGTAATTTAAACGCTAAACCGTAACTTTTCTTCATTTTCTATGCTTTTCTCAACAACCAACCAACAAAAAAAAAAACAAAAACAAAAACCCATTTAAAACCAAAGGAACATCGGCAATTTATTCGAGCACCATGAGAAAGCAAAAGAGAGAATCTTTTGAAGGAAAGAAGCAATTTACCTTCCATGAGTCTGAAGATTATGTCCGAAAATCAGCGTCCAACTAAACATCAATCAACAGCAAAAAGAAAAAAAAAAAAAAAAACTTTTTGCGAGCTCAGAGTTCTCTGTTGAAATAAAACAATCAAGGGGGAAATATATAAAATTAATTGCAGTTCTCTGTTTACACTTTTTGTAATGTAAAATTTAATGTATAAATTAAATGCAAAAGAAAAGGCATTCCTCTAAATCCCCCAAATAACAAGCCCAATATTTTGCTTAGCATAAAAAAAAAGCCATATATGCTAGAAACTTAGGTTGACAAACACGATAAAAGTAAGGCCTACGCCAAGAAATAAAAATAGTTTGTTGGTACAAGAAATAAAAACGACGGAAATGGGTCAAAAGCGACAACATAGAATAAAACGACAGGGACTAGAAACTATAGTAAAATACAGGAGCATGGAATACAAATATTTCAAAAAGCGACAACTAAGCTGGAAAACAACAAATTTGGCTAGAAACAATACAAACACAAACACACACACACACAAACGACAGAAGACAACATCGGTTCGAAACGACAAGGAATAAGAAAACGACTCATAATTTCCTGTACGAGATCTGATCTGAGAACAACTAAACTGGAAACCGACAAATAAACGAGACATTCATTCTGTTTCTAATTTTAGTGTCGTTTATGATATTCTTGTCGGTTAACAATTTTGCTGTCGTTTACTGTAAAAATGTCGTTTTTTGCTTTTCTTGTTTTCTCTGGCCCCTTTTTCACCACATAGAAGGTTTGGGAATTGGAATTGTTAGATTAAACAAGGAATTTATGTTGTTTTTCATATTAGAATCATTTACGATATTATTGTCGTTTTTTCAATTTTACTGTCGTTTACTAAAGAAAATGTCGTTTTTTAGTTTTGCTGGTTTTTCCTGCCCTTGTTTCACTGACAAGTAGGTTTGGGAATTAGGATTTATTATATTAAATGAGACATTAATGTTGTTTCCGATATTAGTGTCGGTCATAAATTATTGTCCTTTTTATAATGTTCTTGTCGTTTATTGAAAAATGTCGTTTTTAAGATTTTATTGTTTTTCCTGCCCTTGTTCATCCACAAGCGGGTTTTGGAATTGGGATTAATTAGATTAAACGAAACATTCTCTCTGTTTATATTTTAGTGTCGTTTATGATATTATTGTCGTTTTACAATTTTGCTGTCGTTTACTGAACAAATGTCATTTTTGTCTTTTCTTGTTTTTCCTGCCTTTTTTACACCAACGAAGCTGGTTTGGGGATTGGGATTAATTAGATTAAACGAACAAAGCTCCATTATGATACATTGATGTTTGCATAAACGACAAACTATGTAACCCGCAATGAAATTGCAGTCAAAAGCCAACAAACTGACTCTCTTCCACAGGTTTATTCATGTCACTCAAAACACAGTTTTTGAGAAACTTTATATTCTGTATTGCAGAGAAACTTCTGGTCAAGGCCTTGTCGATGTTTCTAATTTTAGTGTCGTTTACAATTTTTCTGTCGTTTACTGGAAAAATGTTGTTTTTTTGCTTTTCTTGTTTTTTCTGCCCTTTTTACATCCACATAGAAGGTTTGGGAATTGGAAATATTAGATTAAGCAAGGCATTTATGCTGCTTTTTATATTTGTATCATTATGATATTATTGTCGTTTTTTCAATTTCACTGTCGTTTATTGAAGAAAGTGTCGTGTTTAGTTTTGCTTGTTTTTCCTGCCCTTGTTTTACTCACAAGCAGGTTTGGGAAAGGGAGATTTTGAAGAATACCCCAATCTTGATACAATGATAATCTATACAAGAAGATTTTGAGAAATACCCCATTATTAATACAATGATAATCTATACTCTATATGCATTGCACTTTTTATTTATACCCAAAATTTACACTATAGCATGGAGTGGAAATAAAAGAGGCACACTACTTGAGGCATAGATTATTAAGTGACATCAAGAATGGCTTTATTTTGAAATTCTTTATTTGGAAATTAGGATTAATTAGATTAAATGAGACATCAATGCCTTTTCTGGTATGAGAGTCGTTTATAATATTATTGTCGTTTTTGCAATATTCTTTTCGTTTACTAAAAATCTCGTTTGCTGAAAATTTTATTGTCATTTACTGAAAATGTCGTTTTCCGGTCCTTGTTTTACTCACAAGCAGGTCTGGGGATTAGGATTAATTAGATTAAAATTTAAATGAGACATTAATGCTGTTTCTGATATTAGTGTCGATTATAATATTATTGTCGTTTTTACAATGTTCTTGTCGAATACTGAAAAATGTCGTTTTTAAGGTTTTCGCATTTTCCCTGCCCCTTTTCACCCACGAAGCAGGTTTTGAATTGGGATTAATTAGATTAAACGAGACATTCTCTCTGTTTCTATTTTAGTGTCGTTTATGATTTTATGTCATGTCACAATTTTACTGTCGTTTACTGAAAAATTGTCGTTTTTGTCTTTTCTTGTTTTTCCTGCCTTTTTGACACCCACGAAGCAGGTTTGGGAATTGGGATTATTGAGTAAATGACCATTTTATGAATGATGTTATAAGAAAATATCTCATGATTTGATCAACTAAGAAATTAGTCATTATCTTAACTATACAATGATGTGCTTTAACCTATATGCCTTTTGCTGTCTTATGTATTAGTGTCTAATAACTTAATTTTTATAAACATGGGTCAATTTTTAAAATAAGAACAAAAAAAATGACCAAATACCAAAGACATTTTTAATATATGATAATTCAATTTCAATCAGATTTGTAGCTTTGATAATTCCACACAAGCATAATTTCACAAATTAACAAGAAGCAGAAAATCATCAGCTAAATCAAGAATTTAACAATTCATTAAAAAAACATTCCAAAACTTAATAAGACGTTAAAATTAACCGATTTGCAGGTCGTGAACATTAAGATTTTTACCCATAAAACAAGCAACAAAACACAAAGCACAAATAGTGAAGAGCAACAAACATTACGCAAAGTATCCAAAAAGAAGTGTTTTGCCACTACTGGGCTTGCCTGGCTGAGTTTTGCACGTTCGCAGTTCGAATCATAACGAGTCTAGATCCTAAAGAAGATGAAAAAATAACAGAAAAAAAAATGCTAAAATAAGTTTAATGATTAGCACCGCTTAAAGATTTGTTTAAATGTGCAATACCAGAGAAGAAATAACAAACCTTCAAAGACGCCCACGATATTTGGAAGTCATGGATTCTGCAAAGTTGGGAGGAGCAAGGTCATTATAATACTCATAATATGCATCTGAAGTGGTAAGAGATATTTCTCACAAAGCGAGATTGGCAATTTTTCCACAATCAAACATAATGACAGTTCACCCTTCCTCTCTCACACCATAGAACATTAACAACTTTCTTGCACAGGAGCACAAGAATCACAACTATTAAACGTAACTCCCTCTCTCCCAATTTACAGGTACAAAAGCCATACAAAAGGAGAGCTAGCAGGAACATTAATATTTTTTTTAAGTGCAATTGAGAATATTGATCCTCAATGGCCCAGGTTACACGGACATACTAAAAAAACAGAACTGAACAAAAATATTATTTACGACAATGCAGAACTTAAAAGATGCATCACATCACATATATACCTGACGATTACGAACATACTCTAAGAATGAAGGAACATCTGGATAGCGGTACTGGTCACTGTTTCCAGCTTGAGATTTCTGGAAGCAAATGATGTCCCCATCTTCAAGCTGTAGAATGGAAAATGCACGTTAAAGTATGATAGTTATAAAAAAAAGCAAAAAACATGGATAATAATAATATATCCTCTGGAACTTACTCCGACAGAAAATAAATACACAAAGAGGAAGGATTTACTAGAGTTGTAGCCTGTTCTCATAGAAAAATAATAGAATTAATCACAAACAGTATCTACCTCACTAGCACGAAAAGTGGACTTCTTGTCAATGTGGTCGCATATCACGTTAGGTTCAAATCTAATTTCCTGAAAAGCCAAAGAAATGCGTGAAAACTAGGAAGCAAATAACTGGGAATTATTATTTTTCTAAACAAATAAAATTAGTATAGAAATAAAGATCCAGAGAACACAGTAAACAATCCCAATGCAACCTCAAACAGTTCAATTTCTTCATCAGCACTGAAGCCAGCCATTTCATTTAACTTTGTCAATATCTCAGCAGGATTCCCGGTTCCATTTACAAACAGCCTCCCAATGAACCTGACACACATAAAAATCTTAAGTATACATGCAACTCCCACATGAAGAGAGAGAGAGAGAGAGAGAGAGAGAGAGAGAGAGAGAGAGAGAGAGAGAGTACTGCATCTCCTCTTTCAAAGGGTCATAAAGTTTAAAGAATAATAGAATCTCCTCTTCAGTCTTTTCCGGAGGAGCAATTGGCCGCAGATCCTGAACATGTGTGAAGATGAGTACACTTTGTTAGTCCAGTGAAGCGATTCAGAATCAGCAGGTACGTAAACCGAGTGTGTGGTTGAGACAGCATACCGGACCAAGTTCTACTTCCAGAAACAGCTTCAGCTCTGCATTATTTGCCTCATTGGAATCTTCTCTTAGCTGTCCAACCTACAATAATCAGAAACTTGTCACTAAAATATTCTTAAAAGAGAGTAGAGACCAATCCATAACTTTATCGACGTAACAAAAGTGTAGAAAATATCAAAAATAGATTATTTGGCAAATGACAAGATGAGCGACGCAAAAGAGCCCTTACAGATTGTGCTTCCTCCATCAGTGTCAGCGGTCTGTTTGGCCTATATGTCCTGTTTTGGCGCATTGCCCACATCCAGAACCGTTGAAATTGCACTGGTATGCCAAATTCTTTGGCCACATCTTCCTGCAGCAAAGCTAATGATTAGAATAATAAGAATGGAACAAATCAAGAAATTATACTTCTAAGACGAGTTAATTTTTTACGCCTACATTTCAATTGAAACATGTGTGATAATATGGAGAAGAGAAATATACCTTAAATAAGTTAAAGGGCATCTGTTTCTGAATACGAAAGCTACGAACTTTGTCATGATCCACAAGATCAAAAAAAAAATCTTTTCCAATCTGTTCAAGTAGGTCCTCGTTACGCGCAACCTATATAGATCACCCAAAAAAAAAAAAAAAAGTCGAGTCGGGTAATGTTTCCAATTGCTTCTGAAAGAAATAAGCAAAGGTAAGACAAGTCGACAGTGGAGAAAAATTTGCAAAGCTTTGACCTTTATGATGGTGTAAAGATGTGCTTCAGCCTTTTCCTCTCTCTTTAGCTCCTTTTCTTCCTGTTCTTTCTTCAATCTTATCTGTAATGTAACCTTAAAGTAAGATAGTTCTAGAAAAGGCAAATAACATGGATAATAAGAATATATCTCATTCACCATCCTCTGGAAACTTACTCCAACAGAAAATAAATACGCAAAGAGGAAGGATTTACTAAAGTTGTAGCCTGTTCTCATAGAAAAATAATAGAGTTAATCACAAACAGTTTCAACCTGACTAGCATGAAAAGTGGTCTTCTTGTCAATGTGTTCGCACATCACGCTAGGTTCAAATTTAATTTCCTGGATAGCCAAAGAAATGCGTGAAAAGTAAGCAGGCAATTAACTGGGAATTATTACTTTTCTAAACACATAAAATTAGTAAATAAATAAAGATCCAGAGAACACAGTAAACAAAAATTGTAACCTCAGACAGTTCAATTTGTGACTTTCCAATGGTTCATGACTAATTGCACTGCTTACAGATTTGTGAAAATGTGTAATACTAGACAAGAAATAACAAACCTTCAAAGATGCCCACGACCTTTGGAAGTCACCGATCATCTTCTCGGCTTGTTCCTTCTTGATCGAAGACAGCTTCATATCCTGTTTGGCGCGGACCAGTACCTGTTTCGAAGAAGTTGCTTGTCCAGCCATATCTTCGAGTCTCTTCCTAAGTCGTGCCTTCCTTGCCTTCCTCTCGGTCAGTACACTCTCTAGCCTAGATATTTCTTTATCGACAGCCTCGGATTGATTTCGTATAGGCATAAACTTGGAAGATAATTGCTTCAGAGTAGTCTTCAATTCACCTACAGTGTCTTCATTCTCTTGTGCCTCGCTCAGGTCTCGCTGCGCAGCTTCATAGTTCTCGCAACGCTCGTCAAATTCAGCGAGAAACTTGGTGGTTCTGTCTACCATGTTACTGGGAAAAGAATCGGTGGTTAACATGATCGAAAGCGAGTTCTTGAGCTCAGGAGCTTTCCCCGATTGAAGGAAACTTGCGAGATCCATACTAAGGCATTGCCTTAAGATTGCTTGTGCACTGGCAATCTCCTTGTCACTGTAATTCTCCGGCTCGGATGTCTGTAATTCTAGTAGAGTTTGAATGTCGGTAAACAAGGTGTCGATCTCAGCAATAGAAGAGGAACTTTTTTCCTGAACATTCTCATTCATGTTAGGACAAAAATTACACACTTCAAGAAATTAGAATTTTAGTAAAAAAAATATGACTTAAGTAATGTTACATCTAATCATAGATCATAATAATTTGTCACTAATATACTTTTGGTTCACAACAATATTTTTTGTGATGAAATTTGTAGCGTATAAAAGTATTTTGAGTCACCAAAAGTTGAATTTTTGTCCAATTTTAAACTACAATCTGTTTAGTAATGATAAAATTTGTGCTAAAGTTCAAGTTTTTTCTACTGACGATTCTTCAGGATAAGTACTTCAAGTAACAGTAAAACAAACAATCTTCTGGAGAAGAGTTCAGTTGAAAATTTAAGGGAAAAAGAACCAAAACAACTCTTTTCACTTGAAACAAATCTTAAAATTATGCAAAGGCTAACAATGAAATTAAGCAACAAAAAATTCGGATCCAACTGTTATAATGCAAGTGTGAGCGTCCAAGACAAAACACGCTATATCGGTCTCCATAAAGTGAAGCCAATTAAAATTTGATTCTGTCAAGAAGGTTTCCAGTATCCTGAATTAGTGTATGAAGCTATTAGATTCATTTTTTATATTTTATTGTAATCCTTACAAAGGATTATCAATTAGAGACAGGTATTAAATATTTTACGAATTTGATAGCTTATTTATCAGCAGTTACAAAGTTATGATTCATAACACAGTTGGTGTACCTTTTCGACAGCAGAGGGCTGTTCCTGTATCTTTTTCTCCGTCTTGTCTTTTCCCTTAATAAGCCTAACCTACAATGACAGTTCACCGTCCACAATAATGCTTTCTTGAAAAGAACTTTTGGGAAGATAGATCAGAGAAGCTCATCTGATTTTAGTTCCAATATTACTAGTTTCTATAATTTTTTGCGTTTTTTTTTTTAATTTTTTTGGTGTCATGTGACCAGTAATCAGCAACTCTATATGTCAAAGCCCAAAAAAAAAAAAAAAAAAACCTCTACATACTTCAACATCTGCTTCAATTATGCATGTGCCATTAGTAAGATATCCTCTTCCAGGATCATTTAATTCAGCAAGGGGCATGAATGAAGGGAATCCCCAATCGTCTTCACTCGCATTGAATTCATGTTCTGATTCTGCAAAATGCAATGGAAGCATAATTATAACAGACAGAATTTGGAAAAACCGAAAAGAGTAAAGGGAACGAATTGCTATATAACAGAAGAGGTAGTAATACCACCTCGGTATCATGGTTCAGTTTATCATGAGCTTTCTTCTAAATTCAGCCTACACGTTCAATATTGTTCTTACAAGGACTAATAATTATATCAAAGCTTTTTTTTTTTTCTTTTGCTTCCATAAATCATCTGTAAGTCACTTTATGTTACCGCGTACTTAATTAACAAAACTTCAGCTCCCTATTAACTTTTTTTTTACATCTCAGACTGCCGCAATAAATAATAAATCTCTCAGAAAGCCAAGAGAACTATGTTGCAGTATCTAAAGATTATACTCCCAAACGGCTAACTGCCTAAAGACGAGAAAACAACATTGCTGTACCCGCTGTTACTGATCTTTATAGTACAAAATGAGCTAGGAAAATGGCATTTCACCGATTATGAAACGATTGTACAAGGCCATGAAATGCAAAGTTGTGCTTCAAAATAAAGTCATCCCACTTCTTTATTTACGGAACATTACCTTTTTTTATCGAGTAGCTTATATTTTGAACTTGATAAACAAGACTCAAGCTGAACTTGGCATATCTATTCCAACCAGAAGGCAAATCCCCTCTATCTGCAGCATCTAGATACACAGACAGATAATCCGCATTGTTCCCTTTAGGGTATATTAGTATCCTCCTGCAAATTTCAATTGAAACCAATTATGACGATCACCAACAATAACGGTATTAACAAGTGAGACAAGATTGATCTATTCAATTATTACCATTTGTAGCCTCCAACACAAAAGACATCAGAATAAAGCTTCTTGACATCAAGCCTCGAGAAGTTATCGATTTTCCATGTGAAACGCGCTGATGGCGGGTGGTCCTCCACTGGCTTAGCGACCACGGTATTTACAGGGTTCGATTGAGTTACTAGAAATATTTGAATCAAAATGATAATGATCAGTCAGTTTCTTGCTAACACGAGCCTATAATGAAAATAGACGGCCGATAAGGACAAACTCGACAAATCTGTTTACAAAAATTCTGGCTACCAATTATAAAATAGTAGTTTTTTTGAGGGTGTGAACAAGAAAGTATCCAAATTTCGTAGATATGTTTTAAATAAATGGTCAACGTTTTTCATTTACCACTACAATCCGTTACCAAGTAACTCACTCAACCAGCGCCTATTTTTCTAAAAATTATCAAATATTGGCTATTTATTTAAATTGAATATTGGAAAATGAACTACTTGCTATTTAAATTAAATGTTGAAAATTCTCAAATGAGATGCTTGCCATAATTTCCTTCTTCATATTTTTATGTCGCATAAACACTAAACAGCAACTCTTCTTCATTTTCTACGCTTTTCTCAACAACCAAACAAAAAAAAAAAAAAACATTTAGAGCAAAATGAAAATCGGCAATTTATTCAAGCACCAAGAGAAAGCAAAAGAGAAAATCTTTTAAAGGAAAGAAGTAATTTACCTTCCATGAGGCTGATGATGCTTCTAACTCACCTAATTTTTTTCCTATTGATTCAAGTTCTCTGTTGAACTCAGATACAAAACCTCCCAATCGTATGGCCTCACTCACCTTTGACAGCCATCAACACCACCGTCTTCATCTTCTACCGCCGCCGAACACTTCTTGCTGCTCTAACGCCATGAATTTCAAGTTCAGCAACAGATCCAAGACAAACCCTATGGCCTTTGATTATCAAACCCAAAAAGAAAAACCAGAGTCTTAAACAAATGAAAATCGAAATACAAAGAAAATAAAAATTATGAAATGAGGCTCCGAGTTTTAAGTTATATGGGATATTAGGATAATAACCCTTTTGATTGTATGGTAATTGTGGTGACTGGTGAGGCTTAGTCTCACGGTGATGGCTATGATGGAGTTTGGGCCTGTTCAAAGTAAAAAAAAAAAAAAAAAAAAAAAAAAAAAAAGAAGTGTGGTTAATTTACTCGGAGTCAAAAAAGGAGAAAATAATTGAGTGCGCTGAAAGAAAAAGACACATTCCCAATCTTTAACATGAGAAAATGGGTTTTTGAAATAGTGATTTCGACGTGCGCTCCAAGTCTCCCTATTAAAAAATAATTTTATCTTATTTGTTACATATCGTTAAATTTTTTTACACGGATCGAATAAATACATGTTGTTAAATTTTTTAGGAATCTTCTCTAGATTTTATTGGTATAAATATCTTTTTTTTTTAGGGTTAATAGAAACTTTGAATTTTGATGGTTTAAAAGTTTCCTGTCGTTTTTACCCAGTTGTCGTTTTGTTAGATGATATATCGTTTTATAATTTATGTGTCGTTTATCAGTTTTCATTTTGTGTTTTAACTAACTTATCAGATGTCATTTTATGATTTCTGTTGTTTTCCTCTTATTTGTCGTTTTTAGGAAAATATGTCGCTTGTACTCATGAGTCCTTTCTAGTTTACTTGTCATTTCCTTGGCTCAAACGTCATCTATCTGAAACGTCTGTTATTTTTTTCGTTATCTGTCGTTTTCAGCCAAAGTTATCTTCTGTCGCTTGCTTAAGCCAGGTGTCGTTTTTCACTATAGTAGTTGTGTTCTCCAGTACAAACTCTCGTCATTTTCTTATAAAGACTATTTGGTTTTTTTTTTTTTTTTTCTATATTTCAAAGAAATGATCAAAGGTTCTAAAAGATAGTCTTTAGATACTTTGTTAAATTTTTTCGTTCTTCTTCTCCAGTTTAATATGTTTAGATACATTTCTTCTGTAGTTTGTTAGGAAAAAAAAATGTGGTTTACTCAGCTCGAATGCCACAATCAGCGTTTTTACTGTTTTTTACTCTTCTATGTCGTTTTTATACAAATTTGTCGTTTTCCAGTTAAGCTATGGTTCACCAAGCTCTGATACGGTTTTTCTAAATCCCTGTCGTTTTCAGTGTTTCTGTTGTTTTTACATTAACCGTCGTTTTTATTCTGTTTTCTTCTTTTTTTTCTTTTTTTCTTTTTTTTTTTCAACTTTTATCGCTCTTATCTGCTTATCGTTTATATTTCAAGGCAGCAAAGTGATATAAAGTTTAACCGCATCTTCTTCCAAATATTTTTATCATCTAAACTAAACAAAAACAAAACAAAATAGGCACAAACAATGATTTGACACACTAATTTCAAATCTAATACTGAATCAAATTTATAACAAATACCACTGCCGCAATTGTAAGTTCCAATTTATATTAAAACATATTAAAATTCAATCAGATTTGTATAGCTTTGATATTTCCACAATAGCATAATTTCACAAATTAACTAGTACAGGTAGAAAGTTATCTACTAAATCAAGAATTTAACAGTTCAACCTGAATTAAAACAACATTTTAAAAAATAACCAATTTGCAGGTCAAGACGTTAAAATTTTTAATTAGTATAGGCATGTCTATAAATTCATTCAATTCTTTGGCAAATTTAAAACTATTTAATTTTTATACGGACAAACTCATAATCTTTTCAAAATTTATAGTATAAAATTTAGTTTTCAAAACTTTGTATGGGGGCATATTTTAAAATTTGGAATGCCCAGAATTTATAAAATAATAAAAATAAATACCCAAACTTTTGAAGTAATTAAGTTTCTAGTCAATTTATGAATTACTTGCACATGCTTTTGGTAACTAAGTGAATCACCACCAGTTACCACTGTGCAAGTAATTGAATCATTTGGGTAGTTGGTTACATTTTTCAAAAGATTGGGTAATAACTTACATTAAGTTTTAAAAATTAGATATTCACTATAATTTCTCTTAAAATTTTAATATTTTATAAGAGTATACTTATAATATTTTAAAAAATTACAGTTCAAAATTTAATTTTAAAAAATTTGAGTGTAGGCGATTGCCCCGACTCGTCCTCACCTAGTCCGCCCCTGGTTGTACGGAGGCAAGAAATCCAAATTTGCTTTTTCTCTATCTAGAGAATTACATATTTATTTGTTGCTGTAAATTGCTTTTTTCTCTAAAGGAAATTGAAAAATATATATTGCCATGGGAATCGGAAACGATCTTTAATAACAAATGCGATAGTGAAGGTTGGTATTTCCCAACATAAAGAAGAGACAGCAGCCTCTTTGTATTTCTCTCGTGGACTTTGAATTTCCCAATAATAATTCCTTGATAATTAAGTAAATTATTATTCTGAATTAAGCTCATTTCTTACCCTCAAGCATAGGGAAGTTTCATTTTAGCCTGTCTTTCCAAATGTCCAATAGCTAACCCCAATCAACTACAAATTCGTCCATGAGCACCGCTCACATGGTAATTAAAGCAAAAACGTTCAACTTTTATTGATGGATTTTTGGGAAAGCAGTAATAGGTGTACAATTTGGTCTTGTGGAATAGACGATGAGCCCCCACAAAAGAATTTTTGGAAATCTCAAAAGGGAATTTGTGTGGACAGTTGTAAAGTTTTCATTCAAGGGAGACCATTATTAGGCTTAGCTATCATTAATTATCGTTTACCAGATTAGATGTCGTTTATGGATGCCGATAATCGATATCGTTTATCAATGTTCCTGTCAGTTTTCCCACTCGTCATTAATTTATCGTTTTGTAATTATTTGTCGCTTTCCAGTTTAGTTGTTTTCAGATCATATGCGTATTAGAAATTATCTGTCGCTTTCGTATTTCCTGTCGTTTCTAGCCGATGTTGTCTTCTGTCGTTTGTTTGACCCAAATGCCGTTTCTCATATTAACTGTCGTTTCCATATCACAGATGTTCTTTATATATATATATATATATATATATATATATATATATGTGTGTGTGTGTGTGTGCGCGCGCGTGTGTGTGGTTTTTCTGTGTTTGTATTGTTTGGAGCCGAATTTGTTGTTTTCTCAGCCTAAGTTGTCGTTTTCGAGATATTTGTATTCAACGTTCCTGTATTTTTCCTAGAACCTGTTGTTTTATTCCAAGTTGTCGTTTTTACCCATTTCTGTCGTTTTCATTTATTGTACCAACACAACTATTTTTATTTTTTATTACCTAAACTGCTAGTACGAAAGTCGAAAAAGGGAAAAAACAAAAAAAAAAAAAAAAAAAACCAAAACAACACACAATGACTCAGCACACTGAATTCTTAGCACATTATGAAATATTTAAAAAAATTCTAGTTGTTTAACATTTCTCATACTGTAAATTAAATTGCGATTGAAAAATGCTTTGGAAACTAGTGAGCGAGTAAAAAGCTTTTACCAGCTTTTATTTTGTTGTGGAATAGATGATGAGCCCCACAAATGAATTTTTTTGGAAATCCCAAAGGAGCTTTGCGTGTGGACGTATAGAGTTTTTAATTAAGGGAGACCATTATTAGGCTTAGCCATCATTAATTATCGTTTTATCAGGTTAGATATCGTTTATCAATGTTCTTGTCGTTTTGGATGGCCATGGAGGCTTGATTAACTGGCTAATATTATTTATCAATTTATATGCCCTTTCGGTGGATCTATAAATTGGATGGCTCTAATCAACGCGCACTAAATAAAGGGATTTTTTTTTTTGGGTGTGTGTGAGACCTTTTTGGTACAATATCAACATGGCTTGACCAGGAGTTTCTCTGCAATACAGAATATAAAGTTTCTGAAAAATTGTGTTTTGAGTGACATGGATAAACCTGTGGAAGAGAGTCAGTTTGTTGGCTTTTGACAGAAATTTCATTGTGGGTTACATGGTTGTCTTTTATGCTAACATCAATGTATTATAATAGAGTTTTGTTCGTTTAATCTAATTAATCTCAATTCCCAAACCAGCTTCGTGGGTGTAAAAAAGGCAGGAAAAAAAAAAAAAAAAGAAAGAAAGAAAAGAAAAGACAAAAAACGACATTTTTTCAGTAAACAACAGTAAAATTGTGAAACGACAATAAAATCATAAACGACACTAAAATAGAAACGGAGAGAATATTTCGTTTAATCTAATTAATCCCTATTCCAAAACCTGCCTTTGGGTGAAAAAGAGCATATTAAACAAGAAAATCTTAAAAACGACATTTTTAGTAAACGACAAGAACATTGTAAAACCGACGATAATATTATAAACGACACTAATATCAGAAACAGCATTATAGTCTCGTTTAATCTAACTAATCATAATTCCAAAACCTTCTTGTGAGTGAAACAAGGGTAGAAACAGCAAGAAAAACTAAAAAACGTTACTTTCTTAGTAAACGATAGTGAAAATTTCAGCCAAAATAAAAAAAGATAGTGAAATTACAATAACGACAATAATATCGTAAATGATACTAATATGAAAAACAGCATAAATACCTCATTTAATATAATAATTCCAATTCCCAAACCTTCTATGTGGGTGAAGAAAAGGAAGGAAAAGCAAGAAAAGCAAAAAATGACATTTTTTAGTAAACGACACTAAACTTATATCAGCATGAATGTCTCATTTATTTGTCGGTTTCCAGTTTATTTGTTCTCAGATCATATGTCGTATTGGAAATTATCAGTCGTCTTCTTATTCCCTGTCGTTTCTAGCCCATGTTGTCTTCTGTCGTTTCTTTGATCTAGATGTCGTTTCCCATTTTAGTTGTCGTTTCCACATCATAGATGTCATTTTCTGATGTGTATGCGTTGTTTTCTGGGTTTGTATTGTTTGTAGCCAAAAATTTTTTTTTCTCAGCTAAGTTATCGTTTTTTTGAAATATTTGTATTTAATGTTCGTGTATTTTTTTTTCTAGTCCCTGTCGTTTTATTCTAAGTTGTCGTTTTTGATCCATTTCCGTCGTTTTTGTTTCTTGTACCAACAAACTACTTCTATAACCTTAACTAGTACGAAAATAATTAGTATCAAATGGTCTCACAGCAAACTTTGCTTAAAGACTGCCTTAAAATCTGCAATATAATGGGAAAAAGGACAACATTACACCTTCAAAGACTCCCATGACCTTTGAAAGTCACCGACGTCTTCTCCGCTTGCTCTTTCTTGATCGAAGACAGCTTCGAAATCTCTTCGGCGCTGACCAGAGCCTGTTTTGAAGTAGTAGCTTGTCCAGCCAAATCTTCAAGTCTCTTCCCAAGCCGCGCCCTCTTTGCCTTCATTTCAGTCAACAATATCTCTAGCCTAGCTATTTC
Source organism: Boehmeria nivea var. tenacissima (assembly GCA_018132145.1). Taxonomy (NCBI): domain Eukaryota; kingdom Viridiplantae; phylum Streptophyta; class Magnoliopsida; order Rosales; family Urticaceae; genus Boehmeria; species Boehmeria nivea. Next base: position 14,408,843 of record CM030875.1, on the reverse strand, counting down.
ACTATCAGCAGCCTCGGCTTGATTCCTTACAGGCATGAACTTAGAAGATAATTGCCTCAAAGTGGTCCTCAGTTCACTTACCAAGTCTTCATTCTCTTGGGCCTCTCTCAGTTCTCGCTGCGCAGCTTCATATCTCTCGCAACGCTCGTCAAATTCAGCTAGAAACTCATCGGTTCTGTCTACCTTGTCATAGGGAAATGAATTGGTAGTTAGCAAGATCGAAAGCGAGTTCTTGAGCTGAGGAGCTTTCCCCGATCGGACGACACTTGTGAGATCCATATTGAGGCATTGTTCAAAGATTGTCTGCGCGTCGGCAATTTCCTTGTCGCTGAAGCTACTGGGCGTAGTTTTTACTTCTAGAAGATTTTGAATGCCGGTAAACAAGTTGTCAAACTCAGCAAATGAAGATGCACTCTTTTCCTGAAACAGTCTTTTATCCTATTAGCTCAGAAAAACAATTCTATGTGATAAAACCTTTTCTCCTAATTAACCAAATAAAGTCAAAAGTATCAACAATTACTCTACAAGAACAAATAACATTACCAGGCACAAGTCAGCCTCTCCTTTCTCTTGTTCTTCATTGTACCATACCTGCATTGCCACATTCAATTAGACAATACATTTTGTAGTTTCTGTAAGACTGCGATGAAAATTTTGAAGGGAATTTGTATTAATGTATAATTAACGATTCTTAGTTACTAGCTATACCAAATAGTCTATCTATACCTCTGCTCTATCCGTGCACGCGTCTTCTACAAGATAGCATAGATCAGGGTTGCGTAAATCGCCAACAGGCATGAGAAAAAATAAACCGTGACTTCTCACGATTGTATTGAACGTGTGCTCGGTTTCTGCAGAATGCGAAACAACCATACGATTACACCAGCATTTCTACCAAAAATGGTGTTATTTTAGAACAACAACATTACCTTTTCGGATAGTGTATATATCAATTTTACTGATAACCAATAAGCTAAACTTGGCATGTCTAGTCCGCCCACCAGGGAACCCCGCCACAGGTGCTAGACAGATCGAAAAATGATCCAAGTTGTTTCCGTTATTAGGGTAAATTTCTATCCTCCTACACATGAATTTCAACTCGAATTCGATCAAATAATTATAAAAGGCAATAACTAATACACAACATTGTAGCTGAACCAAAAAGTAACTTGTGAGATTCAATTATTCACCATTTGTGGCCTCCGGCGGTGAAGGTATCAGAACAGAGCTTTTTTGTATCAAGCGTCGAAAAGTTACTGATTTTCCATGTGAAGTTCACAGAAGAAGAATATTCCGAGCTCTGGGATTTCCCACTATCTGCCTTCCCTGCTTCAGCTATTGAACTCAGTCAACCAAAATATATCTGAATCCTAAACTCTAATTACAGAACAAAAGAAGAAAAAAAAAACGGAATGTAAAATACAGAATGTTATATATAGCCATCAAAGCAAAGCAATCAATACTTTTACATAGTCTTTTGAATGCCATGTAATTGAACAAGAGAAAATCATTCTTCTTTTAGCCATTTTTACATGAACCATGGAACTTCTAAACTAAAAATGATTTCATTCTGTCAACGTAATATTTTCAGAAAAATTTTTAACACAGCATTTAACTATTTACCTTCATTTTATATTTCAGTACCAACCCAAACAGAGGAAACATATAAAAAAAAAAAAAAAATTCTCTCAACAGAGAGAGAATTTTAATTACTTGAAATACAAGACACGAACATAAAATAAAATTGTTGAAGTGCCAGGCACCAAATTAAAAAAAAAAAAACACAAAAGGTTTAAAGTTTAATCACAACAAAATATTGTCCAGAATTTTGGAGGGGAGAGTGAAATTGATCAGGAAATTACTTTTCATGATCAATATGAGTAGTTGATACTTGATAGGTCAATTCCCCTGCTTGGGTCTTGGGAAAAAGCAATAAATTTATAGAAGTATATATTTTTGGCTGCGTATATATATCCTTTTATTTAAATTGCTTTGAGAAAACTTGTGAGCGCGTAAAACTCTATGGTGTCGAATGGATTTAGCAATATATATGGACATTTCAAAAGTTTTATATAGTTTCCAAACGACATCTGTATCTTTATTATATTTGCTTGAATGCTATTTCTACGAGGAGATATATATATATATTGATTGTTTGTTGAAATGGATCGGAATAGGAAACGATCTTTAATTACTAAAAAGTAATAGTAAAGATTGGTATTCCCAACATATATACACGCAAAACATAGTCCTTTCATTCTAACCATTTCATTCCATTTTATTTTTTCACTTTTTTCAATCTTTCAAATCATTTCATTCTATTTCATTTTTTTTTAATTTTTTTTTAATTTTCCAAATCCCTATACAATATTTTTAAATCTCAACCATTTATAGCATCTCAAAATTTACAAAACCAAATCATTTTTAAATTATTTTCAAACTATTTAGAATGGTAAAAAATGACCAAAATAGTTTTTGTGTTTGGTTACTTTTTGAAACATTTAGTGAGATAAAAGTATCAAGAATATTACCACGACTTTTAGCAAAAACATAAAAAATAAAAATATCAAGTATATTACATGATTTGGACTATTTTAAGTAATCTGCATTATAGGTGTCGCTTTTTTAATCAGAATGTCGGTTCGGAGTTCAGATGTCGTTTTGGTAGACCGGGTGTCAGTCTTTCGTTTATCAGTTTTTCTTATCTTTTTCCTATAGTACATCAAAAGTTTGTCGTTTACAGTTTAGATGCCGTTTGCTCAGCTAAGATGTCGTTTCTGAAATATGCCTTTTTAACACTTTGATTGAAGATCAATAAAGAAGTATATAGACATGCATCAAAAAAAGAAAAAAAAAATGTAGAGTGATAGATGATAGAAAATGCACATTTGGCATCTGCATCTCTACTCTAATTTGGTAAATTTGAAGAAAGATAACAGTCAACACTAGCAACATATTTGCCCCACCATTTTACTCATTTCATTTTTTCATTTTTTTCAATCCTCCAAACTATTCTATTCTATTTCATTTTTTTCAACCATTTTTTCAACTTTCCAAATCCCTATACAATATATTTAAATCTTAACCATTTATACCACCTCACAATTTGTAAAGTAAAACCATTTTCCAAACCATTTTTCAAACCATTTAAAATGGTCAAAAATAACCAAAATAATTTCCCCAAACACCATGTAGACCTTTTAGAAAATATTAAAATATCCTCATAGTCTTTTGAATATAATTGTGATGTAATATAATTGAATAGAGTTGTCCATTTTTATAGGAACCATGGAAAATTTAACCTAGCTTGCTTTCCGTATTTGCCATAAATTTGCCGTAGGATTACTGAACTCTAAATTAGAAATAAATAAAAAATATCTGGTGATGTATATGGATAAAAAAAAAATTATCATCTTTTAAGTTCATTTGGATTGCAATCCCAATAAAAACAAAAATAAAAAATCCGACTTAAATAATATATTATAATAAAGTATAATTTGATTTGTATCAAAATTGTATATTATTTATTTCCGATTAAACTCATTTTTGATCCTTAAGTTTTGATGAAAAATTATCACTTCATACTGTAATAATAATATGGTTTGCAAAAAAAATACTGTAATAATAATAAATCATAATATAATAATAATAATAATCCAATCAGAAAATTTGTCTTCGCGTGTCGCCTGTTTAATCATTAATCGCAGAAGTACACGGGGCTGTGGCCACAGTGCATTTTTTTATTCCTAACATGTCCTTTCCCAACGCAATAAACAGGATTATTTTTGGTAGCTGTTTTGAGAGGTCTTTTCAATCTGCAAAAAAGACTATAACATAGCTCCTCCTAGGCTCTAGGTGACTTGTCTCGCAAGCTTTTAGAGAGAGAACAAATTTTCTCTATCAAGACACTTATTTTTTTTCGCTGAAACTATAAAGACACTTCTTGCTTCTTGCTCTCGCTCTCTCTCTCTCTCTCTCTCTATATATATATATATATATATATACTCATTCTGATATTAATATTTTCTTCTTCATACAGAGCGAGTATTTTCTCTGCAGTAGTGTTTTCATGTTATATTAGCTTTGCTCTCGGCGCAACCATGGAAGGTAATTCAATTTTTAATGATTTCTCTACTTTAATTCCTTGTTATGGGAAAAAAAAAGATTTGACTAACCCCTTGTTTGGGCACAATATTCCATTTAGCCCCAAAGCCAACAAGAGTATTATATGGTCGGGGGTCACGGTGGGGGACCACGCCGCGGAGGTCGGATGCGCCATTAATGGTGTCAATGCGTGGCAGGGGCAGCAAAAGAAGGAACCCCAACAACCATGGCAACCTTACCGAAACCATCCGTCGTTACCTCAAGCGCGTAAAGGTCAGGCAAGGACCTCGCAAGCGACGTTTGCAGTCATATCGGCGGTGGTTGGCACTTTCTCCTTCTGACTCTTCAGCGTCATCGGTTGCATCGAATACGGTAACTACAAACAACCTTTACCATCTGCTCGTGTGTTATTGGCTCTTTAATCTTATATATATATATATATATATATATATATATATATGGCACTGTTTTGTATATATGTTGTCGGTTTATTATATATAGGGAAAATTTCTAAATAATCCCTGAGTTTTACTAAATTTCTAGTTTTGTCCTTGTGTTCTTCAAAATTATTAAATAATCCTTCTGTTGGTTGAATCGGTATTAAAATACCCTTTTGCGTTAAAAAATGCTTAAATTTTTAAAAAATGACCACATTGCCCTTCGAATAAAAAATACGCAGCAAAATAATTTAAAAAGAAAAAACAAAGCTAATATTCTAAAACCCAAAAAAAAAAAAAAAAAAGATCAATTCATCACAATAAAAAACCAGATTCGTACAAAATCAAAACCAATTTCAGTTCATAATAAAGCAAAAGATTCACATCTTAACACCATTATAAATCCAATACAAAATCCCCAAATGAGATACAAAGCCCTAACTCAAATTAAATATACTTAACTCAAATATCTCTAAAAAGAAAAAGAAAATCATTAAATGCCTCAAAGCTTCTAAAACCCAGAACGAGATTTGTTAGCCCGAACTTCAGGCAAACATTAACAATTGAAAAAAAATCAAGCTTTAAAAGGATTTTACAAGTTACAAGACACCACAAAGAACCATCTAAGCAAAAGTTTCTCACTTTAAATAATTGCCCAACTAAACAAATGCCCAAAATTGCTTTAGTTTTAGACAGTAGAGAATATAGAGCACTCGCCATAACCTTGAACAGAAAATGAAGAATTTTCTTGAAAATCTCATAGTCATGAAAGGTTTCCTACTATTGTATCAACCTATAAACTCAACCCACAAAAAGAATTGAATCAACCTCCCTTTACGGATTCTGAAATAAAAATTGAAAGATTATTTTGCAATCACAAAAGAGCTCAAAGACTAAGATTTATAAACCATTTCAAGTTAAAGAAAACAAAAAGTCAACAATATGCCATTTCAATCTTGATCGACCAATAGACCCTAGCTCGGCCGACTGAACCATACTAGAACTTGAACTTCGACAGGCGACGGCGAATAAAGGGGCAAAACTCGTCGAAGCCTCTGCTCGGTAGCCCTCTCTCTATTTTTCAACGTCAAAGAAGCTCTCATCGCCATCAAGTCCGAGCGGAGCGAGCCGTTCATCAAAAATGAAGCAAAGAGGATGCTTGAGAGTAATCGAACTACGAGAAATCTGGCGATTTTTTTGGGTTGTGATTTTTTTCTGGTTGATTAGGGATTCTGGGTATTGAAAAATAAATTAGATGAAGGTTGCTTTTATTATTATTTTTAATATAAAATCTCAGAAAATCCCTTTTTTAGCTGAATAAAAAAAATCCTTTAATAGAAGAAGTAATATGTTACTTTTTTAAAGGGTAATAATGTCTTTTCTTACATCAATTTTGACTAAAATTGAGTTGAAGGATATTTTTATATCGTTTTAAACGACCGAAGGATTAATTGATAATTTTTAAAAACACAAGGATAAAACTATAATTTTAGTAAAACTCAGGGATTATTTAGAAATTTTCCCTTATATATATATATATATATATATATATATGTGTGTGTTTTTGTTTTTGTTGGAAAAGAACATGTGTAAAAACCGAGACCCAAATCTACGTGCCGCGAGATGGAGCGAGGCTAATGAAAATGCACTTTTACGGCGATTGCATGACTACGCAATACAATACGGTGGTTGTAAAATTGACCACAAATTGTGGGAGAAATGGGCGTGCGAATTTGAAGCTGATTTCGGATTTCCCGTTACGGCGACCCAGTTGACGAGCAAAAGAGAGCGATTCAAACGTTATTACGAGTGTTACAACGCTCTTCTAACTGATACTGGACTTGGTTGGAATGCACAACAAAAAAGAGCAGAGTGCTCAAACGAGAGATGGGCCGCTTTTAAAAAGGTATATGCAGCCGTACATACGAGTGTACTTCATCGTTTAATCGAACTACCTTCAAACGTACTGACACCGTTTTTGATATGTTATTCAGAGATTCGAATTCGCGAACAAGGTGAGAAAGGATGGGATCCAAAACTACGACATGCTGCATGACATATTTGGTCGAACAGATGCAGGCGGTAGAGGGGCAATCGGTTCTGGATCGTCATCTTTCCGTACCCAGCAACAACAATGCCCAGAGTTGCCGGAAGATGATTGTGAAGACGATGCAGATGTACAAGATTCTAAGGACCGACCTACGACGCACGATGTTGGAAAATCATCGCGTGGCGCGCAGAAGAGGCACAAGAAGAAATCGCGCGCAGCCATGAACGCCGAGGCTTGTGAGGCTTTGATGTCCATTGCTGACACCATCAAACGTACATCAACCATCGCGAGTTCGAGATCAATAAACAGCCCCGATATGCCGTTGAAGTGCATGGAAATAATGAATGGAATGGACCTCCCTGACATGATATATTGTCCGGCGATTACTATCTTCGTTGACGATCCGGCCAAGGCAAAAATGTTTTATCATATGCCAGAACATCGCAGGTACAATTGGCTCGGTGTACTTCTTGACCGCCCCGTCGATCACCCTCCAGCATCTGCTTCGTTTCCACCAGGGACAAATGATGGCCCCTTCAATGTCGTACCAAGTAGCAAGTGAATTCTTAAGCTCAGTTTTTGTATTCAAATTGCTTACCAACTAACTTCTAAATACTATTTGACGGTGATATTTATTATATTTAGAAATAGAGTAATGAATTGGAGATGTCTAAACAGCACAAGTCACCTAGCCTAGATGCGTAGGAGCCAAAATTTATAGGGTCTGAAGATGGAAAAGCCTTTGGGAACAGTAAAGGATTTTGCTTCGGAGGCTTGCTTTTGATGATCGAAAAGACCTCTCGATTCTCCGTTCTTCTTTTGAAAGAAACTTGGTATCAAGAATCATGAAATATCATATAATGGCGATCATAAATTAGACAAGAGAATTGACAAATAGATCTTTGTGTTTTTAGAACGATGTTGCGTATGTTAAGTTTCAATGCACTTATCAGATGTTATTTTGAACTTTCACGTATTGTTTTATTTTTCAAAATATAGTAATTTTTAACTATGATGTACGATGATATATAATTTCTCTATTAGAGAACACAATAATCAATTATTTTATTTTATATAAGTTTACATATTTTAAGTCAAGATAAAATTTCTTTACGGAATATTATTTTTGTTTGAAAAATTGTCTTTCCATAATCTACTAGCATCGAAATAATATTTACTTAAATTAGCATGACAACGTTAACATATAATTTTTGCTCTTTTAAGCTTCGTTAGGCCACGTGTTACATGTTTAAGATTAATTATATTAACTATGTATCCGTAGGTGCGCCTACAGATTTGTTGTTGGCCATATTTCAGGACTAGAAGAGTCAGGTTTAGGGGTTGCTTGTTAAAAATCCGAATGAAGAAACTTTAAATTTATACCCTCCTATTATAATACCAACACTAACAAAACTGTTAAACTTAAACGTAGTTTGGATTTTCATCCAAACTGGCTCTTAACTTCTGAGCTATCCATCCGTAGACGAAACCGAATTTGAATGATATTCAAAATAATGGTACTTTCAGAAGATAATAGTAACATTCATACAACACAAGAATGTAAAAGAATTTATTTCACATCATCAATAGAAAGTAGAATGAAACTCGCGGCTGGTTTCGACAAGTCCTAAGCCAGTGGCTGAGAAAAAGAGGAAAAGAGAGAGAGGCCAACAACTTATCTTCTTCGGTTGGTTACGACAATGTCTGAATCACACTATCCATGCAACAACAAATAGAAACAAAATGAGCAAAAAGCCGCCGTAAAACTTCGGAATTCAATTCACTATGCTTTTCGGCCTGCCGATCTAAGGAACAAAACCTCGAGGACTGTCCACTTTCACAGGTTCACAGCAAAACACTGAAATGATCTTACTCACTCTAGGACGACTACAACTGCCATAGCCCAGTTCCAATCATGCTATACGGTCTCATGGAACGGCAATACGGCAAAGCTTGTATTTCGTATGGGTATGCGCAAGAAACGGAAAAATGTGCACTAGGGCTCGACATTACAACTAACAGTAATTGTTTAATTGACCTTTCAAAAAGCCATTGGATAATTGGTAACAAACATCACTTTACAAAAGAAAGCATTATATTTTCTGCTCAATCCGAGGATTTCGTTAACAAATGAGACGCTCCTGAGAAAATGTGTCCTCTCTGGAAAGGTATCCTGTTACCTAACACGTCTTTGTGGATGAGAGGTTCGGAAGGCCGACTTACATGAGGTATGAGACCGAGAGCTGCCTGTTTCTCTCTGAAAGATGCCCAAGTGACTATGTAAAGCCCGGCAACGATTAGAATACCGCCAACAACACTGTCAGCAAGTTAAAAGCACCGAGTTAGATTAATCAGCATCAAAATGTCGGCTCATCTAGGCAATATTTTACTTTAATTTTCACCGAAGAAGATGTGCTGATAGAAATTCAGAAACATTTGGTTTAGTGTTAAACTATACACACAGATCATAGTTCTACTACTACGTTATGTTTTATTTATATTGCAATGGTCAACATAAGGATAATGTGCTACACAAATAATTGTAACAATGTGACGAAATAAGGACCGACCTTCCCAAATAGATAGGGCTTCCAAGGAAAATTGTCGACAATATTGCAGAGGCTGCAGGTTGCAGTGGATTATACATGGCAACCAAAGCAGGTCCCAAGATCTTATTACACCATGTCAGAAGTCCATAATTAAGAGCAGATGCAATAGTACCCTGAAAATGATGAAGAAATTGTTTCTCTTTTCATCTTTTTGTGTTTTGTGAGCTTGTATACAAGAACATTCAAGAATGTTCATCTCCAGATTGATTCATGCAGATCATCTTTTCTTAGAGAGACAGAGACAGAGTGAGAAGTGAAAATGATAAAAGAAAACATATTAGTGATGTGAATATATCTTCTAAGACTCAAAATTGTGAGCTTCTCGCAGATAGGCATAAGTATTACTTTTTTCTCCCCTTCTTTTAGAGCTCAATACACCAAGTGTTTGTTCTGGAGTCATCCTTATGACAATGGGACACAAGTCAAATATAATGCTTCTGAAATGGTCTCAAAGGGGTATCTTATTGGGCTTCATGATCTACAGACTATGAACTGAGAAATGAAAATAGCTAGCATAATTCGGAAAGGGAAGTGCAAGTTCATAAAAACATACAGGATGATGATAAAACTCACAGCATAAATGACAGCAAAAACCTCCGACTGTGTCAAAGTCCAGTCTGTTGATTCGTTGGTCATAAGGATTGCTGTTACCACCATCAGCACAGCACCAAAAAAGTATGAATATGCAGTGACTGATATATTTGCAGGATATTTTTTTAAAACTGGAGCCTGGAAGTTTTGGAGAATAGTAAGCGCAACATATACAAAAGGTAGCAACTGTAATAACAAAGAATTAAATAAATAAATATAAAAAAAGAAGAAGAAGAAGAAGAAACAAATGTAATATGTATTTCCTAAATGAACAAACTCTAATATATCTTAGTATAGCCTCATTAGAATGAATAAACCAAAACAAACTCTGAAGAGTTAGTTATAATGTTTGTTTAAAAATAAATATTAATTTTATTGGTACAGAAATAGGTGTATCCCTTCAGTCAAAAACTTAAAACTAACATACAACATAGAGGGTTTAACTTGTTTCTCAGGTCAGGTAATTCCTGTTTTATGTAAGTGATAAGAAATCCATTCATGTACCTGAATAGCCAAAAAAGCAGCCATGCATATGCAATTCCCAATTAAGCATATAACTCCAAGGTGAAAATTGTCAAGCCCGACTTCCAGAAAGCTAGACATTAACCATCCGGTCGGTTCTGGTTGACCTCTGGCAATTATTTCATTTTGTGCCGCAAAGTCTGGCTCCATAGTTCCAATCAACGCCTTGCCACGGTAGAAAACCATAAATATTGCACCAGAAACACAAATGAGCGTCCCACCAACCTTTGCCTGACCTTCAGTTGTGAGCAAGTTCACTCGTTCTGTGCTGCATGAACAAGATTAACATCCGATATTGAACAACAGGATAAGCACCATTTGATGAAAACAAAATTAGGCAAGATAAAGTATTGCCATTCTTAAGGGATAGAAGATTTCGACTAAAAATTTTACAAACTGACCCCATTAGAACTGCCAAGATAAAAGTAAAAACTGGAATGGTAGGCTGTATGGCAGCAGCATAAGTTGGATTTGTGTATCCAAGACCAAGAAGAAATAAGAGCTGGTTTCCAAATATCCTGATCGATCAAATTGAAGAAATACAAACAAGTACAACAATGAATCAGTAAAGAGCTGCATCACAGAACCAATAATAATGAGGCTGGTTTATGGATTTACCATGAAGATGAAATTAGTTAACAGTCTTACCCAGTTAACCCAAGAAAGAAGAATGACATAAGGATACGTTTATTCATCGGTGGTCGAATCCGTCTGCAAACAATAGACAAGAAATTATGTTCTCGTTATACACATTTGATATTGGCAAGCATAAATTGATCATAAACAGTGTAAGAATAAACTATATAAAGGAACCAGTAAGAAGCACCATCAATTTTGTAAGCCAAGCAGATAGGAATTCTAAGATTGGCTTCTCGATGCAGAACTACCAATTCCCAAAAGAACACTAACACCAAAAAAGAAAAAATAAAATAAAATAAAAGGCAATTCCGCAATTTTGACATCAACGAAGCAGGGTCGCCGTGAGCCGGGAGGAAAATTTTGGATGCCCCACCCAACTCTTTTTTTCGCAAAGAACGACAACGATGCATAGCTGTTTTCCAAAGGAATACACATACATATTTTGATTTTGTATGGTTTAATTACTCAACCTGATAAACTGTCTCATCACTTTGAACTTCATGCCAAAAAGAAAAGAGAGAGAACATAGACAGGATTCCTAAACTGACCTTAAACAAAACAAGAAAAAAAAAAGCATTTCAATCAATCGATCGTATCGAAGTGAAAGAAACATGATCTAAAACCAAAACAAAACAAAAAAAGAACTTATCTTGAATTGGAAACATAAAAATCCGAACAGATTCAATGGCTAAAGCGAGACTTAAAATCACACTTCCAATAATCTTAACACACGCTCAACAAGCAATCAGCATAACCACAGATCGAACATCAAACAAATCCCGATATCGAAATCCAAAGTAGAACAAATATATACACATAAACATGCACAAAGTTTATTACTTTTCTCTGAAATAGGCCACGGGAGCGAGAATGGAGAGAGCAAGAAGGTCTCGAAAAACGCAGAAGACGAGCTGGTTGATTCCGACATTCAGGGCTACTTTGGTAATTACGTGGTATCCGCCATTGAAGAGCTGCACCAGCGCCAACGCGGCGTGCGCCTTCCACGCGTCTCCGCCGCCGCCCCCCGCCGCAACGATCGCCGCCGTCGCCGCCGCCATCTTTCTCTCTCTAGAAGCCCCGATCGCCGAGGACCGAGAAAGAGATCAAAACCAAGAAGAAGAAATTGGGGATTTGTTTGGTGAATTTGAGTGGTTGAAGAGTCACCGATTTTGATGTCGTTTTTTCGATTTGCCTTTGCTTGGTGTTGAACTTTTTTGTCCTTTTTTAAGGCTCTGATGATTGATGATTGATGTTCAAGGCAACAAAAATGGCATTATAATATTTATATTTATAATAATAGCGTTCTGATCAGTCCTCATCTCTTGGTTTATTGGTTTTTTAATCTTCCTTCTTTGGTTGTTTTTTTTTTTTTTAAATGCTGATTTTTTTCTCTCTTTTTTTTTTCAATTATTGAAAAATTGTCTGTTTTTGGGAATAATTACCATTAATTTTCAGGGTGTTTTGGGAAAATATATTTAATAGGTGGAGTGGGAGATCTTGCCCAGATATGGTTACCAAAGTTGATAATGATATGATATTAATTGTTATCAATTTTAAGAGGCAACATCCATGATCTTTGACTCTCCAAGGAAAAAAAAAAAAAAAAACACATTCATGATTTTAAGGGCAATTTCAAAGAGATATTAGTATATCATTTTGCAAATTATAGAGTAACGAAACACAAACTTAACTAAAGAAAGTTTTTTTGCACCAAAAAAAGAAAAAAACAAAAAAACAAAACAAAACAAAAGTAAGTTTATTTTTTTCTTTTTTGCGCTAGAAAACTAAAGTGTAGATATATGTTTTAAATCTTGTTGGTTATGATAAATAATTTATTTTTGAAAATTCTTTATACATAGTTACTCAATCTTTGTTGATATGTTTTTTTGCTTAGGAGAAAATCTCTTTCATAAATCAGACATATACTATTCTGTAATTTTCTTATTTGTGTTGCGGTGATGTTTCCACGTAACTTCCAAATTTTAGATCTTATCCTTCACGGTAAAAAACACAATGATGGGAAATTATTTTACTCTCAATCTCATAAATGAGAGATAGGTATATAAGGTATGACCGTATGGGACATCGGTCGGTTTCATGAGTGATTGCAAATTTGCAATTTGCAAGTGTTGATGTTAGACTAAACGATCATTTTATCTTCATAACATTAAAAAATAAAACAAAAACAATTTTAAAAAATCTGGTAGAGTACGGGTCGTAGAGAGTACTCCAATGATTAAAAATAAATTTTTAGTCAATGCATCATGCGAAAGAGTAATGTTACAAAATCAGAAAATTTTGGACAAAAATGTAGCTAAAATGATATGTCATCTCCTTACTTAATTAATAATACACTTATCAATACATTATATGAGTATCAATAAGTAAGCGACACATCATTCTGACCAATATTTTCTGACAAAAAACTCTGATCATTAAGCATTTCTGTATGCGAAATATAACTTTTGATAACAGTCATCAACAACAATAAATAACAATAACATCATCGAACGTAGCTGATAGACCGATACTTATTGGCGACACGACGATACTTATCAGCGCCTATACTAGCAAAGACTTTTTATCACTAAAAAAATCATCAAATTTAATGTGACGGACGCAATGACAATAATATTTTCAAAATAGTGTCGTAGGCGCGATTGGTTGTTTAAAATATCCACTTTATTATTTATTTTCTCATTTAATTTTTTATTTATCTATATAATTTCTATGATTATGTTGCAATTTGAAATTTATAAATTAATAATGATTTTTAATGCAATACATAAAATTTTGAAAAAAAATATATATATTCACATTTAAAAAAGTAATCTACAACACAAAATAAAAGAAATAGAATTAAAAACTGAAAATATAATGTCTGACACATAGATAAATATATTGTCATTTTCCAATCTTGGAACGCCTTGTTGCCCTGACGATCCATAGAGGCTCGGTGTTCATCGTCGTCGAGGTTGTGAAAAGTCTCGGTCATCCTTTACCACACTTGGTCTCCGAGCTCTCTGGGATGCAAAGCTCGGCGGCCTGGTGAAGGATCCAAAAATCTCTGGGCAACAAATCCCCAACCCCTTGTTGTGTCTGTGATGGCGCCTCTTCGTAGCACCTGCGAGTCTACCAACTGCAAATAAATAATAATAATAATAATAAAACACAGTTGAGTATGTTTTCAAATTTTTTATGTTTGTTAATTTCTTAAAGTTATTGCTCGAATTTAGTTTGAGCATCCAAATTGAGCCAAATCCTAGCCGCCGAGAGCTTCCACCCAAAATCTTAGTTGTATTATATCAAAAAAAAAAAAATTCGACAACCTTGAGATTCATTTAGGGTGTTTTTCTAGATTCAACATGAAGTTAAAGCACATGCAACTCACATTAAAAAATATGTCTTAAAAATATATGTTCCTGCAACAAAAAATAAAAATAAATTAAAGAAATACTTTATATTAGTTTACTTGATTCCTTGCGCCGCAAGTATGATCGTTGCGCGCTAACGATCATAATTTTCTTTGCGTTTGCAGGCTCTCATCGTCACTGACGAGCTGCGAAAGGTCTACCGTCCGCCTGGATCTCAAGCACTTGAAGGTGAGAGCCAAGGTAGTGCATTGCACAAAAAGTAAATCTTGAGGAAATCTCAATTTGGAGGTTTCTCATTGCTGATAAAATTGCAAAGTGAGCCTCTTTCTTTCTATTCCTTTGTTTGTATTAGTTTTTATTTATTATTTATTTTGTTCATTCACATTTCTTTTTAGCTTGAATGGGAGAAGATGAGAGATCTCCAAAGTATGAGTTGTATTTATTTTTTGAGATTGGAGTGAGTTGGAGAGAGAGAGAGTTTACCACTGCTATTTATTGTTTGATTTGCTACAAAATTAAGTGATTTTTCTATTTAGTTTTTGAGAAACGCAACTATTACTACTGCTACCACTAATAAAAGTGATTTGAATTTTTATTTTAAAAAATCTCCACTAGTTTTGAAAAAATAATGACAATTTTTAGGAATGTCACATTTATTTTTTTAAGTACTTGGCCAAGAACAAGCTAAACACGGTAAATAAAATAATTTTAAGGCCCGTTACGAAATTAGTTATTTTAAAGATAAAGTTTGAAGGATTCAGCTATAGAATATCAAAATTAAGAATTTAGTCGTAATGTGTAACATATTATGTCACACGTGTGTTACATGTAGCAGCATACCATGTTACACGTATGTTATGGCTAAATCCTTAATTTCATGAAACTAGGGTTAATTCTTAAACAATTAGCCAAAAATTTGGTTAAATCTTTAAAAATCTCATAATTTTATAATATCCTTTAAATACATTTGAAATCTTTTCCCCTGAATTTTGACACTTTAAACATTTTGTCCTTTAAACTTTAAAAAGGATTTATTCCTAGAAATTGAAAGTACTCGATAAACTTTATAAAATTATCAATTTTGTATATAATTATACAAACCAAGCAATATTAAGGGGCCGGGAGTATAGGTCAAATATTTAAAATCAATTATATATAACACAGTACAGTAAATGAAGCAATCAAAGGTGTAAGTTTGTAATTGATAAATATGGATTGATACTTCATCAAGTTAAGCTGCTAATTTTATAATAATAATCTATTATGCACGATTATCATCTTCCTTTTCTCACTGACATAACGCTCTTTGTGCGATATTGTTAAATTTTCACGTTTTATGGATATTAAACCTTTTTTTAAAACTTAAGGAGGTAAAACAAAATTAAAATTGATAGCTTTTAAAGTTTAGTCGGTAAATACAAGAGAGAGGATAATTTTGTAGTTCCGCTTTTGTAGCTGAATTTGTTTATATATATATATATATATATATATATATATCCGCGTGACTACGTTATTTTATGGGCACAAAACTCGCCAAATAGACAATATTCCAGCCAAAACCACCGAGATTTGCTAAAATCTTAGGTTGTTTAGGAAAATTATGTAGATGGTTTAGCAATTAGCACTATTAAAAATCGTTTTCAAAATAATTTGCTATTAGATGTCAAAATGGTTATCCCACATTAGTATTTTCAATTTCTACTTTTTTTGGTTTTCACATTCATCAGAATCTCTCTGTCACTGACCCTTGGAAAGGTATTCTTCTTTTCTTATCCTGAAAGCTTGTGTGTGTGTGTGTGTGTTTTATATTAGCGCGTTTGATTTCGAGAGCACATGCAAAGAAAGTGGGCAGTGAAAATTAATTATTTAAAGGTTAGTTTTTATATAGAGAGCATGGATATGGTTTGGTTTTCTTTTTCATGGGCATGATTTTTCTAACTTCATTGATTGATTTTAGTGCAGAGAACGCTCTCATTTGTAGAAGCTTCTAATATTATTTTCTTTTCTTTAATTTGTGAAACAGTATGTTAAAACTGATCAGTCTATGTTTTCTGTACTGTTAGAACTATGCCTCTTTTTCTTTTCTTTTTTTTAAGTCAAATGACCTCAAAGGTTGAACTAATACTCTAGGCTTTAGCCAGAAATGCTTTTGTTATTTATCTTAGTAGTTATTGGTAATAAAGTGTTTTTTTTTCCCCAACTAATTGTTACAAGTCTTTTGCTGACCTATACTATTTGATCAACCAGATGTTCTGCGCCTGAAACGACTTGACGTATCGGTTGTATTCTCCGTAAAATCATGGCGACAAAGAGAGGGAAAGATGGTGGAATTGTGGAAGATCGGGAACCCGAGACTGCGACAGTCTCGGAGGATCGGATCTCCGAGTTACCTGACGATATCATCCTCAACATACTTTCTTTTCTTCCCACCCTAGTCTCTGTTCGGATGAGCCTCCTCTCCAAGCGATGGAGGCACATATGGAGATTGGTTCCCGCCTTGGATTTCTGCTATTCGAGGGACATCGATAACTTCAGAACGCGCGACGAAGAGAATACCGAGGCCAAAAAGCTCTATAAGTTCTTGGACGAGTGCTTGAAATGCCCTTATGCAGACGCAACCATCACCAAATTCAAGCTTGACATGGAGTTCTTCGGAAGCAGCGCTCGAGTGGACGGTTGGCTGTGGTTTCCCGTGAACAAGAATGTGAAGGAGTTAGAAATCCGAATCGGGAATATAACGTCTATATTATACAGTTTACCTCGGAGCATACTCCATTTAAGATCGCTGACTCTTCTACGGTTGAGCGGTGTGGTGTTGGGGAGGCTTTCCACTGCAAGCCTTCCTTCTTTGAAAGCGCTAAATTTCGACGGTGTTGATATGGACGATCAAACACTGGACAATATTTTGTTGGGCAGCCCTTCGCTCGAGGAACTTAGCATGACGTTCTGTACCGGTTTGCTTGATCCACAAGTTTCGAGTTCGAGCTTAAAATCTTTGGTATTTCACATTGGTGGCTCGCGCTGTCGCATTCGGACCATCAAAGTTGAAGCAACAAATCTTTGGTCCTTCAAGCACATCTCAAGTTGTTACATAGGCCCATTTCAGTGCAGCATTAGCCCGGTACGCTGTCGAGAACTTAGAAAGCTCTCGCTCCACGATGCTCGTTTGTCTGATCAGTGGTTTGAAGATTCGATTCCCAATCTTCCCCTCCTCGAGACATTGAAGTTAGACGATTGTTACTGCCCGCGAAGCATCAAAATCCGGAATCAACATCTCAAAAACTTTAGCCTCGCTCTCAATTATCCGTTCGACTCGCTGGAGGTTGCGATCGACACCCCGAGTTTAGCCCACTTTCAGTATACTGGCCGTTCGATGTTTAAAATCTCAGTTAATGCACCGAACCTGTTGGTCGCCGGTATCAAAGTCTCTGACTACGGCAGGAAGGCTTACAATAAAGAGTGGTACGCGAATCTGATGAAGTTTCTTTCGGAATTCAATGGCTGCAAGAATGTTCACATGTTTTGTTGGTCCACAAAGGTATTTATAATCTCTCTATGCACATTGACTTTGTTCCTTGCGTTGCAAGTATACCAGTAATGATTTTCTAAACATTCGCAGGCTTTCATCATCCCCGATGAACTGAGAAAGTTCCTCCGTCCGCCATTGCCCGATCTCAAGTACTTGAAGGTAATGGTCAGAGGTGGTCCAATGTATAAAAAGATAATCTTCAGAGAGTCTCTGCTCTGGATTGCTCCGTCTCTGGATACCTTGTTGATCAAGTAATAGCGTCGTTGTAGTAAATGAAATTATGGGCTCTGTAAATTTCCGTTAAGCTAGAAACTCATACTCTTTTTTTCTTTTTTCTTTTTTTTTTCAGTTTTTGTTGAATAGCTAAGTTTTTTTTTTTACTCATAAGCTAGATTATGCCAAACAAAAACTTGGACTTTGCTCATGGTTTTGTGGGAATCTACTATAGATCTTGAACTTTGTTAGAAAGTAAACGTCTTCATGAGTTGAAACTACGTTCGTTTCTACCTCTATTGACAAATATAAATAAAACGAAGATTTCGACTAAGGGATACACTTACTTTTTGGAGTGGAAGAGCTTGAATAAAATTGAAGCCTTTTCTTTATTCTATATACGTGAAAGTTGTTACGAAATTTTGTATCGACAACCAATAAAGATGCAATATGTTAATACGTACAATCATTCATCCAAGAAGCGTTGAATTGAGATTCTCGAGCGAGCATGTGGGCCGAAACATTTCTTCGACGGGAATATAATGACACGAGATCACTATTCACCTTGACTAACGACGACTTAATGTCATTAATAAAATAATCAGACTTAATGTCATTAATAAAATAATCAATCACATAATTATTCCTCATCTCTAGGGATAGCTTTTAAGTCGAGTATGTGGAATGCATCCCCACGTCCAACCCACTCCATTGTTATCTAAATAGAGAAGATGATTTGGTAATTTCGCTTTTGTTATTAGCAAAATGTGCTGGATACAGTAAAAATAAGAGAAATTAAAGCAAGTAGAACAATTTATATATATATATATATATATATATTTAAAAATCAAAACTTGTCAAAATTTTGAATGAGTAAAAATATTTACACTTTTACTATTAGAATTGTTAAAAAATTTCTAACAAAAGCTCCGACAAGTTCTAATTTTTAATATTTAAAACATGTGATGTTAAAAAATCAATTAATTTTAGCCCATTTTGCAGTTTTCAAAAATAATAATTAAAATAAATTAAAGTCTCAATAGTGTGTCTTTAAAAATATTAAGAATAAAAGAGACAAATGCCAATTTTGGACAATTTATTTTAAAATATGCCATTTTAAAAAAATATTTGCAGCTCATGCCACTATTTGGTAATGAATTTAACCGAATCGCCCTTTTTTTTCTTACAAATAAAAAGACAAGAGGGAAGAAATGGGCAACATAGTAATTTGATAATGAAAAAAGTGGCATGACATACAATAGTGGCTTAAGTTGCAAACTTAAATGTCAAATGTGGCGTGAGATCAAATTTTCTCCAACTGACAGCCGCCCAACAGCCGGCATGGGCGACTGATAACCGCCCAAAGCGTCTGTAGCAGCCGCCTGCCGAACGGGCAATCCACTTTCAAAAAGTTTCGCGATCACAACTTGTCCACAATCTCGCTCAATCTACATAAAAGACCAACCTAAATCTTCGAGGAGGATTTGGGTTAATCCCTCCCTTTCCGAATAAGGAAACTTTAGAGGCTGAAAATCTGCTTGTTTCTACCTCTGCTGACAAATATATATAGAACAAAGATTTTGACCAAGGGAAATGCTTACTTGTTGGAGTAGAAGAGCTTGAATAAAATTGAAGCCTTCTTTATTCTTTATACGTGAAAGTTGTTACGAGATTTTGTATCTCCAACTAATAAGGATGCAATATGTTAATACACCGAGGACGATCATTCATCCAAGAAACATTGAATTGAGATTCTCAAACGAGAATGTGGGCCAAAACATTTCTTCGACGTGAAATATAATGACACAACCTTTCAATCACCATGACTAACGACGACTTAATGTCATTATTAACGGAAAATTTTGAAAAATACTACTTCTAGACAACTTGTTTTGAAAAATACAACTTTAAACTAAGATTTGCGGTCCATGCCACTTTTTAGTAGTGAATTTGACCGCATTGTCCCTTCTTTTTTCACAAATAATGAAGACAAGAGAGGAAAAGATGAGAAACATAATAATTTGATAATGAAGAAATTTGATGACATGCAATAGTGATATAAGTTGCAAATTTGAATGTTAAATGTGGCGTGAGACCAAATTTTCTCATTAATAACATAATCAATCACATAATTATACCTCATCTTCCTAAAAAAAAAAAATGATACCTCATCTCTATTTATAGCTTTTAAGACGAGTATATAGAATGCATCCCACGTCCAACCCACTCCATTATTATCACTAAATAGAGAGGGATGATTTGGTAATTTCGCTTTTGTTATTAGCAAAATGTGCTGGATATAGTAAAAATAAGAGAAATTAAAGCAAGTAGGACAATTATATATATATATATTTAAAAAAATCAAAACTCAGTCAAAATTTTTATGGCAAATAGTGTTGTAAGTGATTTTTCGTTCGCGATTGTAGCTTCGGGGGCGGAGTCCCCGAAGAGCAATTGATGCGAATAAGCGCTCGCTTCCAACAGCGCAACAATACCACATCATCACAGGAGCGTCCCCCGGACGAAAAGTGTATGAGGATTGTCGAAGATGACCTTCGATCTTGTGCCCTCAAAGATAAGCTGGAGAAGCACCACTGAAGGTGGTGTCAATTTTATAACAAGACCTTCAGAGAGGGATTGACAGACAAGAAGGCCATGGATCCTCGAAGATGATCCACTCCCGCGAAACTAGCCTATGAGAGGAAGCAAGGACTTCGTTCGAGACGGAAGGCTCGGCCCGCGAAGCTGGTCACCCCCGTCCAAAGCTGGAGTCCGCGCGTGATAGTCTAGGTCTTTCTTTTGAACCGATCAGTTACCCCCGATTGTGGGAGGTCTGATAGTCCACCCCGTAAAATCTGGGGAGTAGGGGCTGTAAGTGTTTGGTTTTCGATGTATCTCTGTATTTAGTTAGTAATTCAATCCCGTAATTTAATGGATTATGAATGACTGTGTGTTTGGTCACCTAATATCTTGATTTAGGGGATTGGGTGTCAAATCTTATTAACCCATCCTTTTCTCTCTGAACCTATATAAGGAATGGAAGGAGAATGATATGGGGGTTAAAAAAAAAATGGGTGGAACTCTTTGTAAGAATTTTACCAAGAAATACTAGAAAACAGTTGATGGAGGCTATTACTCCGGAGGAGGGCCAAACCACTCTAAAAACCGTCGTCTCTTCGTTTTTCCCGGTCAACTTTTCCTTTTTATTGCCGCACCACCGTCTAGAGGTGCGGAGCACGGCGTTAGTTCAAATTTCACACCAATAAATAATATTTACACTTTTACTATTAGAATTGCTAAAAACTTTCTAACAAAAATGTCAATATTTTTTATCATAAAAATTCTAACAATTTTTATTTTTTAATATTTTGAAACATGTGCTACTAGAAGATCCATTAATTTTAACCCAATTTGCAAATTAATTAAAATAAATTAAAGTTACAACTGTCCCTAAAATATTAAGAGTGAAGCAGAAAAGAAACTCAAAATTTATATAACAATAAAAATAAATATCCAAATTTTTAAAGTAATCGAGGAACTAGTCAATTCATTAATAACTTGCACATGATTTTGATTACTCATTCAATTACCACAAATTACCACTATATAAATATTTGAATTACTTGGGAATTTTGTTAATTTTTTAAAAGATTGAAAATTAATTTAAAAAGAATTTTTAAAAAATAGTCATTTTTTACAAAATGATTTTAAAACATAGGCATAATTTCAAAAATTTAAAAATCAGCCATTTCAGAAATTTCTTACACGTGTCAAAAATTTTCTTACAGCAATTTATATGTGTAATTTTGTTATTATTAGAAATTTCTTACATGTGTTTTGGCTAGTTTTAAAATTTTTTGAAACTGTGGCTATTTTTTAAAACATACAGTCTAAAATGGCTATTTACCTAACTAATTCTTATTTAAATTCAGTGTTAGAAATTAGGTATTCACTTTAATTTCTCATTTATTTATGGGTGAAGTAAGAAAATATTCAAAATCTACAATAATAAAAATAAGAGAATTTTAAGAAAATAATCATTTTTAAAAGATGATTTTAAAAAATAACCAATATTTTAAAATTTTAAGAAATTAGCAATTTCAAAATTTTATTACCTTAGTAAGAAATTTATTATAGAAATTTTTTACCTTTGTAAAAAATATTTACGGTTATTTTTTAAATTTTTGGAACTATAGTTATTTTTTAAAAAGGGCTTTTTTACAATGCTCCACTTAGTGGTGTGCCAATGTAACACTAAGTAAGTATGTAGTAATGATAATAAAGTATGTAGTAATGATTCTTTTTATCTCTCCTATATTCATTGGTGTAGCCCCGATGGGCATGGAGCATTACAGAATTAGCCTTTTAAAAAACACATCGTCTAAATGATTAGGTACCTAACTAACCTTAAAAATAAATAACAAAACTTTTAAAATAATTGAGTAGTTAGCTAATTTGTTAGTTACTTATAAATGACTTTGACCATTTGATCACTTATCACAAATTACTACTATATAAATATAATAATTGAATTACTTGTATATTTTATTATATTTTTCGAATTTTACAAATTCTCTAATAAAAAGGCCACGTAACCACGTTATTCATTGGCAACGAAACCCGCCATTAACCCAGCAAAAACTGCCCAAAAACTTATATATTTCGTTTCTTCCTTTGCTTTCACTTTTCGTTCTCTCACTTCCCACACTCCCTCTCAGCCTCTCTCTCTCTCTCTCTCTCACGCTTCAAAAGGTATTTCTCTTATTTTATCTTTGGATTCCAAGCCTGATTTTTTTTTTTCCATTGTGCCTTTTCTTTGTCTATATGATTGTTGAAAAATTTTATCTTTGAACAAAAACCCAACAATGATTTTAGCACGTCTAATTTCGAAAGCACATGCCAAGAAATGGAGAGTGAAAATTAATTTAAAGGTTAGTTTCGTTAGAGAATATCGGTCTGCAGTGGGGATTTTTCAGTTTTCTTTTTAATGGCTTTGATTTTTCGTGCTATTAGTGTGTAAAGAGACTGCTCTGATATAGAGTTGTTGGTTTTTTCTATGGAATTCTAGTGTGAAATATTGCTCTGTCACTGTTTGTTGATAGCAAAATAAGAGTCGAATTTTGTTTGTCACTCCTTGAAAAGGGGTATGGAAAATTTTTCTAAAGAGGGGCGTGACTTTGAAAAAAAAAATCACAATTAACTAAATTAAATCAAATAGCTAGGGATTCAACTGTAATTTTTATTTTGAGTAGGGTAGAAGCTAGAAATTTTATTATTCAACGGCAAAAATTGAAAATCTTTTAAATGATGAGGTAGTAATTTTTAATTTTGAAAATTCAGCTATGCCCTCCTCCAGTGGGGGGTTAGGAGTGGCCGATAAACATTAGTAATTTTGAAAAGAAAAGGATTGTATTAGTCTGTAAGATGTTAAAAGAGTTTGGCAATTATACTAATAACACATTTTTTAAATATATAGTTGGGTTTGAATGATCTTTCCAAAGTATACGTTTGTATTTAGACTCTGCGCTTCCTGATACAGTCTCGTCGAAAATCCATAATCTCGAATTTTAATGTTTTAGTTTATTTTTTCTTTCTGCATAGTAGTTGTTTGAGAGATATATCTTTAAAGATTAGATTATATTTATATCATGGCAACTATGTTATTTTTGAGATCAATGAAATGACTAATATAAGCTGTTTGTAAAATGCATTTGATATTAGCTTAGTTGTTTTTGGTAATTAATTGCTAAATTTTTGCTGCCCTTTCCAATATTGAATCAACCAGATTGTCTGTGACTGAAATGATTTCGAGTATTGGTTTGTGTTCTCGTATAACCATGGAGACGAAGAAAATGAAAGAAGACGGTGCAATATCGGAAGATCGGGAACGCGAGGCGATGATGGAGGATCGAATCTCCGAGCTTCCTGATGGCATCATCCTTCACATATTATCTTATCTTCCCACTCTTATCGCCGTTCAGATGAGCGTCCTCTCCAAGCGATGGAGACATATGTGGACTTTGGTTTCCGCTCTGGATTTTTGCTATTCGAGAGACGTCGATCACTTCAGAAGAGGCGATGAGAGAAACGCGGGCCTAAAAGGCTGTATAAGTTCTTGGACGAGTGTTTGAAACACCCTTATGCAGACACAACCATCACCAAGTTTAAGCTTGACATGGAGTTCTTCGGAAGCAGTGTCTTTGTAGATAATTGGCTGTGTTTTCTGTGAATAAGAAAGTTGAGGAGTTAGAAATCCAAATTGGATATAGAAGATCTACATACAATTTACCTCGTCCCATACTCCATATAAGATCGCTGACTCTTCTAAGGTTGAGCGGTGTCGCGTTGGGTGCGCTTTCTACTGCAAGCCTGCCTTCTTTGAAAGTCTTGTATTTCTATGATGTTGAAATGGACGACGAAACATTAAACAGCATGGTCTCAAGCAGCCCTTCTCTCGAGAAACTTTATATAAATCGCTGCTCCGGTTTGCTAGATCCACAAGTTTCGAGTTTGAGCTTAAAATCTATGGTATTTAGACCTGGTCGTCACTGTCGAAGTATCAACGTTGAAGCAATGAATCTTCGCTCTTTTGAGTATGGCTGTAGATATGTTAGGGGCATGAACAATTGCAGTATAAATCTGGTTTGCTGTCTCGAAATTAGAAATCTCACGCTTCACGATGCTTATTTGACTGACCGTTGGCTTGAAGATTTAATTTCCCAGCTTCCCTTCCTTGAATGTTTGAGCTTGGACGATTGCTGTGGCTTGCGATGCATGAAAATCTGCAATCAGCATCTGAAAGAGTTCGAATTCACTTCCAATCACCAATTGAAGTTGCTGGAGGCCACAATCGACACCCCGAGTTTAGTCTGCTTTCGCTACTCGGGCTGTTCAATGTTCAAAATCTCAGTCAACGCGCCGAACCTGATAAATGCCAACATCGAGGTCTCCGACTACGGCAGGAAGACTTATGATAACGAGTGGTACGTGAATCTGATAGAGTTCCTCTCGGAATTCAATGGCTGCAAGAATGTTCACATCTATTGTTCCTCCAAAAAGGTATTTATAATATTTGTCTATGCACATTGACTTAATTCCTTTCACTGCAAGTATGATCACCGCTAATGATTTTCTACGCATTGGCAGGCTTTAATCATCCCTGATGAACTGAGAAAGATCCTCCGTCCGCCATTGCCCGATCTCAAGTACTTGAAGGTAAATGCCGGAGGCGGTCCAATGTACAAAAGAAAAATCTTCAGAAAGTCTCTGCTCTGGATCGCGCCCTCTGTGGATACCTTGTTGATCAAGTAATTGCGTCTTTGGTTCAGTAAACTAATGGAATTAGGGGTTCTGTGAATTTTAGTTAAGCTAAATACTCTTCTTGTTTTCCTTGTTTTCTTTTTTTTTTTAATTGGGTTTTTTTTTTTAATGAATAGCTGAGCTTTATTTACACTTAAGCTAGATTATGGCAAATTAAAAGTAGGACTTGTCTCATGGTTTTGTGGAATCTGCTGTTACAAAGTAAACGTTTTTCTAGTCTATGATTTTATTTGTTTTGTTCTTTCATATTCCTTGATATATCCAAAAGAAAGGAGACATTGTCAGTCAAGTAAAAACGTCTTTAATTTGTGAATTTTAATAAATAAAAAAATAGACTTCTCTTCTATTATTTTTTTTATTTTTTTGTTTGGGAGCAATTTTTGGTTAGTATATGCCAAGTAAAAAACTACGCAATCTGATGATGGCTTTTTTGGGTATTTGCTATGTATTTTGAACTTTGATTGAAAGAACTAAGAAGAAGTCTTTTTTCCTTTGGAGATAAGAAATCTGCAACGTAGTTGAACTTAGAGAAATATCACTTTTTCAATACTTTGAAGTTTCAAACTGATTTTTTCATTGACAGATTAATTTTAAGAAATTGTCATCACAACATATATATTTTAGCAGGTAAGAATTATCTGAAGTGGTATTTTACAACCATGTTGCAAGGAAATCAAAATTCTCCTTTTTTTTTTTTTTTGGTTTTGTTTTTGTTTTTGTTTATGGCATTCCTAATATTCATCTCAATTTAATATACTGATATAGTGACTAGGTCTAATGCTGGACCTAATTTTAACCATTTTGATAGGTAAAGAAGCCAATCTATTTCTAAGTAAATTATAATTTATAATAAAAAAAAGATTATAATATATTTTTATCATTCATATTAAAAGATTTAATTTTTACCCCTTGTTTGGGGTAACCATTTTACTCATTCCATTCCATTTCTTGGAATGAAAAAAATGGGTTGAAGAATGGTTTGAAATAATTATAAAATGATTTGACTTTATTAATTTCGAGGTGGTATAAATGGTTGAGATTTAAGGATATTATATAGGGATTTGGAAAGTTGAAAAAATTAATTAAAAAAATAGAATAGAATGGAATGGTTTGGAGGATTAGGAAAGTTGAAAAAAATGAAAAAATAGAATGGAATGAAACGGGTAAATGGGGGGCCAAACAAGGGGCTATTTACTTATTTTATAGGCCATAAAAAAAATGTGTCAAATGTCCATTCTTTATACCTTATTTATGAAATTTACTGACTAAAGTAATTAGGCATAATTTGACGTTAATTTTATTCTACTAAATTTGGATTGATTTGTCCAGATTGTTAACGACCCCGAATTTTTGGTCGTCTTCTTCTTTTTTTTTTTTTTTAAACAATATTTTCTAAAAGAGCATCACAAGTTCGTATTTTCCATTAAAGCGACTCATTCTAACGTGGAATCTAAGCCAACTCATTCCACGGCTGCTTAGCAAATAAAATTAGGATAATGGGTACTAATCAAATTGATATTTTACAAATAAATAAATAAGCAAACTAGAAAATTAATAGATCATTAAATATATGAAAAACAAGCCATGCATAATTTTTGCATGCCTAACAACCAAGTCCAATTGTTTGCACCCAAAAAAAAAAAAAAAAACAACCAAGTCCAAGTGCTTTGCTTTAATTCTTTGCTTAACTATAGGCTTATCTAATCTTATATGAACCTTTTTTATATTTTTTTTTATGAACCTATTTTGAAGCCACTTATATGCACGTCCTTAATAAACAAAGACTTGTTTTATTCATGGTCTAACCATTATTGTACGACGTGTAATTGAGAGGAACTTTCTTTCATATTCCCAAATCTGATATGTGTGATTAACCATATTAAATTAAATAATGGCATCTAGTCTGCTTCAACTAAGTTAAGTATCAGTGTATAACAAAGGGAGCAAAACAATATAATTTTGTCATAAAATAAGGAAAACAGAAACTTCATGGAAATGATGATTAAGTGGACATTCTCTGAGTTTTTTTTTTTTGTTTTTTTTTTCTTTGGTGTTAAACAATGATATTCAACTAGAGGATATAATAAAACATAAGCTTTACAATTGACACCTGCATGAAGGGTTTTTTTTTTTTTTTGATAAGGTGATGGGTGGTAAATTTCTTTTCAGTGCAAATTACATTTATGATATTTTTAAAACCATTCTTTTTCTGGCACGTCTTATTTATACAAGGATAAAAAATTAGCAAAACATCATTTTCCACTTAAAAATAAATGGCTTAGTATTTCAATAGTGCAGATTAGGTTGTTAGATATCGCTCATTTTTCCACTAGAAATAAAAAAGGTCATGGGAAAATAAATCCCTGTGTTTCATAGCTTTGACTTAGTCTACATCCAAACACGTGTATATGTGAAACTTTTCCTTTTTTTTTTTTCCCTTAATGGCTGAAGAAACATGTGAGACCTTAAATCAAGGAGATAAAGTCAAAGAAAAGAATTATAAAGCAAAAAATACCAAAACAAAAGTGTACAAACTGTGTAGATGGAAATTGCATGTAGATAGAGTCAATTTTGGAAATTCCAATTGATAATTAAGTTGGTAAAGTAAAGTAGTGAAGACACTGAAAAAACGCATAAAGTTAAACCGGCATTAGACGGCAAGGATTAGTGGGAATTGAACTCTATGAAAAAAAACCCACTTTCACATCACATTCAATAAAAGTCTAAACTTGAACTTCCGATATCTAAAAAACAAGAATAAAAATAAAATCCAAACTTTTGTTCATGATAAATGCTTCATGACCAATCGCACCACTTCTTTAGCTAACACACACACACACCTGTATGATGTAAAGGATTGGACTAATTTTGTTGATTTGTTTATAGTCTATAAATTACCCTAAGGATTATACGCTTGACAAGATGTGAAGTTTTATCACAATTTTCCGTTAATTTAATTGAAAAAAAGAAGACTTTTTAGTGGTATATTTCCATCGATAGAGAACGATTAATAGTTGAATTTACCTTCCAAAATGCGGGATCATAAAATAAATTATCAAAATGTTAAAAATTATTCTTCACCCAATTTTTTTTGAAAATAATATGTGCAGATTAGATGTAGAGAGGTTCTTCGTGATTAATAACCATCTCATTGGTATATTGGGTTATTGTTTTTAGAGTTTGCTTTTAGGTGATAAAGAATCTAAAACATATATAAGTGTTTGGTAAATATGTTTATTAGAGAAGTAGACAACTGTTTCTATTTTTACGTAATGTAATTTGATAAACAGTTTATATGATTTTTTTTAAACTGAAACTGCTTCACCTATTTAAATTAGTAAAACATCTTTAATTAACCACTACTCTTTTACCAACTATTAATTTATTTTTATTTTTTAGCAATTTTGCATGTCTATAATATTTTAACAACTGTATAAAAAATATATTTTATCAAATGCCCTACTTGCTTATAACTTTAATAATTTTTTTCATTACAATTGAAGTACTTGTTTTATAAGCACATCAATAGCAAAACTAACACAAGATATTAGACATCAAGTATGGCAAGCATATGTTAGCAAAAAATAAAAAGTATGGCAAGCATATTTCAAACTAGTCACTTAAAAAAACCATCTCCGGTGCATGAGATCATGTTTATGCTATAGTACTAAAATGAAGTATACGTAGTATGAGAGTTTATGATGTATGTGTTCAAATACTTTTATGCTAAATCATATGCTAAGTTTTAAATTTTCACAATTAAAAATTTTAGTTACATGTATGTGCTTTGCACGGGCGTAAATGTGTTATTAATTTGTTAGATGTATATATAAATTTCAAAAACGAAAAAAAAAAAACTAAAAAAAAAAGTTAATTTTCAACATAAGAGTAAAAAAATATATTACAATTTGTTACTCATAATTCTATCTGAGCCCATTTCCATTTTTAAACGGAAACGATAATCTGTATTTTTCCTCTAGACCTGAGAAGGGCGGACAAGGGTAGGGTAATTACCCTCTTTTATGTGGGCGGGTAAAAAGCAGAAATGACCCGCAGGTAGAGCGGGGACTCGCGTTGCCTGCCCAAAAAAAAATTTGAAAATGGGTGGGAGAGTAAAGTTACCCGAATGTATTAGGAAGAAAAAAAAAAACAGATAAAACAGTCAGTGAGCAAGAAATACCCACTTTTTACTCGAAAAAAAAAAAAAAAAAAGATAAGATATTACCAAAAAGAAGGTAAGATTACACCCTTTAAAAATTTACACTCTATGGTCAACTCATATTTTTGGTACGTTTAAAAGAAATTAGGAGTTATTTTTTGTATTTCAAAATGGAAAATGGGAAGATTGTGGCATTTCGAGTAAACAGGGAGACAAGTATGACATTTTTTTAACCTCATGTTTGTCTAACTCATTTTGCCTATTTCATCCTATTCTTGAAATTGTTTGAAAATAGTTTGGAAAATAGTTTTGAAATAGTTTGGAAAAATGATTAGAATAGTTTGACTTTGCGAATTCTGAGGTGATATAAATGGTTGAGATTTAAAGATATTGTATAAGGATTTGAAAAGTTGAAAAAAATTGTTGAAAAAAAATAGAATGAATTGTAGGATTATGAAAGTTAAAAAAAATGATTGAATGAAATTGAATGAAATTAGGAGAATGAGTGGACAAATATGGGTAAATTAACCTTTGTTTGAATAAATCATGTGAGTGATTAACAACGAATTTAAATAGTGTTAAGTCATTTAAATAATTCACAGAGACTTGGAAATGGAATCATTCTATATTTTGGGAATTGCCCCTAATGAAGTATTTGCTTATCTTTCTTGGGTAGCCAAAAGCGAGTCAATAGTAATTTGCAAGTACAACAATAACTGTCAAATATGGGAGACATAACCGCACGCAAGTGAGAAATGGGCAAAACAGAGATGAGATCAAAGTGGCCCCAAAAGTAAGTCCAAAAAAGGCTCACAAAAATCTTGCCCGAAATATTGAACCAATCTCTCTAATCTATCCATCAACCAACGAGTCCGGGATTCTATTCAACTGGCCCGACCAAACGCGTTTACTTCGCTTTGTTCTTCTTAATAACCCACTCTCACACGAAAATTAAAAATAAAATAAAAAATAAAAAAACTTGCAATAAATAAATACAAATGGTTTTGATAGAACCAAAGACGAGACTTTCACACACAAAAAACCCCACAATCTCTCTCTCCTCTTTTCTTCTACATATTCAAAGAACGAAGCAAAATGGTAAAGCTTGCAACTTTTTTCTTTTTCTCAGATGCCCATGTTTCCTTTCTACCCATTGTTTCCTAGTTTGTGTTTGTTTTGCTCATATGGGTTGGTTTGATTTGAATTGTTCAAGCTTGGTGAGCCTTGGGGTTGATTTGTTTATTATTGCCGCGAGACTTGGCTTCTCATCTTTTTTGGCTGCTATTTGTTGACTTCCTTTTGGTGATCTTGCATTTTTTAAGTGACTGGTTTTGGGATCCGAAAATATATAATAAGAGGCTCGTTTTTGTTTTGTCTTTGTTGTGGTTTAGTGATTTGAGATTCAATCATTGATCAATACAAGTCTTAATCTTCTCTGGGTCTCTTTATTCTTTTAAATTACATCCTTATATTGCTTCTTTGGTCACAGCAAGTTTATAGTTTTGATTGCTCTGGCAGTTTTGGAACATCCTATATGGCGTGACAAAGTGAGAGTTTGAGGTTTGACTTGAACATGGTGAAGATTAGATCTTATGTATTGTGTCAAGTGGTTGAATTGGATTAGATCTTGGTGTTGAGATTAGTGCAAGTGTTGTTTAAGTTTGGGACTAAGAGTTGGGGATTTTATGGGGAATACTTGTGTTGGTCCGAGCATTGGCAAGAATGGGTTCTTCCAATCGGTTTCCGCCGCAATGTGGCGGTCCCGGTCCCCGGACGACACCGTTTCCGAACATACCAACGGCGATAGTGTCCACGAGGCTGCACCTAAAGAGCCCGAATTGCCCATGCCAGTTCAGGACAAGCCGCCGGAGCCAGTGACGATTCCCAAGCCCGAAGCCACGGTGGATCAAGCCCCGAAACCCAAGAGGCCCGGGCAAATGAAGAGGGTGTCAAGTGCAGGGCTCCGAGCGGGCTCGGTGCTGCAGACGAAGACCGGGAATTTCAAGGATTTCTACACTCTGGGGAGGAAATTGGGCCAGGGACAGTTCGGGACAACGTTTCTGTGCGTGGAGAAGGGTTCGGGGAAAGAGTACGCCTGCAAGTCGATCGCGAAGAGGAAGCTGTTATCCGACGAGGACGTGGAGGATGTGAGGAGGGAGATTCAGATAATGCACCACTTGGCGGGCCACCCGAATGTGATCTCGATAAAAGGGGCGTACGAGGATGCTGTGGC
Organism: Boehmeria nivea var. tenacissima; assembly: GCA_018132145.1. Classification (NCBI taxonomy): domain Eukaryota; kingdom Viridiplantae; phylum Streptophyta; class Magnoliopsida; order Rosales; family Urticaceae; genus Boehmeria; species Boehmeria nivea. The sequence continues at coordinate 14,377,063 of CM030875.1, read as the reverse complement.
GGTTCATGTCGTGATGGAGTTGTGTGCCGGAGGTGAGCTGTTTGATCGGATTATCCAGCGCGGGCATTACACGGAAAGGAAGGCCGCCGCGCTGACTAGGACCATCGTCGGAGTTCTGGAGGCTTGCCATTCCTTGGGGGTTATGCATCGGGACCTCAAGCCGGAGAATTTCCTCTTTGTGAATCAGCAGGAGGATTCTCTGCTCAAAACCATTGACTTTGGACTGTCCATATTCTTCAAGCCCGGTATTTCTTGTTCTCTTTCTCTTTTTGGTTCTCTGACTTTTTACTCTCATTGGAATTATCTTTAAGATACAACATGTTTAGAAATGTTCTATGGAACACTTCATGAAGCTGTGTCCTTGCTATCTTTCTCATACGTTCCAGGTTGATGATCTGGATTTTCGCAACTCGTGGCTTGTATTTTTCAAGAAAATTATTCTCTGATTTCATTCCGGGATTGGCTAGTCCTTTGATAATTCTTCATGAAAAAGTTTTGGCAAATGCTGGAATTACCATTTTTTTTTTTATCTACTCTCATCAATGGGTCTATGCCACAAACTTTGATCTAAATTTTATTGAGCTATCTACTCAAGAAGAGAGTTTTGTTAAGCTAAACTGGTCATTTATTTCATTTCAGGAGAGAAATTTAGCGATGTGGTCGGAAGCCCGTATTATGTTGCGCCTGAAGTTTTACGTAAGCGTTATGGTCCAGAAGCAGATGTTTGGAGTGCTGGAGTGATTCTCTACATTCTGCTTAGCGGAGTTCCTCCATTTTGGGCTGGTGAGTTTGCTCGACTTGCTCATCATCTTGTAACTCTCATTAGGGTTTTGCTTTTTTGCGTTTGTGTTTATACATTCTCATCCGTATTTTCTTTACCTCGTCGTGCAATCCACAGAGAACGAGCAGGGAATATTTGAAGAGGTCCTCCATGGTGAGCTGGACTTTACATCGGACCCATGGCCTAGTATCTCTGAAGGTGCCAAGGATTTAGTAAGGAGAATGCTTCTCCGGGACCCTCGAAAGCGGATATCTGCACATGATGTTTTGTGTGAGTCTCCCTTTTTTTCTTCTTTTTTTCTTTTTTTTTTTTGTTTTGAAGACTCTTATGTGAAGTATTATCTTAGAGAGCTATGGCCAAAGTTTTGGTTTTCCTCGTGGAAAGACAAGATTTTGATTGATACCTTTCCTTTCTATTTCACACTCTGTCTCAATATATGTTATGTCTACTCATAGTTTCTACACGCCGTTTGACATTTTAACCCTTGTGATTTCTTTGATAATTGTTGTTGGTTTTTTAGGCATAAGATTCTGTTTTCACGAGAATCAGCTGTTTAATTTTTTTTGCAGGCCACCCATGGGTTCAAGTTGACGGTGTGGCTCCTGACAGAGCGCTCGACTCTGCAGTATTGAGTCGACTGAAGCAATTTTCTGCAATGAACAAGCTCAAGAAAATGGCTATTAGAGTAAGCGACGGGATGTTTCAGATGATCAAAATGCTTTGATATCTGGAGTTGATGATCCGTATTCATTTCTTTTCTTTTCTCTCCAGGTAATTGCCGAGAGCTTATCTGAAGAAGAAATTGCGGGCCTAAAAGAAATGTTCAAGATGATAGACACTGACAACAGCGGTCAAATCACTTTTGAAGAACTCAAGGATGGGTTAAAAAGATTCGGAGCTAATCTGAAGGAATCCGAAATTTATGATCTAATGCAAGCGGTAAGTCCAAAGTGTCTAAGGATGATTGGAATTGTTACTCACCGGGTTAAGAAAGACGAGCTTTTATATCAAACCAGAAACGAATACGAGAGAACAGTGGACCAGGCTCTAGAACTCCTTTAAAACATACACATTTACCTTGTGATTTCAAAGAATTCCTTGCACGCAGATCCGTGTGCTTTGCTCTATATTTTGTTTAATGAACAAGAAAATGAATTAGGAAACCAAAGGAAAGCATGGAATTAATTAGAATGGAACAAGTGCCGTGGGAACGTGACGGCCAAGAATCTTTCCCAAAATGTTTCCAATGCAAAATGTTCCCGTGGGATAATTTGCCATGAAGGATATGATTACACGGTCGATCTAACTTTAGGTTTTCTTTATTGTTTAGCACTAAAAAGTGTATCCACATTCTTCTCAATTGTGTTTTTCTTTCAAAATTATACGAACCATAATTTGACATATTAAAATCGTGATTATTCTTGTTTCGGCCTTCTATTTCGATTTGCAGGCAGACGTAGATAACAGCGGAACAATCGACTACGGGGAGTTTGTGGCAGCAACGTTGCACTTGAACAAAGTCGAGAGAGAGGATCATCTGTTTGCGGCCTTTTCGTACTTTGACAAAGATGGAAGTGGATACATAACTCAAGACGAGCTTCAACAAGCTTGCGAGGAGTTCGGCTTGGAGGACGTCCGCCTAGAAGACATGATGCGAGAAGTTGATCAGGACAACGTAAGTCTCTCTATAGGTCATTCTAATAGACATTTATCACTCCAACAATCAAGGCAATATAAAACCGTATATGACACTTCTTCACCATACCATAACTAGTAACGTTTCACGAATAAGATTTATTCCGTAGGACTTTTATTATCCGTGCCTGAATCCAAGAACACATATTTCACAAATCTCAGTAACTTGATATTCCGGTTTTGTGGTTCATTGGCAAGCAATATTAGTTCTTTGATCTAGGATGGTTCGGTTTCGGTCTGTTTGTTTTGTTGGATTTGTGGAGACCTGACATTCTCTTCGTCTTTCTCTCTTTGCGCTCGATTTTTCGCAGGACGGGCGCATAGATTACAACGAGTTCGTGGCCATGATGCAAAAGGGAACCATCGGCGGCAATGCTGCTGCTAAGAAGGGTCTGCAAAATAGTTTCAGCATCGCCTTTAGAGAGGGGCGTAAAGCGTAGTTTCTCTCTTTTAAAAAAGGTTTTCGTTTTCTTTCAATTTTTCGTAAAAAAAATTTTCTCCTCTCCCCTGATTTTTCTTCTATTTGTTTACGAGAGATTGATTGTACAGTAAGGAGCTAAAAAGCTCACTCTTAAGATATAGTCAAAAGCCTCATTTATGCTTTTTTTTTTTTTGGTATTCACGGAGATCTCTGTTTGCAATGACTTTCACGTACAATTTGAGGTCAATTTCAGTTATAGCTTAAAGACACTCATACTCATGGGAAAACTGTTTCTTTTTTTTTTTGAGAAAAAACCTGTTTCTTTTCAGTGGGCTGGGATATATATATATATATTTTTTTTGAAGTTTGCACCGCATTGATAAAATATTTATTTTATAAACGGAGGATTCTTCGATAGTGCACGAATTTTTGCACTATATAAACATATCAAAGTTTTTCATGTTAATCTTCCTTTATAAACATACAAAACACGAAGATTCTTCAATGGTAAACGAATTTTTGCACTATATAATACAAAAATTCGTCCATTATTGACGAATCTTTCCTTTATAAACATACCAAAGTTTTTTATGTTAACCATTTACCGACCCCGAACTGCTCGAACTTTCGTGTGTTTTTCCTCTTCTTTTCGTTGTTTATGTACTATGCAAGCAAAATATTTTCCTTCGAAGGAAACCATTTTTCGTATCCATTTGTGAGAGAGATTATAATTAGTATTTGTCAAAAAAAAATATTATTATTATTATTATTATTATTACTGTTGATACAAAATTCAGAAACTAAGAGAAATGACAGAGACTTTATTTCGGATAAATTAATACAGAGAACTGAACGCATCATTTTCGTTGAAATTCTTATTCTATTCATACATGTGACATATAGATAGCAATGAACAAAATTCGCGCAGCCTCTTAACTTTCCTTATCGAGAAAGAGAGCGATCAGCTCCGTTGATCTAGCTTGATCACTTTTGCTGATTGGGTCGAGATTGTGGATGAATAGTTATAGCGATGACGATAAATTCGGTACAAAACGCTGGTCATCTGCGTGTGGGCGTTTGGGTTCCCAGGTGACTGGCAACTGCCCGTGCCGGGCGTCGGGCGTCTCGTGTGGCTGTTGGCCGCCCAAATGAATTTCGCGGGTCTCAGGTGGCCTGCATCCGCCCGCGCCGGGCACCAGGCGCGTCGGTCGGTCGCCGGCCGCCCAAACGACTCTCAGGAGTTTCTAGCGCGCGCCGGGGCCTCGGGCGGCTGCTGGCCGCCCATGCGGGGCGTTGGTGGTCTCGAGCTGTTGCCACCTCGTCTTGGGTTCCTCGTTGGTTTTATCTTGAGCCCCATTGGACTGGGCCGTCGTTGGCCTATTTGGCTAAGTTTTGGGCATTGGGCTTCATGTTGAATTTTGGGCCCAACAATTACTCGGTTTTTTTATTTTTTTGTTTTTATTTTTTTTAACCATGGGTGGTTGAAGTGAAAATGAAGAAAGACAACCAAAAGTCAAAACCAAGAAATAGCTAGAGCTCGACAAGGTTTTTCTCCTCTTACTACATTTTTTTTTTTGCCATTTTCCTTTTCTCCAATTACCTTGGGTGGTACTGGTATATTTAAGGGGATCATGGAATAAGGTGCCACAAAATGGAAAAAAAAAAAAAAAAAAGTTCCGAAAATTATGTGATGCTGTAACATTTTGCATGCGCTAAATTTTGATTTGACATGCACTAATGTAGAAAAATAAAATCATCCGTGAATTTTATATTTTATAAAAATAAATTCTCCGTTCTAAATTAGCCTCAACTTTACTTTTTACTATTGATCTTCTGCTCTTTCAGGCTTGTTACATCAAATCCACTGTTCCAAAAAAAAAAAAAAAACAAGAGTGTTGGAAACTCAATATAAAAGAAAAAAAAAACAAAAAGGTCAGCACGAAAAATGAAAAACATGCATAGGATTCAGTTCCACCAATCATTTTGCTAAATGAGGATAGGTCCACAGTCCACTAATTAACCTTTATTTAGTTGAATAATAATAACCTTTAAGAGCCCTAATAAGAAGTGACATCCACACTTCCACAGTGCTCTAGGAGGGGAAAATAAAAAAACAAAGAGAAACTTAACCTCTTATCAGTGATTACACTCTGAGAAAGTGACTATAGTGCCTAAACCACTTCATCACATTTTTGTTCTTATAGATCAAATATCATATTAGTCTTTAAAAGTTAGCTTTTAAACAGGTCGTCAGTCACTCAACTCAATTTATAAATCTATCTAATTTTAGCTCATTCTGTCAATAATTTGTCAATGTTATGAAATGAAATTTACGAGACCAACACATAACGAGTAATTGATAAGAATCATCAGCATTTTTCTTATTGATTATGCAATATTTTAGTGTCAACTCACATATTGATCTTTATACGGAAATTTTAACATATGATTAAAGGATAACGGATTAAAAATGGACAAGAACGAGGACCAATATAAAGAAGTTTTAAAAATCAGTGTTAGTTTCAAGGACAACAAATATGATTAACCACGCCTAATCTTTACTTTTTAACATTGTGATTGCTGGGGTGGCCACAAAGAAAAAAAAAATTGTGGGGGTGGCAAAAAAAAAAAAACAGAAGTTTGTGGGGTTGGCGATCTAAATGGAATCTGGCACCTCATGAAGCGGCATATCCTATTTTTTGGGCCATAATGTTGTTTAATTAATGGAGATTTTGATGATTTTTTTTTGACACATTATTAATTTATACTTTTTCATTACACTATAAATATGGATAAGAATTAAAAGAATACATTATTTGAGATTTTTGAGTATAAAGTACTAAATAACACTTAGAATGTCTGTTTTTTTTTTCTTGCAATTCTCTTTTAATTAATTTTACCCTTGAAAATAATAAATAGATGGCAATACTAAAGTAGATTAATGTTGCCTATCTTCTATTTACCATTTATTATTACTAATATAAGCATGTATCTGGATTTGAGGTTTTAAAATGTTGTTTCATCAATAATTCAATACCTATAAAATGGTTAACCAAAGATATCACTGTGAGATGACGAGTCTTATAGCCAATCGCCATGCTTTTATCTACTAAATAATTTGCATGGTTACCGACTTAGAGATAAATAAGCCTAGAAAATACATGTAGAGCTAAATACAAGTTAGTAAGCCCCGTTATATTATTTCTAAAATATAAAATGTAAACCCCTTTGATTTTTAATTTAAATTTTTATGAATCCAAAAATAAAGTGTTTCTTGAGCTTGAAGTATTCCTCTCTCCATCTCTCTATATTATACCCTCCTAAATTTGATCTTATTAAAGAGATCTCTATTTTATTGTTTGACCATTTTACGATTGTTTTAAACTTGGTGAATTGCTTATTTCAAAATTATTTCTTAGGGACAACTTAATAAACTATTTCTTTACGTGTTAGTATTTTTGCCATTTGAAATACATTAAAACAATGCTATAATCTAATAGTCTTTTTTTTTAGATTAAAAAAAGTTTTTTTTAATTAAGGGGTAGTTTGGTGATTTTCACAAAACTAAAGGGAAAATGTGAAAATCTGATGAAGTACAGTACTTTCTTCTTCTGTTGGAGAAGAAAGGAAAGCACTTTTAACCTTACATGTGTTTTTGTGTATATACAATATAGCACTAGAAGCTCAAGCTATTTTCTTCCTCAACTACTTAAATGAAACCAATGATAGGAAACTTCTCAAGAAAATGTCATGAAATTATTATTTTCTGTTTTTCTAAAAAATATTACTTTTTTTTTTGGCTGGAATTCTAGGGTGTTAATTCTAAAACCAAATAAAGTTTAGTGCCCTTAATCCATACCAATTTGTTTGGGCTAAGCACTTGACACTTTCCCATTTAATGCCTTGATTTTTAACCTAATCTAGCTTCCATACAATTTCAAGACAAAGTATAATTTTCATATTAAGCTAACAAAATCCCATTTTTTTTATTTTTCCTTTCAGGCATAATGCCCTTTTTTCTCAAATATATATATAAGCAATTTGCTTAGTTTTTTTTTTATCCCCAAAATAGCACACACTAAAAGATAAACGTAAATAATATAAAAGATGCCAATTCAATTTAAGTTCCTCCAAATAACTAAAGATGTCAATTTAAAAAATGAAAAATACCCTTAATAATTAATAAAAAAGGCCAATTAATGCAATATTCACTCTCTCTCTGTCTAACACACATGTATTGTCTATTTTTTTTTCTTTTTATTTATTATCCCACCCAAATAATATATTCTCGCATTTCTTTTTCCTCTCTCTGTAATTAAAAACCCTAATTTGCGATTGCCACATTTTCTCTCTCTGTCTGTCTCCCTCCCTCCACTGCTCTCTTTCTCCGACCCTCGAAACCCTAGCACGAACCGAACCGAACCTGTCACCTTCGCTCTCTCCCCCATGGCGTCGGCGCGTGAAGAGGAACCGCCATACGGAGGCGGCGGAGCGGGAGGGAAGTTCCGGAAGAGGCCGTTCAGGAAGAGCCTCCACACGACGCCGTACGATCGTCCTCCTCCTCGGCCGGCGCCGGCACCGGAGTTTCGGAACCCTGACGGAGGTGGTGGTGGCTGGCTGTCGAAGCTCGTTGATCCGGCGCAGAGGCTCATCGCCTCCGGGGCCCACCGGCTCTTCTCGACCGTCTTCCGCAAACGCCTCCCTCAGCCGCCGCTGCCATTATCGCCGCAAGGTTCGACCTTTCTCTTTCTCTCCCTTTTTTTCGTTTTTTCGAGTAGTTTCCTGGTTTCTTTCTCTTTTCGCTGTTGGTTCTGGATTTTTGTTTGCAAATGTTTGTGGTTTTTTTTTTTTTTTGTTGCTGGGGTTAGGGTTTCGATTTTGGCGGTCGATTTTGTTTTTTGTGGTGTTAGGGTTTTAGCACGAGAATTAGAGATTTCTTCATTTTGGAGGTGTTTGGTATATGTTTATATATTTTAAATTTTCGTTTGGCTAATTGCTAAGAATGTATAGTTTTGGGGTTTGGTTTGTTCTTGTTACCTTGCGTTGGTTTTTTTATTTTTATTTTTATATGTTAATTTCATAGCAATTTGATGCGGAAGCAGCTTGATTAGAATCGTTAGGAGAAGCTAGGGTTTTGTGCTTTGCTTGTTGTATGTTCAAGTACTTATGCTCACAGGCCACAGCTGGGTGTGATATAGTAGTGGAATAAAAATACCAGAAAATTTCTTGTACTGTTTAGGTGGATCATAATTTTTCTATTAGAATGCGAAGTACGCTTCTTTTTTTTTTTCTTCTCTAATACAAGTCTTGACCATATTCAATGTTTACTCTGTAATTTTATGCCTTCTAGCTCTAAAATAAGAGTTGTCTTATTCACTTTTCCTGGTGGATTTAGCAAATTATGTGCTAAAAATGTTTCAAGTATCTAAAGGCTGCTCCTTTTTGCCTATCCCTTTTCCCCATTTACGCAATGGTGCCGAAAACTTGGGGTCTTTGAGGATTGATCCGTTGCTCTTTATTGTTGATATTGTTTTTGATGTCCTTTCACTGCTCGCCAAAAACTCTGGCATTCATTAGCCATTTTATTGCTGCTTTAAAGATGAAGCTTTAGGGCATTTTTTTTATGTGGATAAATTATAATAGTCAATATAGAAGATAGTTGAATCTATTCTTAGATGTACACTAGAATTCAAGAAATGAGTTGGTGCATGAAATGTGCAATGTCTTGAAGGTTACCCGTTTAGTTTTACAGCCTCTCTTCTACTTAAGAGAAGTAAAACAATTATGTAGTTAATGGCACTATATATAACAAATGTTAGAAAACATTACCCAAGGATCTTTCCGTTGATAGAATAGTCTATTTCCTAATATAAAGTAAAATATGTAGAAATCATTCAGTATGATTTATGGGAAGCTATAACCAGCATCTGTATATAGTATTCATGGCTTATAAAAGAAATATGTTATTGAGTAGTCCGATGTTTTGGTTTGTCAACAGGCAATACTTTTGAACAGCTATGCTAAGACAAAAAACAGATTATTCAGATACCTGATTTTTAATTTTCAATAAGATCTTATGTTTCACTAGTTCTTGATTAGAGAATACACAACGGGAGGTGCCTACTATAATGTTCTAGAAATGAGTATTAGATCTTTAGTGTTCACAAGTCCATGCAGCTGACAGAGCATTCTTTTCCCTTAAATAATAGTAATAATACAAGTGACATATTAGCAGTTGACAAATTTTCCCATCTCTCATCACTTTAAAAACTTCAGGCTAGGGCTCTCTTGTAGGCTTATATCATCTTAGAATATATATGTACTTTATGGCACTCTGCCCTTTCCCAATTATAGATTTCTTCAGCATTTATAAGTTGCATCTTACGCTAGTTGTAATACCAGTTCCCAGCCTGTCCTCCATATGAATAATTAAACAGTTGCATAAAATATATTATCTGCTCTTGAAAATCATTTCTTTTTATGCTTTTGTGCTTGGATGTTTGTCTTCAAGTAACTTACACAGTTTTTTTTTTTAATATAACTTTTTCTTGTTCTGAAAATTTTGATTACCAGAGAGAGATTTAGAAGCAAGGAATAAGCAACAGGAAGCAGTTTCCAATGTAAGTTCAAATACATGTGTGTTTTTGGATCATTTAAACCTTTGATTAATAGTTAACCTCCACCTACCATGTGGTGCTTTTGCATTTCATTCTCTGAGTGTATCTGATAAATCTGTGTTGTGTGCAACTTTAAATTTGAAAGGATCCTCTTGGAGTACAAAGAGAGGTTGTTGATCAAATTGGCGATCCAAGTGGTACTGGCGAGTTGAATGAACTTGAACACATTTTGCAGCAAAAAACATTTACAAGGCAAGTCTGTTATTTTTAGTAAATTAGATATTACTTTGCATCTCATTCTTTGTTTGTTACGCGGCCATGCATATGTCGTGCTATTGAATGAAAGTCATAGATTTCTGTTTTAATCCTATTAAAGTTTTATCTCGGTATATACAGAATTCAGAATGTGCATTCTAATGTGACTTTGATCTGATGTTAATATGCAGATCTGAGATAGACCGCTTGACAGCTCTGCTGCATTCAAGAACTATTGATTTAGAGATTGAGGAAGAAGAGAAGATGCCGGAAGTGATTCCTTCAAAAATAACATCGTCTGCCCATAGACAGATGGGTTTTACTAAAGCTCCAGTTGAAGGAAACAGGATAGAGAGTGAGGGATTTCCTAAAACTCCAGTCCCAGGAAATAGAGCAGAGAACCAGCTTGTATCAACTCCTGTTGTCAATTCAACTGTATGATGTTCTACTTTTATTTTGTCTTTATATTTCGTTCTTGGTTTCATGTGAAACTTTATACCTGTCATGCATACTAGAAACAAAAATTACATACTGCTATTGCAGTGTTCTAAAATTAGTGTGAATAATGTCTGCAGGTCCTTGAAGGCGATGGTGCTTCTCCTACTGAGCTTGTAGAGCTAGCAAAATCTTACATGCACAAAAGGCCCATATCCCCGACAATGCTAGGGTTTCGAGGTCAATCAACGGTGGAGCATTCAACTGCTATTTACACACGCAATCTAAATTCTCCTTTAAGAGTACCTTTTACACCACTGGGGCCTAAGACAACTTCAGGTCATGCTAACGTTCGAGAAAATGGTTTTGTTACACCAAGATCTCGAGGCAGATCTGCTATTTACAACATGGCCAGGACACCATATTCACGTGTTCATCCAACTGCTACCTCCAAGGTTCATATTTCTTTGAGAAATGTCATTAATATACTTTCATATCGCCCTTGGTTTAAGTCCTTACACTGTTCAATCACATGTCAGGGTGTCGAGAATGCCCTTGATGTTTATGGTGGCAACTCTTCTTCTCAATATGCACAAGGGGTATGAGATCTGTGCATCTGTAAATGCTAGTTTTGTAGTTTGTAGTCTACCTCATATGTCACTGGTTTAACTTTTTACATCTTGTGCAGGGTATTAAGCGCAGAAGTTCAGTTTTGGATAATGACATTGGATCATTTGGTGCTATACGTAGAACTCGCCAGAAACCTAACCTTCTGTCTTCAAGAGGCTTGAGCTTGCCCGTTTCTGGTAGTATTCTTTCTTCATCCAGAACCCGTCTTGGTTCGGAGGCTGTTCAGGATCCATCAGCTTCGAAATTGAAGCCTCTGTCATTTGGTGAAGCAGTCCCCAACTCCACTAAATCATCAGCTGAAAATGGGGATAATAATGTGCTCAATACAACTGTTCCCTCCAAATCCAGTGAGATGGCATCAAAAATATTGCAGCAACTTGATAAGTTGGTCTCACCAAAAGAAAAATCGTCTGAGGCCAAGGTTCTTGCTCTGATGGATAAATCATCTCCTAGTAAGTTGTCACCGTCTATGCTACGTGGGCAAGCTCTGAAAAGCCTTGAGCATGTGGATTCATCAAAATTTGTGGGGGATGTCCAACATAACAAAATTTTAGATGGTTCACCAAGTAAGGAGATTTCTAATGTTCAAGCATCCACTTCCCAAGAACAAGGCAAGGTTAAAGAAAATGGTCCTGTGAAACTTGGTTCTGCAGATCACAAGTTCACTTCAAAAATGAATGGTACTACAGAACCAAGAATGAATGGTGAAATGTCTGCAATGCCAAAAAAGGATGCTTTTCCTAGTTTTTCAATTTCTGCTGCATCAAACTCTGTTGCCTATCCTCCACAGAAGAAGAGGGCTTTTCAGATGAGTGCATTTGAGGTATTGTCTGGTTTATACATTCTATATTCTGGAATATATCTCATTTGTTGTTTCAATGCTTATCTTGCTTTCTTATGTGTTTGCCATTAATCTTGGGGTCTCTGGTTGTTGCTTCCAGGATTTTGTGGACTTGGATGAGGACAGCCTTCCTAATGGCACTGCATCTGATTCATTGGTCGAGGGGAAAGGAAAAGTGAATTTCTCTTTACCAGAGAGCAAGAGCACTGCTAGTGAATCTGTTAAACTGGAGAAAGTGTCAGCTTTGACAGAAGATAAGCCTGTGACGTCTGAAATGAACAGAAAAACAGAGATAGGACATTCTACTGGAGCTATGGCTGCTGAAAAGAGCAGTAGCCTTATATTCCAGAACACATCTTTTCCCAGTGCGACAGTCATGCCAAGTGTCATAAATACCGAGTCATCCTTGACTTCTGATATAGGTACTCTGGTAAAGGATTCCAATGCTTCTCCTATTTTTAACTTTGGGGGTAAAATTCCTTCTGGAAAAGACACAAGTGCTGCTTCTCCAGCTACTGGTGCTGCTTCGTACTCAAAGCTTGAAACCTCAAGCAAGTAAGTCTTTTTGTGTTTTATAACTCTGAATGCAACTCATCGTGTTTTGAGTAGCATAGCTGATGGTTCTTGTTTTATTATTATTATTATTATTATGGGTGCATTTGCTTTGTTTTTGCCTTGTAGAAAAATAAGAATTTGCTTGTCTCTGTTTCTTTTTTTTATTTTATTTTATTTGTATTTTGGGATATCCGTGGTTACATTGGGAATTGTTTGCTTGCAAACCATAGTTATGAGATAGTCTTTATACTGTTGTTTACATGACTGCATTATGTCATGGCAAGCAATATCAACGCGTAATTTATACTCTCACATATATGTAATAATGTATGTGCGTGGTGTCGCTGTTTTTCCTCGTGTATAGAAGGCTGCTAATTGATCAAGCACACACAAGAGTGTGTGTGTGTGTGTGTGTGTGTGTGTGTGTATTATATATAATTTTTAAGGTTTATGACAGATTGGTTCATAGGTTTAAGCTTTGTGTTTTCTTTGTTGGTCTACTTTGCTGGGTTTTGGGAGGTGTTAATTCTTATTTTTCGGTTAGTAATATATTATCACTGCATATGAGATTTAAAAAGTAGTTAATGCTTGAAGTGGAAGTGTTATGGTCCTGCTTGATGTATTTATTTGAAACAAGAAGGTAGATAGTGATTGGCTGGTTTCTTTTGTTTATATTCTTATTTTTTATTATTAATTATATAGTGCCTAAACCATAATCTTTTGGAGGCTTAAAATTGGTCTAACACATTTTTCTTTTCGCTTCCCACCTCATGTGCAGCTTATCAACATTAGCAGCTAATGCAGCAGTCTCTTCTCCAAAGTTGCCTGAACCAGACAAAGCAGATGATAAGAGTAATGAAAATTCTGGAGTCTCTTTGAGTACACCCGAATCTGTGCTTCCAGCTGCAGCATCAACATCAAGTACAAGTATATTCTCCTTCAGCACAGCGCCGACAAATGTTAGCCTGAATAATGGGTCATCAGCTTCCGTAGCTTCCACCCCAGTAGTTTTCAGCAATTTGACAAGTCAAAACTCATCTAGTGGTGGTACTATTTCCTCTTCTAGCCCGACTGCTACCTTTTCACTTGCTTCCAGCACAAACAGTCTCTCTACCTCAATTCCGGCTCCTTCATTCCCATTTGCATCTGGGTTTAATTTTGGGTCATCTACACCTTCAACTGCAGTTGCATTGGTTTCAGAAACTTCTTCAACTACTGTTGCACCTGCATTTAGCTTTTCTTCCATAAAAGCATCAACTGCAGCCGCACCAGTTTCGGAAACTTCTCCAGCACCAGCAGCACCTGTATTGAAGTTTAGCTCATCACCAGCTTCAATTGCAGGTGCACCAGCTTCAGAAATCTCATCAGCACCAGCTGCCTCTGTATTTAATTTCTTGTCATCTACGCCTTCAACTACAAATGAACCAGTCTCGAAGACATCTGACGTAGCATCTGAAGCTGTTAAGGCGAAGCAGGACACAAGCTTTGATAATTTAAGTACCCCTTCTGCTACCACTGCCAACGCAGCAAGTTCTCTTTTCGGGTTTACTGCTGGCGCAGCTTCAACTTCTGCCAACCAATCTCAAGGTTCTCCTTTCGGTACCACCACTGTGTCTGCACCTAGTGCTCTGACTTCGTCTGCTGGGACTGGGGCTGTGACCTTTACTCAGAACACTCCCGTCCAATTTGGTTCGTCAGCATCATCCCCGTCGTTTGGGTTGGTTGGAAGTACAACTTCGAATTCTGGCAGTTCACTCTTTGGTTCAATTCAGGATGCTAAGCCATTTAGTTCGGAAACCACTCCTGGTTTTGGTTCTTCTTCCTCATCAGAAGCCAATTTGGTTAGCTCCAATAGTAGTAGTACGTCTAGTGTGTTTGGTTCAACTTGGCAACCTCCAAAATCTCCTGTGTTTAGTTTTAACTCTTCACCATCAACTGGGTTCTCTATTGGAGGATCTACAGCTCCTAGTGCTGCTACAAACAGTTCGCCATCTACTGGCTTTTCATTTACAACATCTTCAGCTCCTAGTGCTACCAACGGTTCACTGTCTACTGGGTTTTCGTTTGGAGCATCTTCAGCTCCTAATGCAGCTACTAACAGCTCCCCATCGACTGGGTTCTCCTTTGGTGCATCTTCGGCTTCCGCTCCTGCTGCTACCAACAGTTTAGCGTCTCCATTTGGTGCTACGAATGGTGCCCCTATGACATTCGGATCATCCAATGGTGCGGCATCCTCGAGTTCCCTTTTCACTTTCAATTCACCTTCAGCTACTGCCTTGACACAGCCTGTGTTCGGCAACCCTAGTCCTGCATTTCCATTTGGTGCTACCCCAGTAGGTAACAACGATCAAATGAGCATGGAAGACAGCATGGCTGAGGATACTGTTCAGGCATCCGCTCCCGCAGCCCCAGTATTTGGTCAACAACCTATCTCTCAGTCACCGCCAGGCTTTACGTTCGGCCCAGCAGCTCCTGCACTAGGTAACCCATTCCAATTTGGAAGCCAACCAAATTTATCAAACCCGCAGAATCCGTCTCCATTTCAGGCTTCGGGTAGCCTGGGAAGCAACTTCTCGATGGGCAGCGGCGGCAGTGGCGTCGACAAGTCCAATAGAAAATTTGTGAAGGTCAAGCACAAGCAGCGGAAGAAGTGAAACAGATTGATATCCCAGATTGCTTTCTTCATTCGAGTTCCCGTGAAATTGCAATTGGCAGATTGGCATTGCTATTACAACAAGATCAGGGGTGGGGAGACTGCTCTGTGACCCTCCTGAAAATTGCATGGTTTGCCCGACGGAGGTATTATCATAAGCAGCCGTCTTTAAGGTTCAGCGCATGGAAAATATATTAGCTCCCCCCCTTTTTTTTTTGGCTCTTATATTCGTCTTTTTTGGTCAAGGGAAAATTAAAGTCGCAATTAAGGCATAAATTTTCACAATTTTGTATCTGCTCTGTAGTGTCTTGAGAACAATTGTGTCTTTTTCTTCTTGCTTTGTACTCTCGTAGTATATGTAGGTCAGAGGTTGCTGTTTGGGCAAATTGTACTATGAGACTCCCTCTATTCTGGTGTACTCTCTCGCTTGTATTTGTAACATAAAAAGGAAACAGATTATGCATATGTCAATGTCAATCAAAGCGTCTCTGTTGCCCTTTTCAGTGGGCATATGATATTACCTCATGAAGTTTGCGTTTGGGATTTTGTGGTTATTTAGGGTTCTCTTTGTGGTTCGCATTTGGGGTGGTCGAGCTGGGCACAATTAGCTCACAGTTGAGTCCAAACGCGTTATTTGGATGTGGTGGTTGTGCTTTTGATTGTGTATTGGTCATCAAGGCTAATGAAAAGGCCAAGTTTTGGAGGGAAAAGATACATCCGCGAGAGAGTATATTTCGTTGATTGACTCATGCTCGATGCATAAAAATAATGTCACTTCTATCTTTTTTGTTGGTTTTTTACTTACGTTAGTTTGGTCATCAAACTTTGAAAATAATGAGAGCAAAAACTCATTTATTTTTATCTTTAGCTATGGATTTGGCTTGATTTTTGAGTCATCTTCTCATTTCTCATTTTGTCAAATACTTTTCCTAGTCGTGCTAGTGAAATTCCATGTAAGCCACGTTCTTGGAAAGGGAACAAAAGGTAGTGCCTCACTCCGGCAAATAATGTTGTTTGGGGTAATTATTTAAATGAACATCTTTGGATGGTTGTTAACTTTTTAAATTCAAAGATTAAATATTTAAATTTTAACCATTAACATTACATGTAAAGTGAAAAAGTCAACAATCATTTGAAGATGTCCATCTAAACTAGTCTCAAGAGATTAAAGAACTTTGTTTCTCTTTGTTAGATTTGTGCAACACTTTTGCTTTACTTCTTGATTTCTTATTTGTTATTAATAAAATTTTCCCCTCATTAAACTAAAGAGAAACCAAGACAAAAAGAAAAAAGAAAAGAATTGAAGCAAAAAAGTGACAATAATTTATGTATTATTGTTCCATTGATTTAAATAAGAATACAAATTAAAAATACAATACAAATATGAATTATTTGTGTAAAAAAAAAAGTATTTATCAAAATTCACGTTATCCGTTCGATATGTTTCTAAGCGAAAATTCTTTTCTGATAACATGGATAAAACGGTAACACTTTCTGCCTCTGAACTTCCCACGTGCGCACTCATGTCACACGTGTCGACCCGACCCATTGTATCACCTTTCTGATCCCACAAATCAACCCATTTCTTCTCCTCCTCCTCCTCCTCAAAGGCCAAAACCCCAAGGGTTTAAGGAATACGAACGAAGACGAGAAATGTGGAACAATGCCCTAACCTGCGCACTCCGCAACCACCCATGGCGCACGATAGCACTCCGCCGCTCTTCCTCCGTATCCTACGCCGTCGACTCTGCCATTCTCCGTTCCCTCAAAGACCACTACCTCGACGCCACCAAAACCTCCCCTCCTCCTGTCCGTACACCTCTACGCACATCTATATGTGTGTGTGTGTGTGTGTGTGTGTGTATATATATATATAACCTAATTTGACATTTTTGTGAATTTTCCGGCCAAGCAGAAGATGGACCCGCCGGAGCCGTTCGAGGTGGTGGACGGGAATTCGCCGGTGCTGCGGCGGAGCTACGGCGGCTGCGAGGAGATCAGAGTGTCGGCGGCGAGATCGGTCTCCATCCACGGCGGCGGCGGCGGCGGCGACGAGGACGATCTCAGCGAGGTGTTGCTTCACGTGGAGGTTTCGAAGCCGAGAGAGGACGAGTCTCTGCATTTTCTCTGCGGATTGTATCCGGACGCGCTAGGGATTCACTCCGTCTTCATGGGCCCCAAGGCCGGCGCCGGCGGAGATTCGGAGTCGCCGGTGGTGTCTCCGACGGCTTACAATGGCCCGAATTTCAGGTATTGGTTGTTGATATGGCTGATTTTGAAGAATTTTGCATTTAGTTGATATTTGGTCCTTTGTTTTTGTTATTATTATTATTATTGATTTGTGTTATGATAATAGTATTAATCTTGATTTTGCTTTTTTTTTTTTTTTTTTGTTGGTGATTTTGTTGCTATTTGTGATTAATGTGTTGTGGGAGTTTTGCGTTTGTTTTGCATTTCTCTGTGTTTAAAGTGTGTTTTGCTGTTGTGAGTTTTCGATTCGAATGCAAAAAATCGATCTTCGACGATTGAATTTGCTTAGGGTCATGATCAAGAGACCTGAAAACTGCGGACATTAACACTCCATTGATCATATCAATAATGGAAAAATTAGATAGGGGCTTTGGAGAGAGAATTGGTTTAGCACTCGAGGGATTGATACAAGAATTGGTTTGACATGAATTTAGTAGTTAAAGTTTTGTTGTATGTTTCTTATTGTGCTCTTTTCCATTAGAGTAAGCCAATTGTTTTGTTGTAATGTTGTGCTGTTAGACATTTATTGGAAAAGTCAGACCTATCTAATGTGTTATATCGGCCTATTTGCAGAGATCTTGATGAAAGGATGAGAGACATGTTCCATAAGTACATAGAGGAGCGTGGCGTGAACGAGAGTCTCTTTCCGTTCCTTCAGGTATGGCTGTATGTTAAAGAACACCGGAAAATGGTGCGTTGGTTCAAATCAGTGGGAATGTTTATTCGTGAAAAAAAGCCGGCTAAAGACGCCTGATTGGGTAAGCTGGTTTACACAATAGGCATTTCATTTAAGCTCATATTTAGTATAGCTGGTGTGTACTGTAAAACTTCTTTGTTGTTGTGGTTGTATTGAAATTCAAGCAAATGAGCATTCTTCTTAATCGTTCGTATTTGTTAAGAATGTTTCTGATATCCATATTTCGTCACAACCTCACGTGGGAGCACGTTTCCGGATATCTTAGTTCAGGACTTCCATTGTGCCCCGTGTCAGCTCAGTGAGCTTGAAAGTTTAAAGTAAAATAAGCTAAAACTTGGAGTATTCGAGAGAAGTTCTCCCGAGAAAGCTTAACTCGGTCGATTTTTGTGTCTCTTTGCAGTTGGAAGGATGTCCAATTAATAGGCAGCTTAGTGCCTCTTGGGCTGGTTCCCTCAAGTGTTTCTGGTGGAGTTAAAGCACTGCATTAACGTCTGAGTTAATGGCGTGCTAAAGTCTCTTCGGTGTGTCGATGTCAGTTGGTGGGGAGATGAATTGTCGCTCATCAATTCGGAGAACTGGAAGTTGATTGGTTCCATTAGGTTTGCGCTTGGTTCTGTAAACTTTCACGGGCTCCTGCAAGGTACTGTGGGCTCGAGCCCGCGCTTGCGGGCTTCCGGCAGGTCCCGCGATAAAGGGAGGGCTTGCACCCTTCCCGCGGGCCTCTGGCGGGCCCCGCGATAAAGGGATGGCTCGCACCCTTCCCGCGGGTCCACGGCCACCGATGGGCTCGAGCACTTCCCGTGGGCTTCCGGCGAGCTCCCATGGGGTCTCGCGGCCATCGACAAGTTTAGGCCAATACTGTGGGCAGAATCTAGCGGCTCCAACGGGCTAGGGCCTAATTCCTGCATCACAAGGTCTAAATTAAGATTCAAGAATCACATAGGTGCAATCTATTATAAACCTGCATTAAAAGAATTACTATGAGTTGGTTTGTAACTTAAGAAAGCATGGCTGAGAGGACGTTGCGAGGAAAAAAAAAAGGGGTGAATAGGCTCATTTCCTAGTTAATGATAGCACTATAATGGAAACTAATTGGTCTTATGAGTCATAGAAAGAGTTCAATTGCCATTGAGCCCAACAAATCGATTCTCCACAACACCATGCAAAAAGGGGAAAAAAAAAAAAAAAAAAGCATTAAAAGGATCATATCATATGACAAGGCAAAACTTATCCATTTTAGTTCCAGATAGATTGGACAGTTGGATATACTTGATAAAAACCTTGAAATCTTTTCAATTGTGAATTGCAAAAAGTCTATGCACGAATCAACTTGATCAACAAGGCCCACAGAAGGGCACAGAAATATTCAAAAGCAGTTCCTTACTTGAACAACAAACACAGGCCTTCAGATACAAATATCCAGACAAATCACAATAAAAAAGAGGGTTAAAATGGGATAGTGAATAAAAGTGGAACATGTCTGTGGTGTGGTTTCTATTTATGAAAAGACCATACAGTTGTGAAAACTAAATTGGACCTCCATTGTATCATTATTGGATGTCATTAAAAAGGGTTCCTAAATTTTGACCAAAGCTTTACCATTACGAGGTTGAGAAATAAGAATACATGTTCTCTTCTTATCTGTTTTATTTTAGCCCTTTGCTTCTTTTAGATAATATCTATCTATGGATACAAAGTATTAGTGATCTTAATCATTTCCGTGGGATCCAATGCTTATCGCATATCTACACATAAAATAGATTATTTGAGTAGCAATTTTAACACACAATCATCTCATCTACGTGTTTTCTTTCTAGCGAGTTCTGAATATAAATTTAAGGACCAGAAATTTATTTATTTTTTCGATAATTCGTTATTCAATAAATAGTCATTCAAGTATGTGGCATAATTATCAATATAGAGTTTATCAATAATTATATACATTTGCATTTAATTACTTAAAACATGTCTGTCGAACTGGATATATATATAAATATATATATATATATAAAATATATATAATATATCTATATATCTTTTTTCTTGATTCATAGTAGTGAACTTTCTTGCGAAGTAAATAACGATTTACAAACATAAACTAGGCCAATAATATTGTAAATTAGTCTATTACCTAAAATAAGCAGTTTTCTGAACTGAATGCCTATTTTAATTTACTCTATGGTTGAAGTTAATCTAATTTGATCTAATCTTAAGAAAGATTAAATACTTAATTATCTTTTGTTGTTAATCTCAACAAGTCAAATAGAAGTTTAATTAAAAATCAATTGGCTTATCAATTTTAGCACTGGTGAGTGATCTCTTGGCTATAGTACTTTATATTGAATTTGTTTCTTTTGAACTTTAGGAGAAATATTAATATCTTGCTGTTTAGTAACTGTGTAACAGATCCTTAGTTTTCATTATACTAGTTTTAACGTAGGGATCGTGAGGTTAAATTTGCCTACCTAATAACACCACCACATATTGTATATTCTAATGTATACATTATTTTTTTTATAATTTTTATTTTGGGTTAATTAGGTAAATAGTTACTTTGGATGATGTATTTTAAAAAAAAATAACTACAGTTTCAAAAAAATTTTAAAACTATCCATAATTTTTTTTTTACATAGGTAAGAAATTTCTTATTTAAACAAAATTACATATAAAATTTGCTATAAAGAAATAATTTTTGAATTGACTATTTTCTTATAATTTTGAAACCGTGGTATAATTTTTTAAAATTATTTTCTAAAAAGTGATTATTTTCTTAAAATTCCCTAATATTTTTAGACGACAGGTAGAAACACAATATTAACACGATACAAATTATACAATATTGAATACACTATGGCACAACTACAACAACTGCAGCATACAATTTTATTGTGGCCTAAGTAATAGTTTACAATCTCGTTGTTTAGGTAAAATGTAAAAGTTGATTATTTATTACAAGTTTCCATCTTTGTCTTTTCATAAAAAAGGGCCATAAGTTAGGCGTTGACATAATGCAATAGGCTTTGAAAAGGAGACACTTTTCAGTTACGCACACTTGTACAGGGACCAGCCTCAGTGACCCATTGCTTCAGGATAGTGGTTCTACTTTTTGTTTAATTATATATGAAGAATTTTGAACTCAAATATTGTTACAAAATTGGTTGACGCTTAAGCCTCTTGAGAACCAAAAAAAAAAAAGGGATTCGTGTATGACTACGCAACGAATTGGATGGCAACAATAATCATTAGAGATGGACTTGCCAAAGCACCTCCATGGCCAACTAGTCCTTGAGATATATAATTGAGAAATTCCATTCAATAATTACATGCCAATTTTGAGCCATATATAATTGATCAAGAGATAATGTAAATATTCTACTCTATGTTAATCACATAGTTGGTCAATTTTGAATGTTTGTTTTATTACATTGGTATTGGATAATCTGCTTTCTGTTTGAAGAGGTACTTCTATTGATCATCACATATCGGTAATGAGAGTTTGTGAAGTATAATATTTAACATGGTACAAGCTAATAAATTATTGTGTTAAAGATTAACATTTTCTTATAATAGAAGATCTTTCACTCTCTTATCAATCTAGTGCATCTAAATATTGCAATTTTTTTGTTGTTGAAAGATGTAGTACTGCAACTTCATAACTAGGGACCAAACCTAACCTAATTAAGAAAATTTTAAAGTGCTACCCTAGCCAATAATAAATGATGATGAAAAAATGGGTTCCTAAAAACATAAGCATATTAAATTCAGTGGGCCAAAATAAATTATGAATTTCTAGATCACAAGTCATAACATAATTTTCTTTTATTCCCTTCCATTATTTTTATTCTACAATATATAGAGGGAAATATATTATAGGCAAATCAAAGGCACAAAATATTAAATTCCACCAAGGAAAATTGTATATGGGACTTGTCACAACTCATGGAAGTCGACCGAAGGCATTGCAGACAGTACATCTTTACATAGAGATCATATTTATTAATCAAGATTATTTTATGTCCATTTATTTATAATTTAATTCCAGGCAAAGTGGTGATGGTCGGTCACAGGCAATCATCATCATCAATATTATCATGGTGAGTTATTGATTTCTGTTTCTTATCATTATCAGTACCTAAATTCCTAAAGAAAATCAACTTTGAACGCTTATAAATGTCCTATATGTGGCAAAATTTCGTACTATTGGAGGCTCAACCAAAGTTTAGGTGGCAATAGAGAGTTATAATATATGATTATCTTTCATGCACAATATATGATGTATTATACCCAATTTTTCTACTTTGTGCTTTCTTAAGTAGACATCATCAATATAAATGTTTTTGCCCTTTTTTTTTTTTTTTTTCTATTGTTGGTATGTTTTAGAAATACCAAAGGATTAAATTAATTTAGCTCTAATTAGCTTAATATATAACTTGATGCCAAAGCAAAACCCACCTAACTTGCTTGTTCATGTTGTTCAATATTGTTCTTATTTATCATTGTTTGTCTGCATCAGAATTTAGGTTAGATCACTTTAGGGAACTGTTTTGTTTAAGCCTTATCTAATTGGATTGCCTTCAACACTGTTTGAAGCATTTAATTAAACAGGTACTTATTATAATAAATATATAATATAGACTCATTGGTTCATTAAATAAAAGGTTGATGTATAATATGTACCTATATATATATATTATATACGTCCTATATAGTTTATTTGGTTTGGGTATACTAATAACATATGGTGCCCAAAGTTTATAGCAAAATCATTACAATAAGAATTGAATTTATGTTCTGATAAAAAACAAAACACTCTCACGTACAACAAACTAAAAGGACATTAAAGCTATTAAAAGATCAAATTTATGATAAACCAGTATAAATGTTGAGATGAGATAAACAAAAGAACGGTAAATGTTCGAGTGCATAGATGGATTAAACTGACACAAGAAAACTTATAACGCAGTTCGGTTATGTCTACGTTTATGGGACTACGTCCAAATGAAAACGATCCTTTAAATAGAACTTAAAAAACGAGAACACATGTACTTGTACAATAATGGACTCTCAGTTCCTCTTATTCTCTTTCGCCGTCACTCCTACGAACCTAGTGATCCCTGATGAGATCCTCTTATCTTACAATTCACACGCCCGTGAATGACGCATACCAATTTTTCAATTATAAAGTAAGAACACCAGGAAAGAACATTCTTATGTTCTTTGATCACAAGAACAAATCAAAGAGTGAGTTTCTCTCACAACTCACAAAGTACATAGTACATACAGAACACTTTCTAAAAATAAGCTAGATATGGATCCCACATTTCTCAACTCTTTTAGAATAAAATATCAACAACCTTGACTCCTGAGACTGGAAAGTTTCCATATAAGAATCATCAAAATTTCTTACAATAAACGAGGTCAAATTTTGCGATTATGAACAAATAATCTTGAGCAGAGTCACTTCTTCTTGCCAGCTCTCCTCAAATCTACAAGATAGTGATCATATAATAGTTGATAAAACGTGCATTTCTGTTTGATAATTCTCAAAGAATAGTCTATGTGATCTTATCGTATTTTAGGTATCTAAAAAATAAACGCAATTATTTGGGCAACTAAAAAGAATAAGTCTATTTTTGATATACTTTCATAAAGACATGTGATACTTTTTTTTTTTCAACAAATAGAGTGTATAAATTAAAATGGTATTTAGCATAAATAGAGGGGATAATTTTGATATTTTCTCATAATATTTAACCTTTTGTTTGAAAAAATTTTTATACACCACTAACGATAATTGATATTGAATTTATGTATTTAAGAAATTAAATCTAATTTTTAAATTAATTTATGAGAATTAAGCTCAAACCTCGTTTGACTCTTGGATATTATTTTTACAAATGGATATCTATGTCCATATTAATAGTTTTTACTATCAAAATATGTATTGTTACAAAATACAAATCGTAAGTCCCAAATTAGTTTTGTAAATAATATTTTATTTTAGTATAGATATAATTTGAAAATTGAGCAAATAACACAGCTACTTACACTTTTCTTTTAAAACAACAAATGTTTTGAAATATTAAAAAACTAGCACTTGTCAGAATTTTTACAACAGAAAAAGTTGATACTTTTGTTATATATTTTTGAATATTTCAAACTTTACTCTTTCAATTTCTAACAAAAGTGTCAACTTTTTTTGGTATAAAAATTTCTGACAAGTGCTATTTATTTTAATATTTTGAAATATATGTTGTTTTGAAAAAAATTATAACAAAATAACTCAATGTTTTATTTATATATATATATATATATATATATATATATATAAACACTAACAAGTGCTATTATTTTAGGGGTCGTCTCTTAATTAAGCAATCTAGATTAAAAATAATAAATTTAAATCATTTTAATTTGAGTTATTGTTTGGCAAAATCTTGTAATTCAAATTAATATTTTTAGATATGAGTTTTGTTGTAGTATTTGAATTAATATTATAAGAGGGAAGATTTTTATGACAAATTTAAAAAGGTAATTTTTCCTATAATATGAATATTAAAACACTATAATTAGTTAAAAATTTAGATAGTTAATTTCCTAAAAAAATATTGGTATTGTAGCAAAAATACTTATATAATTTTTTTTTATCAAAGTTGTTGAATAAATGACACATATTGAAACATCTGCTCTAGTTTTTAAAAGACCTTAGTTTATTTTTACAACTCTCTGGATAATAGTCTTCCATGCCTATACTTGTGAGAAAATATTATTATATATATATTTTCACTTTAACAACTTCTTGGGGTTAGTGGATTATATTTTTAAGTTAAAATATAGATTTTGACAGCTATGGAGTGAGTACTATGTACTAAACTCGGTTTAATTAAAGATAAAACAAGAGAAACAAATTAAAATGTCATGAGAATATAAGTTGCTATTTTTTAATAAGTAAAAATATTGATTATATTTTTCATCACTTAAGTAAAATGATTTTTAATTTAATTTAAAATTATTTTGAGAGCTTTTTAATTTTTAACTTTCTTTTCTCCTACAAAAAATTGATATAATTTGAAAGACGGTTTTACTTTTTGCATGAAAGTACTGTTATTATTATTATTATTATTGAAAATTGGGAGTCATTGTCTCAATAAAATAAAGACTATATATATAGTTATCAACTAAGACAAACTTTTGAAAGGGACCTTGATATATATATATATATATATATATATATATATATGTTTGTGTGTACAAACATATAGAAGATCAGATTAGTTGTCCTTTTGCTATTTTAATTGCTATTTGCTATATATTTGAATATAATTAATATATATATATATAGCTCATGCACCTAGTAACATAGAATAATTTCAGTATCTCAATTGTATGAAAGTATATATTAAATGGTAAATATATCAAGTACTATACTGATTCAACTATGCATGTAACAATCATGAATATTTAATCAAATCCACCCCAAAATCAAATTTCAATGTAATATTTTTTTTGAAAGTAGGGCATGCAAGAGTTGGTTAATAACTAATATGAATAAAGTAATGGAAAATTAGTTTATGAGAAAACGGACCATATGTTGCACCGATGTAATGAAAATGTCTTTTCTCAAGCAATGGTGAGAGGGACTTGATAGAAAATTAATAATTTGGCTCATAATTTCTTGGTACCAAGACTTTAAAGTTTAAACTAATAAGTACCAATCACTCCCTAAAATTAGAAAAATCAAGTCTTGTTTTCAAACATGTCATTTAATAAGTTGGGTAATATCCACGTTCCACAACTTGTGGCTTTAAAAAAAAAAAATTACATAATTACATTTAAAAGCGAGTGAGTGAGATCATAGACCTTATTATTTATTTAGAATAATCTGTTTACAAAGTAGTGAATAAAAATGGACTAACCTAAAATACTATCAGTGTCAATGTGTCATAGTGCATCATTCATGTCGAAAGTAAATATGAGAGCCATAACCATCCTTTACTAGAGAAGATGAAATAGAATCTCATCGACAATTTGTGAAATTCGCCCACAATCATTATTTCAAATTTGTTGGAATTACGAGACATTGGACTCTAACCACACATGACTCAGAGTCAAGACAAAAGAGAAAAAATTAAATTAAATTTGAGTGATAGAACAGAGATATGATTTTTTTTTTTTTTTTGCTATTTGTTGCCTTTTAATAATTTTCTTTATTCGTTTCAAAACATTTACAAAATAAATCTGACTAAATTTTTATCTTATGCGCACACCAATTTTCAATTTTAGAGTCTTACAATTCGATTTTAGTAGCAAAATGGATGGTAGTAATTTTGTTCCAATTGAGCAAAGAGAACAAACATATAAATTAAATCTCATGTGATAATGCAAATTCGGGGGAGAGAAGGCGTGTGGGGCCAGCATACATCTATGAAACTCGTGTTTAATAATGCAAGCGTGTCTTGATGTTTTTTTTTTTTTTTTAAGTGGTTCGGATTTGATTTTGATAAAATAAAAATTGTCTCTAAATATACACTCAATCTACAAAGGTATACACGCCCTACTTTATTGTGGGGTGGTAAGGGAGATGTGGGAAACGACTTGGTTTTATGAAGTTCTGCAGACTTTTCATGGTCAAAATGTTGCTGAATTGCTTTTGTTTTTATGGGAAAAACTGCCTAGAGAGAAGTTGGAGAGAATTGGAGTATTACTTTGGTTTGTGTGGCGAAACCGAAATAACCATGTTCATGGTAAACAGGGGTTTTCTCTTGACAACTTGGTGGAATCCGCAGGGGAATGGCTTGATGAGTATCAGTCTGTTCGAATCCAGCTGGACGGCCCAACCAACTTTAAAACCCAGTCGGCAATACATTGGCTCCCTCCTCCTGAAGGAAAGTTGAAGTTAAATGTTGACGCGGCGTGCTTTCAGAATCACAATGCCACCGGGATTGGGGCTGTCCTCCGTGATCATAAAGGGGGAGTGGTGGCGGCTTTTACGAAGAAGCTATCTACTATGTTCAGTCCTTTGGTGGCCGAAGCTTTAGCAGTCCGGGATAGCCTTCTCCTTCTGGCCGAAAATGGTTTGCGAGCGGATGTTGTTGAAACAGACTCGCAGGTGGTTTCTAGAGCGATCAACGACGAAATGTCGGCTTCAGTGATAGATTCTGTAATTTTTGATATTAAGTCTTTGTTATTTGAGCTTGGCGGTGGTTCTTGCCAATTCACTCCCCGAACGGGGAATGTTGTGGCCCATACGCTAGCTCGGGAATCTGTCTCTTTTGCCGACAATATGGCTTGGCTGTATGTCTGTCCTCCTTGTATTCACAATTGCATCCTTTCTGATGCTTTATTAATTCAATAAAAGGACTCACAGCTTTTATCAAAAAAAAAAATAGATTATAATTGTTTACAAATATTAAAATAAATTACAAATCTCAAATATTATGCTCTATTGATTTTTATTCTATATTTATAAAATAATAAATATATAAATTAAAAATATAGCACAACAAAATATACATTATTAATATATTAAATGAGGCATTTTTCAAAATCTTCCTTTTAAAAACGAGAACTATTAGGATATGCTTTGGTGTGGACTGGGTAACCAACATATTTTTATTTCTTGAACATTTTTTTAATGAATCTCGTGTTTAATCTTCACACGTGTTTATTAGGAAAGCTCTAAGTGGTTATGATATATATATATATATATATATATATATATATTTTAAAGGGAACTAGTTTTTGCACCTGCGCTCCGCGCGTGTAGAGCTCGTGTAAAATAATATAACGTACGAAAAATATGACAAAAAAATTATAAAGTATATTTTTGTTAAATTTTTTTAAAAAACTTGATATTTTTATAATTTTGAATAATTAAAGAGTTAAATTTATCATTTAATATAAATACAAGGGATTTTTAAAAAATTTTCAAACTTTAAAATTAAAAATAAAAGCTTAGAAAAAAAGAATATAAATAAAAAATAGTTATGTTAAAAAAAGTATATGACAATTGTTGTCAAAAGATTGAGAAAAATATTCTGAATCCAACCGTGTTAAGAAAAAAAAATTCGAGATCATACGTCAAACAAATAGCCGTTGAAACGATTAAAACAAAAAAAAAAAAATATGAGAGAGGAGAGAGAAATTGCAAAAAAAAAAAAAAATCCCCCTAAATTTGCACATAAGCCCCCTAAAATTTCTTAAAAACCCCTCAAATGTAAAATTTTTTATAAAAAAAAAAATTGAAGAAAAAAAAATTAGAGATGCCAAGAGGACGCCACGTGGCATCCCATTATGAGGCGTTTTTTCGGCTAAGGGAGGAGAAACGGATCCCCTTATTAGGATAGTATAAACTTTTTAATAGGTTTTTCTTTTAATACAAAATAATTTTGAACTATCAAATTTATTTTTTTAATATATAAAATTCATAAAAATAATAAATCTAAGGTCTAAAATTATTTATCGCTAAAAAAAGAAAAATCATCACCGAAGTAAATGCGATAAAGTGGTTCTGATTTAATTGTCACTCAGGATATGGCCTTTTATAGGGTGTGTTGATGTGTGGTCAATAACACTCTGTCACTCAGCATTTAAAACAGCTCGCTGTTATTGGTTTGCTTTCCCAAGATGGTATTTTTTTTGGATATTTTGCACGTGTGTTTTTCATTTATTAAAGATAAATAGTTGTTAAAAAATATTTATAGTTTAAACTATATTAATAAAATAATTATACTAATAAAAAATCAAATTAAAAAATATAATTTAGATTTATATCCAAATAAACTATAATAAAAAATAGACAGTATCAACAATATTATGCTTCACTAGCTCTGTTTTTAGAGAAAATCAGATCATTTTAACTCAAACTTAAAAAGTATTCAATTTTATCTTCACGAAGTCTCCAAAAACTCCAATAATCATCACATCGGTATTGTAGTTAATAGCTTGTACGAAGACTTTCTATATATGTTGCTTTTTTAGAAAATAGTTTTTGTTTGCACCTAATTATGTTATCTTCAAATGCGCGATTTCAAACGATAAAGAAGTTGTGCAAAGATAAATTTTGATTGAAATAAATGAATGTATAGCAATAAAATTGACCTACTCAAGTCAATTACAATCATGCTAGTTGACCCTTGTATTTCTTATTAATTAAACTCTTTGAGTCTCAATGACTTTTATAAGCCATAAGGCAAAAAAGTAGTAGCTATATTGGTGATGTTGTTAGAATGAATTTAAATTATCCTCTCGAAAATTTGGATTATAATTCCATTTGCGATTCTTTGACCTTTATGGTTCATTTATTAAAAAAATCAAATAATACTTAGCTGATATTGATATACCATGCACATTGTAAAAATGATTAATAGTGCTCTAATTTTTTTGTTATGCTTTGAAATTCTCTTTTTTTGTTTTTTCCGCCTAAAATCACTACTCTTATCTGTAACGCGTACATATTTTGCTTTAGTCGTTGACCAAAATTTGGCCAACTTTATGCTTTTACATTCTTTTTCGCACGTGTGCAATTTCCCGTCCACTCACCCAACCAATTAAATAGTTTTGTTTTGTCTTTTTTTTTGTGTGTTTTTTTTCTTGAGATAATTGTAAATATATATATATATATATAAAGAAAAATTATAGTGAATATCTATTTTTTAAAATTTAATGTAAGTTATTATCTAATTTTTTGAAAAATGTAACCAACTATCTGAATAATTTAATTACTTACACAGTAATAAGTGATGGTAATTCACTAATTACTAAAAACATGTGCAAGTAATTTATAAATTAATTAGAAATTCAATTAATTCAAAAATTTAGATATTTATTTTTATTGTTATATAAATTATGTATATTTGCTTATTTCACCTCAAAAAAAAAAATGTTTTTCAAATATTGGGAACGAAATATCTCCCTCAATGTGAAAAGACAAATATATTTGCACGCATCACGAAATTTTTCTATTTATTGAAGTCAACTTAAATATTTATTAGTTTTGGTCCCTTATAGATGCAATTATAATTTATAATGATATAAATATTCATGTGGTTTTAATTCAATTTTAATTATTTTAGGATCGCCTAAAAAATTTCCTTTTAAATTACTAACCAGTAGTTGGGATGACGTAAACATATGCCAGAGAATTCATGTTATACGAGTATTATTAACGTACGGCATGTTTGGTGTATTGTACAAGCCTATTGTGAGAATTCTAGTTTTTTTTTTTTTTTTTTTGCTAAGTATTGTGAGAATTATAGTTATATGAATAGTATTACAGAATATAATGCCTTGTTTGATATGTTCAAAATATCGTATCATATAATATAAAAGGTACAATTTTTTTTATTTATAAAAAGATACATTTAATATAGTATAAATTATGTTATATAGTATAAAAGAAAATTTTCTTATTAAATATCGTATTATCTGTTTTAATATATATATATATATGGTGAAGTGTGAAAATACTCAAAATTTATAAAAAAAAATAAAAATAAATACTCAAACTTTTGAAGTAATTGAGTTTCTAGTCAATTCGTTAATTACTTGCACATGCTTTTGGTAACTAAGTTAATTACCACCACTTACCACTGTGTAAGTAATTGAATCACTTTGGTAGTTGATTATATTTTTCAAAAGTTTGGATATTAAATTAAATTAAGTGTTAAAAATTAAATATTCACTATAATTTCTCAAATATATATTTTTTGTTGTTTTATATAATATTTTTGATAACTCACAAACTGTATAAATTTATACGCGTATAAAATAATATAATACAATACAATTTAAGTCTAATTTGGATTTCAGTTTAGGTCTCGTTTGGATACAAATCGAGATTACATTTTAATATAGTAAAATAATTTAAATTTGACTTTTTGTTAGTATAATGATATAACAATGTGGTTTAAGATTATCAAATTCATGATCATTCATATAATATTATCGAATTTTTTTTTGGGTAAAAAGTAGGCTACTTTTTTTCCTCATAAGAGGTCCAAATTTTATTCTGTTTATAGCAAGATGGAAGGAGACAATATATATATATATATATATATATATATATATATTTAAGAACTAATTATTGCCGGGTAAAGCTTTCAACTTTTGGAGGTTAGATAAAAATTTACTTATCTTTACGATCTAAACGAATTGATGGTTTCTTACTTATTATAAATTATTATTAACATTGTGACTTGTGAGGATTTAATTTTTAATGGTTATTTATTTAATTTATGATACTTTGATTATTAACTTTTTTTTTTCAAGATTACTTAACTAAGTGACTTTTATGTTAATAAAGAAATCATAAAGTCAACTTTTATAAATGACTAATTCTATAGTAATTCATTCTCAATGATGATATATTTTAGTATCATTATTATATTTTTATTTATTTATTATATTGCCACGTTAATAAATAAAGCATTGTATGAAGGCGTTTATATATAGAGCAAATGATAGATCACAAATTTAATGGGACAAAACTAAAAGTTTCCAGTGAGAACGAATTAGAGACAAATCAACAATCAGTCAAAATGTAACGCCAGATTAAAAAATTCAAATCAAAAGTCCTGTCCCCTAGAGGTTGACTGATGTCATCTTAATAATGGAGGTATAGAGTTCCATAATTTAACTAGCCATTAATGATAATTAAAATGTTTAACAAAGTGATTAAGTTTTGTATAATTTATATATCTATATATATTTATATATGTAATTAAGTGTTGACAAATCATATGTGGTTAATAGGAGTATTTTTTTTTTGTCTTTTAATTTGTTTAGTCATAGGCTGTTTAACATTGTTTATAGATTAGACGTGCTTATTGGAAAAGCAGGTAATGATTCGCTAAATTTAGAAGATAAGAAATTAAATTACTTAGCATTTTATTATAACGGACATCTATTTAAATTAAGTGTTAAAAATTAAGTATTTACGAAAAATTTTCCTATAAAATTATTGTTTGAATCTACTGCCACTGCAAAGATGAGTTCAAAAGTGATATAAATCTAACAATGCCTTCTCAAAGTGGCATTTTTCTAAATTCCTCACTTTTCTATCTTGAAAATTATAGAAACTAATATTTCACATGAACTAATTACAGAAAAATCTTTAAACCTATTCAAAAGATCAGTCGAGATTTTTCAATCCAGAACAATTATCAAGCATCTGTTTGGTATTAATTTAGAGAGATGGGAAGATGAGTAATAAGCATTATTAAGCTAGGGCACATTTTACGCACCGTATAAGCTCATCGTATTGTATTAGAGAATACAATATAATATTGGTATGTTCAAGCTACCATATTGTATAATATAAAAAACGCTCCTAATATAATATAAATTGTGTTATTTAATGTCTAAGATCATTTTTCATTATGTAATATTTTAAACAATTAACAAATTGATTAAATTTATTCGTGTATAACATAATACAGTACAATATAATATAATATAGAGAAATTATAGTGAATACCCAATTTTTAAAACTTAATGTAAGTTATTACCCAATCTTTTGAAAAATGTAACCAACTACCCAAAAGATGGAATTACTTACACAATGATAAGTGGTGGTAATTCACTTTGTTACCAAAAGCATGTGCAAGTAATTCACAAATTGACTAGAAACTCAATTACTTCAAAAGTTTGGGTATTTATTTTTATTGTTATATAAATTCTGGGTATTTGCCCACTTCACCCTATAATATAATATTGTAAATTAAACTTGTCCTATGCTGTCGAAGTAAACAAATATTTTGCTCGCTATTTATTGCATAATGGAGAGAAATAACGTCTAAGATGACGGATTTTTGGAGTGCTAGATTTAAAATCATGAGAAATTTACGTTTTATTGATATATCACTTATCACATAGCACAAAGATAATTAGATTGCTTTTTTCTTATTTAAAGTTGGATAACAACTCTATTTTCGATAAGTGCATTGTGATATATTATCACTTAAATAATAATAAAATAACTATGTTCAAATCAAATAAAGGATAAAGAACGAACGCCACAAATAATTGCATAAAAATAACCGAAAAAAGGATAAACGTATCTCCAATGGTTATTTAATGCCAATCCATATTCCTTTCAATTTTGCACAACTAAACGACCAATTAACAAAAAATTCTTGCGAATCAATTCCGTTCAGAAAATTTATGTTATTCATGCGTCCACAAAATTAATTAAACAATACTTTAAGGGCATGAATGCAAAATAACCAAAAAAAAAAAAAACACATTACACAATACACAACACAACACAACACAACACAACCAAGTAACAGACGTTGGTTATTTGCAAAAAAAAAAAAAAAAAGTAAGAGACGTTGGTTCGTAGCCGTAGGATTTTTTTAAAATTTATTTTTTAACTGCCGGCCTTTCTCTCTCCTCCCCTCTCTCTCTCTCTCTCTCTCTCTAAAAAGTGCTTTTCCTTTTTCTTTTTTAATTTTTGTTAAAAATCTTTTGCCTTTTCTTTCGCAAACGGCATATCACAAACAATATAAATACATATGTCAACTTCTCCGACTAATTCTCAAACCAAAACAAGAAAACAAACCACCCCCCCCAAAAAAAAAAAAAAAAAACACCAAACAAACCAACTCTCATTCTCATTCTCTATTCACCTTCTTTGAAAAGCTCAATCTTTTCAATATCCTTTTTTGTTATCTAAAATCTCAACAACAAAAAAAGAAAACTTTTTTTTTTTTTTTTGGTTTTCAAATTCATTATCTCCGGATATCAGTTATCTATTCTCCACAATCCTCGAATCTCTTCCCTCAATTCTCGATTATTACTCATTCCCCAAAAACGCCATAACCAAAACCAAAAAAAAAAAAAAGAGAGAGCGAAAACCTCTATCTTCTCTCTCACTGAAGAGTCTCTTCTTCTCTAAAGTAATTTAAAAAGGACAATGGTGGTGAAGATCATGAGATGGCCTCCATGGCCAGCGAGCTCATCGAAGAAACTCGAAACGGTTCTGTCGATCCGGGAAATCGAAGGCCTGAGCTCGAGAAACGTTTCGGAGACGGAGAGGAGGGGTTTCTGCGTGGAGGTCCTATGGAAGGGCCAGCAAAAGGGCATGGCTTTGGGGACTCTGCGACGACCCACGAAGAGGAATCGGACCAAGGAGAGCTTCGTCGGAGAAAATGGCGTCGTGGGTTTCGGCGACGACGAGGAGTTTCGAAACGTCTGCGGTTTCGCTGGTCCCAAGGAGGGTCTGTTTCATCCGTGGGAGATTGTTTTTACGGTCTTCAATGTGAGTTTTATTTTATTAAATTATTATCTTCTTCTTCTTATGGGAATTTTTTTTTTTGTGATTTCGAAATTATTGTTGTCATTATTGTTTTCCTTTTTCGATATCTTTGACTTTAATGAGAATATATATAATTATATATATATATATATATATGTATATATTTGGATTTTTGTGATCAAGGGAGAAGGGTAGATATATTTGAGAAAAACTAAGAAGATTTTATGTCATACATTATTGGCTTAATTTATGCAGAGTAAATAGATATCTTTTTATTCTTTTTCTGTTATCACTGTTTTTTCCCAGAACTTTTCTGGGTTTCATTAAATTTATTTATTTTTATTCTCCGGCTTTTGGAAAGATATTTTTATGTTATTTTCTAAAGATTAAAGCTTTGATGGTTTTGATCAGTTGGGATTTTTGCTTTTATTTTTTGTGGTTTCTGTTTCCTTCACCAAAGATAACGAGTCTTACAGCTCTGGGTACATATTAATTATTAAGTGCATGGATTGGGAATTCCTCAAACTTCTTCTCTGCGAAGTTAAGGGAAAAAAAAAAGTATGATAAAGACAGTTACACGATATATTGAAAAATACTAATAGTAGAGATGTGAATAAAAAAAAAAAAATAAATGACACAGGTTTTGACAGAGTCTTCTTTTATATTTAATTTGCTAATTATCAGTTAAGACTTAAGTAACCGTGTATTATTTTTAGAATTGAGTGTATTAGTTTCAACTTATTAGTCTAAATCAAAGCTCATTATTCTATGGTGATGTCTATCTTCTTTGTTGAATTCCTAGTATCTTAAGAAGTGAATATGCTTTTCTGTATATTTATAAGTTTTAGTTGGCTTTTTTCCTTGGAGTGTTTAATTATCATTTATGTTTGAATATTATTGGGAATAAATTTGGGCATATTCTTTAATGTAGAATATTGTTACTTTAATGATTAGTTATTGAATAATTTAAGTTCTGGGGCCACAAAATGATCTCAGTACCTCTTTACTATTTTGAAAGTGACAATTTTTGCTTCTTGTACATTGAAATTTCCAAGTACCTACAAGCTTGTTTTAAGCTTCTTAAAGACGTGTTTACTAATCTGTTGTTTAATTGAGGTGATGTAAATTTGGAAGCTATATCCACTATTACCTTTTAAGTTTTTTTTAGAGTGTAACCTTGTACTTAATTGGTCTGGCTTCTTTGATAATATTTGCTTATTTGTTTCTTTGTCAATGGATTAGGGTGTCAATAGAAGATTGAAGAACAAGGCTCCTGTTTTCGGGACCGCCATGTTGAACCTCGCTGAGTATGCTTTGGTTGCTGATGGGAAGGAAATCGGCGTCAAGATTCCGCTTAACGTCCCTGATTGCGCCCCCGAGTCCTGTCCCTCGCTCAATGTAAGCGCATTTTTCAGTCGAGACGGATACTATTTTATGGCCACATTACCATTTTTTTTTACTAATCGCACACATAAAATGTCAACTATGAGACCAATGTGTAGTTACGCTCGCTAGTTTCTAATTTATTGAAAATGAGTAGTGCTATTCAGCTTAAGTTGAGACCGACTCAATACAAATGTGAAAATTGGGTGACTCACAAACAGGGCTCGGATTTGTCACTGAGCAATTGAATCTGTAGTATTTTTCATTCTTAGATCACTTTAATATTTTTATTTAGGTACATTTTTCTTGCCATGTGTTTCTCTTTGTTAGTCAAAACTTGAGTAATTCTCTAATACAAAGTTCCTCCACAATTCAGCTATCTATTAGCATATTGGAGCTAAGAGCTGCCCAAGAGCTTCCGGGGACAATGCAGGAATCAACAACACCTAGTCCTCAGACACCCCGTTCTTCAGGAACTTCGTCACCGGCTAAAGATGAGTTTTCTGCTCTCAAGGCAGGTTTGAGAAAGGTGAAGACTTTTACAGATTTCATGTCATCTCGGAAAGCAAAGAAGACACTTAGCGAAGAGGATGGAAGCGACTGTAGGAGTTCTATTAGAAGCGAGGACACCCTGTCCACTTATCCGTGTGACACGGATTCGCTCGAGGATGAGGCAGCTGGGACGGAATTGGTGGACAGCAAGGAAGATTTTGGCAGCACGCACTCGGTCAATTACGAAAGCTTGGCCCTGGCAAACTGTGCTCAAGGATCGTTCTACTCGAACACTAATGGAGAAGAAGATGAGTGTTTGATATACTATAGTAACCGTCATAGATCTGATGTGGGTTGCTCGCAAATGGAGAATTCTAGCCCGAGTGTCGCTGAAGAGATGGTGCAGCGCAGCTCAAAGCGGCGACTCCTGCCTTGGAACAAGAGGAGACTGTACTACAGCAAATCTCTTAAAGCCAAAGGAGAGCCTCTGCTGAAAAAGCATTACGGAGAGGACGGCGGTGACGATATTGATTACGACCGCAGGCAGCTTAGCTCATCGGATGAATCCAGTTTCTGGGTACATTTTCGTTCCTTTCTAGTTTTATGGTTTTCATTTTAAGGTAATACAATGTTTTTGACATGAATAAACACAATTGTTTGGCAGTGGCGAGATGGTTCAACGACTAACCGATCATCGCTCTCAGAATTTGGTGACGACAATTTTGCCGTGGGAAGTTGGGAGAGCAAGGAAGTTACGAGCCGGGATGGGCTCATGAAGCTCCAGACGCAAGTCTTTTTTGCTTCGATTGACCAGAGGAGCGAGCGTGCTGCAGGTGAGAGTGCTTGTACGGCCCTGGTCGCTGTAATTGCTGATTGGTTGCAATCCAACAGACCTGAGATGCCAGTCAAGTCCGAATTCGATAGCCTGATTAGAGATGGATCATCAGAGTGGAGAAATCTCTGCAACAACACTGACTACATAGAGCGGTTCCCCGACAAACACTTTGATCTTGAGACTGTCCTGGAAGCCAAAATCCGCCCCCTAGCCGTTGCTCCAGAGAAATCATTCATTGGTTTCTTCTGTCCCGAGGGACTACAAGAAGGGGAGTTTGACTTCCTCCATGGTGCCATGTCGTTTGATAGCATATGGGATGAGATCAGCCGCTCTGCATCGGCGTTGGAGTTACCGTGTGACAATGAATCCTCTGCAGTCTATATCATTAGCTGGAACGACCACTTCTTCATCCTAAAGGTGGAGCACGATGCTTACTACATTATCGACACTTTGGGCGAGAGGCTTTTCGAAGGGTGCGATCAGGCCTATGTTCTGAAATTCGACAAAGACACAACAATCCAAAGAATACCTAAAGACGATCCTAAAAAGTCGTCGAACAAGAAACCGGGTAAAAGCAAGGGAAAGGCAAAAGACTCCAAGGAGGCTAAATCCAAGGGGAACGATCCCCAAGACGACCAGATCGAGGAGGGTAACAGCGAGAAGGAAGTTGAGGTTTTGTGCCAAGGCAAAGAGTCGTGCAAAGAGTACATAAAGAGCTTCTTGGCTGCAATTCCTTTACGGGAATTGCAGTTGGATCTCAAGAGGGGCCTGATGTCATCAACGCCAATTCATCACCGGTTACAGATTGAATTCCACTACACGGAGCCGCTGCAGCTCACGGTAAAAAATCCTGTGAATGCTGTCGCTGCTGTGGCAACAGTACTGCCACCGACTGTGGTAGTTGCATAGTTTTATCCAATTGTTGATAGAAAACTCATCTTAGCATTGTATAGAGTGATACTTCACACTTCTCTTCGTAAGATCAGGAAGTGTTAGCCAATTTTTTTTAAATTTTTTTTCCTTTAAAAAGTTTTGGTAATTTGCTTAGGTTAATTTTTTTCATTATTGTTTCCCCTCTCTAATTGAAATGGGAATTGATATTATAACCAATTTTTCAGAAGATCGAATCTAGTAAATACTCTTTTGTCTTTTCAGTTGCTTGTTCTGTTATGCTTTTTGTTTCTCCAATATTTCTTGGGCAACCTATTTTGGACTAAGGAATGACTTGCTTAACAATGTGTACTCACTTGTTGTATAGAGAGACAGGCTTGAATGTTCACATAATGGTGATAATTACTTAAAAACACACAAAAGATAATACTGATTAGTTGGTTTGTGCTTATTATGAAAGAAGGTAGTGGCACCAATAATTGTCCACAATCAGAGACCATCTTTTGCACAAGTTCCTCTAAAACATGTGTTAATGGTCCTCACAATGGTATTGGTAACAAGTTCTTTGGTGATATTTATTGACAACAGTTGTGTATATTACGCTGGAAGCTTTTGTCAGCAGAAAAAAAATAAATAAAAAAATTAAAGGTTTAATTCTTGGACACCATCGTTTGGCCATAGTTGAGAAACAAGCTTGACAACCCCCGACATAGGTGCGTCGTTCTGCATGAAATTAGGTACAAAAGTTAAGGCTTGCAAGTTAATCTCATGAACACCAAAAACGCTGCTGAATGAAAGGATTTTGTAATTGTTTCCTATTTCTTGCTTGGTAATGGGATTTTACTAACTCACCAGGTAAACAATATCGAATGCATTTCGGTAGTTCGCAAGAGAGTTTTCGACGTTATCATTCCTGAAACACCAAGTAAAAGAGCTAAGCTTTGTGTTATTCAGTGATTAAAACATATGTAAAAGCACAAAGAAGCTACAATATCTTACAAGTTAACAGAACATCAATAGCAATGAAAACAGAGTTTTGAACTGAGCATATTTCATTTCACTACAAAAATTGGCAAGTTTCTCATTGAAATCGATATACAAATATCACAAAAACAGCACAACGGCACTCCTATATGATTCGAGTAACATTAAAAAAGACTCTAGATATATGAGGTGATTAATAAATTATTCTTATTTTCTTCTTTCAAGGAAGACAACAACCAAGATATTTATTACGTGATTGACCATATTACTCACAGAAAACCAACAGAAATCCTAGTCTCGTAGTTGAAACCATCGGACATTCGAAGGTCCCCAAGGTGATCGCCTAGAAGGAGCACATTGGTTCTCGATTTCACTGAAGCATTGTCATTTGTAGGCTCGTCTTCATCACCTAATCGGCCATGAAGAGGAACAGCCATCTCAATAGCATGCTCATTTTTATTTAGACTATGAATCGTCTTCCCTGTAAAACAGAAAGTAACATTAGAGCTCAGTCTGCATCCATTAATTGAATAACAAATCCACTGACAACGTAAAACGGTTACACACCTTTAAAACCTACCAGTGTACCATTTTCATCGAATACCATCCGGTTCGAGACAATCTTCACATTTTTGAAAACTCTGTGAAGCTTTTGCCTCAGGACCTGTTACAGTGGTAGAAGAAGGGACATTAGGG
This sequence comes from Boehmeria nivea var. tenacissima, assembly GCA_018132145.1. Taxonomy (NCBI): domain Eukaryota; kingdom Viridiplantae; phylum Streptophyta; class Magnoliopsida; order Rosales; family Urticaceae; genus Boehmeria; species Boehmeria nivea. The sequence goes on along the minus strand of CM030875.1, from coordinate 14,337,694 downwards.
CAAATCCTTAATTAGATCAATACATTAAAAAATGGGCCAGAAATAGAGTTTTTACGAGCTGAGATTAAAAAACTGACCTCCTCAATTACATCTGTGAGTCCTGCAGAAAATATAAGTACCGGAATATCCTTCTCCTGCAAAAGTGACAACCAGTTATTATACGCATACGGGATTAAACGAGTTTTAGGAGTTATGATTTCCTGTCCGGTATCAACAACATATAACTCTTCAATACCAATCTCCGGCATTATATTCTTTCCATATTCGAAGCTATATCTACCCACTTAGGGAAACACTATTTAATTCAAATTCAAGTTATGTACCTCCAAGAGCTCGAATAGTTCGGCAACACCTTCCCTAAAAGATATTATGGAGTCAGCAACAGATTGCTTAATTGCGTCATATGTAAGGCCACCTTCTATAAGAAGAGAGTGCGTTTTTCCCCACCTGAATTAACACTACTGGTAAGTCCAATGTTTTCCCTTCAAACACAAGTACAATGCTGTAACATTGAAGAACTGCGGAGTTTAATGTGAAATACTTCCCGTGTTATGTGACCGTACATACTCAATCATATTGTAGCTACACAGAAGGCATTTTAGATTTAGGGCATAATGAACTTGGGAAAATCGTAATATATGCATACCATTCTTCCATGAGCTTTGTTTTCTCTTCAATCGGAATTGTGGCCGAAAATTCTATCGGATGATAATGATAGTACAAGTCCCTTCTTTTGATATCATACTCCGGGTTCACCTGCCGCAGAATGCCATGACTACCTATGATTGTTATTAGGAAAAATCAAAACAAGCCCTACAGGTAGAGATTTTGGAAGACCACAAACAAGCACTTAGAACAACTCACTTGAACCCCGACGACCGTTCACCCAGTACCTCGTTAGCGTAGCATCAAAATCTGCAATTACCTGCAACGAAATAACATAAATACAAATGATAAACAGATGGAAAAGGAACAATCTTTCCTGCACATTCCACCATAGAGAACAAAAGAATTTATGCAGTTTGATCATATTTCTCATTCACAATAAGAAAGACCCACAAACCAATTATTCCAACAAACAAGACTAAAACCTTTCCTTAGCATTTATTTGTCAATTTTAATGTGAAACGGATTAAATAAACTCAGTAGTAACCACACTAGCCATGATACAACAAACTTATTGACAAAAGGAATAACATTCACATATGGGACTCGAGGAAAAACATAGTACGAGATTTGGAAAAAACAATCTAAGCCAATTCGTTCTTTCATTCCCAAATTCAATTCATATTTTTTCCTATGCTCCTCTTACGCGAATTATAATCCGAAATATTCAAATAACAAATGGTTTAAAAAAACAAGAAAAAGAAAAAGAAAAGCAAAATACTTGTAGTTTGGTGGGACCAGCCGTACGAATAGAGGTGACTTTGTTGTCCAAAAGCTGAGGATTAGCGACCACAACCTCACAACAAGCATTAGAGACACCATTTATTTCCATTACTCTACCACAACACAACCAAACCCTGCGAATTGTCTCAGAAATCAAACAAAGAAATATAAAGAAAACAAAACTTTATAAGGAAAAAAAAAAGAAAAAAAACCTGGGAAGTGGAGTGGATTGGTGGGTGGGAGAGTGATGGTGGTTCCTAATCCTCAAGCTGATGGGTAACGTTTTGGAGAAGAAGCATTGGAGCTGCTTATTACTCATCTCACTCACTCACGGCATTCCATTTATTACGGTTATAATAATGACAAACGGTTGTTATATACGCAGGAACGGACTTAGGAATTAACTTTAAAGGGGTTATTGTAATATAATTTAGAGATTTAGCCAAATTTTAGATTAATTTTTTAGAGTTTTAGAAATTTAAGAAGTTAGACATTTTTATTTTATATTTTATCACAATTGATGAAAATTTTTTATAATGGTAGGTTTGATTTGCCATTTTAAGTTGAATGAGCCGGATATTGTAGATTTTTTATTTGATTTGGGTGGTTTCTTAAGTAATTATCATGGATATTTATGTCTATTAAGGTATTTAATGACTATTTATTTAATTTTGACATTCTAAGGTTAAATCTTTCAAATTTTATTTTTAAAATAGCTAATTTCTTAATTGGCCCTATAATTTAAGATAAATTATAAAAAAGTAGTTTTTGCTTATGTTTTTATTTATTAAGAAAATAGCCATTAAATAATTATAAAAGATGGAGTTAGTTCATGTATTTTGTACTTGAATCGTGATTATTTTCTTAATTTTTTTGAAACATTGGCTAAAATTTAAAAAATCTTTTCCAAAATGGCTAATTCGCCATTCATTTAAAGATAATTGTCAAATAATAAAATTGGGAATTTTAAGAAAATAATTTTAAAAAATAGCTACAATTTAAATTTTTTTTAAAAGTAGCCATTTCAGAAATTTTTGGCACATGTCATGAATTTTCTGACAATAATTTTTATGTGTAATTTTGTTATTGTCAAAAATTTTTGACATGTGTAATATCTAGTTTTTAAGGTTTTTGAAACTGTAGTTATTTTTTTAAAATCTAAAATCTAAAATGGCTAGTTACCTAACTGACCCAATAAAATTTGAGAAAAACTAAAAAGAGATTGTTGAGTAAATAGTTATTTTTTGAATGGTATTTTAAAAAGATAACTAAAGCTTTCACTAAATTAAAGAAATAAATAATTCTGTAACTGTATGATGTTTGCATGATGTTAGTAATTTTTTTATGTACTTTATTCTTCGTGGGCTAATGTCTCTTCAAGCAACGCATATGATACATCTAGTGAAAAGTTTTGTCTACGTATAATGCTCAAAAGCAAAAGAAAATATCACATATACCATTCCATATAATTAAAGCTACGTATACATACTTAAATGTAATTGTCACAAAGACTCTAATGAACACAATTTTTCTTTTTCGAAAAATATCCAACTTTGCGCCATTAATAACCACCACATATAATTCAACAAATCAGGTCCCACCTATTGACTAAGAATATCAGGCACGACCTGATATTTTTTTCTCTGTTTAATTCATCCTTGTTTCTTTCGTTTCTAAACAAGATTTCCATAGCAACTTGTTTGGAAATTAAAATTGTTGTTTAAACTTCGATTAGCCGATTCAGAGATCATCATGGCCGAGGCAGTTGTTACCTTCGTGCTGGAACAGCTCGGAGAGTTGCTTGTGGAATCAATCGTACAAGAAGCGAAGTTCTTACGCGGAGTCAACGGCCAAGTCGACGCTGCGAAGGCCGAGCTCGGCGGATGCGTTGCTTCCTGAAAGACGCGGACGCGCGCGCGAGAGGCGGAGACGAGAGAGTACGCAATTGGGTGGCGGAGATAAGAGAGGCCACTTATGATTTGGAAGATGCCATCTTGACTTATGCCGCGGAAGTGATTCCTCGGCGCCAAGGGGGTGTAACGCATGTACTCAAAAGGCTTGCTTGCTTGTTTTGCGAAGGAGTTGAGCTTCACCGGCTTGGATCGAAGATCGAGGGAATCACTACGGGCATTTCGAGTTTGAGAGATAGTTTGGTGACGTACGGTGTAAGGGACTTGTCGGTGAGCGGGGAAGGTGCGACAAGCTCGTCAAGCGAGAGGCAGAGAGAGCTGAGGCGAGCTTATTCTCATGTTGTGGAGCAGGATGTGGTGGGGCTCGATGGGGACATTGAGAAATTGGCGGCGGTTTTGGTGAGACATGGGGATACTCCGTCCCACCGCGTTGTTTCGATCTGTGGGATGGGTGGTTTGGGAAAGACTACGCTCGCGAGGAAGGTGTATCAACGTAGCGAAATCCGCAGCCACTTTGATTGTCTTGCTTGGGCGTCGATATCTCAACAATGTCAAGTGAGTAGTGTTTGGAAAGAAATTTTAGTAAAACTTTGCCCCGAAGAAAAAGACAATATCGGAGAAAGAACCACGGATGCGGAGATATGTAGAAAGCTGTATGACATTCAGAAGGAAAGAAAATGTTTGATCGTTCTTGATGATATTTGGACCACTGAGATTTGGGATTGTCTAAGTCCCGCTTTCCCAAGAGATGAAACATATAGTAAAATATTGGTCACAACTCGGAACAAAGATCTGGCTTCGCATGTAGATGTGGATGGACTCATTCATGAACCTCTGTGTCTCAATGATCAAGAAAGTTGGGAGCTATTTGAGAAAGTTTTTAGAGAGTCTCACACAAGTAATGTTTCGCTCCTCTTTCTTTCTCTCAATGAAAATGCAAGTTAAAATTATGTTTTCCTATTAGATTTAGCTCTGATTTTTTTTTTCTTCTACTGTAAAATTTAGATGCACTTCTTCAAGCTTACTTTTGTAGATGTAATTAAGCTCGTATGTAATTTAAAACCTATATCATTGTTCTTTTTTCTCTTTTTTAGACTTGGAAGATGTAGAAACGAAGAAAAAGTTGGGACAAGAGATGCTTAAACATTGCGGTGGTTTGCCATTAGCGATCATTGTGCTTCGAGGACTTTTGTCCCGAAAGCAAACTGTTTTCGAGTGGGAGGCAATGCAAAATAATGCTAAAATGTACATAAATGATGGAAAGTATCCGAGCTACGAGACTCGAAAAACTCAGGTGTGTCCTGGGTGCTGGGCCTAAGCTACGACGAGCTGCCCTATCAGTTGAAGCCTTGTTTCTTGCATTTGGCCCATTTCGGAGAGGATCATGAGATAAGGATAGACGAGCTATGCCAAATGTGGATGGCCGAGGGTTTGGTGCCATCGGAGGACAGGGCGTACGAGTACTTCTACGAGTTAGCGCAAAGGTGCATGGTTCAAATAGGAGCAGTGAGCTCAATTGACAGAAGGATCAAAACGTGTCGTGTTCACGATCTCATGAGAGATTTGTGCTTACTAAAGGCTCAAGAGGAGAACTTTCTTCAAGTAATTAGTGTCATGGGCCAAGAAGTGAACACCGGTTCTTTGGTGTCCAATAAGGTTCGTCGAGTTGCAATGATATTTTTGGACATAAATGTTTCGAGTCAGGATCAAATGGTTACCTTAATTAGAGATGGTTGTCTTAGGTCTGCCATGTTCTTTGGAACAAACTATTATCCTCTAAAAACAATGAAGTCATGGTTCAAGTGCTTTCATATGCTTAGAGTTCTTAAGTTTGACAATCAAACAATATCTGGGTATTCTTTTGAGGCATTACTTGATGTACCCAAAGAAATTGGGAAGCTGTTTCACTTGCGTTTCTTAAGTTTTAAGGGTTGTATGTTGCGCGGATCACTGCCATCATCGGTACGCAAGTTGAGACGCTTACAGACCATAGATTTGCGATTTTCGTATGCCAATGAACTGCTTAAAAATGTAGCTAAATGGAGGTTAGGCCAGTTGAGACATTTGTATCTGCCTTGGTATTTTATATTGTGTGATGAGAAACTGTTGTTTGAGAATGTTAGTAGCTTGCGGACGCTAGTGGGCGTTTCGACTTCATACCCCGGTTTCAGCCGCTTGGCGACAAATCTTACGAAACTGAAACTTTATTACGAGGGAGATTGGGACGGAGGCGTTACATTTAACAACCTGCGCTCGCTGACCGTGATTCGGGGTCGTTTCGTAGGCGATACACAAAACATCATACCGATTATATCGAGCTGTCCTCGTATCCATAAACTAAAGGTGGTAGGGGGGATAGAGAAGCTGCCAGAACACAGCCAGTTCTCACCCGAGCTCGTGAAGCTAACGCTGGAAGACACGTGTCATTCGAGTGACATGATGCCAACTTTAGAAAAGCTGCCGAAGTTAAAGATCCTCCGCCTTGTCCGCGCATTCGACATTGAAGAATTCGTTTTCTCTAAAGGAGGTTTTCCTCGGCTTGAATCTCTTTACTTATCCGATGTATGGATAAAAGAATGGAGGATGGAGGAAGGAGCCTTCTCCCGTCTGCGCCATTTGACTTTGGACAAGTGCTCGGGCTTGAGGGCTCTCAATGCTTTCAGACACAATGCCGCTATGAATGTAAGTGTGTTCGGAGGGAGCGAATACGGAGGTTAAAGGACGGAGGAGAAGATCTCGGCATTGTGCAAAATGTATCTTCTCTTGTATTCGAAAAATGTATCGCGATCAAGTAAGTTCATGTTTAAACTTCTTTTATTTCCGAATTTTCGTAGTAATTACCTACTGGAACAGAGGTTTATACGCAGAGTGCTGTTGATGGGTACAGCATAAATCTGAATTATCCGATTAGATTGCTCATTTTACATCTGAGTTATCCGATTTATGCATCGATGAATTCGACATGGTTGAACTCATCGGTTCATCCTGAGTACCAAGTTTAAGATGCATTTCTGATTGGCATATGGTTTATGTATTTTTGGAATCGTTAATTGTGATCAGATAGTAATTAACTGATTAGATAATATCCGTTGTTTTGAAGAGTGAATTATTTATTTATACATAGTTTTTAGTCTTTATATAGCACACTCTTTTTCAGTAATCTAAGTGGTAATAGATTGCTTTATTTGTTCCTTCTTCTTGCTGCAGAGTGCAATTGGTCGCTTGAAACTTGAAGGAATTTCCCAACTTCTTTGCAAGCGTAATTGGCGTACAATATATGTGTAGATGTGTGTGTGTAAAATATATATATTGTATCTTATTTACATTAAGCAACAATGATGAAAAGCATATTTTTTCAACTTTCAATTATAATTGGTTTTTTGCTAATTACTTTGTTTTTTGTTTTAATTAGAAGCTGACTTAGGAGAAGGTTAAACAGGGGTACAACTAGTTTTTCTCCTATTGATCATTCATAAAAATAAAATAAATAAAAAAACTAGTTTTTCCCCCTTTACTCTGTCTCTAAATTTCTCTCTCTTAGTTGCAACTTTGATCAAGCTCGACCAATAACCTGTTTATATATAATTGTGTAGTATTTTTGTCGTGTTGTGCTTTCCACATGTATGCACTTTTATATTAATTTTGTACTTATTTTATACAAATCGAAAGAATTATTATTTCGTTAGAGTTTTAACATGTATCTTCATGCAAGGAAATACATTATTTAAGATTAACATAAATTTAAAGATAAAATCAATGATTGATAGTAACAAAATAAGATTATTATATAATTAAAATTTTGTTCAATAATAATTGAACTACAAACATAAAAAGTGACATGGACCGCAAACATTTTTATGGTATTTTTCAAAATAAGTTATTAAGAAATGATATTTTTCAAAATTTCTCTGGTTTTAATGATTTAATTTGTTTGATTTGGTCTGAAATTTCATGAATCAATTATAAATTGATTTGATTTGATTTGATTTAGTAAAAATTCGTGATTTAATTTGGTTGGACATTACTTTTTTTGTTTTTTGTTTTTGTTTTTTTGTAAAAAAATAGAACACTTGCTCTCTTAATCTATCAATGCCTAACACTCGGCTTGTTGTGGTGTTAAAAAAACTTAGAGAGACCTCTCTATTTATAGTTGAAATAGGCGTTTGTAAATTGCAATCCTACTTCGAGCACCTATAAATAGGTAGAACTTTTATAATTGTAAATGCGTTAATGCGCTGTACGTGCTTCAGCAGCCAGCTTCTAGGGCTGGGCCTAATTCTATGCATTGGGCTGACGTTAACAATTTCGAAAATTTTGATATCGTGCGACATTTGATATTTATATTTACAACTTATTATATTTATTTGTGAGTAACTTTTAATTAAAAAGTCCAACCCAAATTAAAAGCCTGAAATAAATTAAAACTCTTATAGACAATGTATTCACATATACAATACAATCAAAAGGAATCATGGTTATAAATGTTAGAAAAAACTGGAGATATAATAATAGAGACAGAACATAAACTGAAATTAATATATTCAAAACTATACATAAACAAAATTATAATGAATTTGCAATAATAAAATAAGAGCAAACCCAAATTACGGTAACGACGACGATGGAGTGGTTTGATGGAAGTCGAGGCATGTGTATCACACGTTTTTCTTAAAACAGATTCGCCCCTCGCCGACGGTGCTCAAGGTGCGGCCTTTGTCTCCTACCCAAGATACAACGACTACTAGTGGTAATCCGAATATGATAAAAAATCACTTCTGGCGAACTAAACCATAACCAATACTCTATCACCTTTATCACAAAATTACACACAAACAATGCAAGATGTTTTTTTTTTCTTTTCCGTTTTTTGGTGTGTTTTGCAAATACACAAGACCACCTAATATACACAAAGAGGAGCACATAAACGTTGAAAAAAAAAGTTATCACCAAGCTTACATTCAAGAATATTATAAATTTGCTCAACGTTAGCATATGCTAAAAAAAAAAAAAAAAACGCGCTTCTGGGGCAAAGAAGACAAGCGGATTTGTAATAAAGTGTCATAGAGCAAAGAAAAACCGAGCTATAGCATATTCCACCATAATGTGGACTCACAGCATATTAAAGGCAAAGCACTAAAGAAAGAAAAGCAAAACGCTGTGAAAGAAAATAACCGAATATTGATAGAGTAATAAAAGCCAATTAAAACAATTGCTTGCAAAAAAAAAAAAAAATCATTTAAGAAATATAAACGGTATAGTGAAATAAAAGGCTAACAAAAGCCAAAATAATATTGAAATTATAAAAATGTTATTCAGTTTCCAACAATAAAATCTATACAAACTCTAAGGTAATAAAAACTAATCCTAAAAGCTAGCAGGAAATAATGATAATTGATGAGAAAATATTTTTTTAAGGAAATCAAAGAAGTGTATCACAATATCATACTTAAAAAAACTACGTAGTTTGTTTTAAGAGGGAATTACTTAACTCTATATATAAAGGACATTCTATATGAGTAGGTCATCTCACTCCTCTCTAATACTACTGGAGATTATTAAAGTTTACTTTTTTTTTTTTTTTGGGAATAACAAGGCAGTTAAGACGAAGAAAACCATGGCTCTCTTATTGGTGGTTGTGCTTCTCATGCTTGGTGGCTCTCGTCGCGGATCTTTCGAGCAGGCCGCGGCGGGACCCGTCCTGAGTTCGGCATTAAGCATTATTTACATATATATTCATTTTAAAATCCAATATTACGTATTTGTTCAATGATTATAACATATTTTACATCTATTCATTTTAATAATTGATTGGACAATAATACCCATAATGCCTTAACAACCGAATTTTTTATCAAATAAAAAAACTAACTACACAAAAACTGCCTACATTTAAGGTCAATTTAAATACAAAAACTAAAAATATTGAAACTAAATGTTAACAACTATTCGTATTTAAATTTAAAATATGTTACGTAATATGAATCTTACGAACTACAAAAATTGAAAGAAGGAAACAAAGCTAATGGGATAAGAATAATTAAAAAAACAGTATCATATTCATGCCGAACAACTAGAAATTGAAATATCATATTATAAAATTTATAGACCAAACATCTTAATAAACAAAATGTAATATCAAATTAAAATTGTAATATCATATTAGTAATTCTAAGATAAAACTAAAATATCAAAATATTATAATATCGTATTAGTAATTGTAATATATAACTAAAATATCATAATATTTTAATATCATATTAGTAATTGTAACATCAAATTAAAAAAAAATCTAATATTTTATTATAATATTATAAATTATAATATCATATATTAGCAATCGTAGACTTAACCTTAATAAATTCAAAATCAGTACGTACATTCTAAAAGCAACAATAAAAATGTAAAGCTGATCATATTGTACTACTATATTAAGAGCACCAAACAACCATTAATTCACACAATCATAAAAAAGTTCATTCATACCTTAATGCCATACACAAACACATGAATGATGATGCACATACAAAAACGATAAATACCATAAAAGAAAAACGTTTGTGGAAAATTTGGTAGGTAAGGAGCCATTGCATATTTATAAATCTGAGAAGAAGAAGAAGAAGAAGAAGAGAGTTAGATACCAAGTGGCAGAGAAATATTTGGCTTCTAAACATATAATAACATTTTGAAATTTGTTAAAAGTATCATAAAAATCCCACAAAAGAGGAGGCAAAATAATTATAGATCCACTATTAAAAGAAAAGCCATGAAATAGTAAGAATGATAACACAGCCCTCTATTCATACGTTAATATTCCACAATTTTTGTATTATGATGATTTGGAATTTTTTTTTGAATTCTTAATTGCAATTTATAATTAATATGGGATTTCATTTCCGTAACAGCTGGAATTAAATCAAATGCGTATATTACATTTTTTTAAGTTGCAATTGAAAAAAAAAAAGGGCAAAATCTTAATTTGCACACGTTAATATGTAAAATTGGCTGGAGTCAAACCCAAAAAGACTAAAATCATGGCTTTAAAACTGGAATATTGAATCAGGAAAAAAAAAAAACATAAAATCTCTTTAAAATATTTGAGTATACCTAAATATAACAACCTGATTTACATTAGGGGTAAAATGGTCTCACAAACTATGCCACATAAGCAAAATGAACTAATATGATAATACTTGTAATTGTTAGATAAATGTGTAATATATGACTACAAAATGACTGACTGTGTAAAAATTGTAGGGAGAAATTCCCGATGAAGCCGGCCGGAACGATCTCATAATTGTTGAATTAGTGCAAACGAGACTAATGTTCAACATAATATATGTTAGCAATGTTCACTTCATTTGACATTTTACCGCTAGGATAGGTTGGAGTGTTTAAAATATGTGCTATTATTATTATTATTATTATTATTATTGTTGTTGTTGTTGTTTCTTTTCCTTATTATTTTTCTTGGCACTGTTAATGTTAAAATTTTAACATTATAATTGAAATTTTGTTTTTTTAGTATTATTACTTTCTTTTGTTGTTAATTATTTCTAATATTTCTCTAGTTGTATAATGTATCTCATATTGCTAGTGGCCCTTACAATTAATTATAGAAGCACATTTTTTGTTCAAAGTCATATTATATTTTTGTATTATTTAATTATTGCCGATCAAGATATGAGCAGAAAAAAGAGATGTTTAGTTCCGAGAAATAAATAGGATTTTTTAATATTGAAAAGAGATTTTGAAAGTATATTAGAGAGATTTTGGGAATTTAAAAAAATTCAAATATTTTCAAATTAAGAAGGGAAAGTTACTGAATTTTAATGTCTTGTCGATTTTTGTATTAGAGAATTCTGTGGCCTTTTTTTTTTTTTTTTTTTTTAAAGTTTAAACGATTCTAAATGAAAATCTAAATTTGATGATTTAGAATTGTTTAAATAGAAATCACCAGAGAAGTGTTGAGTTATGTTTTGTTTTGTTTTGTTTTGTTTTTGTTTTTGTTTTTTGTTTTTTTTTTTAAGAAACTCTATATAACAACATCATATGATTAGGTCGTTTTACCTTTCTCTCGTACCATAAAAAAAAAAAATTGACGAATATCTATAACGAACATGTAATTGAGTATGAAATTGATATATATATATATATATATTTATTGCAAATTGAAAATTTTATTTCTTCAAATTTTCCTTTGTCAACGTTTTCAAGGAATTTATGTATACATATTTATTTTACACAAATAGCCTTGATACCTGTACTTGCTTCTTAACCTTTTTTCAAGATCAAAGCCAGCAGTGACAATTCAACTTTTGTTTTTCTTTTCTCTCGAGGAATTGAACGTAAGATCGTGCAGCCATAAATACTAAATACTTATGCCTGAATTACGCCCCATAAGGCCTATAATTTTATTTTCATTTACTCATAGATCATATCAATAATTATTGTTATTGCATTCACAATTTTTCGTTATAATATTTTATTGTGTAGTTTTCACTAAACTGTGTCGCTCTCGTTTTAGACAAATTAGTGTCCTTTTGGTTTAGAAAATGTCCTTTTTCATGAAGATGTCGTTTCTACGAAAATTATGTCGCTTTTACGAAAATTATGTCGCTTTCAACAAAACAGTGTCGTTTTCCTTAAGCAACGCAGTTTTCTCCACAAAACAGTGTCGTTTTCATCTTTTTAATTAATACGAAATTTCCTACAAGACTAATGTCAAAGATCACGAAATTTACTAAAAAGGACTGACCAAAACGTTAACTTCAACACAATACATAATCAGATTTTTTTTTTTAATTAGGAACCAATAATTAAATTATTTTTCTTCGACTAGCCAATATTCACAATACCACCCCCACCACCAAATGGTAGTGCCGAGTCCAACGTTCACACAAAAAAAAAAAAAAAAAAAAAGATAAAAAAGAAAAAAAACCACACACAGAGCTGGAATGGACAATGGTTGCTGGGATGGTCGGAGGGCCGCCGCGTCAGGGATTGCCAGCAATGGCGGGTTGCAGGCGCAAAAAAAAAAAAAAGTGAGGTAGTGTTTGGTTGACAAAGGAAATCGTAAACGTAATTATAATCATAATTATAATGTAATATATTAGGAATTAGAGGGAAATACAAAATTGATTCAATTGTTTGATTGTATTTTTTAAATAACCCGTAATCAAAATGTATTTTACTAAAATGCCCTTGATTTATGCCAAAATAAAAAAAAAGTCTAAAAGTCCAAATAATAAAAAAAAAATCAAACTTTCAAAATTAAACCAAAAAAAAAAAAAAACGGTATGCTTTCTTTTTTTCTTTTTCATTATTTTATGGGTCTTTCTACAATGCTCCACTTAGTGATGTGCCAATGTAACATTAAAAGAGTGTGTAGTAATATTATTAAAGCATGTAGTAATGATTCATTACATCTCTCCTACATTCATTGGTGGAGCACCGATGGGTATGGAGCATTACAGAATTAGCCTTATTTTATAACTGTTTTTTTTTTGTTCAGATGTTTTCGTTTTTCTTTTTCATTTCTTCCACGTCACTTTTCTTCTTCTTCATCTTCTTGTGATAATTTTTCTCATCCATTTATAAAACTGGATGAATCACAGGTTCGCCCGTGCACGAATCACAAAATTGCTTATTGATCAAACCATTTTGAGCACAGTTAACAAAAAAAATAAGAAACAAAAATCAAAACCCTCATTTGTTTCTTTCTTTCTCAAAGACAAATTATTGGTACATTTTGGCATATGACTATTAAGAAATCTGGGTACTCTTTCTTGTGGTACATTTTGTTTCTTCATTGTGGTTCTTTGGCTTTAGCCTCAAAATAAGAAATCTGGGTATTTATGGGTGAGTGGGAGTGGAAAGGGGATCGGCATTGGTGACGGAGACGAGGGCGGAGGGCAGAGTGTGCGGGGGGCAGAGAAGGCGGAGGGCGGAGGCGAAGGGGCGAAAGGCGAAGGCAGAGGCGGAGGGTGGAAGGCGGAGGAGGGGGGGAGGTCGGAGAAGGCGGGGCGGAGGGCGAAGGAGGAAGGCGGAGGGCGGAGACGGCACGGAGGGGCGGATGAGGAAGGAGGAAGACGGAGGGCAGAGGGCAAAGGAGGGGCGGAGTTCGGCGGAGGCGGGGCGGAGGGCGGAGGATGAAGGCGGAGGGCAGAGGACGGAGGAGGGGCGGAGGGCGGAGGAAGAAGAGGACAGTAAACGTGGAGGAAGAAGAGAGAGGGAGAAAAATGGATTTATCGGATAATTTTAAAATGAACGGTGTTTCCTTGGTAGGTTAGATATAATTAAGAATTTAAGATTACACCAAAATGAATGAATGTACTTTACAACGTAAAAGTCGTTCCCATTTAATTTATTAACCAAACATTATAAAAAAAGTAATGGAAAGGAATGAGTTTTTTTTTTACGGTCCATTTCCTCCGACCAAATACCACCTAAGATAAGAAGAGAGAGAGAGAAATAGAGATAAAAGAGAACGATATTGGTTTTCATTCGAAAATGAAGCACCAGATATGGCGCCAAAATTATCGGGTATGTGCTATAGTTGTGATCATAAAAATATATCCGCGATCACGTATTGTCGTTGATAAAAAAAACATCAGCAACAATGTTGCCGATATTGAATCCGACCACAAAATCAGCTGCGGTCAATGCTCATTATCGGCGACACACTAATATTCATCGGCTACTAATATGTGTAATAACATGATTTTTCAACATGAATCCTCGGCACACACTGCTTGATGATGTTATCATATATGTAACAAACCCTAAGAGTTAAATTTCAATATAGCTTGTGGTTCTTAATTAGAATTTAATCAAATAACTAAAGCAAATCAAGTTAACAAATTAATCTTTAAAAAAAAAACATAATTTTATGGGAGAATTTCAAAATAAGACCATTCTTGATGCCACTTAATTATTTACACCCAAGTGGTGTGCTCTCTTTGTTTTCCAGTATTAATTTTAGGGTATAAATTAAAAGTGCAATGCACATAGGATATTGATTATCATTGTGCGAAGAATTGGACATTCCTCAAAATCCCCCTAATTTTATACTCATGATGGTAAGAGTTTTTTTTTTTGTTTTGTTTTATTTTTCCTTTCTTTCTATAAAACTTGTACTATATATGTACCATATAATTATTTTTTCATGTAATTTATTAAGTAGAACCTCATATGGGAGACATGTGAGCGATTATGTTAGTAAATCAATAAAACCAGTGATGTATTAAAATACTCAAATTACACTCATAGAAGGATTGACAAATGATTCTAAAATAATAATGAAAGAGACATAATATATAGAAATGACGTAAACAACACCCTGTCATTGAATCTAACAATTGGTATTTCATATTTGGCAGTTGTTGGCACATATGCTTCAAAGCCTAACCTGCAAATTGTTTATTCATTTCCATGTTCATCTAATTATACACGATTTTTCCCTTTTATAGTATTAATATTATTATTGTGCACGCCAGACAGATGACAAATATATTATTACTGAATAATTATTATTTTAATAAGTTGAGAATCCCTTTCACAACTGGCAAATCGTTTTGCGCTACGGTGAGCTAACCTTTTCACAAAACATATCATAAATGAGTCTTATACAAAAATCACATATTCTTTTATCTGAAAATTGAATTTTGTAAAACAAAATACAGAATTCTCCATGTCACTCAAATGAAATTGCATTTGCAAATGTATTGTGTGCTATATTTTTCACTCAGGATTGCACGAGTACTTGTAACTGTTTAGCCAATTTTTTGGTACAAATATATATAGCAAATAATCTAAATTAAGGTATCTCTTATATATCGCTATCTCATCGTCGTCGCCGCCCTTGACAACGAAAGGCGGCAATGTGTTGGAGGGGGCTCACAACTTTGAGCTGAGTCCGAATGGTGTCGACAACTGCGCCAATAGAAGTGGGCATAACCTATACTACATCTTTGCTAGCTTCGTTCAATATCTCTCATTGTTGTTTCTAACAATTTTTTTCCGGATACGCTATTAATTAGCCATCTAAAATGCATGATGGCTTGCAAAGGCTAATAAACTTCTGTAGAGCTCCCAATACTCATTAGACAAGTGATTCTTCATATTGATCCAACTTTTTTCTATCGACATCAAGGTGGAGTTTGAGGAAGAAAAACATCTCTCATTTAGGTACTATCTTCATCTATGATAATGAATGGAAAATTTAATTGTTTTTTAAACATTAATTGATTCGCATATTTGATAATATTAATAATATTATCTTACATATTACTTTCAAGTATGATATTTAATATATCTAACATTGAGTATAAGTTAATTTTCAATTATTAAGTAATAATTATTAATTTATTCCTACTTATTTATTATCTACATTGTCGTTATTTTTCATAACATTGTCATTTAATTCCACTGAAATCGGCGTATTTCATAAAAATGATTGTTTTTAAGCTTCACTGTCGATTTTTCAGTATCAATGTCGTTTTTCATATTCAATGTCGTTTTTGAGATTCACTGTCGTTTTCTACTCATACTGTCGTTCGTATAAACACTGTCGTTATCTTTTTTATGTCGTTCTCCAGTTTTAGTAATACTGTTGTTTTCCAGTTTTCATGTCGTTTTATAATTTAATGTCGTTTCTCAATTTTATTGATATTTTCAATATTTATTGTCGTTTCTTCAATTTAGTTGTCGTTTTCTTGCCTAAGCAAATATATCCACTGTAAACATCAACGAAACTTTACTAAAACTAATAGTTTACAACTAACATAATATACACTACTACCACACCACAAATATTTCTAACAAATTTACTTAAGTCTAGAATTTATTACCAACATATTTTTAACCATATTATAACAAAATTAACCATAAACTAACGAATTATTCCATAACCAAAATGAACCAAAAACTAGCAAAATTATTCTTCAAACTAAACAAACACCCTAATCCATAATTATTCACAAAAAAGTTTACTATTTTAACTTAAATAATTATCATCAATACCTGCCAGATATTTTCAACAAAGTCACAAACTATTCACAACAATTTCACCACATCAAGTACATATAAATTTAACTTAAATTCAGCAAAACATTTTTTTTCCCTAAAATTTCACTAAAATATCAGCATATCTAAAACACTAAACAATTAAAAAGAAAAACTCATCTAACACATGCCTTTTCTAAGTCCTAATCCATGAATAAAAAAATTGTTAAGAGTTAAAAAAAAAAAAAACAGAAAGACAAAGAAAAAGTAAAATAGAAGAGGAAAGGGAGAGATCAGAGGAAGGGGGCTGGCAGCAGATGGCAGAGAGGCGGCGGTGTGGTCTGGAGTTTTGGAGCTCGGAGGAGGTGGAGGGTTTGGTGTTTTTTTTATTTTATTTTATTTTATTTTATTTTTTTTTAGGGAAGAGAAATTAGGAGAAAGTCAAAAGGTTTCGGTTTTATTTAACAATCATCGATGATCACATGGATATATTGGCGACCACAAATTAGACATGATCGCCGATATCTTTAAACCTCTTTTGGAGAACTGTCTCAATTATTGCGCCAATAAAAAGTATTTAATTGTGGTCTCTGATATATATTGATTTTAACTTTGACTTTGACTCATAATTTCAAAACGAATATCGGCGACCATAAATATTTTGTAATCACCAATATTAATTTGCATGAAAAATTACCGGGAAGGTTCCCCGCTAACACTTTGTCGATAACTGCTGTTTAAGTGGAAAAAGTTCGCGCTGGTGAGTGTGAATATTGGCAACCACTGAGTTGTCATCAAAATATTTCCCAAAAAATGGAAGATTGAGAAGTAGTTGATCTTTTAGACCTGAGGTTTTCTTTTTCTTTTATTTTTAGATTTTTTCATAGTTATTTTCAAACTATCTTCTAGATCTTCATGATAATGATCTAAAATTCGGTTGGGTTGCATTCCCATCACAATCCTTATCATTATTTTTCCGGCCCTACCCCTCTCCTTTTATTTGAAGAGAGAGGCATTCCTCAAATCCCCCTTTATTTGACCAATCATCTTCCTCTCTTGATTCATATCCTAAAACCAAATACAAAAAAATAAAAATAAAAAAAAAACAAAAAACAAAAAATCGTTTTTAACGGATATTATGGGTTCGAGTGTACTCACAATCACAATTTCTCCCCTCTCCACGTGGTCGGGGGCCAGAGTCAAGACACAACGCACATGTTTTTTCTTGGACATGCAGTTTTTTTTATTGTTATTTTTATTAAGAATCTATAAATATACTATATATGTGGCGCTTTATATGGGGCACATGGTGCTTTGGTAACTTTTTTTTTCTAATTTTTATTAAAACAAAATGTCAACGGGTTTTTACACTTAAGCACAATGTATTATATGGGTGCCACCCACATGGCGCTTTATATGGGTGGCACGTGATGTGAATTTTTTTTTAAACCACCCAAATGTCAATGGTTTTTTTTTTTTTTTTGAAGTGTCAATGGGCTTTAAAACTTAAGCAGAATGTTATTATATGGGTGCCATGACACTTTATATGAAGAATGGCACATGACGCTCTGGTAGTTTTCTTACATATACTAAATGTCAATGGATTTTTAAAACTTAAATAAAATGTTATTATATGGGTGTCACATGGCGCTTTATATGAATGGCACGTGACGTGGTTTTTTTTTTAATAAAAAAATTAAAACAAATATGCGTAAAGACTCTTAATTTAGGGATTTTTTTGCAAATTCTAAGATTTTTTTTTTTTTTTTTTGTGATTTCTCTCTCACTTTTTTTTTAAAAAAACTTTTTTGTTTTGATCTTTCAGCCGTTGTTTTTTAAACCATTATGATCTCTGAAAAAAAAATTTTTCTTAACATGGCTGAATTCAGTTTTTTTTCCTCGAACTTTTGACACTCATTATCATATACTTT
Organism: Boehmeria nivea var. tenacissima; assembly: GCA_018132145.1. Taxonomy (NCBI): domain Eukaryota; kingdom Viridiplantae; phylum Streptophyta; class Magnoliopsida; order Rosales; family Urticaceae; genus Boehmeria; species Boehmeria nivea. The sequence continues at coordinate 14,319,462 of CM030875.1, read as the reverse complement.
TTTTTTTCTAGAGCTATCTTTTTATTTGTATTTGTTTTAAATTTGTTTTATTTTTTTTTAGTATTTGAAAAAATAATTGAAGAGCCCTTATGTTTTGATTTAATAGTAAAATTGACCACTCAATTACCTAAAATGACAAAAACATCAATTGATTTTTTTAAATCTTACCAAAAATATCTTGACTGAAATTTATTTAATATGTTGTGATCTAAATATATTAGATGTTTAGAAAATTTACAAGTGCTTTACATGTGCAAAGCGTCTGTGATAATTAACTAGAATTTCTAAAAATATCTAAAAAGACAGCATTAATCATTTATATTTCATGCGTAGTGTCACTTATATTTATACTTACGTTTGTACATATTTATATAGTATTAAGTAGAGCAGAAATTAAAAAAACGCAAAACGTGGCTTAAAAATCTGTCGTTTTTCCTTAAGACCAAAACTTTAGACCATTTATTAAGAAGAAACAAAAAAGAAAAAGAAAAAAAATGTGATAGAAAAGAAAAGGGAGAGAGAGAAAAGATATTAATCAAACAGTTACTATATATTTTATCCATTTATCATATATTTTAATTTCTAAATAGGAAAAATGTATATAATATTGATAAATTTGGGTGAGTTGTAAAATAGCCAAATTGAATGAGTCTTTTAAAAAAATAACACATATTTCAACACATTAAACAAATAACATCTGTAAAAAATTTATGATAAAAAAAATACTTAACACATTCTTTTAAGCGGTGTGAAGGAGTGTGCCTCTGTTAGCAGCGCGAACTCGATGTAAGCTGCGGCAGAGTAGTGACGGCGGCAGCGAGAACAGGGAGACTCGTTTGAACTTTGATGGAGTAAAACCCTAAATTTGTTGTTTTTTTATTATTATATATATATATATATTATTTTTTATCTTATTAACTTTATTATGTTTGGGTACTATATTTTACAATTTCAAAATAAATCCATCACAAGGATAGCGTACGTGACAATGAGGGTGTTATAGGTATTTTAAAAAAAATTCAGTCAATTGGTCAATGAAAAGTATAATTATGGCATGAATTTACTATTTGTTTGGGGTGGTCATTTTGGTTATTCTATCTCATTTTTTGGATCGAAAAAATAGTTTGAAAATGATTTGGAATGGTTTGAAAATGATTTGGAAAAATAATGTAAGAATGATTTGACTTTGTAAATTTTGAGGTGGTGTGAATGGTTGAGATTTAAAGATATTGTATAGAGATTTGAAAAGTTAAAAAAAAAAATAGAATGAAATAGCTTGGAGGATTAAGAAATTTGAAAAAAAATAAAAATAAAATAAAATAAAATAAAATGAGTAAAATGTGTATGCCAAACAAAGAGTTAATAACTGAATAGAGATTTTAAAATTTCGACAAACTCAAGAAAAGGCCTTTGAATTTCGCCTAAACAGAAGAGATATATATGTAATTTACTCATAATAAAAAATAACTAATATCTCCTAATCAAATTCATGTGATCTAGCTACTTTAATTAATAGTCATGTTATTAACTTATAATAAATGAAACATTTAATAATCTCTTGGCTCTAACATATTCGAAAGGTCGCCCCAACCCATAAACCTTATTTTTTTTTCTTCCTTTTTTTAATCCATTTCGTTTTTGTCCATTTTTCTACTCATTATTCGTTTTTCAACTGAAGAGCTCATCATAATTTCTCAGAGAAAAAAATAAAAATAAAAAAAATGGCTGAGGCCGTTGTTACCTTTGTGCTGGAACAGCTCGGAGAGTTGCTTGTGGAATCCATCGCACAAGAAGCGAAGTTCTTGCGCGGAGTCAACGGCCAAGTCGACGCCGCGAAGGCCGAGCTTCGTCGGATGCGTTGCTTCCTGAAAGACGCGGATGCGCGCGCGAGAGGCGGAGACGAGAGAGTGCGCAATTGGGTGGCGGAGATAAGAGAAGCCACTTATGATTTAGAAGATGCCATCTTAACTTATGCCAAGGAAGTGATTCCTAGGCGCCAAGGGGGTGTAAGGAATGTACTCAAAAGGCTTGCTTGCTTGTTTTGCGAAGGAGTTGAGCTTCACCGGCTTGGATCGAAGATCGAGGGAATCACTACGGGCATTTCGAGTTTGAGAGATAGTTTGGTGACGTACGGTGTAAGGGACTTGTCGGTGAGCGGGGAAGGTGCGACAAGCTCGTCAAGCGAGAGGCAGAGAGAGCTGAGGCGAGCTTATTCTCATGTTGTGGAGCAGGATGTGGTGGGGCTCGATGGGGACATTGAGAAATTGGCGGCAGTTTTGGTGAGACATGGGGATACTCCGTCCCACCGCATTGTTTCGATCTGTGGGATGGGTGGTTTGGGAAAGACTACGCTCGCGAGGAAGGTGTATCAACGTAGCGAAATCCGCAGCCACTTTGATTGTCTTGCTTGGGCGTCGATATCTCAACAATGTCAAGTGAGTAGTGTTTGGAAAGAAATTTTAGTAAAACTTTGCCCCGAAGAAAAAGACAATATCGGAGAAAGAACCACGGATGCGGAGATATGTAGAAAGCTGTATGACATTCAAAAGGAAAGAAAATGTTTGATCGTTCTTGATGATATTTGGACCACTGAGATTTGGGATTGTCTAAGTCCCGCTTTCCCAACAGATGAAACAAATAGTAAAATATTGGTCACAACTCGGAACAAAGATCTGGCTTCCCATGCAGATGTGAATGGACTCATTCATGAACCTCAGTGTCTCAATGATCAAGAAAGTTGGGAGCTATTTGAGAGACTTTTTAGAGAGTCTCAAACAAGTAATGTTTCGCTGCTCTTTCTTTCTCTCAATGAAAATGCAAGTTAAAATTATGTTTTCCCATTAGATTTAGCTCTGATTTTTTTTTTCTTCTACGGTAAAATTTAGATGCACTTCTTCATGAAGCTTACTTTTGTAGATGTAATTAAGCTTGTATGTATTTTAAAACCTATATCATTGTTCTTTTGCTCTTTTTTAGACTTGGAAGATGTAGAAACGAAGAAAAAGTTGGGACAAGAGATGCTTAAACATTGCGGTGGTTTGCCATTAGCGATCATTGTGCTTCGAGGACTTTTGTCCCGAAAGCAAACTATTTTCGAGTGGGAGGCAATGCAAAATAATGCTAAAATGTACATAAATGATGGGAAAGTATCTGAGCTACGAGACTCAAAAAACTCAGGTGTGTCCTGGGTGCTGGGCCTTAGCTACAACGAGCTGCCCTATCAGTTGAAGCCTTGTTTCTTGCATTTGGCGCATTTCCGAGAGGATCATGAGATAAGGGTAGACGAGCTATGCCAAATGTGGATGGCCGAGGGTTTGGTGCCATCGGAGGACAGGGCGTACGAGTACTTCTATGAGTTAGCGCAAAGGTGCATGGTTCACAGAGGGGCGGTGAGCTCAATTGATGGAAGGATCAAAACATGCCGCGTTCACGATCTCATGAGAGATCTGTGCTTGCTAAAGGCTCAAGAGGAGAACTTTCTTCAAGTAATTAGTGTCATGGGCCAAGAAATGAACACATGTTCTTTGGCATCCGATAAGGTTCGTCGAGTTGCAATGATATTTATGGACATAAGTGTTTTGAGTCATGGTCAAATGGTTACCTTCATTAGAGATGATTGTCTTAGGTCTGCCATGTTCTTTGGAACAGAATATTATCCTCTAAAAACAATGAAGTCATGGTTCAAGTGCTTTCAAATGCTTAGAGTTCTTAAGTTTGACAATCAAACAATATCTGGGTATTCTTCAGGGGCATTACTTGATGTACCCAAAGAAATTGGGAAGCTGTTTCACTTGCGTTTCTTAAGTTTTAAGGGTTGTATGGTGCACGAATCACTGCCATCATCGGTACGCAAGTTGAGACGCTTACAGACCTTAGATTTGCGAGTTTTGGGTGTTGATGAACCGCTTCAAAATGTAGCTAAATGGAGGTTAGGCCAGTTGAGACATTTGTATTTGCCTTTGAACTTTCCGTTGCGTGATGAGAAACTGTTGTTTGAGAATGTCAGTAGCTTGCGAACGCTGGGGGGCGTTTCGACTTCATACCCCGGTTTCAGCCGCTTGGCGCAGATGACAAATCTTACGAAGCTGAAAGTTTACTACGAGAATGATTGGGAGGGAGGCGTTACATTCAACAACCTGCGCTCGCTGACCGTGATTAAGGGCCGATGGTCAAGCGTCTTACAAATCATGCCATTTATATCGAGCTGTCCTCGTATCCATAAACTAAAGGTGGTAGGGAGGATAGAGAAACTGCCAGAACACAGCCAGTTCTCACCCGAGATCGTGAAGCTAACGCTGAAATACACGTGGCATTTGAGCGACATGATGCCAACTTTAGAAAAGCTGCCGAAGTTAAAGATCCTCCGCCTTGTCGGCGCATTCGACATTAAAGAATTCGTTTTCTCTAAAGGAGGTTTTCCTCGGCTTGAATCTCTTTACTTATCCGATGTATGGATAAAAGAATGGAGGATGGAGGAAGGAGCCTTCTCCCGTCTCCGCCATTTGACTTTGGACAACTGCTCGGGCTTGACGGCTCTCGATGGTTTCAGACACAATGCCGCTTTGAATGTAAGGGTGTTCGGAGGGAGCGAATAAGGAGGTTAAAGGACGGAGGAGAAGATTTCGGCATTGTGCAAAATGTATCTTCTCTTGTATTCAAAAAATGCGCCGCGATCAAGTAAGTACATGTTTAAACTTCTTTTATTTCCGAATTTTCGTAGTAATTACTTACTGGAACAGAGGTTTATACGCAGAGTGCTTTTGATGGGTATAGCATAAATCTGAATTATCCGATTAGATTGCTCATTTTACATATGTGTTATCCGATTTATGCATCGATGAATTAGACATGGTTGAACTCACCCGTTCATCCTGAGCACCAACTTTAAGATGCATTTCGGATTGGCACATGGTTTATGTATTTTTGGAATTATTAATTTTGATCAGATAGTAAGTAACTGATTAAATAATATCCGTAGTTTTGAAGAGTGAATTATTTATTTATACATAGTCTTTAGTCTTTATATAGCAAATTCTTTTTCAGTAATCTAAGTGGTAATAGATTGCTTTATTTGATCCTTTTTCTTGCTGCAGAGTGCTTGGTCGCTTGAAACTTAAAGGAATTTCCCAACTTCTTTGCAAGCGTAATTGGCGTACAATGTGTGTGTCGATTATGTGTGTGTGTAAAGTCTATATATTGTGTCTTATTTACATTAAGCAACAATGATGAAAAGCATATTTTTCAACTTTCAATTATAATTGGTTTTTGGCGAATTACTTTTGTTTTTTTTAATTAGAAGCTGACTTAGAAGAAGGTGAAACAGGGGTAAAACTAGTTTTTCTCCTATTGATCATTCATAAAAATAAAATAAAATAAAACTAGTTTTTCTCCCTTTATTCTGTCTCTAAATTTCTCTCTCTCAGTTTTAACTTTGATCAAGCTCGACCCGTAACCTGTTTATATATAATTAATTGTGTTGTATTTTTGTCGTGTCATACATATATATATAATTGTGTTGTATTTTTATCGTGTCATGCTTTATGCATGTATGCACTTGTATATTAATTTTGTACTTACTTCATTCAAATCGAAAGAACTATTATTTCGTTAGAGTTTTAACTTGTATCTTCATGCAAGGAAATACATTATTTAAGATTGACATAAATTTAAAGATAAAATGAGTGATTGATAGTAACAAAATAAGATTATTATATAATGAAAATTTTCTTCAATAATAATTGAACAACATACATAAAAAGTGACAAGTACCGTAACTTTCTTCTAGTATTTTTCAAAATAAGTTATTAAGAAGTGATATTTTTTAAAATTTCTCTGGTTTTAATTGTTTAATTAGTTTGATTTGGTATGAAATTTCATTAAACCAATTATAAATTGATTTGATTTGATTTGATTTAGTAAAATTTAATGATTTAATTTGGTTGGACACTCTACCTTTCTAAAAAAAATAAAAAATAAAAAAATAGGACACTTGCTCTCTTAATCTATCAATGCCTTACACTCGGCTTGTTGACTTGTTGTGGTATTAAAAAAAGGGTGAGTTGCAAAAATAGGCTAATATTAAATGTTAGTTTTAAATGATAGCCTGTGTTTCAAAAAATTAAAAAAATAGCCATGTAACAAATTGTATAACAGAAAAGTGTCACATAAAATATAATAGATCTATAAATATTTGTAAGATATTATTTAACATTTCAAAAAATAATGAGTAAAACTTGAAGTGTTATAAAATATCTTACAAATATTTACAGATGTGTTATATTTTGTGTGACACTTTTCTGTTATACAATTCGTAATATGGCTATTGTTTTAATTTTTTGAAACATGAACTGGACTTTAAAAACAAATTTGATTTTTGGCTATTTCTTACGATTTCCCTTAAAAAAAACTAAGAGAGACCTCTCTATTTATAGTTGAAATAGGCGTTTGTAAATGCTTCAGCAGCCAGCTTCTAGGGCTGGGGCTGGGCCTAATTCTATGCATTGGGCTGACGTTAACAATTCCGAAAAAATTTGATCTCACGTCACATTTAACATTTGACATTTACGTATACAACTTATGACATTTATGGTGAGTAACTTTTAATTAGAAAGTATAACCCAAATTAAAAGTCTGAAATAAATTAAAAATCTTACAGACAATGTATTCACATATACAAATACAATCAAAAGGAATCACCGCTATAAATGTTAGAAAATTTTACAGAAAATGTATTCACATATACAAATACAATCAAAAGGAATCACGGTTATAAATTTTAGAAAAAAATTAGAGATATAATAATAGATACAGAAACTGAGATTAATATATTCAAAATTATACATAAACAAATTTACAATGAATTTGTAATAATAAAATAAGAGCAAACCCAAATTATGGTAATGGCAACGGCGACGGTGGAGTGGTTTGATGGAAATTAGGTACGTATATCACACGTTTTTTTTTTTTTATAACATATTTGCCCCTCACCGATGGTGCTCGAAGATTTTGCGACGTCTGTCTCCTACCCAGAATACAATGACTACTAGTGGTAATCCGAGTACGATAGAAAATCACTCTCGGCAAATTAAACGATAACCAATACTTTATCACATCTATCACAAAATTACACACAAACAATGCAAGATGTTTTTTTTTTTCTTTTCCGTTTGTTGGTGTTTTTGCAAATATACAAGACCACCTATATATACACAAAGAGGAGCACATAAACGTTGAAAAAAAATTTATCACCAAACTTCATTCGTGCCTGACATTAAAGAATATTATAAATTTGCTCAACGTTAGCATATGCTAATAACAATGTATAACGTTAGTTTTCTTGACATTAAGTGCTAGGTGCAAACGGTAAAATAAATAAAAACAAAAAAAACGAAAACAAAAACAAAAACAAAACAAAACCAACCGCTTATAGGCCAAACAATACAAAACGTTTACTAACACCAACATATATCAAGAAGACAAGCGGATTTGTAATAAAGTGCCATAGAGCAAAGAAAAACCGAACTATAGAATATTCCACCGTAATGTGGACTTAAAGCATATTAAAGGCAAAGCACTACAGAAAGAAAAACAAAACGCCGTGAAAGAAAACAACCGAATATTGATAGAGTAATAAAAGCCAATTAAAACAAACCATTTAAGTTGCTTGGAAAAAAAAACCATTTAAGAAAATATAAACGGTATAGTGAAACAAAAGGCTAACAAATGCCAAATAATATTGAAATTATAAAAATTTTATTCAGTTTCCAATAATAAAATCTATACAAACTCCAAGGTAATAAAAATTAGGGTCGGTTAGGTAAATAACCATTTTAAACTGTTTATTTTTAAAAAATAGCCATAGTTTCAAAAAATTTAAAAACTGACCATAAAATATGTAAAAAAATTCTGACAATAACACAAATGCACATAAAATTGTCGTCAGAAATTTCTAATACGTATTAGAAATTTTGTCAGAAATTTCTGATAATGTTAGTTTTTAAATTTTTTGAAACTGTTGCTATTTTTTAAAATTATTTTGTAAACAGTAGCTATTTTCTTAAAATTCCCTAAAAACTAATCCTAAAAGCTAGCAGGAAATAATGATAATTGATGAGAAAATATATTACGAGGAAATCAAAGAAGTGTATCTGTACAATATGATACTTAAAAACTCCGTAGTTTTTTTTTTTTTAAACGAATTAACTCTATATATAAAGGACATTCTATATGAGTAGGTCATCTCACTCCTCTCTAATACTACTAGAGATTATTAACGTTTACTCTTTTTTTTTTTTTTTTTTTTTTTTTTTGGGATATCAAGGCAATTAAGATGAGGAAAACCGTGGCTCTCTTGTTGGTGGTTGCGCTTCTCATGCTCGGAGCTCTAGTCGTGACTCTTTCGAGCAGGCGGCGGGACCCATCCTGAGTTCGGCATTAAGCATTTGCCGGCAGAAATTCCCGATGAAACTGGCCAGATCCACCAGCCGCAAAGGGTCATGCTATGCGGTTTGCGGATCCGAATTTTCTAAATATATCATCGGCCGATGCACCGATTCCAACAAGGCCAGCCTATGCTTTTACCCCTTCACTTCTCCTTGATCATCGGTCTGCTTGCTTTTATGGTCAATATACATATACATATATATATATATATATATATATATGTGCTTGATATTTGCAATAAGTGTAACGATCTCATAATTGTTTAGTGCAAACGAGATTAATGTTCAACATACATGTTAGAAGTGTTCATTTTAATTTGACATTGAACCGCTAGGTTAGATTGGAGTGTTTAAAATATGTGCTAGCTAGTTATTGTTATTATTATTAGGGTCAGTTAAGGATTTAGCCATTTTGCAATCTATGTTTTAAAGATATAGCTCACGTTTTGAAATATTAGCAAAATAGCCATTAGGTCAATATCTAAAAATCTATGACTAAAGAAATAAAATTTGTGACTAAATAAATAAAATACATAGTAATAAAATTTGTGACTATAGTCACAAAATTTCAGAAAATTAAAAAATTTAAATATCTATTAACAAAATAATCAACTCACAAATAAACGATTGCCTGTACAACCAATTTCATAAAACTTATTACTAAATAAAAAATATCTTATAAATAGCAAAAAAATATACAGCCAAAAAAATCACAAATTTCATTACTAGAGACACAAAATTTTAGACAATATTATCTGCAACAAACAACAAAAACAGAATTCAAAAAACTAATGACTGCAGTCTTAAAAATCTAAACATGAATGTATGGCTATTTTACTAATAAAAACAAACATAGGCTAATTGTTAAAAACGGACATAAAAATATGGCTATTTATTTAAAAAACCGTTATTATTATTGTTGTTGTTGTTCGTTTCCTTATTATTTTTCTTGACACTGTTAATGCTTGAGAGAAACATACAAAATGTTAGTTGGCAAATTGATCGTGAACTGAAAATTAATGTGGTATTGAGTAACGAGGAGTGACTAACATGAGGTGAGATGTGAATTTGAAAAAAGATTTGTTAACTTGATTTGCTTTTTGTTATTCTAATAGATTCTAAGAACCACAAGCTCTATTGAAATTTGACTCTTAGGGTTTGTTATATAGATGATAAAATCATTAAGCAGAGTGCCTTGCATTCATGTTGAATACTCACTTATCGGCCATCTCTAATGTAAATATTGTTTTTATAAATATTGTAACTAAGCATATAAACAAAGATTGCTATATTTGACGCAACTTATTCCAAACATGATCAATGTTATTTTCAAATGTTATTTTATAAGGGTGTTAAATTTTAACATTATAATTGAAATTCTTTTTTTGTTTTTTTTGTATTATTACTATCTTTTGTTGTTAATTATTTCTAATATTTCTCTAGCTGTATAATGTATCTCGTATTGCTAGTGGCCCTTACAATTAATTATAGAAGTACATTTTTTGTTCAAAGTAGTCATTATATTTCTGTATTATTTAATTATTGCCGATCAAGATATGAGCAGACAAAAGAGATGTTTAGTTTCGAGAATTACATAGGATTTTTTAATATTGAAAACTAGATTTTGAAAGTTTGTATTAGAGTGATTTTGGGAATTATAAAAAAAAAATCAAATATTTTCAAATCAAGAAGGATAGCTACTGAGTTTTAATGTTGTCATTTTTTGTATTAGGGAATTCTGTGGGTTTTTTTTTATTATTTTATATTTATTTAAACTATTCTAAATGTATAATTTAAAATTGTTTAAAAATAAATTACCGGAAAAGTTCGTGGTTTTGTTTCGTTTTGTTTTGTTTTGTTTTTTTGTTTTTAAACAAAGAAACGCTATATAATTACAACTTTAAATGACTAGGTCGTCTTACCTTTCTCTCGTACACAAAATTAGTTCGTCGTCCTTTTTATTCCATCAAAAAAGGAAGATTGAGGAAGATCTATAACGAACATGTGACGGCGTATGAAATTGTGTATAATATATATATATATATATATATATATAAAACACAATTGTTCGCATAAACTTTTATTGTGTATGTTTCACTAAAATGTGTCGCTCTCGTTTTAGCCAAATTAGTGTCCTTTTAGTTTAAACAATGTCGTTTTTTGAAGACTGTCGTTTCTACGAAATTATGTCGTTTTTAACAAACAGTGTCGTTTTCCTTAAATAATGCAGTAGTTTTCTCCACAAAACAGTGTCGTTTTCTCCTTTTTAATGTCGTTTGTCTATTATTATTATATATATATTTTTTCATTTGACATGCTCCTTTGATATTTCGCCACGTAAATGAAACTTTTGCCGATTGCAAACAAATTTAACAAATAATATTCCATCAAAACTCACATTTCAACCAAAGTAATTTGATAACCAAACCTAATATTCTATTAAACCTAATTCAAAGCATCAAATTATTCAAACTAACATATTCAGTACTAAAATTATACAAACCCCTAATTAATACGAAATTTCCTCCAAGACTAATGTCAAAGATTAAAAAATTTACTAAAAAGGACCGAGCAAATCATTAACTTCAACACAAAACATAATCAGTCTTTTTTTATCAAATTATTTGTATTCAACATAAACAAGCCAATATTTCACAATACCACCCACCACCAAATGGTAGTGCCGAGTCCAAAGTTCAGACAAAGCAAAAATAAATAATAATAATAATAATACATAAACTACACACCTTGAGGATAGAGCGGGAATGGACAATGGTTGCTGGGATGGTCGGAGAGCCGTAGCGAGGGCGGTAATTGCCGGCGATGGCGGGCGCTGCAGGCACAAAAAAAAGTGAGATAAGAGGAGAGAGAAAGAAAAAAAATTGAGAGAGAGAGAGAGAGAGAGAGAGAGATCGTGGAGAGAGAAACAGAGATAAAAGAGAAATACAAGAGTAGAGAGAGACAGAGGAAGGCGGCGGGCGAACCGGTCCGGCTAGTGGGGGCGGCGGCGGCGGCGGCGTGGACTGGGAGGGGGAGTGGAGGTGGTGCTGGTGGGGTCGAGCAGTTTTAGGAAGAACGATATTGGTTTTCATTTGAAAATGAAGCACGAAATATATATGGCGCCAAAATTATAGTGTGGTCGCTAATAATTCTGATTAGAGGAAAAAATATAATGTGTTGCAATTGTGGTTGTAGAAACGTATCGGCAACCACGTCTGATCGCGGATACAAAAATATCAGCGATAACTCGTGGTTGCCAATATCGAATTTGACCACAAAATCAGCTGTACTGGTCAGTGTTCGTTTATCGGCGTGATTAATTCTAGTAATTAACATGATTTTATAACTCCATGATGAGTTCTTTAAAAAAACTTGTATCTATATATCTACCATATAATTATTTTTTCATGTCATTTATTAAGGAGAACCTCATATGGGAGACAAGTGGGCGATTATGTTTGTTGATGTATTAAAATACTCAAATTACACTCCAGAAGGATTGACAGATCTGATTCTAAAATAATAATGAGAGAGATATAATACAAATGACGTAAACAACAACCTGTCATTGAATATAACAAATGGTATTTCATATTAGGCAGTTGGCACATATCCTTCAAAGCCTAACCTGCAAATTGTTTATTCATTTTCATGTTCACCTAATTATACACGATTTCGCTTTATTATTATTATTATTATTAGGCGCGCCAGACAGATGACAAATATATTATTACCGAATAATTGTTATTTTAATAAGTTGAAAATCGTTTTGCACAACTGGCAAATTAATCATGTAAATTAGAATTTTATCGGACGAGCCAATATTGTTTTTTTACATTTTCAGATGGATTTTTGCGATATATTACATTTACAATTCTCAAGAAAATTGTGCTTGGAAAACATAAAACGGGTAGTAAATGGATCAAGGAAAAAAAGAACTCGAGTCTAGAAATTACGCTACGAGGATTCTCTGTCAAATGTTGTACTCCAACACCAGGCTCATGCATATTTAATTACATAAAAAAAGAGGGAAAAAAAAATCATATAACTAGATATGGATCCTTGTAGGGTTGAACGGAGGCTAGAGTGGAGCCCCAGTTAATTTTTTTTTTATTATAAGAACTTTTTCATAATTATATATCCCGACTAAATTTCATTAATTCCATTATATGTAAGGCATATTTTTTTCTCAAATTTCAAAAAACTCATTTTTTCATTAAAAAAACTTGGAATAGGCAAGAAGTGATCAAATAAAATTTTAGATCAATTATAAAATTTTCATTTTTAGCTTTATCAATCAACTTTGAAGAATGAGGTTAAACGACGAGTAAGATAGTTATTTAACGTAAAAATTATAAGCCAATACGTGGAATTTTTTTACTTTATTTTTCTATGCCGGCATAAATAAAGTTCACTTTTTAAATTTGTCAAATGACTTGGCCGTCTTGGGACAAAAAATAAAAGTGTGACGGTGTGAGTGAATAGCACTTCTTTAAAAAAAAAAAAAAAAAAATCCATTCTTCAAATAGTCAAGCAATTACAGGCACGTCCCTTATAAAAATAAAAATAAAAATAGAAATAAATCCCTGGGCCGTGAGAATATCACAGCACTTTTCAGCTCTGTGAACCTCTCATCCTTTGACCATGAAATTGCTCTTATTCCTTGGCCTAATTGCCATAATAATCAGCCAGTGTATTTCAGGGACACAATCCAGTCCGTACATTGATGCAATATTCAACTTCGGAGACTCCATTAGCGACACCGGAAACTTGCTCATTTCCGGCTCCTCTTCCTTCCAAAACATAGGGAAGCTTCCCTACGGACAGACCTTCTTCGGACGCCCCACAGGCCGATGCTCCGACGGACGTCTCATCGTCGATTTCTTCGGTACTAATCATCATTTCTCTTGAACATAACAACATTGATTATTACATGTTATACTAATTAATTCACATCATCTCTTTTTGGTCGATTATATGTATTAGCTGAGGCATTTGGGTTGCCTTACTTGCTACCCTATTTAGCACTGACCCAAGGCAGTGAAAATTACCGCGGCGGAGTTAACTTTGCTGTCGCCGGAGCCACCGCACTTGACCAGGGCATGCCGAGTATCTATACCATTAATGCTTCATTAAGCGTCCAGCTTGGCTGGTTCAAGAAGATCAAACCGTCTCTTTGTGACTCCGAACGAGGTTGGTTAGTGTTATTGTCGGATTTTTTTAATTGTCAAGGCACAAAAGCTTGTATTTATTCGCTTCATATGTCCTTGAGTTCGTTCCCAGAGTTTAATAATCTGGTTTTCTTTAACTAATAATTGATTTCAGACTGCAAGAGATTCTTGAAAAAGGCGCTATTTCTGGTGGGCGAGATCGGTGGTAATGATTACAACTATCGCTTTTTCGGCGGAGAAACCATACGGCAAGTTGAAGCTCTAATCCCGCCGGTTATTGAGGCTATTACTAATGCAGTAGTTGTACGTTTACTTTATTAATATCGGCTATGTCTTTGTTTAATAATTAATTATTTTGCATAATTAATTAATTGTTTCACATAATAATTGTGCAATCATTTATACTTTTTTTTTCTCAATTGTGGCTGGATATTTAAATACTTATAGGAGTTGGTAGAAGAAGGGGCAACAAAGCTGGTGGTGCCAGGAAATTTTCCGATCGGTTGCTCGGTGATTTACCTCACTATGTTTCAAAGCACAAACAAGAGCGATTACGATTCAATTGGCTGTTTGAAGGCCTTCAATGCCTTCTCAGAGTTGCATAATTCAAAGCTAAAGCGTTCCTTGGAGACGCTGCGACTCAAGTACCCGCACGCCAACATAATCTACGCCGACTACTACGGCGCAACGATGCAGTTTATTCTCGCGCCAGAACGCTACGGTGAGCTAACCTTTTCAAACGGGGCTTCACAAATATTACATTTTTCTTTCATCTGAATATTTACAAATTAAATTGTGTGATTGTGATTTTTGATCCAGGACTTGAGAAGGAGACCATGCTTATGGCTTGCTGCGGAGGGGGTGGACGGTATAACTACAACGTTTCGGCCAAGTGCGGATCGAGTGGAGGGACGGTCTGCGATGATCCGTCGTCTTTCGCAAACTGGGACGGAGTTCACTATACAGAAGCGGCGTATCGGATTATGTCTGAGGGTCTGCTTGATGGCCCTTTTACAACTCCAACCCTCATCACATACTCCTCTCCCCTTGTGAATGTCATCTGAGATTCGTTATGGTGTTGATTCGTCTCCGGAGTAAAGAATTCAAAAGTGACAAATTTGAAAGATGGATTAATTGTAATAAGATCCAAGACCAAAAAACATTTAAATGAGCATGATATTAATTCCTTGTTTGCTATTAAGTTATTCTAGTCAGATATAAGCTTTTTTCTTATGTTAGTAGATTAGCCTTTCTAAATAGCCGGATTTGAAATGATTGCCTGTCAAGAAAAAAATTGAGCTTTGGAAATGTTAATATGCTTATAAAATTAGTTGATCGGCCAATTTTGATTTGCTTAGAAAAACCTATTTTTTTGATTGAGAGAGTTGATCTACCATGTTGTCTTTCTTGTCAGTAAGGTAAGTACTGTTTCACATAAAATGCAGTTCCATCTGTGAGAATGGAAATCTGTTGTGTCCCCTGCCCCCACCAATCAAGTATTGACAACTTTTATGATGGTTCAAAAATTTAATAATGACACTATACAGTTCCATCCGCATGTTGCGAAAGACTTGACGCAATGCGTCGTTTTAAGAAGATTGCTGGCGTTTTTCCAACTACAAGAATGGTTCTACACTTCTAATGTCGTTTTCCATAATCTGATGTCGTTTTTCAATATTTGATGTCGCTTCATCATCTCTGTCGTTTTCATAGTGACTTTGTCGTTTTTTTAGAATAACTGTCGTTTTCTAAATCAATTGTCGTTTTTCCAGTTTTATTGTCATTATCCAGTATTGTTGTCATTTTTCCAGTTAATTGTCGTTTTCTGCGACTGCCCTAACAAATATCACAAAACATAAAGACTACCAAATATTAACACAGAAAATTATACCAAACAAAAATATTTCAGTAATCAAGCATAATCCTAAACTAACAAATATCACCAAAAACTCAATAATATTAAAGTATTATCCTAAAATATTATCAAGTAAATTTTCATTTTTTAAAAAATGTTTTAAGAAAATAGCCGAAGTTTTAATTAATTTAGAAAATAATTATTTTCTTCATTACAATATGGTTCATTGATTTTACCTTTATACCCTTAATTTTCTACTTGCTAATGGCTAATTTCTTAATATTTTGAAATTTTAGCTGCTTTTTTGAGTTATAGATTAAAAATGGCTAAATACCAAAAAAACCGTTATTCCAAAGGGTTAATTACACATATAGTCAAATTACAACCTAGTATTACACATTTTTTAAATTTTATAAGTTATATTATATCTATCAATTCTATTAATTAGAATGTCAATAATGCCCCTGCCACATCCATTTTGTATTCAAATAAAAAATATATACAAATATCATCATATAAACTAGCAAAATTATTGAATACAAAAATATATACAAATATCATCATATAAACTAGCAAAATTATTCAATAATATCCAAACATAATACTAAACTAGCAAACATAACCATAAAATAAATTGACTTAATCAACATAACTAAACAATAATTTTCAACAATTAAACTAATTTTTTTAACCACAAATCCCTATCAATTATATAACCACAAGGCACGTAATGATTTATTTGAGGGGTTTTAAAAGTCAAATTTCTAGATAACACAAATTTATTTTGTATTAAATACATTTTCAGTATACATTGCAGTAACTTAAATGTGCTAAAATATTAGAATTTGCGTTTTTGTTCATAGCAAAATATTTATAAAAAAAACACCAGAGTTTGCACACTAATTTAAAATTCTTACGAGATTAAAAATATGCCACTGCACGCCATTCAGGTGTTTGCTTTGTGAAGAATTTATTCCAATTTTCTTTTGCTAGTTGTTTATGTGGCCAGAATCATGCTACTCTAAGCGGCTATCATCTCTTACGTCACCAGTGGCTGTATTCTATCCAAAACCTTTCATTTTTAAGTACTTTCCTCGGTTGTCATCAATTAATTCCTGATTTCCTTCCATGTGCTAAAACAATTCCAATAATGCTAATTTAAGTTAAGTGCAATTCAATTTGTGAACCAACGAATAGAAAACGGAAAAACAATAAAATTATAAAAATAATAAAACACCCACGTGTTCTCGCTTTATCTAATTGCACTTTCCTGCTTGGTTAATTAATTATAATTTGAGAAAATATTATCTTGTATTTTACATATATATCATGTTATTCCATTGAGATTTTTATAAGAGAAAAGTGCAAAATAATATCATTATTAATGTCACTTAATAATTTATGTCACAAGTGACGTGCTCTTTTTGTTTACTCTCTATGTTTATAGTAGAAATTTTAACATATAAATTAAAAGTGCAATACACATGGAATACGAAAAAAATGTATTGTGCAATAAACATTTTTAGCAGAAAAATAAGGAAAATAAGGAAATTCAAACGCAGCTGAAAATTTAGAAATATCCTTTGATTGAAAGTTAAGAGAATATTTATTTTTTGTTCAATTTAGAAAATCGACATAAATTTTATATTATAAAAATTCAAAGGAATAAATTTTTTTATAATGAAACACATGATATATATGTCACGGGTTGTTGTATTTTCTATGATAACATTGTCTTCTTTTATTCTATTATCTCATATTACTTTTTTTTTTTTTTTTTAGAAAATACCAAATGTGTACTCTCCTGGGTTTGAACGAAATTTCAAAATCATCCACTGAGTTTGTCAATATTTTAAAATCTTCCCTATCAGTTTTAAGTTTTTTTACGATAAATATACATTGCCTTAACTATTGAACAATACAAATCTTGTCTCCATGTCCTTTTTCTTATAACCCACCAACAACATAGCCAAATGAGAATGAAATCTTCTTTATTTGTTTCAATATGATGTTAAAGCAAGATATATTTTTAGTATAAAACTAAAAATTACGGAGAGGTTTTAGAATATTAACAAACTCAATGTAGGGTTTTGAAATTTTGCCAAAACTTGTATTTTCTCTTTCTATAACTTTATATTCCGAATCAAAATCATTGATTTCGAAATCGTTGATATCAAGATGGCATTTTCCTACAATAACAAAAACAAATAAAATGGCATTCTTCCTAGTTGCTACAATAACATAAATTAAAATGGTGAGTTGCAAAAATAGGTTAAAAACTGAATAGGTCTTTTAAGAAATAGCACATGTTTAAAATATTAAAAAATAACACTTGTAAAGAGTTTTATTGCAAAAAAATATCTAAATATCTGTAATATAGTTCTTGACATTTCAAATTAAAAAATTTATTACAAATGTGTACATAAAATTTAAAATGTAAAAATTTATTACAGATCTATAATTATATTTTTTTTAATAAAATGCTTTACAAGTGCTATTTTTTTAATATTTTGAAACATGTGTTATTTTTTAAAAATATAAAAAAAAATCTGTGCTTTTTCTGTAATTTCCCAAATTAAGATCCTTAGATTTCCAAATGGCATGTACTTCCATGAATTTTCCTATTAGGTCATCAGAAAAAAAAAAAAGTAAACTCCACAATGGGGGCCACAAGAGCGTTGGACCTACCCCAGTGTACATATCCATATCTCAATTCTCAAGTCAATTCTCAAGTGGTTTTTTTTTTTTTTTTTTGGCTTTTTTATCAGAAAAAAAAAGTCATTTTTTTTTTTTTTGTGTGTGATGAAATCAATTCTCAAGTCATATACGAAACGGGTTTGCCTCATGAGGTAGAGTTGCTGTCTTGCTGAGATTTGAGAATGACCGTTAATAGAACTCTTACAAAAAAGCCTCTTTCAATCGACAAAATAAATGCTCCTCTAGTCCTCTATATAAAGCAAATACCTTTTGAGGATCACAACATTATTTATTTCAGCTCTGTGAATCTCTTATCCTTTGACCATGAAATTGCTCTTATTCCTTGGCCTAATTGCCATAATAATCAGCCAATGTATTTCAGGGACACAATCCAGTCCGTACATAAATGCAATATTCAACTTCGGAGACTCCATTAGCGACACCGGAAACTTGCTCATTTCCGGCGCCTCTTCATTCCAAAACATTGGGAAGTTTCCCTACGGACAGACCTTCTTCGGACGACCCACAGGCCGATGCTCCGATGGCCGTCTCATCGTCGATTTCTTCGGTACTAATCGTCATTTCTTTTGAATAAAAATATTGATCATTACATATGTTACTAATTCACATCATCTCTTTT
Source organism: Boehmeria nivea var. tenacissima (assembly GCA_018132145.1). NCBI lineage: Eukaryota > Viridiplantae > Streptophyta > Magnoliopsida > Rosales > Urticaceae > Boehmeria > Boehmeria nivea. The sequence continues at coordinate 14,300,658 of CM030875.1, read as the reverse complement.
TGGTCGATTATATGCATTAGCTGAGGCATTTGGGTTGCCTTACTTGCCACCCTACTTAGCACTAACCCAAGGCAGTGAAAATTACCGCGGCGGAGTTAACTTTGCTGTCGCCGGAGCCACCGCACTTGACCAGATCATGCCGAGTATCTGGACGAACGATTCCTTAAGCGTCCAGCTTGGCTGGTTCAAGAAACTCAAACGGTCTCTTTGTGCTTCAGAACAAGGTTTGTCACTGTTTTTTAGAGTTTAGGAGGATCAACTTAGTTGGGAAGCTTCCGGAATCTCAGGCACTAGTTTCTTAAGTACTCCAAGCATTTATATAAACTAAATATAAACTAAAAAAATTATCAATCTCACAAGCCTCTTATTAGTGTTGAATCTTTGGTTTTCTTTCACTGACATGCAAAAATTGATTGATTGCAGACTGCAAGAGCTTCTTGAAGAAATCGCTGATTCTCGTGGGAGAGATCGGTGGTAATGATTACAACTTTCGCTTCGCCTCCGGACAAGCCATACATCAAGTTGAAGCTTTAATCCCTCAGGTTGTTGAGGCAATTACTAACGCAATAATTGTACGTCGACCACTTACAATATTTCCGCCATAATTATAGTTTCATAAAATTATCTTACAATTATATGCACTTTGGTTTCTTATTATTTATTTTTTAAGAAAATCATTTTTGTGTCTGGACTTGTTTGCAAATAGACGTTGATAGAAGAAGGGGCAACGGAGCTGGTGGTGCCTGGAAATTTCCCCATTGGTTGCTCTGTGATTTACCTCACTATGTCTCAAAGCCAAAACAAGAGCGATTACGATTCGATTGGCTGTTTGAAGGCTTTCAATGCCTTCTCAGAGTTACATAATTCAAAGCTAAAGCGTTCCTTGGAGATGCTGCGACGCAAATACCCGCACGCCAACATAATCTACGCCGACTACTATGGCGCTACGATGCAGTTTATTCTTGCGCCAGAACGCTATGGTGAGCTAACTTTTCACACATACACATATATGAGTCTTTTGTCTGAACATCAAATTTTGTAAAAGAAAACTCAGAATCCTGTGTCACTCAAATGGAATTGCATTTGCAAATGTGTTGTGTGCTATATTTTTCACTCAGGATTTCACAAGAAGACTAGACTTATGGCTTGCTGTGGTGGGGGTGGACAGTATAACTACAACAGTTCGGCAAAGTGTGGATCGAGTGGAGGCACGGTCTGCGAAGATCCGTCGTCTTACGCGAACTGGGACGGAGTTCACTACACAGAAGCGGCGTATCGGATTATCTCCGAGGGCTTGCTTGATGGCCCTTTTACAATTCCACCTCTCATCACATGAGCTTGTCCCCTCAGGAATGTCATAAAAAAATTTTGATAGTATTGTTCATGATTGTCTCCAGCAAAACCAAACGTAATGAAATAGAAAAATGATATGTAATTAATAAGATTAAAGGGAAAAAAAACCCTGAATAATGTTGGCATGTAAATGAGCACTACTTACGCTTTTTAACCCAATTTGGAATAGTAAGCGTTTGACTTGTTTGCTGTTATAGATGGAAAATGTGATGCTGTTATTTTGAGAGACACTGCCAGTTATTTTTCTGTGAATTTTTATTTTTTTAAATATGTCATAAGGTCAATTAGATCCACCGATTTAAGTTCCTTGTGGCGTGATCGATGCAAAATCAGATTGCAATTTCTTTTTGTACAAGATTTTATGTCTTTTTTATTTTATTTTTTATAAGTATAAATCATTCACTGATGTAAGAGTTATTTGTAATAATTTATTTTGATGTAGTTATATCTGTTACCTTATATGAGAGATGTGCGGGCGATTATGTAAGTAAATTAATAGAAAATTTAAAGAATACTCAATTTTTACGCAACGTATCGAGTGTAGCCTAGTATTCCCTTCCAAAAGATTTGTAGATGATTCTAAATATAATAATGAGAGACACATAATAGAAATGAGATCAACAACAAGCTGTCATTGAATCTAACAAATAATAATTGGCAGTTGGTACATATACTTCAGAGCCTAAACTGCAAATTGTTTATTCATTTCCATGTTCATTTATATATGCACATATTTTTGCTTTATAATTATTATTTTCATTGTCCACGCTAAACAGATGACGTATATATCATTACTAAATAATCTTTTTTCGTTGACAAATGATTAACAACAAACAAAAACAAGTGATATATAGTAGAAGGTGACGGAGTCAAGGAAAGAAAGATCTGCCAAGTCAGATGTTTTGGCACAACTAGCAAATCTCGTAAGGAATAATACTAAAAACCACCCTCCTTAGTTTACGAAAATACATAAAAAATAAAAATAAAAAAGTTTTTTTTTTAATAATCTCTCCATAGATTATTTGTGTCTAAAAATGGGCATTCTTCAAAATCTCTCGGTGGGAGTGATTAATGAGATAGAGCAGGCTTTTTTTTTTTTAATTGAAGAAAAAATTCTTTGTTTGACAACAAGAATAAGGAAAACTCAACGAGTGCTGATTTATTTGGATCAAAACGATATAGTTTTATTTAGAGCATTATTGACTTTCAACACATAATATTTGACCACAAGTTTGAAGGTATAGATTTGTATTGAATTAAGGGGTGTTTTTTGTACGATGGTAAGCCGATAGATATTCGTATAATTTCGTAAAAATCCAAAAGAGATTTTTAGTATTGTCCCATCTTGTAAATTAGAAGTTTGTTGGGACAAATTAGGAAGGTGGTATTCTACGTTCAAAAGCCTTCATTCACTAGTTGTAACTACCATAACATATAAACAAAAGTTTGGGTTGAGGATGGGCAAAACTACTGGAGGCCAATCGATTCTCGCAATCGCGTAGATCGCTCCTGAAAGTTCCAAGGCAACACTAGAAAAAGCTACCGAACTTAAAAATCATTCGCCTTCTCAATTAATCTCAATAATTGCATAGAGCAATTTAAACTTTTCACTTTTCAAGAGATCCTAAACATAGTTCTAGAGAGAGAATCTAGTGAGAAATTCTCTTGTCTATTCAAATACTAGGATCTAGCGATCGAGATCTTGTAAGCAAATCAAGCCGAGCACTTGTAATTGTTTAGCCGATTTTTGGAGCACAAAATCTAAATTAAGGCATATATTTGTTATGTAGGTCGCTATCTCATTGTCGTCGTCTCCCTCGACAATGAAAGATGGATTGGGGGCAATACAGGGCGTTGGTGCTGAGCGGGTCACATAAATAGATGTGTCAGAGGGGGCTCACAACTCTGAGCTGAGTTCGAATGGTGTCGACACAGCTGCGCCTATAGAAGTGTGGGCATAACCTGCTAGCGAAGATGGCATAACATCCTACATCTTTGCTAGCTACGTTCAATTTCTCTCATTATTGATTCTGACATTTTTTGTACGAATACTTTATTAAGCCATCTAAATTGACATGATGACTTGAAAAGGCTCATAAACTCTTTAGTGCCCTTCCCAGTACTCATCAGACAAGTGATTCTCCATATTGATCTAACTTTTTTCTATCGACAACGAGGTGGAGTCTGAGGAGGAAACACACCTCTCGTTTACACATACTATCTTCATCCGTGATAATGAATGGAAAATTTAATTGTTTTTTAAATATTATTTGGACTCACATATTTGATAATATTAATAAATATTCTCTTACATATTACTTCAAGTCTAATTAATATATCTAACATTGAGTAAGAGTTAATTTTCAATCATTAAGTAATGAATATTAAATTATTCCTACTTATTTGTTACCAACATTATCGTTATTTTTCATAACATTGTCATTTATTTCCACTGACACCGTCGTATTTCATAAAAACTATCGTTTTTAAGATTCACTGTCGTTTTCCAGCATAAATGTCGTTTTCCAGATTCAATGTCGTTTTTCAGAATCTCTGTCGTTTTTCAGATTCACTGTCGTTTTCTACTCATACTGTCGTTCCTACAAACACTGTCGTTTTCTTATTTATGTTATTTTCCAGTTTTAGTTATACTGTTAGTTTTCCAGTTTTCATGTCGTTTCATAATTTTACAGTCGTTTCTCAATTTTAATGATATTTTCAAGATTTATTGTTGTTGTTGTTGTTTTTTTTTTTTTTTTTTCAATTTTATTGTCGTTTTCTTGCCTAAGCAAATACATCCACTGTAAGCACCAACCAAACTTTACTAAGAACTTAATAGTTTACAACAAACGTAATATACACTACTATCACACCACAAATATTTCTAACAAATTTACTAAAATCTAGAACTTATTACCAACATATTTTTAACCATATTATAACAAAATTAACAATAAACTAACTTAATTATTCCATAAGCAAAATCAACCAAAAACTAGCAAATTATTCTAAAAAATAAACAAATACCCTAATCCATAATTATTCACAAAAAAAAAAAAAAGAAAATTATTTTAACCTAGATATTTATCATCATTACCTGCCAAATATTTTCAACAAATTCACAAACTATTCACAACAATTTCACTACATCAAGTACATATAAATTGAACCTAATATTAGTAACACACTTTTTTTTTTCTTCTAAAGTTTCACTAAAATATCAGCATATCTAAAACACTTAACAATTAAAAAAAAAAAAAAAAAACCATCTAACACATGCCTTTTCTAAGTGGAGTTGAAGCAGGAGGAGGAAGACAAATGGTAGCAACGGGTGGCGGCGGTGGCATGGGGATGGGTGAATCCCTAATCCATGAATAACAAAAATTGTTTAGAAATTTAAAAAAGAAAAAAAGAAGAGGAAAGAGAGAGATCGGAGGAAGGGGGGTGGCAGCAGATGGCAGAGGGGTGGCGGTGGTCTGGAGTTTGGGAGAGGAGGGGTTGGTCGGAGGGCACAAACACTCTCATCAGCTACATTATCCAGTCCCTACAGCGCAATCTTTAGCTTCGGCGACTCCATTAGCGACACCGGAAACATCCTCATCTCCGGCGTCACTTCATTCCAAAAAATAGGGCAGTTTCCCTATGGAGAGACCTTCTTCGGCTACCCCACAGGCCGATACTCCGATGGACGCCTCATTGTTGATTTCCTCGGTAATACATATCCCTTAATAATTTAGTTAATTATTGATTCTACCAAATCTGAATTCACATTACTGTTATACATGTTGGTCGTTCGTAATAATCATGATGAGTTTGGTGATCAATGAAATCAGCTGAGGCATGTGGGTTGCCTTATTTGCCACCCTACTTAGCACTAAGCGAAGAGAGTGAAAACTACCGCGGCGGAGTGAATTTTGCCTTTTCTGGAGCAACCGCACTCGATGGGAGCGAGTCAAGTATGTGGAAAATTAATGTTACGTTAAGCGTCCAGCTTGGCTGGTTCAAGAAAGTTAAACGTTCCGTTTGTGCCTCCGAACAAGGTTTGCCATAATATTCATGATGATCAACAGATTAATTCGTATTGACTTTCATTCTAATTAATGCATAACTTGTATATATGCAGGCGCTTCATATTCGCCTAGAGTTCACTTATATTATCTTTGGTTTTCTATAACTATAATCTACGAATTATTAACTGATTGCAGGATGTGATAAATTCTTGAAGAAATCGCTATTTCTCGTGGGCGAGATCGGAGGTAATGATTATAATTTCCCCCTCTTGGATGGACAAACCACGCATCAAGTTGAAGCTTTAATTCCGCCGGTTGTTGAGGCAATATCTAATGCAATAATTGTACGTCTTTTCTATTTACTTGTTTTTTTTTTTTTTAAGAATAATGCTATTCTTCTCCAACTTTACTTTCTATAGAGATGAGCCCCACTTATATGATGCTTTCTAAAAGAGATGCTTTCTTATTACGAGCAAGGTTAGATAGATTTGGCATATAATTATATGAAACTTAAATAAAAATACCCTGACTTTTAGTAAACACTTGCATTAATTTACTCACTGAGGTTTTATAATTTGAGTTTAATCGAAACACTATATATAAACACTATATTTACATAATCATGACAAAAATATAACTTATATTTATACTATGTAGCTTTTTCTTCTAAATGACATTTTTAAGCTTACCTAATGTTACGGGAAAAAATTACATTAAAAATTATTTCATAAGTTTTAGAAATAATATGCTAAATTCAATTAAAAATAAAATAAATATATCTATTCTTTTTAGTTTTAAAAAGAGTATTAACTATAAATTATATTTTCTAAGAGGGCATAAATGAAAATTTTTCTAAAAGTGAGGGTAAAATTTTAACATTCAAAAATCAAGAGGGGACATATGGTGGCTCTTTCACTTATGGGTGTAAGCTAAGGGTGTGTTTGGTAGGTGGAATAAAGAATGATTGAACTAATTTTAGTCCAAATCTCAGGTTTATGGCAAAGTCGTTTTGGATTGATAAAGTGGGGACTACTAAAATTATCCCATCTATGTGGGATAATTAATCACAGAAAAATAGTGGGATAAATAATCTCATGATTAGCAATGTGGGTCTCATCTTTAAAAAAAAATTATTTTTTAAATCAATTTAATAAAATTTATAAATATTTAAAAAGTTCAATATTGTTTATGTATTGTCATTTAACTTTAAATTTTTTAAAATATTATTATAATCATATCCAATATCATAACAAGTATCTCATAATTTTATATCCAATCTTATCTAATCATATCCAATCCAACAAAATTTATCGAATTCAATCATATCCAATTTGGAATACCAAACGCATCGTAAGTATACTCTGACACATCATTAATAGAGGAACCTGGCATGGGATATGCAATTGCAACCCTCCCAGCCCTCTAAGAAGCAATTACGGCTGATGGCTTGCCCTTCTCGCATGCCAACAACCAAGTAATTAAACACGCTCAACCATTGAGTACGGCCGGATCAAGTGAAGAAGTTAGATCCAGGGACAGAGCCAGCTTAGGCCTTGTGTGGGATCTAGTCCCCTCCGGTCCAAGCTGGTTCATTGTATTTTTTGCCTCATAAAATGAAAATTTCAAATTTTTAAAATCTTTTGTTTTGAATAGCCCCCCTAATGTTTTTTATTTTTACCCGAGTACAAATATTATTAAAATATATAACCTAAAACCCCACTCAACCTTAATTTCTGGCTCCGTCCCTGGCTAGATCACTGAGGTTACCCCAAAAAAACGGCTCAACAACCTTAACGGAGCATAGATTATCGAGCTCTTTGTAGTGATCTTCCAGTCTTATTGCTGTTAGTGGTAGTTTGTAACATTTGGCTTATTATTGGAGTCTGAAGGTTATTATAAAACTAAAAGTCAATAGGAAACCAAAAGTCTCATATAGTTAGTGTTGGAAAAAAATCGTAACACCCACAACGCAAAAACACACACGCATCGGAAACACAAAACAATAAAAATAGAGAAGACACAATATTTAAGTGGTTCGACAAATTGCATGCGTCTGCTATAGATAGACGTTTATGACTATAATTATATCAAGTTGTTAACTTATTGCAACTTTGTTGTGGCTGGGTTTAAATACAAGCAGACGTTGATAGAAGAAGGGGCAACGGACCTGGTGGTGCCTGGACTTTTTCCACTTGGTTGCGCGGTGATTTACCTTTCTAAGTTTCAAAGCCCAAACAAGACCGATTATGATTCATTTGGCTGTTTAAAGGCTTTCAATGCCTTCACAGAGTTGCATAACTCACAGCTAAACCGTTCCTTGGAGACGCTGCGACACAAGTACCCGCACGCCAAGATAATCTATGCCGACTACTACGGCGCAACAATGCAGTTTGTTCATGCGCCCGAACGCTACGGTGAGTCTTAGAAATATTGCATATTCTTTGGTTCGAATATTAGAAAATACATAATTCTCTCTCTCTATAGATAGTTGTATATAAATGAAATTGCAACTAAAAATTGTATAACTAGTACGTACAATTTTATGCAGGATTTCATAGGGAGAGTCTATTGGTGGCTTGTTGTGGAGGGGGTGGACAACACAACTACAATCCTTTGGTGCCGTGTGGATCGGAACGATGCCGAGTATGCAAAGATCCGTCATCTTTCGCAACCTGGGACGGAGTTCATTACACAGAAGCGGCGTATCGAGTTGTTTTCGAGGGCCTTCTATATGGCTATTTTACATCTCCACCTCTCACGGTCACGTACTCATCTCCAATAAGAAATGTCATGTGAAATCAGTGGTGCTGTTGGTTTGCCTCCTGAACGAACCGAAGTATAAATTAGAAAAATGGTTTTCAAGAACATTTAAAGACCGAAATCCTAAATAAAATTGGCATGTAAATGAGCCTGCTATTATTGAATTTGAACTTACTTTCCAGAGTGAGTGTAGATTTCTTTGTTCGCAGTGGCATCTACATGAAAAACCTGAAGAACATTGGCATGTAAATGAGCCTGCTATTATTGAATTTGAACTCACTTTCCAGAGTGAGTGCAGAATATTTCCTTGTTCGCAATGGCATATACATGAAAAACTTAAATAACATTGGCATGTACATGTAAAAATAAATTTATAACGAATTGAATTATGAATTTTGAAAGTAAATAAGTTATAACTTTTGAAAATTCAGGTGGGCTAACGGTGATGGTATTATTTTGAGCGAAACTACCAAATATTTACCCGTCTGTAGGAATATACATTATGCGTATTGATATATAATAATATTTTTATATTTTGTATTCAAACAAAATTTCCACATAAACAGAGGATATGGACTATGGATAGTACATCTTTTGAGACGTCGGACGCACCAAAATTTTAACATCTTTTTAGTTTAATTAGGCCTTTTTAAATCCCATTTTCGAAACTTAAAATTTAGATTTTATTCAAGAGAAAATTCTTAAAATTCCCGTGTTTAGCAAATTCTACATATATCCTTGCGGTTTTCATGATCTCAAATTTTAAGTGTGAAACTTGTGAAAAGCTCCGGTAAGCGTGAAACTTTTGATAAAAAGCATGTATTTATGATTATGTAGGAGTTTGAAAAAGGTTTTGGTGAAACAAAAAAAAAAAAAAAGTAGGAATAGGCATGGCGATGCAGAGTGCGTGCACCAAACTGAGGATAGGCACAATCTGGGTGTCGCGGCGCCCCTGGCACGCGATGCAGCGCCTGCGCCAGTGCGCGCCGCGGTACTTCAGCACACATCTGGTCGCCATCAAATGCACAAACTTCGCCCAGATTGGAGTGTATTAATAATTGTTTACTCGCACCATGCAGGACCTGGTGAGGACTTAAACAAAGAAAGAAAAAGGAAGACAAACATCAAGGATAGTGGTGTAAAAAACTGAAGATTTATCGATAGAATATGCTCCAGAGTTCACGGTAAGAAACGATTATGAACTAGTAGATTAATGTTTTTAAATTTTACCAATTTAAATATTCAATTATGATTTATTTTTGTCATTTATAGCATTTTAGTTATGTTTCAAGTAATTTTAGCCACTCAAGGGACGTCCACCTAAGGCCTCCTCCTGCAACCCAGGGATCAAACCCCACCCATCCCCAACCGTGACTCTAGTGATGGTTGTTAGTAGGCATGCAATTATGGAACTCAATGTTCCGGGTAAATAATTACCCGGTATAATTCTCGGGTAAATTCTGGGTATTACCCGGATAGCGAATCCGGATATATATCCGGAATTACCTGGGAAGCAAAAAAAAAAAAAAAAAAATTTACCCGGGATAAAATTTGGAATGCTTTTTGTCCGGCTTTTACCCAGATAAATTATACTATTCCACAACATTTTTTAGTCATGGCAAAAAAAAAAACTTAATTTTATTATTATTATTTTTTAAATTCGGGTAAAATCCGAGTAATTACCTGGATTTTACCCGGTTATTCCATGGATTCATTCCATGGAATTCCATAGAATGCACTATTTATTCCAAAATTGCATCTAGTTGTTAGGCCCTGTGCTTCGGATTCCAAGGGCCTTTGAGGACTCATGTGGAGAAGCCTAGGTAGACCCCTTGTCACTCTTCGGTGGTCCCCGGGATTGCCTTTGATGCCGATGGGGGTGTGAGGGCGTGAGCAACACCACCCGATCCCCATTTTTTCCTTAGCAAGAAAAAAAAGGAATTTTGGCCACTCATTATTATATTATTGTCGTTTTTAAGGCTGTTGTTTTTTAGTGCGGAAGTGTGTTTACACTCTAGTGTCGTTTCTCAGGGCTTATGTCGTTTTTTAGGTTTTCTGTCGTTTTTAGGTCCGCTGTCGTTTACACTGTCGTTTTTCAACCTGATGTCGTTTTAGATTTACACTCGTTTTATATTTATGTCGTTTTCACATAATATTGTCGCTTTATGTTTTATGTCGTTTTCTATCAAATCTTGTCATTTTTCAACTTTCATGTCGTTTCCATATACATGTCAATTTTTACTTGCAACAATATGAACGACCTAGTACAAACAAAATAATACCACATTAATATCAAACTACCCAATAATTAATTCTAAAATCGAACATAAAATTTTCAACATTCCACTAATTTCATAAATCACAATAATTCTAATAATTCCAACAATTCCAAATATATCCACCAACTGCAAATTATTCAAAACAATTCCAACATAACTCGTTTCTCTTACAAACTCATTTCTCTTTTTAGTCGTTATTAGGATTTTATATAGAAGAATCACGAAAAGGGAATAAACAGTGAATATAACTCGTTAACTTGGTACCAAAAAAAAAAAACTCAACTCTTCAAAATTATTACTTTCCAAAAATTTTACAAATCGAACAAATAAATAACCCAACTTCAACAACCCACAAAGCCATTGTACAAATTCTACTCCAATCAAATATACAAAAACAATACAAAGAATGAAAAAAAAATATTTTTGCAACAAAGAAACAAAGAAAAAACCAAAACCAAGTACACAAGAACTTCAAGTTCAACAACAAAGAGGGCAAATGATCAACCCATTTTCATTACACTTTGGGCAAACATTGAACCCTCCATCATCATCACCACCAATAACCTTGCGACTGCCATTGCAATTGAAACACACCACAAACCTAATCCCTCCACACCCTTCACAAGGGCAATTAGACCCATCAATTGGGACATCTTTGAAGAGAGGCCTTAGCTTGCCTTGCTCATGGAGCCCCAACACCTCCTCCGCCCCGCCGACGTACCGGCCCCTCACGAAGAGCTTCGGGGGGACGGCCCCGGCCCCGAGGACCCGCCGCAGCTCCTCGCGAAACTCGGCGTGCATCGACACGTCCCTCTCGAAGTAGAGCACCCGGAAGCTCTCCAGCAGGAACCGGATGCTGCCGCAGCCCTCGAAGGTCTTCCGGATCCCGCGGAGCGTCGTCGTGTAGAGGATCACGCTGTCCGAGCCCCCCGGCGGGCACTTCTCCTCGAATTCTAGCAAAGGATCGCCTTCGTCTTCGTCTTCGTCTTGTTCCTTTTGCTCGATTCGAGGGGATTTCGATGGCGGCTCTTCCTCGTCTTCTTTTGCTTCCTCGATCCTGTTCCGTTTGTCTGATTCGCTCAATCTGAAATGCTCGGCCACAGCCCGATGAAACGCGTCGAGGAGATTCGGATCGAATAGGCTGTAGGAGTTCAAATCCGGCTTCCGGAAAGACGAGACGTCGATCTCCGACAAACCCGGCATTCTCCGATTCTCGATCTCCGGAAGCTCCGAAGCCTCCGAAACTCTCCTCTCTCTCAATCCCCTCTCTACTATCACCGAAATCTCAGCCTTCGGCTTCAAGCAACCCGAGCCCTTCTTCTCCATTGCCGGGCCGATATTTTCCTTGTCCTCCAAATCTCCATTAAAACTCACTCCCTCTTCTTCTTCGTCTTCTTCGAGGTCTCTCATTAGCTCGGCGACATCGATAACTGCCGGTTCTTGCACTGCCACAGAACTATTATTCTTCTTCTTCTTCGGCTCTGTATTCTCTTCACAAATCAACATGTTCTGATTCTGATCTCGAAAGCTATTTTCACAAGAATTCACGACATACCCATTTGACGAACTTAACTGAAGGACTCGATTCTCTAGCATCAAATACCCAACCGGTCTCATCGACTTCATTTTCTTCAGCAATTTCCCTTTCATGCCCTTCATTGTCTCTCTCTCCCCTCCGAAACCCGCCCAGAGATCGAAAACTTCCCTTTTCTTTAGCTTCGTCGAAGATTTTCTCTTCTCGACTGAAAAACAGAGCTTGCTTCTCTTTGGGTTTTTTTTTTTCTCTCTGTCCAAACTTTATCCTCAACGGCTAGAAAGTTGTTGCCATGAATTTTAAATTCTCGAGGCGTAGTGTTTGTGGGGCAGAGAGATGATCCTCTGAATCTCGGATCACGATAAGTTTTTCTAGGCGCTAGGAATACGGGCCACGTGGTTAATTTTGGGAATATGCGAATCTGATATCTTCAAAGGACACGTGTTTGGTATATAAAGTGTGCGTGCATAGAAAAAAAAAAAAAAAAAAAGGTGAGATAATGTGTTTGGTGATATTATGATTGATCAATGTTTTGGTAAGTAGGGTTTGCGGGTAACGGTCATAATTGATTATAGATGGCCTGCTAGTGGTCTCTTTGCTCGAAGTGGACATAATTTTCTCAATAGTGTCTTTTATTAATCTTGCTTTCTTTATCTTTGCATTGGCTAAATACTATAATCCGACAAAGTAACAAATGAGAAATTAAATAAAATAACTAACCACAAAGTGTGAAAACGAGTTTAGAGCATCGTCGATACATGTACTGAAATCATGCTATTATTAAAGTATAGCATTTGAGCCAAAAAAAAAAAAAAATCTCTCCAATGTTCATATATTCAGGGGGCTTCTATTGACACCCCCATTTTTGCTCTTCACACCCCCTAAATAAAAATTAATTTTTTTAATATTTTTAATCATTTATTTGTATTTGTGTTGTTTCAAAAATACCTTTAAAAGTATAAAAATTTGGATTTTGTTAACCATTTCTTATTATGATCTTATTTTTTTAGGATGTAGTTTTCTTTTTCTATTATTATTTGAGTATGAACCTCATTGTAGTGCATACCCTCTTTTCCCAAAATCAAACTTGCAGAGCCGCACACTCCATTTTTTATACACACCAACGAAAATTGAAAATTATTTTTGAAAAAATGGTGTGTGCGGCTCTGCAAGTTTGGTTTTGGAGAAAGAGGGTGTGCACTACAACGAGGTTCATACTCAAATGATAATAGAAAAAGAAAATTGCACCCAAAAAAATAAGATCACAATAAAAAATGGTTAACCGTGATTAAGAAACCAAATTTTTATACTTTTAAAGATATTTTTGAAACAACACAAATACAAATAAATGATTAAAAATATTAAAAAAAACTAATTTTTATTTAGGGGTGTGGAGAGCAGAAATGGGGGTGGCAATAGAAACCCCCATCATTTATTTGAGCACATGTTATCTCCCATATCAAATTTAACATTTATAGATACATATACGAATCCAGATATCCGTACTTCCTTCTTGAGAGTGTCGGACTACAATCATTACCACAAAATACAAACACAAGTGTATATAAAGCCTTGTGTATATTTTGAAAAATATATTTATATTCTTGCTTTTCTTTCCACGGCAATGATGTTAGTTGCACGCAATGCCCCCACAAGTGTATAGATGCCTTAAACAACAACAATACATTCATTTCAAAATTCCAAGAGCTCCACAAAAGAGCTTCCTTGCTATTTAACCAAAAAAAAAAGTTATTTTTTATAGCTACCAAACAGTTAAAGTTCAAAAGCACTCTAAGCTAAGAGTTTATTTGATATAAGGAAAAGAAAGAAATTAAAAACAAAACAAAACACAAAAAGAAACTAAAATCAAGAAAGTACTTCAACTTGAACCATTTTTAAAGGTTGATTTCTTGGGGAAATGGAGCTTAATTAACTCTGGAAGCTCAGCTAAGTCAACCCGAGTCTTGCCCAGCAAAATTGTCCCCAACTTTGCATCACAGTTGATCACATTCTTGTCGCTCGGATCCTAGCAAGAACAAGAAAAAGGTCTCAGCAGTGTCGTTTTTTAAGCGAAAAGTCTCGACTCGCCGATCATTGTGGACTGAATAAGCATCACAAGTAGATGATTGTCAGCAATAAGTACAACAAGATTCAAGTAAGAGCCATATTTCCAATTCCCAGATCACCAAAAAATCAATCAGCTTCGACTATAGGAGATGTTCCATGTTTTGAACATGTAACATCTCGATGTTCCTAGTCATGTTTAGGTGTTCCTAAATCCAAGCAAAAAGCACAACATATATAGACAGACAATGTCAAGATTTGAAGGACCTGAAGATTGTGCTCCTTGATATACGACCAGACACGCATGAAGCAACCGAGGCGAGACGTCTGAGACTGACCCATGAAATCCCTGAGCGGCGTGGGAAGATTCGCGATGTCGATCAAGCCGGCCAGCTTCTTCGGATTATCCATGATGCTCTGCTTTATCCGCGGCAGCGTCATTTTCTCAAGCCTTGTTTTGGTTTCTTTCTGAAACTCGAAACCAGTGAAAAACACAAACGCAATCCTCAAATTTGAAGCGGCAAAATTACAGAACAATTAGCAGTTATCTATTTGCTTCACTTTGCTCAATTGTCTACTCTTTCATAGCACACAAGCCCATATTTCACCATAACTACCAACGATAACAATACAAATATTAACCATTTGCTAATATCAATAGCTGGGCATAGAGATATCTCTTCATACTTCAAATTCAAAAGCACAAAACCAAACCAAAAAAAAAAATGAATTTCAGAAACTGAGCATTGGTTTCTTTAAGTTATTTAATCAAACGCTTGGCGTGCAACAACAGAACAGTGTTTACAGAAACACGTGGCTGTGATTTTAGTTCTGAGTTGTGTTACAAGTAAATTGTAGAGGTAATAAAGGAGAGGGGAAAAAAAAAAAAAGTCATACCTGAAGAGTGCTCTATTTTATTCAGGTCCCAAATCGTAGTTTGTGAGTCCAAATTCGTATGTTTTTGGAGCGAAAATAACTTAAAAGAGACTTTTTGTGCTTTGACCGCAAATGCAACGAAGGTCTTGCTTTTTATTGCTGATATGGTTTAAGTAAAGCTAATGTATAAATTTGCCGTTTGCGTATACAAAATGATCAATAAGAATTACATATTCCACTATCTAATTCTATTGACTATTTCTCCACCTGTCCACCATAGGAATTTTTTTTTTTTTTTTCTGCCTTTATCTAATATTGGGCCTGTTTGCCCGTCCAGATTGGGCCACTGTTGTAGCAGGCTTCGGCTGGCCTAGACCCACATGAGAGTGGCCCAGTAAGGGTGTCCATATTTATTTCAGAGCTTAATTTCTTTTTTCTTTTTGTCTTTTCTTATAGTTCGTACTTTATACTCATAAAATTGACTATAATCATACACAGATGACATGCCAAATATCTTTTATCTGGTAATTCAGTAATTTTAATGTAAAAATACATTTTAGCATTTAATATATTTAATATATGTATAATGTATATAACGGTCACCTTAAATTACTCTTTTTCTTATCACTAGACAACTAGCGTTCATGCATTATTTTGGGTACTAAATTTGTTTCACAGACTATATACCGTCTTTTAAATTTATAAATATACCCTGACATTAATATGTAAAGTTATAAACTGCACCTTGAATGGCAAAACAAGTCAAACTAACGTACATTAGCCGGAGTTAAATGTTTTGGCTCGTAACATACATATTCACCATTAATATAATAATACCATATTCCTTCCATTACAATTAGGTACGTTAAGCCCTATAATTATAACACACGTCCCCCCCTATAGCATGTCATATATTTCTCTCACGTCCCTTTTCATTTCCCTTCTAAGAAAAAAAAAAAAAAAACCAATTCTCTAGCTCTCTCTAGCTTCTACAATGGCTAATTCGAAGACAAACTACATCGACTTGATCGCACCGGCGCTCGTAATTGCGGCACTGGCCACCGTTCCGTCGAACGGTTGTTCGGTGCCGCGGTCGTCGGGAGTGCAGTACTCGGTGGGGGACTCGCTTTGGACCATACCTCCATTCCCTTACTACTACTCTAATTGGTCCTCTTCTCATTTCTTCAAGACCGGCGACTCCCTTGGTAATTTTATCAAACCTATTATGCATAATTAAGTAAAATTCATTATGTTCTTCTCCAATAATTCATTTCCTTGATTTAAAACAAAACAAAAAAAATTAATAGTACAAGATTAAAAGTGCCCTAGTGCATGATATACTGGGCTTTTTAGTAAAACGCTCTTATAACCATAAATCTTATATCTATTTCATGTTTTTTTTATTTTTTTCGTATCTAGTTTTGTTTTATTTGAAAGTAAAGAAAAAGCAAATCCTATCTTGCTTCCTATGATAGCTTGGAGCAGAAAAATATTCTTACTTGTCATCTATATATTATGATATCTTGAAATTCTAAACCTATGTATGTTAAATTTCATGGTAAATACTACATAATTATTCTTATTATTGTTGTTAATATCATTATCTTTTTGCTTTCAGAAGGAGATAGTACATGTAATTTTGTCCGACGAACTCATTGCCCAAAATAGCTAACAGGGACAAAATTTTTAAAGAATATTGATTGTTTTCCCTCACGATATAATGCTCATCATCAATTGTTCTTATAATTTGTAAATAAAATTTTGTTCACACGTATATTTTCATAATTTGCATGCATGCAGTTTTCGACTTCGAAACGGGGCGTTACGACGTGATACAAGTTTCCAAGCTAGACTACAAGCTGTGCACGGTTTGGAACCCTATCAAGATCTTCTACGGCGGTCCCGCAATCGTTCCGTTGACCGAGCCCGGCGTCTTCTACTTCGTCTGCAACTTCTCCAACTACTGCGACCTCGGCATGAGGCTCTCCGTCACCGTCCACGACAGCTGCAGCGCCCGCAATCCCGACCCACCGTCACCGTCGCCTTCTCCGGCCATTTACAATAATGCTACGCCGCCGACGCCGAAATCTCCTGTGCCGGTGCCGATTCTGGCTCCGGCAGCGGCGGAGAAGTCCGCCGCGACGACGGCGACGACGACGATGATGATGAGGAGATCAATTTACAATATATTCGGACTCTTTTTGATTGTGTTGTTTTGAATTTTAGGTTTAGGAGGATATCAATTACTGTTTTTTAGATTGGGGTTTGAATTGATGGTTTTTTTTTAGGGTTCTGTGGACATTCTAGATGGATGAGATTCATTGTTGTGTTTTTGTTAAAAATTAATTTATAATATTGGATGTTTAAAAGGTACGTTTGTAGATTGTAGAAAAACCTTTTCTATGTCTATAAATTGGTCATTTCTCTCCAGAAACAAATTGAGTCATATATCAACTTAAATAAACCATAAATGAATTTAGAATGCAGTTTGGTTTGATATGGTTGCTGTGTTGTTTGAAGTTTTATTCTAAACCTTTTTGTTTGAGCTACGTATACCTGCGATTAGAAAGGAAATTCCACTGGCATATAATATAATGAGTAGGTTTCGATCGGTTTGGCTTGTATAGTTTGATAAATATACAAATTGCAAACTAAATTAATTACAATGTGATATAATTACTTTGGTTGGTCTTACAGTTGATCATTCTAAAACTTGGTAATATTGGACTCGTATAATCTGAAACAAATGTAACTCTGCTTTTATTTTAATTAATTGCGTATTAATAAAATTATTTTTTATTTGGATTATGAATCAAATAGGGTTTTGTTTTGGTGGAAAAACACGTAGTTTTTTTTTTTCTTTTTTGGTCTTAATGTATTCCCTTCAAATTTTAAAAAGATCCTTAAAAGCATTGAAAGAAAAAAAACGTATTATTATTTCGGTTACTCGAGTCTTAAGGGTCCTATTTTATTAGCCGTTACTATAAGAATAATTTTTCTATAATTTCTTATACTAAATACCTAATTTTTGATACTCAATTTTTCAAAAAATATAATAAAATATTAAAATGATTGAATTACTTACATAATGATAAATAGTGATAATTAATTTAATTTTTAAAAACATATACAAATAATTAACAAAATTATTAAAAACTCAATTACTTTAAAAATTTATTTATTTATTTATTTTTATTTCTTTTTTTAATAGTCGAAGTATATGGGTACGGTGTGTAAAATTTCTAACTTCGCGCGGTTACAAGATCGTATTTATTATAGTCAATTGGTCCTATCATAAACTTAGATACAAATCATCTTCCTGTCTGACTACTAAAATTTTGACATGTCATCATCTTTTTTTAATTTTAAATTTACTTTTTAACTCCGTTTCTTTGCTCCCGTTACATATGTTGATAAAAGACAAATCCTTCTCTCTCTTCTGGTTCAATGTCGACAAAAAGAAGGAAAAAAGAAAAACACAATAATTTGTACAACGAAAAATCTGTTATTGAGGAAAGCGGTTAGAATAGTATATAATTTTTTATATTTTTTATAGTATACGGTTTATAATAGTTTAAAAAATATATAAAATTAATTTTTTATACATAAATATATTACATTATTTATTAACATGTTATCTATTCATTTACAAATTTAACCAAAGATTTATATTTAATCGAAGACGAAAAAGATGAAAAAATATGTTTGTTTTTTTAATTTTTTATTTGTTTTTTATTCATTTCATCTCCGATTGAACATAATTTTAGTTTTAAATTTGATAAATAAATTGATAACTTGAAAATAGACGTTGTAATATATTTATGTATAAAAAAAATTTAATTTTATGTATTTTTTAAACTATTATAAGCCGTATACTATGAATAGTATAAAAAATCGTGCACTATTCTAGCCGCTTCCGTTATTTAGAGGCTAAATCTAGTTCTTTTATTTTTTTTGCTTGTTCTTACCGGTGGAGGTGATTAACTTCGATCATTATCTCACAATATCACTTTTAAATTTCCTTCCTAATCGAAAAATAAATAAATAAAAAACAATTGGAAAAATATTTGATCTGAATCGAAAACATCAGTAGCAAAAAGAAAATGTAGCTTCGCCCAGCCATCGTCGCAATGGCGTATCGTTCGTCATACGCAGGCAACAATTTTTCCGTAATGAACAAAAAGCATAATTTACACACTTTTGTTGTATCCACATTCAACCCAACTTTCGTCTATTTATATATTTTTTATTTTTACATCATTTGTCTTTTTATTTTTCATATTCCAGTGTGTTGGAAGCAAACAATAGACACGCAGGAGCATGATTATATAAGATTTGGGATAAAAAGTTTATTTTTACTTTTTATTTCTTCTATTGCTTCTTAGTTTTGTGAGAGCAACAACGGTCTTGACAATGACAAAAAGAAAAAGGACATGGAGGTCTTAAAGATAATCTGTAAAGCCATTCGAGACTTGAAGTGTTTTTTTTATATTTCTTTTCTTATTCGGAAGAGGGAGACAAAGAGAAGCATTTTGTTTTTCATTGTTCCCAAAGCGAAGAACTTTAATGTCACGGAGCAATAAACAGAGTCAAGGGAAAGTTTAGAATTTAACCAAGTTAATGACGTGTCAAAATTCTACTGGTCAGATAGAGAAGACGGACTGAGGATTTGGAGTCCAGATATTCTGTCATTTTTGTCAGTATCTTTTTTGTCTCTCCAATAAGATTTTAACACGTAAGTAAAAATATTTTAATTTTTAAATTACTTTGCATAAATTTGTATTATAACAATTATTTTTACTTATGCGTCAAAATCTTATTAGAGGGACAGAGAGACAACAAAAAAAAATATGACAGAAGATCTGGAGGATTTGGATCCCATAAGGAATTTTTAACCAATAGTATTTCTAACCATGTGCTCAAGAAATTTTTTCTTGCAACATTTCAATTTGAGAACCTTTATTACTACTCTTATTATTATTCAACAAAGTACTAGCTGGTTGTTACTCAAAAAAATGACTTAAAAATTGCTATGTTTTAATTTTCTTCCTCTGTCAGGTATTTTATAGACTAAACAATAAAGAAAATAAAAGGCTGACATACAAAAATGCAATTTTCAATATTGTTGAATTATGAGGCAAATATTTATTATCTTTATGGAATAGAAAAAGAATAATTATTTATTACGTATTACCCAACGGTTTTGAAGATTTATTATTAAACAGTACTAAATAATTTAAGAGTGACACATCCCAAAAAAATTTCTCTCAAATTTTTCATATCAACAATGTGCTTAGCTTACAATAAATGTATTTTTGAAAATGTGTATAGCCAATTACATGTTAATAAATTACATATCACATCTGTTAGTACGAAAAAGTTGAGATAAATTTCGGATTCACACATCAGTCATAACTTAATTTACCATGCTTTTGGTTGGAATTAATGCATGATAAAAAATAAAAAATAAAAAATAAAATAAGAACTTAACCAAATTCAAAGTAAACAACTGCTGTTTTTCATTTATACTACCATTTTTCAGTTCTAATGTTGTTCGTTTAAGAACAATGTCGTTTTCCATCTCTGATGTTGTTTCTACTGATATGATGTCGTTTCTTTAACATTTTCTTGTCTTCTTTTTCTTTGATCGAGTTTCATTAACTTTTTTTTATACAAATACCCCGATGTTGTGTTATCCTTGCAAGTTGCACCCTGATATTTTAAAACTAACACTCGTGCCTCCTGATATTTGAAAACATTATAGGTTTACCCCTTTTACTTCAATTTTTTTTAAAAATAGATGAAATCAGGGGGTATGAATACAAAATTTTAAAAAATCAGGGTGCATTTTGAGGGAAAAAAAACAACATAAGGGGGTGTTTGTGAAAATAAATATAGAATTAATTACTATAATTTTCTTAATTATAAGGTGTTTGATCTTTAAAAATTTATACAGGCACTAACAGATTAATGTTACGTTATTAATTCAATCAATTTTTTTACAAATTGTGACGGAGGGGGTATATCTATAAATTTTTAATACTTTAAGGGGCAAGAATGATAGTTTTTAAACCTTATGTTGCAACTTGTGCAAGATAGCACAACATTAGGGGGCGCTTGTATAGATAATCATTTTTTATTTGAACGAGTTTCTTTAACTTTTTTTTGTCGTCTGTTTACCAACTATATATTTACCAAGATATTAAAAAAAATTCAAATTTCTTCCACTATATTTTCACTATTTTATACTCAAATCCATCTAAATAGAGCAAATGATCATAAAAAGGCCATGTTTGTATTTCATGTTTTCTTATATACTTTAAAATTATAGTCGTAATCAAAGTTTAAAATTCTATCTATTATTTATTTAATTTTTCATTTCAAAGGTGCCATTAGTTGACTTCAGATCCAAAATATAGCATTAAATTTCGCTGTCACCTCGTTTGGTGAGTGGCCAAATCAACCAAAACAAACAAGCGAAAAAAGAATTCTAAAACAAAACAACTAAAACTTTTTATTTTTATTTTTGACCTTTTCCAGATAACGATTTTTCTTATTTAGCTTTTCAAGTTAAGATTATCTTATATAATTGTTCTTTCTTCTATACAAGTTTTTCCTCTTTTCTTGTTGAACATGGGTTGGTTTTAGAACAAGTTAGAGATGAATTTAGTGGTTAATTTCTCAAGCTATATATAATTCAAAGAATAAGCGTTTAGAAGTGTATATTTACAGTATTTCTTGCGTCATCTAAGTGCAAATATTGCAATGAATTATCACTTAAAAAAAAACTAAAAAAATTAACCCTTTCCCAACAACAACAAATACCAAAAAAAAAAAAAAAAAAGCAAACAAAGACTATACCACATCAACTGATACAGAGTTTTGCCTAACTCCAGAGCCTTCCGGAATCGGCAGACGAGTTGTAGGGACTAACTGAGAGACCCGAATCGGCGAGTTCCGACACACCGGGCACGTCGGACGCACCCGAAGCCACGGATCAACGCAATTCAAGTGGAAGAAATGAGCGCAATCCGGCAACAACAAGAGGATCTCATCATCCTTGTAATCAGCCAAGCAAATCGAGCAACAAGACGATCCGGCAGTTGGGTCACTGCCGGAATTTCTCTTTTTCACTTGCGAATAGAGAAGCTTCGGATAAGTTGCGAGAACTCTCTCGTCCAATCCGGCGGCCGGCTCGGGCGCGGCGGCGATGGCTATAGGGGAGGCTCTTTGGCGAGAGAGTTGGTATGTGGACAGCGACGACAAGTGGGTTCTAAAGAGGTAACAAGAAAGAGCGATTGTGAGGATAACAATTAGAACTCCGAGAGAGACTACTATGATATAAGCGGCTTCATTGATCATCTCTGAGCTTGAACTTGAAACTGGATTGATGGTTGTAATATTACTCATCTTTTAATGAATTGTAATATATATATATATATATATTTGTATGTAATTATGTATGTATATATATGTGTATGTATGTGTAGAGGAAGATAGGTGACACTAATAAGTAACTAGACGGATTTTGCTGGCTAGCTTGGAGAGAGAGAGGAGCTTTTGAGAGAGAGAAAGTCTAATGGATATAATGGGAATATAAAAAGTCATCTATCTATATTCGTGGCAAAAAAAGCTCATCTATCTATATCTATACGGAGAGAGAGACTAATTAGTAATTATTTTGCAAGCAATTGATAGAATATTGACTCTGAGCGAGAGAGACTAAGGGATGATATGGTGTACATATGTGGATTTTTCAGGGAAAAAAAAAGAATAAAAAATAAAAATATGTATATATGACAACTGAAAGGGACACAAAGAATAAACAATGGAAAAGACAACAGATCAGGTTCAACATTTTTATTATACTGGGTTAATTCGCGTGATATATATATAGACTCAACTTCTGAATGTTCATAATAAATTCAAGGTTTGTATATTAGTTTATGGTGATGTTGTCATGCGCTCCATTTTCACCTACTTCCTTGATCTTTCTGAGTTTATTCTTCAGAATTTTCTTGACCAACCTTCCACATTTAAAAAAAAAAATTGAAAACTTAAGTAAATAACTATTTTTTATATTGAATTTTTGTAAATAAAAAATAATTAAATTATAAAAAATCATTAATTGTTTATTTACTTGATAATAAATGTAATTGACGTAATTAGTAGAAATTGATTGTTTTTAAATAAAAATATTTTTTATTTTTGCTAAAAATGAACTACAGTAATTTGATTATTTCACTATCTGACCCGTAGACCATGAAAATTTATTAATTTACAGAATTATTAATTAATTGATAAATTAATAAAATATAATTTATAGAGTTATATTTTTTATTCATCCATGTATACATATCCAATTGGAGAGTTAAGAAACTGCGCAACTTGGGGTAAAATAAATATAAAATAAAATAAAAAATTAGTGGGGGCTGAATTAGAAGTTTTAAATTTTAGTGGGGGCAAAAGAGATTTTCAAAAGTTGTGTGGGGGCAGCTGCCCTGCTTGGCCCATGGCACAAGTATATTTCAATATCTAACAAAATAATAACGAAGCACATAATTTGATTTACACACAGATTTGCAATACAATACAATACAGATACGCCTGTCGGCATGTTTAAAAAACTTGGTGCCAGAAACTTTGTCGTTTTCGTATTTCAGAGAAGAAGCGAGGATGTTCGATGAATGACTGTCTTTTACTAAGAAATAGGAATTCACACATTGCCAGATAAGAAAGAAATTGTAGCGTTTATGAATTCTCAAGAGGCCCAGCTATAAACTAAGAAAACGACAAGATAGCTACAAACGACATGTACGGAAACGACAGAATACTAGAAACGACAATAAGCTGAAACGACAAATAAAATAACAGGAACAGAAAAGTGAAAGGGACATGGCACTGGCAATGAGAAAAATGCGGACAATATCTATTTTAAAAATAAAAGGACGATAATATCATCACAGAAGGATGAAAACGACAGAAAAATAAGGAAACGACAAGATCACTGCAGAAAAAAACCGACAAGAATACAGGGAAAAGACAAAAAATGACAGGAAGCAGCGGTTAACTAAAAACGACAGAATCATAGTAGAAGTGAAGAAAAAGTAAAACGACAAGACATAGAACGACATGAAAAATGGGAAAACGACAAGAAACTTGCAGAAAAGTAAAACGACAAGATTACTAGAAATGACAGTATCTCAAAAAAGCACAAGCAGTGCTGAAACGACTTGAAAAAAAAAAAAGACGTCGAGAAACAGCGATAAAGTGAAAACAACAGTATCGTAATAGAAGTGAAGAAAAAGAAAAACGACAAGACACACGATGAAAACGACAAGACATACAAGATAGCTGCAGAAAAGTAAAACGACAAGATTACTGGAATTGACAGTATCTCAAAAAAGCATGAGCACTACTGAAACGACATAAAAAAAAAAAGAAGTCGAGAAACGCCGATAAAGTGAAAACGACAGTATCGTCATAGAAGTGCGGAAATACATGAAAATAAAATCCCAAGAAATGGGAAGCTACAACAAAATAGAAACGACAATATATATGACAGATGTGGATGAAAAATAACATCACGAATTAAAGCGCAGTGTAAAAAATTAAAATACAATGATGACAACAGCAGGAAAACGACAAAGTTCTCGATATTGCTAGGAAAAATGGATATCATATCACAACGGAAGTGAAAACTATAGGCTATAGCTACCCAAAACAATCAAGTAAAATAACAAAAGAAATAAGCAAACAAGTTCAGAAAAAACTCTCTAACACGACAAGAGTAAAAATCTAGATGAAGCACGACATAAATAAGAACATCACTGTAGATGTCCGGAATCTACAATCAAGAATATCGGGTTTGGGGGTCTTTGGTCTCTCGATGGTTACTTCAGGGAAGTCTTGTAAAAAAGATTGTTAGTGACGCTTTGCCTAAGTCAAAGCGTGTTTCTTATATTTCAAGTGGTAAACATAAAATAATGGAAAGATTAGGGTTAGAGCCGTGTTTGAGTGGAGAGAGCTCCCTTCAATTGTGAGCTTTGGTAGAGTATTTATAGAGGGAGTAGAGTGTAACTTTCAGATTCTGTTAAGATTTATTCTCCTAATTTGAACTTCTAATAAAGATAATCCTCCTTTTAAATAGGCTTTATTGCACTGATGCCCCCTGAATTATACGTGTTGGAACACTTTGGTACCCCAATTTTTTTTTTTTGGCAATCGACTCCCTAAACTTGAAAATCCGTTGCAATTGCGTCCTTCCGTCTCAACTCCGTTCAAAATTAGACGGTATCTAGCATGTGCTTCACATGTGAGATATTTTTTTAGGGTATTTTGGTAAGTTTTAAGTTAAAAAAAAAAAAAAACATAATCCCTAATTCCCTATCCATCTTCTTCGTCTCTCTCCCTCTCCAACTCCCGCTCCCTCTCATCTCTGTCCCTCTCCTTTTCGTCTCTATTTCTCAAACTCTTCCTCTCTCTCAGATCTGCTCCGATCAGTATGTGGCGGGGTTGGGGTTTGGATATTTGGGCTTGGGTGGTTTGGGTTCAAGTCGTTGGGCGGGGTCATGGAGGTTCAAGGAGTTTGGGTCGCGTTCGTCGCGCGAGGGGTAAGGTTCGAGAGGTTTGGGTCGTCGTCGTCGTCACCGTCGTGGGGGGTTCGAGTTCGACGGGTTTGGGTCATCGTTCGTCTGGCAAGGTTTGGGTCCGAGGGGTTTGAGTCATCGTCGTTGCGGGGATTTGGGTGGTCATTGTTGCGGGAGGGTGGCAGAGGTTGAAGGTCGCCGAGGGAATCAAGCTCCACCGCAACGTCGGCGAAGGAGGCGACGGCGAGCACGAGGCGGAGGGGAGCGGCGTGTGAGGGCGAGCGAAAGCGCAAGCTCTTGAAAAAATGGCGCAGAGACCACAAAGAGGCTCTGCACAAAGGCCTCATCACCATCCACGATGTCGAAATGGCCGCCGCTCATGCCTTCCAAGAAGATGGCCTCAAGGTTCCAACAAAGTTCTCAATCAAGAAGACTTTGAAGCTTAAAAAACTCATGACTTGTAATTTGCACGCAAGCTTGAGCTGTGAATCAAGCCGAAGAATCATGAGCCGAAGCTCTTATATATATATATATACTTTTATAAATATTTATATTATATATATATTTACTTTTAGTGATATTTAAACCTGAAACATGTCTTTTGATGTGTTATATTCTGGTCTGGTTGTGTCACGCCAGAGAGGGGTTGTATCAGGGAGAAGAAGAAGAAGAGGAAGAAAGAAGAAGAGAGAGACATAGAGTGGGTTTTTGTTTTTTTTTTTTTTTATAAATTTATTGGAAGTGTTTTTGAGTTGAGAAAAGACCACGCCTGCCCTCATCGAGTGTTCATGTGTTAGGCACGTGCTTTATTCCGTCCAAAATTTGACAGACGTTTGCAATTTGGGGCAGATTGTGACTGATTTTGAAATTCGAGGAGCATTTTGCCAAAAAAAAAAAAAATTGGGGTACCAAAGTGTTCCAACAAGTATAATTCAGGGGGCATCAGTGCAATAAAGCCTTTTAAATATGATGGCCTACTTATTTAAAGGGATATTCAGTATCGTATCACATAGGTTCCCTAAATAAGCGGGTATGAAAATATGGTCCAACAGTCACTAAAATAGAATGATATGTGCACGATAAAATATATTAGAAAAAGAAATAAAAAATAAATAAACTGTCCACCGGCAACTTATCTTTGCTTATTGATTTGGACTAAAACTAAATGTAATATTTATAAAAATATCAAATATTATGACACAATTTATACTTAAATCTTTTTGTATTGCATTTATATTTCTACTATCATTGCATCATAAAGATAAGTAAAAATAATATATATAAAAAAGCACACTGATAAATTTTTTTACAGTCTTTTAAAAAGATGCTTTTCCTAATTTTTCTCATTTTTAACTTCTAAAATTCAACGTAATGATCTAAAGGGCTATATTAGTCATTCGACCACATCCTGGGCCTAGTGTTGAAAACTCCACCCTAGTTCACTACTTGATGACATCAAACTCTATTCTAATAGATAAATTTTGCCAAAATAAATAATCACTCTTTCATTAAGAAAAAAAAAAAGATTTCAGATCTTATCAAATTAATAAAAGTATATTACATATAACAAAATTTGATAAGTACAATACGACGGTTTAACAACGGTTGGTACCAACAATTTTTTTCTTCTTTTTTCACACATTAAGCATGGAACTTTCCAAAATTACATACATGCCATTACCTGCCCCAGCCGCAATTCTTGCCCTTCTCGGCCACTGTCCAGCGGAACCAAAGCTGAAAACACCGGAATCGGCGAGTCTCGACAAATCGGACACGTCAGACGAAGCTTGAGTGCACTGATCCACACACTTGTCATGAAGAAATGGCCACAATTAGGAAACAAAAGAACCATATCAACAAAAGATCAGGTTCAACATTTTTATTATATTGGGTTAATTCGCGTGATATATAGACTCAACTTCTATATGTTCATAAAATAATGCTAGACATACCAATTCTTTTATTAATTTTTTAATACTAACTTATGTGGCAATTGAAGTGTCATATTGTGATTGGCATCTATCTAATTAGATGATAAATACTCACTAATGATAATATGACACATGAGTTTGTATTAAAAAATTGGTAAAAAAAGTTGGTATGTCTAGCACTACTCAATTTGTATATTAGTTTATGGTGATGTTGTCATGCGCTCATTTTTCACCTATTTCTTTGATCTTTCTGAGTTTATTCTTCAGAGTTGTCTTGACCAACTCTCCACATTAAAAAAAAATTGAAAACTTAAGTAAATAACTATTTTAGTACTAAATTTTTTAAAGTAAAAAATCATTAAATTTTAAAAAATCATTAATTGTTTATTTACTTGATAATTAAATGTAATTGACGTAATTATTAGAAATTGATTGTTTTTAAATAAAAATATTTTTATTTTTACTCTTGATAATTAAATGTAATTGACGTAATTATTAGAAATTGATTGTTTTTAAATAAAAATATTTTTATTTTTACTAAAAATAAGCTACAAAAATTTGATTATTTCTCTATTTCAACTGGAGACTATGAAAATCTATTATTTTAACAAATTATTAATTAATCGATACATTAATAAAATATAAATTTATAATTTATTAATTTATAGAAAATTTAATAAATTATTAATTTATAGAGGTATATTTTCTTATTCATCCGTGTATACATCCAATTGGAGAGTTAGGAAATTGCTCATGTGGGAGTAAAATAAAAATAAAATTAGTGGGGGCTTAATTAGAAGTTTTAAATTTTATTGGGGGCCAAAAGAATTTTTTTTCTCCAAATAAAGGGGCAACAGTTAACTTTTTTAAAAGTTGAGTGAAGGGCAGCTGCCCTGCTCGCCCGCCATCGCACAAGTATATTTCAATATATCACAAAATAATAACGAAACACACAATTTGATTGACACACAGATTTGCAATACAATACAATACATATACGCCTATCGATGTTGGAAAACTTGGTGCCAGAAGCATTGTCGTTTGCGTATTTCAGAGAAGAAGCGAGGATGTTCGATGAATGACTTTGTCTTTTACTAAGAAATAGGAATTCACACATTGCCAGATAAGAAAGAAATTGAAGCTATAAACTAAGAAAACGACAAGATAGCTACAAACGACATGTACGGAAACGACAGAATACTAGAAACGACAAATATAATAACAGGAACGGACAAGCGAAAGGGACATGGCAGTGAGAAAAATGCGGACAATAGTTTAGCACAGGTTGTATTTGTACAAATAAGACGGAAAATAAAAACGACGACAATACCATCAGAGTAGGATGGAAACGACAGAAAAATGAGAAAACGACAAGATCACTGCAGAAAAAAAGACGACAAGAATACAGGGAAAAGACATAAAATATAAAAACGACAGGAAGCAGCGATTAACTAAAAACGACAGAATCGTGAGAGAAGTGAAGAAAAAGTAAAACGACAAGACACAGGACGTGAAAACGACAAGACACAGGAGATGGAAACGACAGGAAAATGAGAAAACGACAAGATACCTGCAGAAAAGTAAAACGACAAGGTTACTAGAAATGACAGTTTTCTCAAAAAAGCATAAGCAGTGCAGAAACGACATAAAAAAATTTTAAAAAAGACGTCGAGAAACGGCGATAAAGTGAAAACGACAGTATCCTAATAGAAGTGCGGAAAAATTAAAACCCAAGAAATGGGAAGCTACAATAAAACAGAAATGACAATATATATGACAGATGTGGATGAAAAATAACATCACGAATTAAAGCGCAGTGTAAATAAAATACAATGATGACAACAATAGGAAAACGACAAAGTTCTTATAGGTTATAGCTACACAAAACAATCAATTAAAATAACAAAAGAAATAAGCAAACAGGTTCAGAAAAAATGTCTAAAACGACAAGAAAGTAAAAAGCTTTATCCACCGGCAACTTATGTTTGCTTATTGATTTGGACTATAACTAAATGTGATATTTATATATATATATATATATATATATATATTCAATATTATGACATAACTTATACTTGAATCTCTTTTGTATTGCATTTACATTTCTACTATCATTAATAAAATATATTAAAAAGCACACTGATAAATTTTTTGAGAGTCTTTTAAAAAGATGCTTTTCCTAATTTTTCTCATTTTTAATTTCTGAAATTCAACGTAATGATCTAAAGGGCTATATTAGTCACTCGGCTACGTCTGGGACCTAGTGTTGAAAACTCCACCCACTGTCACTACTTGATGACATGAGAACTCTATTCTAATAGATAGCAACCAAAAAAAAAAACCTTTGCCAAAATAAATTAGTAAAAAAAAAAAAAAAAAACCATTTCAGATCTTATCAAATTAACAAAAATATATTACATATAACAAAATTTGATAACAACAATCTGACGGTTTAAAGACAGTCGCTACCAACATTTTTTTTTCTTTTTTTTTTACACATTAAGCACAAAACTTTTCGAAATTACATACATGCCATTACCGTTACCTACCCCGGCCGAAATTCTTGCCCTTCAAGGCCACCGTCCGGCGGAACCGAGGCCGAAAACACCGGAATCGGCGAGTCCCGACAAATCGGACACGTCGGACGGAGCTTGAGCCACTGATCCACACACTTGTCATGGAAGAAATGGCCACAATTAGGCAACAAAAGAACCATATCAACCTCCTTGTAGTCCGCCAAGCAGATTGAGCAGAAAGTGCTATCCGTACAAGCACTCGAATTGCCACAAAACTCAACATTCTTCAGCTGAGAAAACGTCATCTTCGGACAACTGCCGATGGTCCCTTCGTCCAGGCCTCGCTTCGCGGCCGATCGCTCGGCGAAGAGCGGGGCTTGGTGATCGGATATGTTGCGGGTTCTTAAGATGCCATAGCAAGCAATGGTGACGAGAAAGATGAGGACGATCGAGCCGAGTGAAAACATGGTGATATAGGCTGTTGGAGTGAGGTCTTCAGCTAGAGATGGGCTTAAAGAAGGAGAACTAGGAGTTGGAGTTGAGGCCATGTTTTTGTGTTTTTGTGTTTTTTTTTTTTTGTTGATGGTTTTGTTTTTTGGATCAATAATCGCAAAGTTTATTTGGAGTTGTTGTTTGGAGTTTCTGTGATGGAGAAGAATATTTGTGTGGTGGAGATGGGAAAAGGGCCCAGTTTTTTTCCTTTTTTATTTTTATGTTTGTGAATTTGTACTCCAATAGAGACTTAGAGATAATTTTGTCTTGAAGTGTGAGGTCCTGTCAATGGATATCTTATCTTCATATAAATTTTTTCAAGAATGTATCATTAAAGGAATAGATATAGTTTGTAAATTAAGAGAATAAATGTTTCCAATCTTATTTTCTATTTTATCATATTCAATTTTCACTTTTAACTTTATCTCTAATATAAGTGTCAATGTCAATACTAAATTCATCATCAAAAAATAATATAATGTTATATTTAAAATTGAATGCTCCAATGTATTTGTACTATTTTAAATATTATTTTATTTGTGCTATTATTTTTTTGGAAGTAAAATCATTGAGGGTATATGTTGTAGCCAATAATAAAAAAGTTGTAATAATGATTTTTTGGTGGAAGAGAACTTGATTTTGACTTTTTATTAAAGGTTATAAATCAATCGATCAATGAAGATTTTCAAATGATAAATTTTTTTCCATTTTAGTGTTAAAGTTTGGCACTAAATATAGCATTTGACAAAATTTTCACTAAAATATCCAATGCACATGCCAAAATCGGTACTAAATTTGGCGTAAAAAAATATTTTGGAATACATGTGTTAATGCCAATGCATGTGCCATTTTAGTAATAGTGATTTTTTTTTTGGTGTGAGGGATTTCTTACAATACAAAATGATAATCATCATTAATATTCATATTAAATGCTAAAAATTTAACCAATTAATGAATTATGGAATGCCAAATTTTGGTATATACTATTTTGATGTCAAATTTAGCATTTGTTAAATTTGACACTAATAATAGCATTGCATAGAGAATAATTTTTCTAATAAAATATCAAATTTTAACATTAACATATTAATTAACATTACATTGAAGATGCTCTAACTTTTTACATCAAATGTCAAAACTTGGCATTAGCGCCTAAAATGGCATTGAAGATGCTCTTAAAATGCCTAATACAATTAAGATGAAATAAGTAGTACAAACTTTGGCTAGAACCTCTCATTAAGAGAGTTGGCACTTTTTTGCTTCAACTACTCCCTTAAGACATTTCACTTAAGGATTCCAATAGTATTCTCTATACCTCTTTTGCAGGGGCGGAGTCAGGATTTTTCATAAAGGGGCATAAAGTCTTTGAAAAATCCTCAACTGGCCCAAATAATTTGTGTTGAGGGGGGCAAGTGAGGAAAAACTACATCTAATTTTTTTCTAATCACAAAATTTACTTACAATAGTCATGGTTTTTCATGAGGGGAGCATAAGGTCTTTGAAAAATCTCTAACTGGCCCAAATAATTTGTATTTACGAGTGGCAGGTGAGAAAAAACTACATATAATTTTTTTCCTAATCACAAAATTTATCTATAATATGATAAAAAATAAAAAATCCAGGGGGCATATGCACCCCCCCTCGTCCCAATGTGTCTCCGCCCTTGCCTCTCTGTATTACATTAATAAAAAATAACAACCCTTTTGGAATATAATAAATAACGATGTAATTAGGATTGGCCTTAATATTCAAGTTGCTTGCTAGATTCAACATTTGCTGCTGTATTGACATCTCTCTTTCTCTCTCTCTTCCTTTCTTTTTCAGGTATCGACATTTAAATACATAATTAAATAGCTCTGCTATGGATTCTTATTGGATGATCTTTTTTTTCTTCTTCTTTTGTGGGTGCGGAGTGGAAAGAGATCATCTAATCCATTTTTGCACTGTTTTTTTTAATTATCAACATAGTATTTGGATAAAATAAGGTAAAGAAAAAAATAATAAGTGAGTTTTAAATATAGCGATGCTATTTTATAGCTTTTTTTTTTTTTTTTTACTTTAGAGAAATAGTTCAAGTGATGTTTTTGAAGCGTATACTTTCAGTTTTAAAAGTGCCATTAGTTGACTTGACATAGAAACAGAACATCACTCAAATTTCGCTTGCGCACTTAACCAACTCAAAAGAAATATATATGTATATTAAAACAAAACAGAACCAAATAGCGTAACATTAATATTAAAATTCCAATATGTTTTGATTTGGCCAATCATTAATAAAATTCCTCCTCTACCATAACAATAACATATGTTTAGGTTTAGCAAGGACAAAATTTGTGTTAAAAATATCTTTGAAAGATAATTTGAAAAAGAAAATAATAATTACATATTACGCACCCTGTTTCATAAGGCTCAAGTGATTGTTTAAGGGGCTAATTCAAACTAAAAAATATATTCTCAAATAGAAAAAGGGTGGGGAGGTCGCCACCAAAGTTGGATTTTAAAAACACTGACGTATTTGAATTGTGTTTTTTTTTAATTATTAATTATATTTAAACCCGAGATGTTTGATATTTTATTTTTCTGCATTTTAAAATTCTTAATAACAATTAGATGTGGCAAAAACTATACTAATTTTTATACACTCTCGTTAATGTCTAATAGAAGTCATTAAAATTGTTACGCTTTATAGTCCGTTTGTTTTAAACATTTGAATGGTTTGGAACTGCTCAAAATTATTTTGACTATGATATTAATGGTCTAATGATTTTGAATAATTTCAAACCATTTAAATGTTTTAAACAAGTCATTATTTTTTTTTCTATAGTTCTCAATTGAGAATCTCCTTAAAAAATTATCAACAATCTTTTAATGAAATGTTCATTTTATTGATATACTATGATATATATACTAATTAAGATAATTTTCAGACATATCAACTATTCTATACATGTCAAATACGGACATTAAATCAAAAAAGAAAATTATATAGTCTAAAAATAGGGAAATTTTGGAATATGCCATTTCAGGACAGCTTATTTTGAAAAATGTCACTTTAGAAAAAGATTTGCGGTCTATGTCACTATTTAGTACTAGATTTGACCGAATTGCCCTTTTTTTTTTTTACAAATGACGAAGACAAGAAAGGGGGGGGGGGGCAACATAGTAATTTGATAGTGAAAAAAGTGACATGATATGCAATTGTGGTACAAGTTGCAAACTTGAATATCAAATGTGGCATGAGATCAAATTTTCTCTTAAAAATAGCTTAAATAGTTAAATTTCCCCTTTTGCTTTATATACCTTGGAAAAAAAATTGCCCTTTCCCTTTTGGCAGAGACTAACGTCTTAACAGCAAACATCTAATTCTTTTACGGTAATCACCACCATAAAAAATAAAAAAAAAACCCTATAAATGAAATTACAATACATTTAATGCTACCCCCTTATAAAAATTCAAAAAAGAAAAAAAAAGTTAGCTACTACTATACCACATCATCTGATACAGAGTGAATTTGCCTACTTCCTAAGCTTTCAGAAATTGGCTGACAATTAGGGCCTAACTGAGAGGCCCTAGGCAGCGAGTTCCGGCACACCGGGCATGTCGGGTGAGCCCGGAGCCACTGGTCAACACAACTCAAGTGGAAGAAATGAGCACAATTCGGCAACAACAAGACCAACTCATCTTCCTTGTAATCAGCCAAGCATATTGAGCAGCAAGGAGAGCCGGCAGTTGCGTTACTGCCGGAATATCGCTGCTTCACTTGTGAGTACAAAAGTCTGGGATATGTTGCGAGAATACTCTCATCCAATCCGGCAGTCTGCTCGGTGGCATCGGGGGCGGCGGCGGCGGCGGCGGCGGCCATTGACCTTGAGTGGGCTCTGAAGACGTACCATGCACGAATCATGGCTAGAACAACAACTATTAGTGCTAGGAGCATTGTGACATCATTCATCTTTCAGCAGGATTTTTAATTTGGAGTTCTGAATTTTGTGTTGTCTCTGGCGAAAGAGAGAGAAGAGAGATGAAAATTAATTATGCTTTGCTGCTTGGAGAGAGATTTCTATTTTTTGAGGGAAGAGAAAGTCAAATGGTTTGGATGGACGTACTCAACCCAAGAAGAAAATAAGAGAATTAATTAATAAGAAAAGATATAAAAATGTGACATGTGATTACGACGCAAAGAAAAAACCATGGGCGAGAGAGAGGTTCAACATCAACCATTATTATTTTTTATTTTCTTTTTATTTTTTGCGTGGAGTACTCAACCTCTAGTTAGATATGTACATATATAAATAAATGTAGGTAATATCGGTGCAAATCAATTTGATGGTCATATTCTTTTTAGTTCGCTTTCATATAAATTTCTTAAATGTTTCTGAATCCTTTCTTTAGACTTGTTCGGGAATCCAGAAGTTCTGAATCTTGCTTTGAATCTAAAATTATATATATATATATATAAATAAGGACAATCGCACAAGCGCTAAAGGGGACACCGGAGTGACGCGGACTTTGACTTTCCGATATTGAACTCAGCATAGTTTAATAGAGGAGGGTAAATCTTTAGAAGAGTAGTCACTTGTGAGATGAGAAAATCTAATTACCAATCGTCACTTATTTATAATACTCACCAACCTAGTTTCCTTTTTGAAGAGATCGTTTATTTTGAGAATTATCTCAATTTTAGGATGTTTAAATTTCTCTTGTCATTAACTTTTAGAGATTTTGGGAAATATTTTTATATATTTGAATTGATTATTACTCAACTCAAGATTTATTCTTTATTTTAGAAAAAAAAAATATTGTTTTTAAAAATGTGTATTTGAAAAGAGATACAAAAATCTATCTCCGAGTGCTCCTCGACCCGAGGACCTGTATCTTAAATCGTTTTGGGCTCCTCGACCACGACGACCCTGGGAGCCTAGTGCCCGACTAACTAATTACCAAAGATGCCTAATAACAATATAAGATATGAATGCTATAAGAGCGTGTGTGTCGACTGGTGGGAGATGTGGAGAGAGAGAATGAGGAGTGAGAAGATTTTGAGATGTTATTAAGATTGATTCAGGTAAGCAGTGAATTTTTTAGGAAATTCAAAATCTATAGTTCTAAAAAGTTTAAATTCTTTCTAAATTAGCTAGAAAGATCTTTCTAAACCTGAAATTAGAGAAACTGCTAATGGAGGTTCAACTTAGTTGATAAGTCTTTCGTGGTTTAGGCTTTAATGGTTTAAGCTTGAGTTAGCTTTGTCTGAAACACGTTCTTAATTAAGGTTGATCGACTTATTTAAAAATTTAAAAAAAAAAGAGAAAAGGGTCTTTTAAAAAAATTTAATAATCCACAAACATATTATATGTTTGTGAATTTTAAAAAAATAGCCACTGTTTATAAAATAATTTTAAAAAATAGTCATAGTTTCAAAACATTTAAAAACAAGCAATGTCAGAAATTTCTTATAAAATTTTTGCCTAGTGTCAGAAATTTCTGACAATATTTTTATGTGTATTTTTGTTTTCTTAGAAATTTCTTACAGTTTTTTGGCTAGTTTTTAAATTTTTTCAAACTGTGTCTATTTTTTAAAAATACACAATACAAAATGACTATTTACCTAACTGATCTTATATGTATTCACTAAATTATTGCCTTTTACACAATAATGTTGTAACTATATACTTTTTTTTTCTCTCTTTTTTCTCTCTCCCTATCTGTGTACCAAGCAAGGAGAAGAATTTTTAATTTATTTCTCTTTTCTTTCGCAGCAAACAATACATTGTTTGTAGGAAAAATTCTAAAATAATTCATGTGCTTTACTAAAAATCTAATTTTATCCTTGTGTTTTTTATAATTCCAATATGATCCTTCGGTTTTTCAAATCAGCATAAAAATATCCTTCAACTCAAATTTGTGTTGACTATAATGCTTAGATTTTTTTGCAAATGGCCAAATTGCCCTTTAATAAAGAACAAAATAATTAAGAAAAAACTTTACAAAAATAAAAAATAGTCCCCGATGAACTCTACCGTCCCGTCCTCCGACCTTTACCCTGTCCTCGACATTCGCGATGCCGGCCTCCCTTCCCCGACGTTTTCGCCGCCCTTGTCCGCCGCCCTCGCTCCTCCTCTGCCATTTCAACATTCATAGGACGAACTTCCTACATCCATATTATTCAACGTCAGTGCAACAATTTCTTCTTCCGGCTTTGAGTACTCTATGTAGGCAAAATGCCTTGATTCATTTATTGTACACTCAACAACTGTGCCACATAAATTAAAAAATTGTTTCATTTTTTCCATAGTGAGAAGTGGGCAAAGGTTGCTAAGTTGTTCCACCGTAAGATTGCTAAGATCGTTAATAGCCATATGAAATCATACATATTTCAAAAACAAAAACAAAAAACTAACAACATGAATTAATCTAGATGAGGACGAAATCAATCAAGTAACAGATTACATAAACTAAAAAACTTTAAGGCCATACAGAGCATCTCGAAACCAAGAGAAAATACCATATGAATACAGTACCCATGCATTCTTCTCAAAATCTTATCCACTCCAAACACACACACTTCTCTCTATCTATTCACAAACCCAACAATTTCACAAACCCACCTTGCTCGAGAGAAAGAGTGAAAACAAGAGTGAGGGCGTCGTGGGGGTGCACCAAGTCGAGCTCCGACAACATCTCCGACAAGGCCGAGCTCCGCGAGGTCTCGGAGCTCTCGCTCTTGTTCGTGCAAGGCATCATTCGAGGCCCTCGTCTTCACCGCACATCAGCTTCACGACCTCTCGCTCGCGAGGTTAACCGCGAAGATCCGATTCGGCGGCGACGAAGAGGACGCGCGAATCAGTGGAGCTGGAATTTTGGGCGAGGACGGAGGCGGAGGACGAGATGAGGAGGAGGGAAAGAAGAGGAAGGAGATGGTCAAGAGGAGAGAGAGAGGGGTAGAGACAGAGAAATCGAACTCAAAGAGGGGATAGAGAAAGAGATTTTACTAATGGATAATTAGGTCATTTCACTTAGAAGAGTGCTACGGTCAGACGCACGTGCGCGTCTGACCAATCTTGACCGTTTATCACCGTAGGAACGGCTACGATTCGTCAGACCGTAGCAATTCTCTTTCACTTATTATCTTTGACAAAATTTAAGTCCAAAGGTAGTTTTATACGGATTTACAAAACTGAAGGATTGTTTTGTAATTATAAAAAACATAGTGATGAAATTAGATTTTTGGTAAAAAAAAACAATGATTATTTTAGAATTTTCCCTTTGTTTGTAATGGTTCTGAAACGACAATACATAAAGTGCAATAGCATGCAGAAAACGACATGACCCAAAAATAACCTAAACAATAAATATAAGGTTATATAAGATCCACTTGTAGCAAAATAGTATTGGCTGAAATTGGAAAATAATCAAGTTACATACACTCAATATTTTTAATTGAAAAACGACAAAAGCTTCGTTAATGACAACAAATTGTACAAAATTGTACTCATGCATTAGTTACTAGATCATTTTGCATAATTTTCGCAAACTTCTAATTTGTTAATTTCTTTAGAATATTGATGGATTTTCTAATCACCAAATTCCATATGCAAATCTAATAAAAAAGAAAAAAGAACATAATCTGGGTTTTTTTTGGTTTAAGAAAGGAGCGAAGAAAATATGGTTAAAATTAAGTTCACCAATGAATAATTAATGATGTCTTATGTCCCCCTATAAAATTTCCTAATAACGTTACAGCTTGCTTTTCCAAATTTTGGAAGCATGACATATTGTGATGTTGACAGATAAAGATATAACAAGGAATATTTAGAGCTTGACTAAATGTGGGCCTTCTATCTCAGTCCCAGTCATTATTTCTTTTACTTTAAATCTTTAATTATAAAATTGAATCAGTCTTTCCACATAAAGTGCGTACAAAGCATGATAACTAACCATGATATTTCTTTTGGGAGTGTAATTTTTAGCGTATAAAATCAAATATTGGCCCACTCTTTATAAGCTTAAGCTTTTGAGAGAATCGGTAAACTAACATGACATTAGAGCAGTATATGCGTCTGTGTATCTTAATTATACTACCTGTTCGACCATTTTTACATTATGAGTCTAAATATTCATGTGTAAAATTTGTCTAATATAGACCACAAGTAATTAATAAACTGACCCCACACGTGACGGAAAATGTTAAAGAAAAGAGTATAATGTTGGCCCGCGGTAAGCTAACACAATCTACGATGCAAATAACTAATGATTCTAGTTATACATTTAAAGTTGAAATCCTAGAGTGCCAAGAGATTAAAAAATTTAATAATAATTTGAGCCTTATTCCCCTTACTATTAAAAAAACAGCTATTTTATTACTGATGAATTTTTAGTCCCAAAAATTAAAAATCTTGTGAATATGAAGTCAAATTTTAAATAGTGATTAGTATACGCAATAGGGTCTATACTATCCAAGTGTCTATATTAATTAAGGCTGGGGAGTTTAAGGCGATAGAAGTTAGGTTCTACTTGCTACTTGTCATTGTTTAGTCTATATTTAAAATAAATTATCAACGTCTTAAAAAATTAACAAATCAATTATTGGTCAAAAATCAAAAGTATAAAAATAAAATCACAATATCATATAATTTAAGAAAATTACTATTTTCTTAATTAATTAAAATATTAACCATTTCTTAAAATACTATTTAAAAAATAGCTATTTGCTTTATAATATCTAGAAGAGTTAAAATCAAAATCCAACTATTGGCCTAGAGAAGAGGCCTAATAATTGATGCCTAATGACTTAACCATGTACATATATGTGTTGACTTGTATGTCTAGGATGTGTGTAGTGTAGGTGTAACTTGACTGATCTAATAATGACCATTATGACCAATATTTATTGGTTATATATTAACTCAAGTAAGAGATGTAGAGCTCTCTTATCTCGAACACTGCTCAAACTAGCTTAAATCGCTAAAAATAATTTTAGAAATAATCAGAGTCTAATTTGTAATTGAAACTAGAAAAAAAATTCATCAAATTAAAGGTGAAGTTTTAAATTTTTCTTGTCGTTAAGAATTTGTAATTAATTAAGTGTTTATTTCAAAGATATTCGAATGCTTATTGAGAGTGAAAACTCAGTCGCATCTGATTAAAATACTTTATAATGAAATTAGTACAATAAAAATAATATACCAATGACGAGTACTAGTCATTAAATCTACTTAAAATAATCAAAAAAATTATTGGTTATAGTTTGTCACTACTAATGTCTATTAAATTATTTGGCTATATAAATCAGATTAAATATTCTTGATAAAGATGAGATATTAAAAAACCGTCATTGATCTGTCATTATTGGGTGTCCAAGTTGTCATATGATATAACATTACACCAAATTCTTGTAGCCATTAATAATAAAATCAATTCTTTAAATAGTTCAATTAATTAATTCAATAATTTGGTTAATTTATCACTACATTATCCTGTGCTACTTGATACAATTATTGTATTACATATAAGGCTGTCCCAAAACTTAATTTGGTCCTTTTTTTGGCAAAACAATTTGGTTCAATTTAACCCCATATACAATATATCATTTTCCCGAATAACTTTGTAGCTCTCAGACAGCGCAAATAGCATATTGTTTATCATGTGATAAATTTAGTTCATTGCTTATTATTTTACTTTTTTCTAAATTAATTTACTATAATGAATTCATGGAATACTCGGTTTAGATGGCATATATTCGATATATTTTTAATCAGAATTAATTAAGGGTAATAGTCGCAATCATTTGTTTCATTAATCTAACGGTGCTTGAGCTTACCTTTCTCAAGAATCTTGCTACATCATGTTGACTTAAAAGCTAAAGCAGCAAATTAGCCGTGTTGTCTTCCTTTTTACGTATAGCTGACTTTTTTTGTAACTCCCTCTCAAGATCAAAAAAATAAAATTTTCTACGAAAAGAATTAAATCACAATAATCTTAAATTATATGTCACAATCTCTTTTTCACTTTTTAAATATATCAATATTTTCGTGTGACTATAAACTATCTTAAAAAGCATAATGCAAGTCTAAGGAGCCGATTTCTTTAATCTCACGGTACGTAGTTGTAAAAACAACAAAATGAGAATTTTAAATATAGAATGCTATTGTCATTCCTTAATTTAGGGTAATTCGATGGTGCGTGCGTATAGTGTAAACATGATTATGTACTTGGTGTCAGTCTAATAAAGAATAAATATTGGTCCGTCTTAAGTTATAAACCATTTAACTTTATGCTTTTTATCTATACTTAAATTAATATTTCTAGTATTGTTTGCAAAAAATTAATATTTCTAGTACCTCTAAGAATTAGCTCGGTAGCACGATCCTCCGTAAGAAAGTTGAGGTCCCAAACTGAACTAATACAGACTACTCTTTATATTACTTACAAGTTCTCTTAAATATTTTTTTTATTTATTTATTTCATAGTTTGAAATTTAGCTCTTCATGCTTTAAATTTTATGTTATCTGAAATTGTTAAAAGAATATATTTTATGGATAAAAAAATCGAATAAAAAAATTTGAGTTTAAATTCTCTTGCTATAGCACTAATATTAACAAAAAGTCAAATTTAAATCCTTGTAAAATATTGTATGGATTTTTATACAAATGGGCCTTATATTTCAAAATTGGGGGGAATTGTAAAATGATAAAGTCAATTTTTAGTGCCACTTAATAATAATCTATGTCTCAAGTTGTGTGCTCTATTTATTTTCACTCTATGTTCATAGTGCAAACTTTATGCTATGTGTAAGAACCGTTTTGTTAGAAGGTGTTCTTTGTTAATGTCAGAAACACCAACAAAGAACACAGGGTGATATAAAAACGAGATAAACAACACAGGGTGCAGAATAATAAATGAGCAGAATAATAAAATGACACGGGAGAATTGGTTACGCAGTTCGGCAACGCCTACGTCTGCGGGGCCACGCCCAGATGTAAAAGATCCACTAGAAATGTCCAAACAAGGACTCACGGACTTATACAAGACTGGAATCCCTCCACTCTCTTCCGCCGTTCTCCCTTTTGACCTAGTGATCTACCCTTGACGAGCTCCCCTCGTCCTACACAAACACACTCCCGTGTGACACCAGGTTTATACAGTTTACAGTTGAGTAACACCCATAAAGAACACCCTCACCGAATACACTCTTCTTTCTCACAAGAAGGAATACATGAACAATTCTCTCTCACTCTTTTTTTCTCTCAAACCCAGAAACGTACAGAATTACAAAGTGAGTACATAGAATTGTCTTCAACTTGAGAATATAAAGATTAAGCCAAGAGAGACTTTTCCATAAATATCACACATTAATTATTCAATTAAATGTGTGATATTCTCTTCATTACTTCGGTGAATATTGCTTCATAAAGTGAGAATATCAGCAAAGATCGACATGAGCTGTAGAGATGAACATCAGAAGCTTGGTCAAACAATCTTCTAGAAACTTTCCTTTCTCGTACGCCAGACCGGGTGTTACAAACACCCAGACAGGGTGTCTCAACCTGTGTGTGAGTAACACCCTCAAGAACACCCATGCCGAAAACTCTCAAATGAAGATTAAACTAAATCTCCAATAAATGCCGAATATTACCATTCCATATAAAGAGAGATTAGATGATATCAAGCCAATTAATTCCAGCTCTCTCAAGATCAAGACAAATCATCCAATAATAAAGGCAAATTAATCAAGCATTAAAAGCATAATATTGGATAATTAATTTGCAAACAAAATGCCAATTATAGAAACACTAACAATCTCCCCCTTTGGCATTTTTGTTTGGCAAAATCCCATTGAAGAAGATTATCCAATAACAGGCTGTCTATAGTTCTTCAACAATTAAACGAATCAAATGAAAAGTTGAAACACCAGGTGAAGTAACACCTTGGTAAGAACCAGAGTCTTGAAGCGGAAGCAAAAATAACAGAAAGTTTCAACAAATAACTACTACTCCCCCTTTTTGCCAACCAAAAAGACAAAGACAAAAAGTAGAAAGTAGAAAATGACCAGACAGCTTAAATGCTTGATTTGTCCACAAGAGCTGGATCTTCATCATCAGCAGCAGCAGTAGAGGTGGAAGCAGGATCCTCAGGAGCAGCAGAATCTGGAACACCGGGCTGAACACTTGTAGAAACACCACCAGATCCAGAAGGAAGAGATGACAAGGAGGCACCAGTGGACTCCAGCTTACTGATGAAAGCAATAGTCTCCTTCTTCCTTACTGCAATACTCCTCTCCTGAGCCTCAAGAAACGCCAGATCAGCCTTAAGAAACCTCAGAGTAATAACACGAT
Organism: Boehmeria nivea var. tenacissima; assembly: GCA_018132145.1. NCBI lineage: Eukaryota > Viridiplantae > Streptophyta > Magnoliopsida > Rosales > Urticaceae > Boehmeria > Boehmeria nivea. The sequence goes on along the minus strand of CM030875.1, from coordinate 14,257,921 downwards.
CATCCTGTGACATGGGTGTTGCAACACCCTTAGAAACACTGGGGATATCAGGAAACAGCAACTCCCCCTGAATATCCTGAACATGATGACCCTGAAACAGCTTCTTGCTGATGGAGAAGTCCTCAACATCCTTCTCAAGCTTTTCTCCTGCACGAACCACATCCACATTCTGACTAGCCATGATCCCAAATATCAGAGAGGGATAACCAACCGATAGATTTGCAGAGGAGCACTCGGCATGGCGAGCAATCTGGTTGAAGATGAGTTTCCCAAGGTTGAAGGGAACACCCGTTCCAATCTTGAACAGCAGAACAGCAACCGACTTAAGAACCCCGGTCCTGTGATTGCTCGGAAGCCAGTTGGTGACAAGCAGCTTATGCAGAATAGCATACTTGGAAGTCAGCTTGGAGGCAGGGAAAGACTTGTTCTTGCCCCAGGTGGTATTGACACCTCCTGTCAGAGTGTTGATGATCTCATCATAGTCCGGAATAAACATGGCCTCCTTGATATGACCACGACCAAGATACTCATTAATGACCGCAGGAGTGAACTCAAAGAAGACCTCACGAACAAATGCCTTCCCATAATCGTCAGCGTGTGGATCAAACATGTCTTTGATCAAATTCACATAAAATTCCAAAACTATCTCTGTGACATATGGTGCAAGATCAGAAACAGACCGATACAAGTGCTGCTCTTTCAACAAATCCACAATGCCCGACTTCTCAAAGAAATCAGAATCGACAGACCTCTCAGCAATGAAATTTCGGTAACAAACATCATCCCAGAATTTTTTAAGACCTTCAAAACGAAGTACAATGGGTTGAACAGAACCTGGAGCAGAAGGAGACTCAGAAGATGGATCGAGACTCCCCCTGACTTTGATGTTCTTCCTCTTGGCTGAACTGCCTCTAGCAACACCAGGGCTAACATGACCCTTCCCCTTAGACACCTGCTTCTGCTTCTTTGGAGGTGGAGTATCTTCCTCTGATGCTAGACCAGCATCAATTTCAGCATCATCTTCAGAGTTCCACGCTTCATCTTCAGATTCCACATCAACAATACGAACCCTCTTTTTACCTTTCTCCTTAGAGACTGAGGCAGAGGCAGATTGACGAGATGACCTTCGAGGTACCCCTGGGGGAAACTGATCAGTGAAATGAGGACCCCGAGCAGAGGATGGAGCAGGCACAGCCGGTGGACTCTCAGAGGGAGGAACAGCAGGCTCATCTTCTGGTGTTGGAACACCAGGGGCAACAACCTCCTCAACGACAGTGTCAACTTCAACATTCACAGAAGGGGGAACAACGTCCTCACTAGCCGGTGTTGGAACTCCAGGGATGACATCTTTTTCAACAGCAATACCAGCAGTAACAATCACAGAGGGAGGAAATGCAGACTGACCTGAACGAGGAGTATTACCCTCGGAATGGATGGAAGTAGAGATAGCATCTGAATAGAGGGAATGGGATTCCTCAGACTGAGCTCTGGGGATATCTAACCCAGGTGTTGCAGACCCAGTCGCAGGAACACCTTCGTCTTCTTCAACAGGCTCTTCTTGGCGCGAAGAGCGATTCAAAACCTCTTGGAGACGAATAACAGCTTCCGGCGGGTTGAACGGAACAATCTCCTTGCCAGCAGAGTCGGGGATTGGGTCAGTCTGAACGGGAACCGGAGGGTCAGAAGAACCCTTATCTGCCTTTGTGGGTTTCTTCTTGGCCGGAACTTTCTTCACCGGCGGAGCCTTCTTTGCGACTGCTTTCTTTGCCGGAGCTTTCTTCGCCGGAGCTTTCTTTTTCGGCGGAGATTTCTTCGAACCAGACCCACTACCTCCTGCTGTTTTCACCATCTTCACCGAGCACGATAAACCCTCGCGACCTAAGAGAAAATTCCAGACCCAAACACCCGCACACACAAACACAAAAAAATTCCCAAAACTTCAAGCACAACAATGGTGATCACAGGGACAAGAAAATCGCCACACGAAAACACCCAAACCCAAAATCGCAGACCCCACTCCGAACGGTTAAGAAACCGAAAAAGAGCAATCACCCTAGACACAATCTTTCCACTCAATCACAAGAAAATCGACAAGGAAATGAGAAAGGAAAGTCAACACAAGAGTGGGGTAGAGAATCGTGGGTCACGATCGAAAAAGGGAAAAAGGAAAATCCCAAATTTTTCGGAAGAAATGGGTGTAGAAGGAAACTCCCAAAAACCACCTTTTAAGGCTTGTCGAGGAAGACAATCCTGGGAAAGGCTATGGTGGAACACCGAAAAACACAGCACCTGTACAATTTTTTTTTTTTTTTTTTACATAAACGACAACTAGAGAACTTAAGCAATACAAAGTCCAATTTCGGACCTTAACTCCTCAAACCTCTTGTGATCAAGGCCTTTGGTGAAGATATCAGCAAGCTGCTTCTCAGTGCTCACATGTTCCAAGCTGATGATCTTTTCTTCAACAAGTTCTCTGATGAAATGGTGCCGTATGTCTATGTGTTTGGTACGAGAGTGCTGCACCGGGTTTTTGGAGATGTTTATAGCACTGGTGTTATCACAGTACAGTGTTAAAACACCCTGTGTGACACCGTAATCTTCTAACATCTGCTTCATCCATATCAACTGTGTACAAGAGCTTCCTGCAGCAATATATTCCGCCTCGGCGGTGGAGAGAGAGATAGAATTTTGTTTCTTACTGAACCAGGATACAAGATTGTTTCCTAGAAAGAAACATCCGCCAGATGTGCTTTTTCGATCCTCAGCATTACCAGCCCAGTCCGCATCACAAAATCCAACAAGACTAGGGTTAGTATCAAAAGAATACCAAATACCAAAGTCAATGGTACCACTTACATATTTGATTATCCTTTTGACTGCTGCTAGGTGGCTCTCCTTAGGGTTTGCTTGGAAACGCGCACACACACCTACACTGTAGCAAAGATCAGGACGGCTAGCAGTGAGGTAAAGTAGACTTCCAATCATACTCCTGTATAGACTTTGATCAACTGAGACACCATTCTCATCCTTTGTAAGCCGGGTGTGAGTACCAATGGGTGTTCGTTTGTGTTGAGCACCCTGCAAACCGAATTTCTTCACCAGATTCTTGGCGTATTTGCTTTGAGAGATAAAGATACCATCCTTGGACTGCTTGACTTGTAATCCAAGAAAGTAGGTAAGCTCACCTACCATGCTCATCTCAAATTCTGTCTTCATTTGTTCAACAAATTCCTCCACCAGGTGTTGCGACACCGATCCAAACACAATATCATCAACATATATTTGAGCAATAATGATGTCGGATTTTACCTTCTTGATGAATAAGGTTTTATCTGCTCCCCCTCGACTGTAGCCATGATTTAGAAGGAACTCCGTCAATCTTTCATACCAAGCACGTGGGGCTTGCTTCAATCCATAGAGGGCTTTCTTCAACCGGTACACATAATCCGGGTGTTGTGGATCTTCGAAGCCTTTCGGTTGAGCAACGTACACCTCTTCATTAAGAATGCCATTTAAGAAAGCACTCTTTACGTCCATCTGAAATAACTTGAATCTGAGAGTACATGAAACAGCAAGTAATAATCTAATAGATTCAAGTCTAGCAACAGGTGCAAATGTTTCATCAAAATCAATGCCCTCTATTTGAGTATACCCCTGTGCTACCAGCCTTGCTTTGTTGCGTGTAATGTTACCTTTTTCATCTGTCTTGTTCTTAAAAATCCACTTGGTTCCGATAACATTGACATCACTTGGTCGTGGAACCAAGTCCCAAACATCATTCCGCTCGAATTGCCCGAGCTCTTCTTGCATGGCTGAGATCCATAGCTCGTCCTCCAAAGCTTCTTTCACATTCTTTGGTTCCATGGTAGAGGTAAAACAAACATTCCCAATCATCTCTTGATAATTGACTCTGGGCTTTCCTCTGGTACGAACTCCATCATCAACACTTCCAATCACATCTTCAGAAGAGTGATTCTTTTGAACCCTTCTTGATGGTCTTTTAGGTGGTTGCTCAGCATCATCGCCTTGATGTTCTTCAATCTCAGTGTTAGTAACACTGTCTGAAACACCTTCTGTAGCTGAAGCAGTGTTAGGAACACCAGTGGTAACACCTTCAGAAACTTCTGCACTTCTGAAATCTTCATTTTCTCCACCATCTAAGACCTTCATGATATCTTCACCTGTATCATTAACAACAACATTAGCAGACTCCATAACAGTCTTCGTTCGTTTGTTGTAAACCCGATAAGCACGGCTGTTGATGGAGTATCCAAGAAACACCCCTTCGTCACTTTTTGAATCAAGCTTGCTCCTATGTTCTCTGTCATTCAGAATATAACAGGTGCTTCCAAAAACATGAAAGTACTGCACAGTAGGTTTCCTCCCTTTCCAGATTTCATAAGGTGTCATGTTTGTTCCTGGCCTCAGGTACACCCGGTTGATGGTATAACACGCGGTGTTCATGGCTTCTCCCCAGAACCTGTGTGAAACACCCTGGGCATTTAGCATAACCCGAGCCATTTCTTGAATTGTCCGGTTCTTCCTCTCAACAACACCATTCTGCTGTGGAGTTATAGGAGCAGAGAACTCATGTGCTATCCCATGCTTATCACAGTATTCTGCAAAAATAACATTTTCGAATTCCCTGCCATGGTCACTTCGAATTCTTATGATCTTCCCAATGTTGCATTCCTTTTCTGTCTTGAGTTTGGAACACAACCTTTTGAATGCATCGAAGGTATCTGATTTTTCACGTAAAAAGTGTACCCATGAGTAGCGAGAAAAATCATCTACACAGACAAAGACATACCTCTTCCCTCCAATGCTTTCAACTTGCATGGGCCCCATAAGATCCATGTGCAAGAGTTCAAGAACCCGTGTTGTAACCAGGTGTTGTAACACCTTATGAGACACCTTGACTTGCTTTCCTTCAAGACATGGTCCGCAAAAACCAGATGAATTGGATTTCAGACTTGGTATGCCACGGATTGCATCAACAGAGATAGCTTTCTTCATTCCTCTATAGTTCATATGCCCAAGTCTTCGATGCCATAATTCTGCTTCGTCTGCTGCAACCTTAAGACAAGTTATAGGGGTAGTGAGAAGGTAACAATTATCGGTAGATCTAACACCCTCCATGACACAGGTGTTTGATTCATCTATCACCAAACACTTGTTTTTGTTGAAGCTTACAAACAGTTCCTGATCACACAGTTGGCTAATACTGATGAGATTTGCTTTCAATCCTTCAACAAGCCAAACATCAGTTAGTTTTGGTAAACCAGGAACATTGAGAGTACCCTTACCAACCACATTTGCTGAAACACCATCTCCAAATGTAACCCGCTGTCTTTGAACACTTGGTTGAACATCTACCAGAAACGCCTTCTCACCAGTCATATGCCTGGAACACCCGCTGTCAAAATACCAAGAATGCTCTGCAGAAGCCTTGAGAGATGAGAACACAACATTGCATCTAGCTTCAGTCTTCCTAATCCATACTTGCTTGCCGCGGTTTGGGGCTGAAGCTCTCTCCTTATCAGCTCTCCTTAAATCTGCAAAATATTGATAGCAACGAGGTCGAATATGACCTATTTTGTTACAGTAGTGACATACAGGAATCCTCCTCCTGCTTCTCTTTTGGTTCGAATCTGCAGGAAGTCTTCTGGTGTGAGCGACACCCGACTGAGTAACAGCCGGTGTTCTGACGAGTGTTCCAACAGTGGCTTTCTGCTTCATATCATCATGAATTTTTACTCCAGAGGCACTAGCTTTGACAAAAGTAGTTTGAGAACCTCCTGAATTTCCAGTATATCCCAAGCCAACATGTGTCTTATCTGTTCTTCCTGCATTTAGAATATCATCAAGACTAGAAGAACCAGAATTTAACATTTTTACCGATTTCTTCATGCCTTCTAATTCCATAGTGAGGGAAGCAACACTTGTTTGGCTCTCCATCAATTTGTTTTCAAGATCTGAGATAGTACTTTTCAGGTTGTTCTTCTCAATATTGTATTGAATAATCTGCCCAGTGAGCTTCTCATTGGCTTTTGTCGCTTCACTCCATTTTCTGTGCATCAAATGGTAGGATTGAATAAGGGCTTCTTCAGAGAGTCCTTCATCGTCACTGCTTTCGTACACCAGTGTCTTAGCACCTCCTGAAACACCAGAGACAGCAACTGAGGAATCACCAGTTTCTGCAACACCTGCATTATCAGTTCTAGAGGCAAATGCAGTGAAGTTGGCTTCATCTTCCTTGCTATAGTCAGAGTCTCCGTCACTCCATGTGGCATTCAATGACTTGTTCTTCTTCTTGATGGTGTTGGCACATTCGGACTGGATGTGTCCGAATCCTTCACACTCCCTGCATTGGATTCCTTTGTTCCTTTGATTGAAATCAGAATTGTTGACTCCACCAGGTTTGTTTCGTGAACCTGAACCTGCATTAGTATTATTATTATAGCTAGTATTGGTGTTCCTTCGTGGTGTTTGAACACCGGGTGCAGTAACTCCTGAACCTCCTCTTCTTGGACCGTTTCTGTTAAACTTGTTCATCACTCTGTTGAAATTTCTTGACAGCATGGCCATTGACTCATCTAGATCATCATCATCATGGTAGACATATTCATTTTCTTCAGCTTGTAGAGCCACTCCTTTTTCTTTCTTTTCTCCCTTTTCTTCATCAAGATTCATCTCAAAAGTTCTGAGAGAACCAATGAGCTCTTCCAACTTCATCTTTTGGATATCTTTAGCTTCTTCTATGGCTGTAACTTTGTAGGCGAATCTTCTTGGAAGGGATCTAAGTGTTTTTCTAACAAGCTTCTCCTCCGAAAATCTCTCACCAAGAGCAAATGCCTCGTTTGCAATATCACACAAACGAGCATTAAACTCTCCAATTGTTTCCTCCTCCTTCATCCTGAGATTTTCAAAACGAGTCGTGAGGATTTGAAGCTTAGATAATCTTACAGCATGAGTACCTTCATGAGCCGTCTCCAAAATTTCCCAAGCATCCTTTGCTATTTCACAGGTAGAGATGAGTTTGAATTGATTCGCATCCACAGCATTGAAAATAGAATTCAACGCTTTAGAATTGTAGTTGGCGAGTCTGTCTTCATCTGCGGTCCATTCCACTTCTGGCTTCTTCACGGATTCTCCCTTCTCGTTGTCCTTCATAGGGTGAGTCCAACCGGTTAAGATGGCTCTCCATGCTCTTTCATCCATTGACTTTATGAAAGCCTTCATTCGTGCCTTCCAGTAAGAATAGTTTGTACCATCCAGAAGTGGTGGTCGCTGCACCGATCCTCCTTCTCTTAGGAAGTCCATCTTGACAAAACGGAACTGAAAATACCACGGATCTCACTTAGAGTAAGTGTCCCGCTCTGATACCAATTGTAAGAACCGTTTTGTTAGAAGGTGTTCTTTGTTAATGTCAGAAACACCAACAAAGAACACAGGGTGATATAAAAACGAGATAAACAACACAGGGTGCAGAATAATAAATGAGCAGAATAATAAAATGACACGGGAGAATTGGTTACGCAGTTCGGCAACGCCTACGTCTGCGGGGCCACGCCCAGATGTAAAAGATCCACTAGAAATGTCCAAACAAGGACTCACGGACTTATACAAGACTGGAATCCCTCCACTCTATTCCGCCGTTCTCCCTTTTGACCTAGTGATCTACCCTTGACGAGCTCCCCTCGTCCTACACAAACACACTCCCGTGTGACACCAGGTTTATACAGTTTACAGTTGAGTAACACCCATAAAGAACACCCTCACCGAATACACTCTTCTTTCTCACAAGAAGGAATACATGAACAATTCTCTCTCACTCTTTTTTTCTCTCAAACCCAGAAACGTACAGAATTACAAAGTGAGTACATAGAATTGTCTTCAACTTGAGAATATAAAGATTAAGCCAAGAGAGACTTTTCCATAAATATCACACATTAATTATTCAATTAAATGTGTGATATTCTCTTCATTACTTCGGTGAATATTGCTTCATAAAGTGAGAATATCAGCAAAGATCGACATGAGCTGTAGAGATGAACATCAGAAGCTTGGTCAAACAATCTTCTAGAAACTTTCCTTTCTCGTACGCCAGACCGGGTGTTACAAACACCCAGACAGGGTGTCTCAACCTGTGTGTGAGTAACACCCTCAAGAACACCCATGCCGAAAACTCTCAAATGAAGATTAAACTAAATCTCCAATAAATGCCGAATATTACCATTCCATATAAAGAGAGATTAGATGATATCAAGCCAATTAATTCCAGCTCTCTCAAGATCAAGACAAATCATCCAATAATAAAGGCAAATTAATCAAGCATTAAAAGCATAATATTGGATAATTAATTTGCAAACAAAATGCCAATTATAGAAACACTAACACTATGCATTAAATATAAATTATAATTGTACCAAAAATCAAACATTCCTCAAAATCCCCATTTCAATTGTGCCAAAAAAATCTTACTCTACAGTTGTACTCAATTAATTAAGAATCGGTTTGATAAAAATCCAAACCACATTCTACTATAATAAAAAGAGTTAAATTTAACTTTTTGTTAATACTCATGACATTGTAACAACTGAAAATGGGGTTGTGGGAGAGCAATACAAGCGTCGTGCTGCTAGGCGGAGCGGTGGACCGAATACACCAACTACGCTTAACATGTGTTATAAATTCAAAATTTTTTTATTCGGATTTTTATCCGAGCAAGAAGATATATATATATATATATATATATATATATAACTTTTCAACTCCGAGGGGAAAAAAAAAAAAAGCAAAATATAATTTCCCAGTAAGTGTACCGACTCTTGTAGTGTGGGGAGAGGCCTGTTGACTGTAGGCGTAGCCCAGTCGGTGTTCAACAATGGCAACTGGTGGCTCTATCTATCTCTCTCTGCCTATCACGTTTTTTCACTTTTTCTTTTTCTTTTTCTTTTTTTTTTCTCTAATGCAAATAATTGTCTTTTTAGATAAATCTTCTACAAAGAAGCCACCTTCCTCACTTCTTACATGTAATCTTTGAAGCTTTGACTAATGCAATTTATTATTAATTTAAGGGCTCATAGTATTGCTTTTTTTATAAATATATATATATTATTAGGGTCAACTCGAACTCAACTCAATCCGATTTAGAGACAGATTGGTTTAAAGGTTCGAATCAAATGTAATTATTTCGATGTTGAGTCGGACCCAAATAAACGTAATTGCCATTGCTTTTTTTTTTTTTTTTTTAACGTAATCTTAACACTACTCCCTATCTGGCTAGTGGCATGGGTTTGACTTTCAACTACTAATTAACTCACAAACAATGGTTTTATTTGTGTTTTAACTGGCTATAACGTTTCGAACTAGTGTTGCACGCACTATTAAATTAGTAAAATGGTTGTCATCATTCCATTAGTTACAAAAATTCAATGGCAGTTAATTATATAAGAGAAATGGTAGTAAATACTTAATTTTTAATATTAATTTAAATAATATCAATTTTTTTATAAATATATAACAAAATATACAAATGAGTCAATTAGTGATAATTAATTGAGTGTTCAAAATAGAGTGATAATTAATTGAGTGCTTAAAATTATATGTAAGTAATTAATGAATTGAATAGTTACTCAATTAATTTAAAAATATGATTATTTATTTTTATTTTTATATATATTTTTAATATTTTCCTACGTCATCCTTAATATAAATATTTTTGGTAAAAAAGCCGCTACTGTCTTAAACTAGTTATACGAAAAATGGGGGGACAAAAAAGATTTCATTTTCTCATTTTTTTCGAATTTATTCCAATATGAACAGATAAAGAATGACAATAATAAGAAAGATAAGAAAAAAGGACAAACTTTAATTCAGGATAAAACTCCTTTCATTTACAGAGAAATCAACACCACCAAAACCAATTAAACAAAAACCCAAAAAAAAAAAAAACACTCTCGATTAGCACTCTCTTCCGTCTCGGTCACCCTCGCCGCCCGGCCGAAGCCGCCGAGGCCAGCGGGGCGACCTCGGCGAGCGGCGTGGTTAGCGGCGTGGGGAGCGGCGAGCTGCGGCAGATGGGGCACGTCGGGCGCTGCCGCAGCCACGAGTCGACGCAGTCGAGGTGGAAGAGGTGCCCGCAGTCCGGCAGGAGCCGCAGCACGTCGGCGTCGGCGTAGTCGGCGAGGCATATCGCGCAGCCGGAGGCCAGGCCGGCCGACCGCTCGGCTCCTCCGGCTGCGTCCCCGCGGTGGAGCTTCGCCTGGGAGTAGAGGAGCTTCGGGAAGCCGCGGAGCGCGGCGTCGTCCAAGCCGGCATGCGCCTCCGGCGAGGCTCCGCCGTCGATGGAGATCCTGACGACTGCGCCGGCGGGTCCGTCCAGGTGGCCGGCGTCGGAGGAGGCGTGGCGCGTGCGGGTGCAGTAGTAGGAGAGGAGGGTTATGGTGAGGATTAGGGTTAGGACGCCGACCGAGACGCCTATGCCGTAGCGGAACCCGCCGCCGAGGCTCGGAGTCCCGTCGTCGCCGCCGGAGCTCATAGGATTGTCCATTCCATTATTTCTGGTTTTTTTTTTTTTTTTGGGGGGTAAATGGTTTTGGTTTGGTGGGACTTTTCAAAATGTAGATATGTATGTATATGTATATATGGGAATGGAATTGATATTGATATATGACAGATTTGTTTGTTTTATGAAACGTTGATGGGTTTAATGAGTTACCAATATGAGCAAATCTCTCAATTCATTGACTTTGGCCTTTTCTAGTCTGAAAGTTTATGGCAAGGGTATATTATTGGTAACATGACTTACATATAATATATATATATATATATATACACACATAAACATATGTGTGCGCATATATATTTCAGAGAAGCTAACTTCGAAAAATGCCAAGAGCGGTTAGTAGTGAATAGTGATATTATAATCATAAATTATAAATATATATCTATATATATATATATATATATTTAAATATGGAGTCATATATTATTTTAGAAACGCATTATTATATAATTAATGCTATTACGTGATAGGGCTAATTGTGGCTTTTAAGTTTTTTGTTTGTTGTGGAAAGCTGGTGCCCAGTTAAAATATTTTTGTTTTACAAACTATTGGTATTTAGTGTTTTACTTAATGCTGATGGAACTAATGTTTAGGTCATGACAATATTTTGTTTTACAATATAGAATTAAAAAATAGTTGTTACATAATCAGAAAAAACGTCTTCAAAATTGGCAGAACTGTATGCCATCGGAAATAGTAGCTACAAGTAATTGATATCATATTATTTTGTTCATGGCTGATATAGAAAAATTATTAATTATTTATGTACATTTTGTTTTGAATAATATTTAATTTTTTTAGATTAATTTAAAAATTCTTAATTTATTATTTTTCCAACTTACCAATAGTTAGTCACTGAGTGAGTAATTCAATTAAACAGTTTATTGCCACTTAAAATAACGTTAGTTATTATTTGAGTTAATAGTTGAAAATTAAATATTTTCTACAAGTTTTCTTTTATTTAATAATTAAAAAAAACATACGCCTTTGATGGACATTCTAAATGAATTTTCTGGTCATAATTTTTTCGACGGTATCCAAGTCATCAACAATGCATGTCCTTTTCTTATATCCTTTTCAGACAAGTAAAACCATTTTTTTGGTCTTAGATACTCATTCTATACATTTGCTATTATGCAAAGATAAGAATATTGGAGAAGTATTAATAAGACAAAAAAAAAATTATTTTAAGTCCTTATTAAATTTTACGTAAATGCTTGACTTTAGCTATTGGCGAACTTGTTAGGCAAGGGAAAACAAAGTGCGGTCACATATCAACACCAAAATATTATTAAACTTTATTGTTCAGCTGCAACAACAAAAAAGAAAAAGAAAAGTTAATTGAGAAAGCTTTAGAGGAAAGACTCCTAATTTTGCTTTATTTACGGTCGTTCAGTGCGCTACTGAAACTAAAAAAGTTACATCATTTAATTTGAGTTAAAAAAAAAAAAAAAGAGAGAGAGAGAGAGAGAGAGAAATTAAAATTTTAAATTTAAATTGTTATTTGATTACACTACTTGAATTAAGATTTAAAAGAGAAAATTTAGATTGAGAATTTAAAAATATATCTATGTTAATAGCATTCTAATATAAATTCAAGTCTTGTTAAAAAAAACATTAAACTAGAATTCTTAGTGTAGCAAATGACTTGATTAAAAAAAATTATTTAAATCCATACCCAAAGGACCTCTTGAAGTCCATAGCTAAATAGTTTCAAATCTTAAAAAAAAAAAAAGTTAAATAACATATAATATCTTAGACGACTGTAAATAACTTCGAAAATTTAAATTTATGCATAGATCTCTGCACAAATTTGACTTTGATCGATGCCCCTTGAAAAGTTGTGCAGCATTGATTTATGTTAATTCAGAACATGTCATTTGACTCCACGCACAAATTGTCGTTCCTTGATCCATTTTCTTTTCTTTTTTTTTTTCAACTCTTAAAATTAGAAAATTAGAGCAATATTGTAATGTCCAATTTATACAATCTGGTCAAGGTTATGAGATAGTTTCTTCTAAGTGGAAAATATAAATAATATATGTATATATATATATATTATATATCGTAAACCTAAAATGTGAAAATGCGTTCTCCTTTCAAAAAATAAAAAAGTGATATTCTGATATCCTTTTCAATTTTGTTCCTTTTTTTCAATGCAAACGTGCAGTTTTTTTTTTTTTCGTGAAAATAGAAAACAACGTTCCAACTTGCAATGCTTTCTTTTGGTTGTATACGGCGTCATGTGATGATTCTATTTTTAATTAAATTATTGGATTTATTATATATGCTTATGTTTTCTTATCTATTATTGGATATATTCCTATATATATATATATATATATATATCGTCTGATATAGGTATACTAAAATTAAGAGGTGTCGATCAGCTAGATCGATCGGGTCAAGGTCACCTAATGAATGATAAGCTACCGTCTCCGAGTGCACACTGATAATCAATCTTGACATGTTTTGTGCCACTGTTTAACCAGAGATTACGTATAATTATTAGACAGGTATGAGCGTTAATATTATCTCAAACAATAAAAGGCCGAGATTGTATATATAGTAGAACAAAGATTCATATTTTGATGGCAGGTTCTACCAAATTACTAATATATTTCAAAACTACAAACATTACTAATTAGATTCTATGTTAGTGAGTTCGACTTAAGGGGAAAAAAAAAACTAAACAAAAAACAAAACAAAACAAAAAAACAAAAATTAGAGTGATAAGCTTAGTAAAATTAAAGTAATACGTTCGTCAGACAACTAGCTCAATTACAATTAATGTTATAGGACAAAGGGAGATTTATTAACTTTCATGCTAGAAATATAGGTATAACTGCATCTGGAGTGCAAATCTGTTTTAGGTACCAATGTCAAGATTTGATATTTTGATACAAAAGGTATTCTCAAATACACAATCGTATTTAGTGCTAAATTTGAGAAGTGTTATTTTCAGTGTTAAATTTGACATGAAATATAAAAAAATGTTAAAAGTTTGACATTTAAAATTCATCATCGATTGTTTGATTATTCAACATTTAATGGAAAAAAATCAAATGATGAAATTTTCTTCTACCCAAAACGTACAATTGCTACCTTGTTTTACTATTAGCTATAATATTATTTACAGTTAATGATTTTGCTATTAGAAAATAATAAGATAAATAAAATGTCATTAATTAAGAATAGCACAAATAGAATAGAATATTCAATTCTAAATATAGCACTTTTACACTTTTTTGTGCTAGTTAACTTTAATATTGGCACTGGCATATTTCCTTTAGAGATGATCTAAGTATAGCATAAATAGTATTTTATTTATAAAAAATACTTTATTAGTCATAAGTAACAGTAACTTAACACTAATACGCTCTTAATCACAATTTTCTTTAGCAATAATATTTGTTGTGATTATAGTTTGTCCAAAAAAAAAAAACACTCAATCTTTGTGATTCGAACTTAATCTATATATTGGTCACGGAAAATTCTAAATTAATTTTAGTCCCAACTTTTGTTGCGATTGAAAGTCAAAATCTTTTGTAATGTCATTGCGTTTTGAAAAAAATGTCGTCTAAGACCAGTTTATGTCCGACCAAGAGTAGTGCTTACACTTGTTCATACCAAGCCAATATTACGGGCCTCTAAGAACGCAATATTATATATATATATATATATATATATATATATATAAACGGAGCCTAGAAGAGAAGACCATCCAAAGTTTAGAAGTTGAAAATCCATATAATAATAGTGACAAACTAAATCCAAAGATTTAAAAAATAAAAAAATAACATAGAGAGCCCAAGTCCTACTAAAAAAATTTGTATTACCTATTAACATAGATAAAAGAACATGTCTTATACTGAAATATCATATTATACTAAGTCCATGTCAATGGAGAATTAAACCTCATGCTAGAGGTGTGGCGGCCCGCGTGGCCGGAACCGGCGACGCCCGGCAATTCGGACACGTCGGCTTCAGCCGCAGCCACGCGTCGACGCAGGCCCGGTGGAAGACGTGCTTGCAGTCCGGCAGCATCCGGAGAACCTCTCTCTCCTCGAACTCCGCCAAGCAAATGGAGCAGCACAGCCCCGCAACTTCGCCGCCGTGTGGAGCCCGACCTCGATGATCACGACATCCGCGCTTCTTCCTGCGGCGGCGGAGGAGGAGGAGTCCTGATCGCCTGCGGCGGGGCCGTAAGGGATGGTTGGCGCGCATGCGGCCAGCGCGTTGTGTCAATAGGCGACGAGGAGGACGCCGAGGGAGAGTTGAATGGCGATCAATTTGCCGGATGGACCTTTGTACTCCATTGACTCCATATCATGACGATCTCTTCTCCTCTAGTGATGATCTTTAGTTTTTTTTTTTTTTTTTTTTTTGGAAGCTTGAGAGAAATAAGAGATGTGCAAGGGTTTAGGAAGAGAGTTCTTTGTGTAGTTTTTTTTTTTTTTCTTTTTTCGTTTTTTTGGCTGTGAAATGTGTTAGAAAAAATCTGCAACACAAATTTCAGTGGTTCGACATATTAATGGACTTCTTTTTACTTCCCTTTCTCTTTTGTTTTCGATTCTATATCTTCTTTCCCTTTTCCGTTTAATTCGTTAACTTCCCAAATCAAACCTTTCCCGAAATAAAATTGAGTTTTAACCTTTCCCAATATAACAAAATGTTAAAAGTTTGGCATTTAAAATTCATCATCGATTGTTTGATTATTCAGCATTTAATGGAAAAAAATCAAATGATGAAATTTTCTTCTACCCGAAACGTACTATTGCTACCTTGTTTTACTATTAACCATAATATTATTTACAGTTAACGATTTTGCTATTAGAAAATAATAGGATAAATAAAATGTCATTAATTAAGAATAGCACAAATAGATTAGAACATTCAACTCTAACTAAATATAGCATTTTCAAACCTTTTTGTGCTAGTTAATTTTAATATTGGCATTGACATATTTTCTGTTAGAGATGGTCTAAGAATAACATAAATAGTACTTTTATATTTAGAAAAATAGATTTTTAGTCATATTAAAAAATATTGTGACTAAATTTACTTTATTAATTATAAGTAACAATAATTGGACACTAATTAATATGGTCTTAATCATAATTTTTTTTAGCAATAATATTTGTTGTGATTATAGTTTCTCGAATAAAAAAATAATAGATAGTAAATAATAAAAAAAAACCTCCATCTTTGTGATTCGAACTTAATCTATAGGTCACGGCAAATTCTAATTAATTTTAGTCCCAACTTTTGTTGCGATTGAAAGTCAAATCTTTTGTAATGCCATTACGTTTAAAAAAAAAAACATCGTCTAAGACCAGTTAATGTCCGACCAAGAGTAGTGCTTACACTTGTTCATACCAAGCCAATATTGCGGAGCCTCTAAGAACGCAATATTATTATATATATAATCGAGGCCTAGAAGACCATCCAAAGTTTAAAACTTGAAAATCGATATGATAATAGTGAAAAACTAAACCCAAGATTTAACCCAAAAAAAAACAAAACTAACCGATCAACTCAGGCAATTAAAAAAAATTCAAAATAAAATCATTCTTGATGCCACTTAATAATCTAAGTCTCATATGGTCCTTTTATTTTCACTCTAAATTTATAATGTAAATTTTGGAGTATAAATTAAAAGCGCAACACATATGAAACGTAAATTATCACTATGTCAAGAATTAGTCATTGTTAAAAATCCCTCATTTAAAAAGCTAGAGAGCCCAAGTACTACTAAAAATATTTGTATTACCAATTAACATAGATTAAAGAACGTCTTATACTGAGATATCATATTATACTAAGTCCACGTCAATGGAGAAACCCTCATGCTAGAGGTGTGGCGACCCGCGTCGCCAGAACCGGCGACGTCCGGCAATTCGGACACGTCGGCTTCAGCCGCAGCCACGCGTCGACGCAGGCCTGGTGGAAGACGTGCTTGCAGTCCGGCAGCATCCGGAGAACCTCGCTCTCCTCGAACTCCGCCAAGCAAATGGAGCAGCACAGCCCCGCCTCTTCGCCGCCGCCGTGTGGAGCCTCCGCTCCTCCGGAGTAGACCATCTTCAGGCCGACATCGATGATCACGACATCCGCGCTTCCGCCTGCTGCGGAGGCGGAGGAGGAATCCTGATCGCCAGCTGTGGCGGGGCCGCGAGGGACGGTTGCTGCGGGTTGCTGGCGCTGGGCGGCGATGGCGCGCATGCGCGCGACCGCGTTGTAGCAGTAGGCGACGAGGAGGGCGACGAGGAGGACGAGGGCGCCGAGGGAGAGTTGAATGGCGATTAATTTGCCGGCTGGACCTTTGTACTCCATTGACTCATGACGATCTCTTCTCCTCTAGTGATGATCTATAGTTTTTTTTGGAAGCTTAAGAAAGTTCTTTGTGTTGTTTTATTTTATTTTATTTTATTTTTTTGGTTGTGCAATGTGTTAGAAAAAATCTGCAACACAAATTTCAGTGGTTCGACATATTAATGGACTTCTTTTTGCTTCCCTTTCTCTTTTGTTTTCCGTTCTATATCTACTTTCCCTTTTCCGTTTGATTCAGTAACTTCCCAAATCAAACCTTTCCAAAAATAAAATTTGAGTTTAACTTCCCTTGATTTTTGTCTTAGCTTGACTGATTGTGTAAGTATTGTACACCATGTTTCCATCATATTTTTGCACAATGCTAAAGTTCCCAATTTTTATAGTATTTTTAACTAAATATCAAGATAAGTGTAAAATTTGAATCATTAAGTTAATCTAATAGCTTGCTAGTGATCGCATTTCATTTTTTAACCTTGCATGTGTTTCTCACTTGGTTAAGCTTTGCCAGATAACTTATGGCCATAGTATGTAAGCCCTACGCTCGCAAGTCCGAACACATGCTAACGTTCGTATACCCCACACGAAGGGCTAAAACCGTCTTTTTGGCTATCGCCAACAACAAATTTATATATTTTTATTTTTGAAAAAAAAAAAACAGACTAACTAACTAACTAATAAGTGTCTTATAGTATAGTTTCAAAATTACGCGCAGAACAAGAGCAATGACTGAAAACACCGCAAGGGAAAGAGTGCACAATATTCAAGAGCCCGTGTTGGTAAAGGAAAAGTGAAAGGTCTAAAACCGCTAATAACATCTAATAATACTTTACAATGTCTACTTGTCTAGCAATAGGTTTTTCCAATCCATTTTTCTAGTTGCCGTACCTGCAACAATATTACGAAAACTTTTTTAGTAATCTAACAATTTATCACATATACAAATATATATACGTATATTTAGTATATATTACGTGTGTGTTTCTATTAATATAGGCTATACAGCTAACAATTTATCTAAGCAACTCCCTTATCAAGTAAAAATAAAAAATAAAAAAAAATAAAATAAAAATAAAAACCACTACTTGTGTCTAGTGCTATTGTAGCTTTTAAGAAGAGTTCAAAGCTATATTCTATAACAAGTAATAGAAGAGAGAAAAAGCTGGCAAACAAGCATACTTCTTAAGAGGTCTAAGAGTTACAAATATATGGACTCCAGATACGATATAGGTTTGCAAACATTTAACGGGAAAATTCCCCAAAACCAGAACTAAATATCTAATAAAAACTCTATAACAGCAGGACAAATGGAAACCCTATGGTAGAAGGAGCAACAATGTTAAAAGCTGTTTATTTGCTCAAATAATTTTGTTAACCCAACAGCCACACATTTGACTTATTGCTGAGCACATTGAACCCTTTGGGCACCGCCATGCATGTCATCGTCCTCATCATACGCCTCCTGGGCAGCCTGTGCTTGCTTGCGGCGCATCTCCTCCTCGATGTTGACATCGTGCAGCGTGGTCTCCTCGCACTCGTCTACCTCCATGTCGGTGAGCTGTACTCCTGCCCTTGGGGGCAGCACGGTCTCCAGAGCCTTGCACTGATCTGGGTTCAAGGAGTCGGGGAACTCTACGGTGAAATGAATGTACAACTTACCCTTCATGAATGGCCTCTGGTAAATTGGCATCCCCTCATCGTTTATAGCCTTGAATTGGTCTACATTACACCACGAAAAGCAAAAACTTTAGAATTATAGTAAATTTTTACAGTAGTTTTAAGCATTACTATCACAAGCTGAAACAATAATAGAACTAATAGCCAGAGAACAACAACAAAATACATGCTACTATCATGTTGAAATTTACTATACCCTAAAAAACAAGGCAGATCAGATGACGAAATGGGCATTAAAATCTGTATAACTAATACATGAGACCAGGTATTAGCATGCTAGTTGTCAAATTAACAAAATCCGCAACACAAGAAGTAAGACTCTGGATACAAGCAGCCGTTATTTGATACTTGTAATTGTAACTAAGAGAGTTGCTATCCACAACAATAACCTATGTATCCGATTGGAAACCACAAGAAAACTCAATAGAAGGAGAGAGAGGGATAGACGTGGGCAATCTGCAGGTATGAGAGGTCTTACAAGGAACTTATATACCCTATCGTCACTCAGGACAACAATCAATAAGTTCATAGAATCCCAATAAGTGACTCAGGGCTTGAAGATCAAAGTAATCACATAAAGTGCAGTCTCTGGCACTTACCAGGCTTAACCACCTCTCCAGGCTCAGATTTAATAAGAAGCTGCCTGCCATCTAGATGTGTCAATCTAAATTGGAAGCCACAGAGCGCCTCTGTAAGGCTTAAGGTGTGTTCATAAAATATGTCATCACCCTTTCGTTTAAACTTGGGGTGCTCTTTCTGTTGTAGAACAAACACAATATCTCCTGTGACAGTATCAGGCTGCAATAGAAACAAAACAAACAGTGGTTAATAACCATATAAACTGCTGCATCAGTAGCGAGATATTAGCCAATTGAACTGTGGAGATCAAAAACCGCCTCACCGCTTCATCAGCTTCTCCTGGGAATGTAATCCTCTGTCCATTTTGCATACCCTTCTCCACGACAACTTCAAGAACTTTCTTCTCCTGGACAACCTTCTCACCTTTGCATTGGGTGCAACGGTCCTTGTCATTGATAGTTTCACCAGTACCTTTGCACTCATTACAAGGATGCTGCATTTGTTGGATCATAGAGGGACCCAGCTGTCTAATGGAAATTTTCATTCCAGATCCTTGACAGACAGGACATTTCATTGAAGCACCCGACTTCGATCCCTTACTGCATTTCATCACATGAATACCCTCCATTTCAGTATCACTGAGTATAAAATGATTAATGGGTAGTTAAAACACACACAATAAGTACAATTTACTAACCCCTTGCACTTTCCACAGAGTACATTGCGTGAAAGGGATAGTTTCTTTGATGTCCCATTGTACAGATCCTCCAACGAAACTTTGAGGGGATGCATAACATCCTCTCCCCTTCTCTGTCTTCTGCCTCTGCTGCTCCCACCACCTAGTTACAAACAGCTTCAAGTTAGAACAACGAAACTAGTACATACGGGTCTCAATAGGGAAATTCAAATCTCAATTGTCAAAAGTTGCAAATAAAAGCCTTACCACCAAAAGGGCTGCCACCAAAGAAGGATTGGAATATATCAAATGGGTCATGGCCGCCACCGCCGCCACCCATTCCTTCCTTTAATGCATCCTCACCATACTGATCGTAGATCTCACGCTTCTCTGGGTCACTAAGAACCTCATATGCTTGGGCCAACTCCTTGAACTAAAAATACAAGCAGAAATTATCAGTGACTATCATCGAAAAAATAATTGATATAAAAACAATCTAACCATAAGAGCAGAGATATGCAAAGATAGATACAGCAACCATCAAGTTGATGAATAAAATATGAAAAACCAGAAGCTCATCAAAGCGATACAAATATTAGAGAGAAATATAAAATCATTCCATATTGTGAAAGCATTTTCAGAGACTAAGAACCCACGACTTTTTCCTCAACTTTGATTAACAACCCTCGCAAATACTACATACAAACATCAAAATTGCCATGTATATTATATTAATTAAAAATTTTGCCTCTCAGCACACTAACACATTATTAGCCCGATTATAACCCAAAATCCATGCCGGGAAACCCCACATCCATACACCTAGTAAGTTTTTCTATTTCATACGGATCTAAACAGTTCATCTACACAACAACAACAAACTCAATTAAAGCATCAAAATTCCACATCTCAGACCAAAAAAGCCACAAGCTGATCCATCATAATTCACAACCAACAACACAAAAACAGAAAGAGTAGCAAAAAAAAAAAAAAGAACAAACCTTCTCTGGATCGCCACCTTTATCAGGGTGGTTTTTGATGGCGGCTTTTCTATAAGCCTTCTTCAGATCGTCCTGCGAAGCGTTCTTCGACACGCCAAGAACCTCATAGTACTTGGTATTGTCGCTTTTCTTCGGTGCTCTCCCAAACATCCTCGCTTACGATATCGAAACCCTAGATTGAAACCCCAAAAATCGAACTCGAACTGAGAAAGCCAGAAACCAATTACACAATCAAGCAACCGAAATCCGAAATTGAAACCTCACCGATCGAATTCGTGAGGTCGATTGGACGATCGATCGGCCGATCGATTCGAAGCCCTAGCGAGGAGAGAGAGAGAAACCACGCGAGCAAGACGGCGAGTTTGAGAGAGAGAGGGATGAGAAATGTGTGAGATCTGGGGATTTAAAGGGTTGGAATGGACGGCTGAGATTTGATGATGGTAAACGGTGGATGGCTGGGCGGTAGCTGAAGGGTACTACTGACATTGACTAAGTTAGACGTATGGAAGAGGTGTAATTGAACCGAAGGATCTAGAATTTTTTTTTCTTTTCTTTTTTCGCACTTCTTAAGGTTTGATTAAAACTATAATATATATAATATTAATACGACTCATGAAAGTAAAAGGTGCGAAATTGAAAAATAAAAGAGAGTTTGAGACGAAGGCTACTTTGATGTTAACGAATATTCAATTTTCGAACACTTAATTTTTATAAACATATAATAGCATTTCAAGTTATTTAATTATTTAGTAGTAGTTGATGATAGTTGATTGAGTCGTCACAAATATGTGCAAGTAATTGATGAATTTTAGGATTGTACAAGATTTTCATAACCCCAGTCTGTGCAGAATTTTGATTGAGCATCTAACCGTACAGGCTGCTGGTCTACATCATCATTGTGAGGACGTTGGGGTGAAACCTGACTGATGAAAAGGCATCATTCGAGCAGGGTCATGCAATCTTTTCACCGTGGGTCTAAACGCAACCCAACTGACAACTATTATCTTTCACTGTTAGTAGTTACGACGAGGTCCTGCGATGTTTTTGTGTCACTGCAAGAAATGCAGGTTTCTTGCGACGAGGTCCTACAATGTTGTTGTGTCACTACAAGAAGTGAGGGTTTCTGCTATTGATATATCACTCCCGAAAAGCCAAGAAATCAATTCCGATGATTTTTCGGGACTAAATAAATCGCGAATATCTAATCGCGTAATAGTATATGCGACTAAATAATTCAGTACTTGATACACTGCCACTATCCGTGGTTGAAATTCCGACTTCGTCTCCTAGGAGTAGAGGACACTTATGCAAAATTGAATAGAAATTCAGTAAACACATTCGACAATGAAGCTGATGAGTTATTGCACGCCAATACTGGACTCCACGGTGAGCACAACGAATCGTCACCTGAGCCGCCTCTAACAGTGATGGTGGCCATAAGCTTAATCATACATAGCAAACACCTCAACTTGTAATCGATTATCTATTGAGTCGCCGACGGGTGGGGAAAGACGTTGCGTGAAGGAATGGGGAGGCAACAGGGAGGTCAGGGGCGGTCAAGGAACAACAACTGGTGAGCGGGGGATGAATAGCGGCAAGCGGGAGAGAGAGAGTGTGACAAAGAGAGAGGTCGATTTTCAGAGTTATTAAATTTTATACCTATCCACGGGTGATATCAGTCTCCAAAAATAATATCCATGACTGATGTATTAGTCGCAAAATTGATAACCGAAAAGCTAATCTCAATTGCTGCAGCTACGTATCCGCGACTGATTAATACTAGGCGGATAAACCTTTCTGCTACTGGGGAATCAGTCGTGGATGAGTTTTTTTCCAACTAATAAGGCACGTCCTTTCAATTGTCAACAGCTATCCGCGAGTGACATTTCAATCGTAGAAGGCAAAAAATATGGTGGCAAAGTTTCGTGGCAAACTTTTTACGCTTCTGTGACAGATGTTTAAGTCGCGAGAGATTATTGCCGGAATCTTAAAAAACAACCCTGAATATTCTTGTATTCAGATTTCTACAATTGATAAATCTTTTCTGCGACTAATGCATCAGTCACGAAAATATAGCATCCAAAAGGCGCTAAAGTTTGCCTCCTTTTCATGATTATCCACTATTGATTTTAGTAGAAATCAATCATGGAAAAGATTAATAACAAAAAACTTATCGCACATTATTACTTTTCCACAATTGATTTGTGGAATATTAATCGCAAGTACTCCACTCGCAGAAGCTTTATATTCTAGTTGTAGGTTGCTACTCTAAATCTTTTAAAATTTTCATTGTTGTTGGCATTGGAGAACTCCAGAATAATTTCGACATAGTCTTTTCGTAGCGTCGGCAGCAAATGAGACATCACAACTGTGATGCTGGTTCAAAAATATTTATAGCATAGTCTAAAATAAATGGTTATGTTATTTTGTGACTATTTTCTTAATAATTTTGATATTACATTTGTGTATATGTAGAGAAGACATAGGTGGTACATATACATGTTCACTATGATAAAACTAAAGAAACATTATATTCTCATTTACTATAATGATTTATAAAATTTCAACCATTAGCTACAAGGAAAGAAACTCTGATAGTCAAAGGTAATATTTACTAAATTAATTCATAACACTCCACCTTAGATAAAACAAAGTAGGACGAAAATTCTAGTGAAGAAAAAAGAGTACGCCATTGTTTACACGCATAATAAACTACCTCATTAAAAATATTGTTAAGAAAATCCAATGGGACAAAACTCGAGGCAAAAAAAAAATTACAATGCGTGTTAATAATTTAACTAGCTGGCATATCCGCATATCTTTTAAGATATTAAGATGATTTGACAATAACTTTTCGGGAGCTCATAAGTGAAATTATTAATATTTTCACAATTACATTAATTTCTCTTCAGGAGCTCAGCTAAAATTTTATAATATAACATATCGATTGTACATGATATAAGTGCTTTTATAAGAATCTCATTTATATTTGATATGCACATTAAGATATTCAAATTATTTCTAAAACAAAGAAATGCACACTTTTAATTTTCATAATTTTAATATGAAATCATGATATTAATATAAACGAAGTATGCATGTGTATAATGAGTACATAAGATCAACATTATCATAAATTACAAGTATAAAAATATTCATGTAAAAGCATAGAAACTTATATTATTAAAAGCGTAAACATGCGAATAATTATTCAAAACAATGCGTTTTACGGTTGTTGTTAGTGATTTTTCGTCAGCCAGTGAGTCCAGGGGCGATCTCCTGGGCACTGTCGAGGAAGCCCAAAACCCCCGACTCCACCGAACCAAGCGAAGTCACCATATCATGAGAACTCCCCTCAGGATAAAGACGGACAAGGATTATCGAGGATGACCCCCGATACTATATCCCCGGAGATAGAGTGCCGCTAAGAGGAGCTTCCGGGAAGCCCTTCGACTACGGGCCGGTATATAGTGACTGAGGATCCCCGAAGGTGATCCATCCCCGAGAAGGTTGCCACGAACAAGGATTCATCCGGTATAAACTCGGCCCTCGGAGTCATTGACCCTCGGTCATAGAACGTTGGTTCGCGGCACCACAGATCTCAATTATTCTCCCGCCCTTCCTGCCCCGAGCAGGGAATTCACTGTAGCAACAGCTCTCTCCTGCCAAGTTCAGAGTAACTGCTCCCGGCAGATGTGCAGCTTTATTAGGTGAACCAAACCCGTGACTCGGGGGATGGTACGTTTTTGTCTCATTGGAACTGTAGCCTCATTCTTTTATATATAAAAAGAAAGAAGAGGAAAAGAGGAAGGAGGAAGGCGGAGAAAAACAAGGGAAAAATACTCTGTAAAATATTCAATATGAAATCCCATAAACAGTGGACGTAGGCCATTACTCCATAGGAGGGCCGAACTACTTTAAAACTCTCATGCCTTTTTAATTTTCTATGAATCTTTTCATTTTCATTGCTGCATCACATCCTAGAGGTGTGGATCTCGTTGTTGGTTCAAATTCCACACCAACAACGGTTACTTTAAACCTTAGAAATAAAAAAGTGCGACAAAAAAAAGTTACGAAGAAACATAATTTGATGAAAAACAAATTTATTGATTTTAAAAAGAGTTAAATTCTTTTAATAAGTGCAAATTAGACAATACATCTACCATTTGTTTGGTTTACCCATTTCTCCCATTCCATTTCATTCCATTTTTTTTAACTTTTCAAATCCTTCAAACTATTCCATTCAATTTCATTTTTTTTCAATCATTTTTTTCAACTTTCAAAATCCCTATACAATATCTTTAAATCTTAACCATTCATACTACTTCAAAATCAGCAAAGTCAAATAATTCTTATATTATTTTTACAAACTATTTTCAAACTATTCCAAACCATTTTCAAACTATTTTTTCCATCCCAAAAGTGGGATGGAATGGTTTGAATTGGTCCCCCAAACAAAGGGCTAATTTCACACAAGCACTTCAGGGTATGGTACTTGAGGGCTATGTTATTATTTTATTAGCAATTTATTATGTTTCTATCAATTCAAAATAAAAAATCATTCTATTCTAATCCTACAAACCAGTCAATTCTATTCCATTTTTTTCAACTTTCCAAATCCTTATACAATATCTTTAAATCTCAACCATTTATATTACCTCGAAATTCGCAAAATCAAACCATTGTACATCATTTTTTCAACCATTCCAAATCATTTTTCAAACTATTTTTTTTTTCTATTCCAGGAATGAAAAACTATTTTCAAACCATTCCAAATTATTTTTCAAACTAATTTTTTTCCATTTCAAGAATGAAAAAGAATGAGTGAAACGAGCTATCCAAACGGAAGAGGGTAAGACGTTCCTTGATTCACAGAGTTGAAACCATTCATAAATCATAATGCACATTTGAATGTTTGCTACAGTATAAGTATTTTATTTCTACATTAATTTAAATGTTCATAACCAAATACCAATCAAAATATCACTTTTATTAACAATGTAAACGGATAATTTTGACTTCATTCCTTCAAATGAGATCATTTACTAACGTGAAATAGTCCAACCCAATAACAATTTAAATAATGTTTTACATTGACAATCCACACTTTTAAACTATTTATGCCCGCTGAAAAAAAAGTGATTATGATCAATTAACTTAACTATTTATCATGGTTTGAAAAAAATTAAAAAGAAAAGAAAAAGAAAAGAAAAGAAAAGAAAGAAAAAAGCCCATAATTCGTACAACTCCAATAGAAATGCTGTAATCCAGAGAGTGACTGTCACTGACTCTGACAGTCTGTAATTAATATTCACATTTACACCCCCACACTTCTTTATATTTATTTATCCACTCCTTTGCGCACGTTAGTTATCCTTCACCCTCGTCTCTCTCCTCTACTCTCTCTCTCTCTCTCCTTTCTTGGTTACAGAGGACCGAGGAGAGAGGAGAGAGCAAAGACAGCTGTAAGAGAAAATCCAGTAAAAAAAAAAAAAAAGTAGGTAAGCAATGAAGCTTGAGTTTTCTCGGAAAATCAGCTTTTTCTTAAGCTTTTATTTTTTTTCATAATTTTTTTTCCTCTTTGGGTTCACTTTTTGAGTTATATTGGTTCATATGGGTTTTTTCTTTTAGGTTCAATCTAAAATGGAACATTGTGATTTTGTTTGAATTTTTTTCTTTTGTTGTAATTTGTTTGTCTTTCCA
Organism: Boehmeria nivea var. tenacissima; assembly: GCA_018132145.1. Classification (NCBI taxonomy): domain Eukaryota; kingdom Viridiplantae; phylum Streptophyta; class Magnoliopsida; order Rosales; family Urticaceae; genus Boehmeria; species Boehmeria nivea. The sequence goes on along the minus strand of CM030875.1, from coordinate 14,231,388 downwards.
TGAATTCACTGGCATTTTGGTTTTTTCCCCAGATTTTTTTTTTATATCTCCACTGTTGCATTGGCGTTTTTCTATTTCAATGTGGTTTGGCTTCTCGTTGTTGATTGTTGTGCATTGGCGATCAAATTGCTGATTTGGGTTTTGGGGTTTTGATCGTTTGTTAAAAATCTGCTTAATATTCCTTTAACCTTCTGTTTGGTTGCTGAGATAGTTGGTTGAAATAAAAAAGTTTTTGTTCATGATAGCCAAGTAAACAAAATGCTGAAGATTTCAAATTTGTACCAAAAAATATATTCCCTTTTATCATATTATGCTTCCTTTTTTCCTTTTCCCTTCATTGAAATTCTTTTTAGATTAGGAAATTGCTTTAGCACTAAATGCTGAAAAAGAAAAAGTATTATTCTGTATGTCTCTTGCCAAAGTTTTATTCTATATACCTCTATCATTTTGTTTTTATTTTTCTCAACTTTTCTCTTGGATAGTTCTAGTTGAATATCATTTTTCAAGCTTTTTAATTATCTTTCCTTCAGCATAAAATGTTAAATCTTTAACTAAGATAGGTCAAGAAAATGGAATAAATATGGCAATAAGCCTCTAAAGAATTCCAATTTCATGTTGGTTTTTTATTTTTCATCAATCATCAGAAAGAAACCCGTTTGAGAAGCTTATGGAAATAGACCTTTTACATACTTCAAAATGACAACAAGACAATTTCAAGCTCAATTTCAATCTCAAGCTCACCTTCCTCCTCGCTGCCCAATCCAAAAGAAATCCATTCATGGCTCAGTTCCTGATTCACAAAACCACAGCTTTTCTTCCCCTAACCCCGCTGTGGACAACCACCCAACATGGCTTGATGACTTGTTAACTGACCCGCAATCGGATTCCAATGGAGGGTTGAGGCCTCTCCGTCGATCAGTGAGCGACCCTGTCACACTTTTGGACAGTGTTGCAGACTCATTTTCCATTCTGGGTCCTCACTGTGATGAGGATAATTCGGGTGGTAGCCAAACTTGCGGCGGTGTGGAGCCGGCTTCTTCCATGTATGGCCCGAATTCACCGAGGCTGAGAAGCAGCTCGTCGTTTTCGGAGAGTGCCATAGTTTCGGCGTTATCTGAATGTGTTTCTCAGGAACAGGGGCAGTATGTGGATGGTGGTCTTTGTGTTTCTCATGTTGATTACTCAGATCTGATACCAGATGGCGAGCTCAATGCGGACGCAAGTGCAGCAAAGCGGTTGGTTCTCAACTCACTCTTAAATATATCGAATAAATTTGTTGTTTCGTGTGGATTGTAGCTTCTCTTAATAGTGAGCAATCGTTATTAAAGGAATGTTTGTCCATGTATAGCTAGTGGAATTTCTAAGTTAGAATTCATTTCTAGTGTATTATTCACAGTGTTTTGCTTGTCCATGTATTATATAAGTTATTAACGTAAATAACTTCAGTTTGGTTGAGTATTTATTGATTAGTCTTACCGTACTGCTGTGGTCGACATGACCAGAAACTGAGATTCAACCTGGTGACTAGTTGCTAATATTGATTTGTGCATGTGTTTCTTTTCTTGTGGGTCTTCTACGACATTAGTAAATGACCATTTTGGTGGCTTCATTGCAGGCACCCGGGGCAGCGTTCAAGGATTCGTAAACTCCAGTATATAGCTGAACTGGAAAGAACCGTTGATGTTTTGCAGGTAATTCCTTAAAAATCGAACAATATAACTTGTTGGTGAGGCATTTCATTATTATCATACAGTAATGACCATATTGTTTATATACTTGCACTTACTTTTCTGTTTTCTATTTATCTGCTTTTACTTTTATGTCTAGGATTATGATTTATGGTATACATTTATGTAACTCATTATTTCCAAAATGCTGAAGGAGATATATCAAATAGTTGCCAATAAATGCATATATGTTAGTAATTCCATAAAATGTAACTGCGGATTTTGAACATGGAGAATACAATTAAGTACTCCAATTTTACCTACTGTGTGTCTTTTAGCCTTGCCTTCTCTTAAGGATTGACTAAGCTTTGCGCCGAGTACCAGCGTAATATTCGTTTGATTTGAATGTATGCCTTTCATTTTGCTGCTTTTTCGGAATATTTATACTTGCGCGATTAAGATGTTCTTTTTGAGTGAAAATTTTCTGGTTGAGGTGAATGGGGTTGGCTTTTGCAGACTTTAGAATCAGACTTGGCTGTTAGAGTTGCTTCTTTACTTCAGCAACGTGTTGCCTTGTCCGTGGAAAACAGCAAACTAAAGCAACAGATGGCCAGAATGAGGAGGGAAAAGTTGATTGTTGATGGTAAGTAATCATGTTTAGCTCTCATGGAAACCTTGTTCATTGGATAGAAACTCAATAATATTCAACTTTCAATTGTTTTAGTTCTAAATCATTTGACTCGTTGGTACCCAGATCTTCCAGCATGGCTATATACAGTCGCAAATATGTCATTGACTTTAAAAAAAAAAAACACATATCATTATGCATTTCATAGTCGCATGAGTTGTGTATCATTAGATCGAGACAATGAGATAGTCATAGCACGGAATAGATTAAGGCAAAAAGAGAAACAACTTGATGCCAATATAACTCAAGTTTTAATTCAGTTTAGACCCTATAAATATTTAGTCAAGTTTTTTTTTCAAAACTCGAGATCTTTCTGTGACTTTTTTTGGTTCAGCTATCACTGTCAGTGTTTCTTTTCTTACAGTTTTCTGTCTACTTGTATTATTAATACAGGTCAGTATCAGATACTGAAGAAGGAAGTTAAGAGACTGCGTGCCGGTTTAACAAACTCCACAAACAGTAAGATCCGAACGTGTTTTGGTCCGAAGTCTGCAGCCGAGGCAGGTAGTTTAGAGGCTATGCAGATGACATTAGACATGGAGAATCTTAATCTTTACTGAAACTAATAAGAAGAGAAAAGGTAAATCATCATGGTTTTTTTGGAGCTGATTCACCTTGAAAGACATGGCGCTTTTTCTTTGAATGCTCTTTATGTCTCAAAGCAAATTCAGCCATGAAACATTTTTATCTCACTCACGAATCTGCGTTGTAATCGCTATTCTACTAACTAGTATTTAGTGCAAAGACTGACTTCACTTTCTATCAAAATTTGTTCTCTGCGATTGAGTTGACATCATTAAGGAAAGACGGCGCTCTCTTAGTTCATATTCGTAAGTAACCGTAGTATTATGTAGGAAACTCCAGTTAGCTTCTAAGTTACTGTAGTCTTTGCTTGATTTCTTTTTTTCGACATGCAGTCATACAAGTGCAGGTCGTGTAAGTTCCAAGTCAATTGGCATGGATATTCATTTTCTTGTTGTTTATCTCATTAGTAATTTTTAAAGATGTTTTCCATCTTGGTATCTTAAGTTTAGCTGCCTGAGAGAGTTTTGGCCTTTGTGTTTGGTAAATAGTTCAGGTCTTAGGGCTCTCTCCATCATTTTTTTTTTTTGTGTGTGTGTGTGTGTGTGTGTGTTTTGTGGTGTGTTTTTTTTCTTCTCAAAAATAAATGTAGCTTAGAGAATAATCAAACGGTTGAGCTGTAAAAAGAAGTTATATGCAGACTATTACAAAATCTAAAAAAGCAACCCGAAATATTTACCAAATTGACCCTAACACTCGAATCATAAGTAATTTTTCTTTTCTGTTTCTTTTTAACTTTTGCTCTTTTGTTTCTACCAAAGAGTGTCATGGTAAAATAGTTAGGCGTGCAAAAAAGACACTGCCTTAGTAGTTATTACAGCACACAACCGATGACATTTGGTGGTCGAATTGTAAATAGTGTGTTGCCCTTTTGAAAACATGAGAAAGGAAATTAAAAAAAAAAAAAAAGAAAAGAAAATGACTGCAACATTTCTAAGAACTAAAAAAATACTGTTTACCTCCCGTGTGTCCCACCCATTCTAACCATTTCATTTCATTCTATTTTTTCACTTTTTTTCAATCTTCCAAACCATTTTATTCCATTCCGATTTTTTCAATCATTTTTTTCAACTTTCCAAATCCCTATACAATATCTTTAAATTTCAACCATTTATACCACCTTGAAATTTGCAAAGTCAAACCATGTTTCAAACTATTTTCCAAACCATTTTCAAACCATTTGGAACGGTAAAAAATGACTAAAATGGTTTTTCCAAACGCAAGCTTAATATTATGAGTTGTGAGCTAATACCATTGACATAAATGCCATTGAATTTAACATTAAAAAAATATTTGAGATTGAATAAATTAATATATTTGTGTTATTTTAAATGTTATTTTATTATTTTTTAGTTATAAAATTCATTAAGAAGAAATGTTGGCCTCTAGCAATAATGATCTTTTAGTAGAAAAGTTTCACGATGACTTTTCATTAATGGTTAAAAATCAACCATAACTTTCAAATATCAAAGTATTACCCCGCTGTTGGGGCCAAATATTTTGGCCATTTTTGACTATTCTTGGATGATTTGAAAATAATTTAGAAAATAGTTTGACTTTTTGAATTTCGAGGTGGTATAAATAATTGAGATTTAAAGATATTGTATAAGGATTTGAAAAGTTGAAAAAAATAATTGAAAACAAATAGAATGGAATAGTTTGTAAGATTAGGAAAATTTAAAAAAAAAAAAATTGAATGGAATGGAATAGTTTAGATGATTGGGTCAAACATAGGGTTAGTATTTTGTTATAGTTGGTGCTAAATTTGATAGAAAGAATAGCATTTATCAAATTTAACTGAAAACATGATATTGCATAAATTGGAGAATATTTTTTGGGTCACAATGTCTAATTTTGACATTAACATTTCAAAATTGCACTAGAAATGGTCAAACAATACATTATATGATATCTGCATGACCATGAAGACTATTCATCCTCAGGTTAGACGTGAAATTAACATTAAATTATATTTATAATGACTTTTTTTTTTGTCCTTTGCTACAAATGATTCTTGAAATGATTAGCAAGTTTTGCCATCAAGGCTCTAAAAAAACCAAAGCAGTATATCATACTAACTTTCTTCGGTGTTAGGTTAGACGTGAATTAACGTTCGATCATATTTATATTTGCAAATGAATGATGAAGATTTGCCAGTGCTTTAGAGAAACTCTCCGTGGGTACTAAAGATCGTATTTTTTTTTTTTTTTCAGTTTATATCAACTGGCCCAGCCTCTAAGATCAAACTACGATAAATACTCAATAAAATACTATTGCAAGTCAATCAGAATAACAATGAAGAAAATGGACTTTGGCATTGTCAATTACGAGGGAAAAAAATGTCCAAAGAAAAAGATAAAAGAAAAGAATGGAATGTTAGATCAAAACGACAATATTTATTCATGAAATCATAACTATTCATAGATGACACGACCAACAAAAAATATCAATTGAGTTCAAGATCAAACAGAGTTTGCATCTGCACAGTATATGTTTACAAGGACCACCCACCTACAATGAAATCGCAGAAATCACAACAAATGTATCTCTCTCTCTCTCTCTTTCTAGTCACGAATGGATGCGCGAGGAACAGCCGGTAAGCCCAGTTCATCCTCACCCTGTCACAAACATCACAATAAAGAAGATTAGTACATGAAACCATGGCAGACCCGATGTTCCCTACTAAACTAGTGAACTGCGAGGAAACAGCAAATGTGGTTACAATCGTAAAGAGAGATTCGCACTCAAATGTTCGAACAAAAAGAATAACCTGAAACCACTAGTAAAAGAGTTTGCTTGATACTTTAATATCAATAAAGGTGCGAAAGGCGATGAATTGATCTACTTCAGCATCAAACCAAAAATGAATGTAATTCACTGTCTTGAGGAGAAAGCCTCGGGATATAAGCCGTAAAAAAGTTTCTTAAACAATGCACGGAAGGTAATATCAAGAACAACATACATGAGCATTTGATCTGCCAGGTTGTGCATGTCCTGACGGTGCTGCAGGCAGGTTGAGCTCTGCATCTAAATCAGATTCCTTATCGGGTTGGAGATAAGAAGGCACTCCATCAGCTTCGGTCTCCATTCCCATGTCAGCCTCTAAAGCATCAAGCTCTGCAATGCGAAACAGAAAGCGAAGGACGATAGGTCACAAAGTTATCTTCTCAGCTTCATATATAAACATAACCAATATGCAGATATCGTAGTTATATCCAACAAATAAAAAATCTCAAGAGACTATTGGAAGAAACGCTAATGCTTTGCCACTTTCTCTCTCCTGCCACCAATTACTTGGTCTGAAAGATTTTAACCAATTATGTTGGCATTTGAGAGAAATTCTGTTTAAATATGTTTAGTTTAAACATAGGGGCTGTTACAACTTACAACACAAGAAAGATGCAGTACTATAGTAATATTCAAGGGGCATAAATGCCAATCAAATTTTTGATTAATTTGTATCTTACCACCCATAAGATCTTCCTCATCAATATCATCAGGCACATTATAGCTTCTACCCAGGGTCTCTTGAATTTCATTACTCACATCCATCAGGTCCATCATCTCATCTTGCAAGTTCTATGAGAGTTAAAAAAATATAAGGACCAGAAAGCTTTACGTGGCAAGCAATAAAACTAGAACGAAATGTGAAAAGTTCGAGAACTTTCATACATCTATGTCTTGAATCTTCACTGTTTTCATCATCCCTTTCAACTCCTTGTTAGCAGATTTTAGGGCCGACATCTGAATAGATCAAACGGAAGTATTATAACAAAGGTAATATATTAATACCTCTATCAAGATGCTGCTATTAGTATATACCACATTTAAACCTAAATTTATTCCAAAACGAGTGCAAGACAACCCAGGACCTATAATAATCAGATACTTATGTCTGAATCCCTCCTAATCACAAATTGTCCATCTCCTAACTCTCATGAGGTACGCAGCCGATTCCAACCAGGTTAGAGAAAAAGCTCCACTTTGACATCCTTGAATTGTGCCCCTTCGGGTGCTACGAAGAAAACAAATTTCCAAGGTGAATAAGCCATAGCCCCGTTACAACCAAAGTTAGTTAGGAAAGTAACTCCCCAACTAGCGCAGATCTATACTATGTACTTTTAGTTTTCAATGCCCTCTCCATCTAAACCCACATTTGATAACTTCGATAAGTGAAAAGACTAGTTCACAGTAGCTATACCAAAGTTTTCATTCATGGTTTTTTTTTTTTTCTTTTGTAATTTTTTATTTAGTTTTCTGTTCTAGATTCTTTAGCCAAAATAGGAAATTTAATACATAGAAACAGCTGTTTCATTAACACATAATGAATGTTCAGCTCAATATTGCAAATTATGCTTAAAATTTAAATGATTACGAAATATATCATGTGTAACCAAACATAGGAGCTCTCGTCATCCAAAAAAAAAAAAAAAAAAACAATGTCGGAAACAAAATTCCACTGCGAAAAAGAAGTTTCATTAACCCAAAAAGAATGTTCTGTTCCAGATTGCAAATTATGCTTAGAAATTCAATGCTTAATGACAATATATTACTTGTAACCAAATACAAGAAATTATGCTTGGAAATTCAATGCTTAATGACAATATATTACTTGTAACCAAATACAAGAAATTATGCTTGGAAATTCAATGTTTAATGACAATATATTACATGTAACCAAATACAAGAACTCTCATAAAAAAAAAAGAAACCAATAGGAAAATTTCCATTGAGAAGATAGAAAAAGCAGTTTCGCTAACCCAAAAAGAATGTTTAATTTCAGATTGCAAACTATGCTTAAAATTTCAATGCTTAATGTCAATATAACATGTGTAACCAAATACATGAACTGCTCATAAAAAAACCCATAGGAAACAAAAATTCCACCGAGTAGATAGAAATAACGATATCTTCAACCAAAAAGAATGCTCAGATCCCGTTTGTAAATTAAGCTTATAAATGTCAATGCGTAATGACAAAATACCATGTGTAACCAAATAAAAGAACTCTCCTCATCAAACGACACATATGAAACAAAATTCACAAGGTAAAAAATGGAATATAAATGAGAAAGAGACTAATTGTGTTGCATATCTCTAGTCACGTAATCATCTATACTAATTTTCTAGCTTCTATTGATCACCACATTGATTACCACAGTCAAAGATTCGGACATTCTAATGGTCCTTAGAGGTCAACGTGCCTACATCTCAATGCACTCAAGAGGCTTACAGTTTGTTGAGCGTCTTTAATGCCTTCTGCAGCAAATGATACTTGATCGAGGTTGAATGTCTGATTGTATAGCATGTCACGTTGCCCCTCATACCTGCGAAAAAGTTCAGCTAACTGAGTAAACTGTAACAGGGAAAAAATAAAAAACGAAAAAATAAAACTTTGAATTTGCTAAAAAGAATAAAGAGTGGATGACTCGGAGAAATGGCACATACATTTTCTTTTGCTTGAGAACCCTCATGGCTCGCGCTTTAACGGCTTCTTGTGCGGGACCAGGTCTTGTTCTCTTAATCTGTTCTTTGTATCTACTAAGTTCTGCATCAAGCTTCTTGATCTTTTCGTCCACCGAATCGCCTCTTTTATTGATCTGAATGACACCATATGCAGCGAGTATAATGCAACTCTCTCAGTATACCAGTTTTAGGGAGAAAATCAACAATTTCCCAAATAGAAATAGGAATATCACAATCAAGAAATCATCAATATGTATAAAAAAACAGAAACATATGTGCAAACCGGGAAAGAAAATAATCAAATGGTTGAAAAACACTGTAACGTAAATAATCAGCTTCGCCAAGGACATGAAAAATTGTCATCCCACGTGACCATAAAACAATATTAAGAACCCAATATGAATCAAACACTGTAAAAGTGTCAATGACAGACTATATCTTAAAATAAATAATATAAACAAATTGCGCTGTATTGCATTGAGTTATAATGTATGTCGTATCAAAATATTGTATTCAAATGCAGACTTAATTTATACAGTAAAATATGTAATACATTATTCTCTAGTACAATACGAAGGTCTTACACAGTGCATCAAATGTGTCCTAAGCCCTCAATTCAGGTTTAATTTACTGATAGAAACCAAAAACCCAACTTGGGGAGATAATCTTGTAATTAAGTTTTCAATTATTCCTAGTCAAGATAAAGAACACAAAGGCAAGTCTTGAAATTGGAAAACCACGGAACGATGATTCACATAATATATACAAAACAATAAGCAAAAAATAAAGCTTTGGAATCACCAACACCATTACTATGCGTTGACCCAAATCGAGACTGATTCAGAATAACTTGACTTGAAAAATCAACCACCGATTGACAGGGTTTGTTCCAATTTCCAAAGCTCAAAATCTATAATTCCCCAACTTGAACAACAAAACCTAACAATTCACTCACAATCCGAAAAAGCAAAACAAAAAAAAAAAATCGAAATTAGAGAGAGAGACCCGATCGGAGGCGTCATGAATGGAAGGAGGTGGTTCCTTGTCCTTCTTCACACCGAACACTCTCTTCATTTTCTTCTTCTTCTTTCTTCTTCTTCTGCGAATTTAGGGATTTGAGAGAGAGATTTGATTTGGGCTTCTTTAGGATTAAGAAAATGGGCAAACAAACAAATGAAACAAACTTAAGAGGAGATGGAGATGGAGATTGAGATTGAGATTAGAGAGTTGATTGATTGGATATTTTTCCTTTTGGTCTTTGCTCTTTGTTTGGGGGTTAGCTTAGAATGTTAGGTCTTGGTCTGTCCAATTTATTTTGTAGATTTAAATAATATTATTATATTCCTTCATTTGGGTAAGTTTCCATTTTTCTACAATGACACGGAAGGGAAGTTTCCACTTTTTTTTTTGGGGCCCACTTTCCAATGTATTAATAATAGTATTAATAAGTGAATAAGTGGGCTAGATTTCAGAAAGCAAATGTAGAAAATTTTGGGATAAGTGGCCCATGAACACTTGTACAGTTGTACTTGTCAATTTGCCTTTCAAGTTTCAACCGCGAAGCTTTCTAAGGCCATCTCCAACCCCACTCTAAAATAGAGTAAATGGAGCAAAAAATAGAGTTGGACTTCTCCAACCCAACTCTATTTCCATACTCTATTTTAGAGTTGTGAATAGTGATACTCTATATATAGAGTATCACTATTCATACTCTATTTCTTTTTTTAAGCTTTTTTAATCTTTATAATATTTGCATATTAGCCCTTTTGACCTTTAAAATGAATAAAATAATATATATTTTTTAAAAGTATAAGAATATAAAGAGAATATTCTTTTTTAGAGTAAAAAATAGAGTATTGGATTGGAGATAAAATACTGTTTGATTGTGACATTTACTCTATTTTAGAGTATTGTATACTCTATTATAGAGTTTTGGGTTGGAGATGCTCTAAAGTCAAATTTTTTTCTTTTCTTTCTTCGAATTGTAGCAGTGTATCAAAACGGCCCTCATGTTAGATTTCTTAATCGATTTAAGTAGTTCAATACGTGAGATAGTTATTTGAAGAGTAATTTTAATTTTTAAACTATCACATGAAAGATTATGTATATTCAGTTATTCACTTGTCTCATATAACCAAAAAATAACTAGATGTTTAATTAACCCATAAAAGTGTGTGTGTTTTTTTTAAATGATATCTATAAATTTGAGCAATACTATTTAGGTTTAGTAATTTTTAGTCCTATGTTTCAAGAAGTCTTCTTACATGATAAAAATGATTAATTTCTTAATTTTGTAAAACTATGGTTAATTTTTAAAAAAATAACAAAAAATTTAGCTAAGTCCTTAAAAATCTATATTATTTATTAGCATAATTCTACATCTCTAGTCACGGTTCAAGAAGATAAACATATTATCGGAAATTGTCCAAAATTTTTTTGTGTATGTTTTTAAATGATAGCCCATGTTTCAAAAAATTAAAAAAATAGCAATGTTACGAATTGCAAAACATAAAAGATTCACATAAAATATTGGGAGAAATTCAAAATAAAGTTATTATTGATGTGACTTAATAATCTATATCACACGTGGTGTGCCCCCTTTATTTTCACTCCTTGTTTGTAGTGTAAATTTTGGGGTATAAATTAAAAGTGCAATACACATAGGGTATAGATTATCATTGTGCCAAGAGTGGAGCATTCCTCAAAATCCTCCTAAAATATTACACATTTGTAAATATTTATAAGATATTTTGTAACAGTTCAACTTTTACTCATTATTTTTTGAAGTGTTAAACAATATCTTACAAATGTTTACATATGTGTAAATATTTGTTTGGCATTTTTTGTTACCAAATTCTTTACTGTGGCTATTTTTTTAATTTTTAAAATATATTCTATCATTTAAAAGACGTATTTAATTTTGACTTATTTTTACAACTCACCTATATATTTTATAGAGAAATTATAGTGAATACCCAAATTTTAACACCCAATTTAAATTAATAACCAATCTTTTGAAAAATAAAACAAAAAATTCAAGTAATTTAATTACTTACATAATGATAAGTAGTGATAATTAACTTAGTTGCCAAAAGCATGTGCAAGTAATTAACGAATTGACTACTTCAAGAGTTTATGTATTTATTTTTATTTTTATATAAATTCTGGATGTTTTTCTACTTCACCCTATATTATATTAGAAAAATTGATGATGTATGAATGTGAGAAATACAATGCATAATAATCTCATCGTAAGAGATGACAAATTTTGTATACTTACACATGCGCGTAATGATATTCAAAACGGCAAATTAGCAGGCTACGTTGAGTTATGCGACATCATTTTGTTGGTTTGAGTTTGATAGAGCTTACAATTTTATTGGTCGGTCGGTCCTCATGTTTTTAATTTTAAAATAACAAGGTGCTTCTGTAATGGGAAATAAAAAATATATATATATAGACTGATGAGAAATGATTATTATCGGATCTTAAAAGTAGTGCACGACAATAAACATGCTCTTTAGTGCATCTATTTTTTTTTGTCCATCTTTCTTTCCTCTTTTCAATTTTTCCCTATTAAAGTTTTTTTTTTCCTTCTTTTTATTCGAATAAAATCATGGACCTTACTTCAACAGCCACCGCTGGTGCCGGCATTGACATGGACCTCAGTGTATTAGTGCATCATCATTTTCCTTATTGACCCATCGCACCATTGACCCATACTCACATGGACAATCCCACACCATGGAATCCTCCTTTCATCTTCCTCAGCCACTAAGTCAAAATCCATACCGGATTTGTTGCCAATTCAACGGTGATTTTGACTCACCATGCCACCTTTATCGTGATTCCAGCCACCCAAGCGAATACCACGCCGTCTCTGTAGCCGATTTGCAAAATCCAATTGGTGGTGGTGGCAGTAATATCAGTGGCAACGGAGGTAGGACGATCCATACAATTTTCTCATCATCCTCTCCAATTGGTGATGGCGGCAGCCATATCAATGGCAAGCTTTGGGAGCACCACAGACAACCGTAGTTATGAATATTTTTGTCCACTAGTTGAAACTAGGAAAAACGAAAAAAAAAAAAGAGAGAGATAAAAGGAGGAGGATGAAAGAAGAAAGTATTGTATGAGGCGTAGACCATTTTAGTAACCATGTACTTCACTTTAACATCTAATAAAAATTCTTAAATCTTTTCCCATTAGTATGTTTTTCTCTCCCTTCCCATGGAAGAAGTTGCGAATAACAAAAGGGTAAAACGAAAAAAAGAAAAAGAAAAAAAGAAACGTCATTGTTGATTCTTATTAGGCAAATTCAGTAGTAGGAACCGAAAAAAAAAAACCATTGATGGGAACAAATTTAACAAATATGATTGGCTCTTTAAATAGGTATATATAAATTAAAGTGCTTTATCACACAATAATTTTCTTCTTTCTCCCCAATTGATCTCCTTAATCCATCTTCATCTCATGAATCATCCTTAGAAAAGGCACACACATCACCCACGATGACAAGGCGCCGAAGAGGTGCCACGTTTGCCTGAGAATGCGAGCTTCGTCATCGAGAGCATGTAGAGCAAAGTGAGTTCGACGACTAGATTATCAAGACGTGCTTGATCTCCGGCCTCTAGTGGATCGTCTAGTTCAACCGCCATTTGGTCTCGCCGTCATCTTCCTGTACCACCGTTTGGTCCTTCGAGCTGTCATCGTCTAGTACGCGGCGGTGTTCGATCGTGCGGCCACAGGTGGAGGAGACGGTGGTGCAAGCTGCGTGCTTCGCCAGCAGAGCCGTGGCGGCAGGCGCGGAAGAATGAGGAGGACATTGCACGTGTGGTGGTCGTTGATGATGCAAGGTGGTACTAGAGTTTAGTCCATCCGAGAATGTCCATTTGAGATGCCATTAATGGACCTTGAAGTCAATGACTATGGTTTGTTTTGTTGCTATGCGTAGTGGCTTTCATTGCTTTTTTTTTTTTTTTTTTTTTTTTTTTTTTTTTTTTTTCTGTTTGATTTCAATTCGATACATGTTAGTGCATGATAAACTCTAAACATGGCGACCGACTTTTCGAACCGTTACTTTTTATGAGTTTTAACTTTAAAACTTAGTTTTTAAAATTTCAGATAATTTTTTTTTTTGAAAACTTGCTCCTTAAAACGATATAAAAATGTGCTTGCTATTATAATAGTAATACTTAATTTAAAGCTACATTTTTTTTTTATCTTTGCAAGACTTTATGTCTTGTTTGGGGCCAACATCCCCCTTGTGCCATTCAATTTTTTTTTCAACTTTCTTAATCCCAATGCAATATCTTTAAATCTCAACCATTTATACCACGTCGAAATTTGCAAAGTCAAACCATTTCAAAATAAAATGGTTGGAATGTTTACCCCAAAAAACTTATAATAGTTATTTATAATATTAAGTAATTGTAAAACTTTTACAAACCAAATATATGAAAGTAGCTTGTTTATGAAAGTTTTGAAATGACAAAATCATATACGTAGTATTTATTTAGTACCCACCAACATATATAATTAGTTCTAATTAATATTTAATTTGAAGGCAAATATCTAGCTTCAAAGAGTTTTAACGACTATTAATATAATATTTATAATTCTTCAAAGATTACAGAAAATTATTTTTCAAAGATTATAGAAAATTATATTTCAAACATTAGTGGAAGACTTTTTGTATAGTATGCCCAAACTACCATCGCATGCGCATTCATCACTGCTGCCCATTCAATCCATCATGAAATCATGGTACTGGTTTCGTACCTACAGAACGAACAACTTGAGTGAGCTTGACACTCAGTGAGTACAAACATAATTCTCACAAAATATATGTCATGAATGATTGTCAAATTATGTTTCATTATGTGTACTTTTATGAAAACACTTTCTTCTAGTGGGATCCCCATTTGTGTACGTACCGAGTGCGTGCGATCAGTGAAAGTTGAGGTTAGTGAGGTCCTCAACTACCACAGTCATAATAATTTCGTTCATTAAACCTCACCTGAGTGAAGAGTAGTATGACACTTTATTCTTTAAAAATATATTAGCCTTATCTTTACATTTGGTGAGCATGATAAATGTAATGCCCATGAATATGCTTAAACAAATAAAGCAACATGATAGAGGCACTGATTTTTATTTCTTAAAACACCATCATCACTTGAAATATGTGCCAATATATACATTTTAAAACATAGAACATACAACGTTATCATATCATAAACATAACTCATCAAAATATATATGCTTAATTTATAAACGTATAACACATAAGTCATATAATTTCAAAGTACATCACATTGGAAACATTGCACATCATCATAGCACAGTTTTATCTTTGAAAACTATTCGTTGCTGTAGGTGAGATTTGTACTCACCTGATGTCCTTGCAATACAAGTAATGTCTTCTCATGTACTCATGCTTAGATAACATGACCAGTATGTGATTAGACACTAGACTAGTCAAACATCAATTAGCCAATTAGCTCTTTTCTTGATTGAGCTAATCCTATTATTAGCAAACAACAATATACTTGAAATTGATTGATCGCTTTTAATTTAATCCACTATCACGGTCTCATTATCTCAAAATAATTAAACCAATAATTATTTAAAGCATCAAACTTTTTGAGTCTAAATTAATTGCATCATAAAAAAATATTAATTGAAACTTATTATCAATCAATATATTTTCTCAACTGAACTTAATCTCTTTAGATTAGTTAATAACTAATATGTTACTAACATGAAAGTAATTAATTAATTTACTAAACAAATTTGGTCTTGTTAATTTATCAGAATATGATTGATTTCTCATTTCATCAAATTTGATCCTTGTAATTAACTAATCATTAATTGAAGAATAATTGATTAATAATTATTCTTATAACAAATAATTCTTGATCTAGGCATTAAACTAATTCAATTATATAATTTAATTACCAAGTTATATAATACTTGATTTCTACTTGATCGTATAGTATTGCTTAGATCATTTTACTTTTCAAAGTAATAGGTTGGACTCTAAACTTTTTGAAAAACTTAGACACATTAACGTAAAGTTTGGACATTTTACACTCACCTTTATCATGAATATTTAAGAACCGAATGCTAATTTTAAATGTTTGGGCCCTTAGCTATTAGTATGTGAATTTTTAACTCAACATACTTCATTCTATACATTTGGAGATTAGATAGCCTATTTACTCATGTATAGACATAATGTGGACACAAAAGTCTATATTGATGGTTTGCACCTATGGTGTTCATTTCTAATTTAGATGAAATCTAAATTCATTCTAGGATCATTATCATCTCACTAAATATCATTTCTTTTATTTAAAGCATCAATTTGATTTTTGGACACTTTGTTATAAAAATATCTAAGTGCCAAAACACATCTAGAGAGAAATAATATTATTAAAAATGATAATTTTCAGGGCTTGAAAATCACTATTAAGAATTAAATTATGTCTTTTTGGCTAAAATCTGATATTTTACAGATTGATCCTTGTATTTTTTGAAATTTACACTTTTTGCCTAAAATATAAAATATTCGACATTTTTGCCCCAAATCAGTTTTCTAAGATATTTTATCATATTACTTTATTCACTTAAATAAATATTTTTCTCGTCTTGGTCAAAGTCAAATTCAACCATCTTCCCTATTCTGATTTCTAACTTTTTAAAATAAGATTAATTTTGATATTTTAAGCATAATTTCTTTCGGAGACCAAATTTGAGGTTGGTTCTTCACAAATATTCTCTATAAAGAGAATCATAACTTCATAATTGATTAAATAGCTTAGTTCTAAATAATTCATGGATTTTTTTCATAAATTCATTTTTTGTCCACTTAAAACTTGGATATAGAAAAATCTCATTTTTTGTACCTTCTTTTTTTAAAGATCTTCTTCATAAAACTTATTTTATAATAATTATCTACAAATTTTATTTTTTAGACCAAGCTAGATTTAGCCTCTAACTAGTTGATATTTATAGATTTTATAAAATTTACCCAAAAAGGGATCTTTTAGGCACTTTTTTCTAATTTTTTTTTTATCGTGTGCTTGTCTTTTATATCACAAAGTACTTAACTAAGTTTACAAACATGATTACGACATATAAAATAACCATTGCAAACTATTTTCATTTTATGCAGTACTTATTTTAACTAGGAAAATAAGTAATAACTTCATATAGCTACCATGTAATATTAGTCTAACAAGCTCTTCTAACATATTTATGACTAAACTCTAATTTGTTAATTTAATAAACAAGGCACCTGCATGAAAAAGTTAAACATATCCATAAGCTATCATTATGTAAAGACTAAATATCTTTTTAAATAACAAAGCAATAAATAAAAAAAAATCATGCCCCCATGAACTTTATACCTCTTAAAAAATATTTTTCTTTTTAAGCTTCAAAATCTTGCTCTTCGTCATTAGTGCTCGGTTAGTGTTGGCACAAGGGTAAGAGAAAGAAATGTCTTTAATGGCTATATTATCACCTATATATTATAGGCTCAAAATATACTTTAAAAGTGATTTTATCTTTTTTGTTTGTTTTTGTTTGGTTTTTTTAAACACATTGAATAGAAATCAAAGACTTGGTGAAGATGAGTAATCGGTGGCGGTAAGAAAAATAGAGTGGGATATATATATTTTTTCTTTTAGTGTAGTGCAACATGACACAATGACTAATAAAAGAGATTTCACCATTCACTTATAACAAGCCACGTGCCCACGTCTATCATCTGGTATCATCTCTTGTATCAAAGTTTGATTTTTTCCTCCTCAAATGACATGAACACAAGTTTTTGCTTGTGCTTGTTTGTTTGTAATAAGTAGTAATATATGTTGTTTGTAAAAGTAACCTAACCACTATTATTATGATTATTCTCTTACATAATTTACGTATTTTTTTCACTTCTTAACTCACATAATAAATTATTCCTAGTCATATTAGGCCACATGACCGGTTCTATTTCTTGGTTTCTCCCTAATTTTCTTTTACTCCCCCAAAAACAAAAAATCAATATAATAAAGGGATGATGCATGACCTATTAAACTTATTTGACTTGAAGGTCAAGATTGACCTATGTACTATGTATAATGTACATGTTCACTATTTCTAATTCAGTGACATTTGTATATAATTATATGACAATTATTTACATTTACATTGTATTTATGTTATCTATAAGTTTTATGATGAGATTTAACCCATATTACTATTAATCTACTTTATATTCAAATAATTCTTATGTACATATATTAATTATTATATTTATATTATCTAATTAAACTTTCAAGTACATATTATGTACTTTAACTTTATATGGAATTTTAATCTCCATGGTACTATAATATTATTGAATATTATCAATAATTATTATATTATACCTTATATAATTAGACATGACTTTATTATTTAAACTTCACTTAATAAATTAGATAAATTAATTATTAAATTCATAAAATTAAACTAGATAAAATTAAATCATTACACTAACTCACTAAGCACCCTCAATTATTGTCCTATAAATATTAAAAACTCTCAAAATTGTTCCATCAGTCTATACATTTTTTTTCGATTCCCACCACAGCCCGCCGCACCCATTAAAAGAAAAAGAAAAAGAAAAAAAAAAAAGAAAAAGAAAACGTCATTGCTGATTCTTACGGAAAAGGCCAAAAAAAAAAAAAAAAGCCAGGATGGAAGCCAGCTCAACACAAAAGGCTGGCATCACCAAAAAAGAAAAAATAAAAAACATAATTTTATTACAATAAAAAATGGTAAATAAAAACAACTGAAAAACCCGCCAAAAATCCATAATGAATGGAAACACGAACGAGAGTCCATTCATTCCTTGAACCTGCAAACAATTTTTTTATTTTATTTTATTTTGTTTTACTTTCTGTTAAAAAATAAGAAGTGTTTATATTGATTAAAAAAAAATCTATATCTATAGAACCTTCTTTCCTCGTCGAAGATGCCTATAAATAGAGACACTGACCAAAAGACCATTCACAGACGAATATAATTTGATTCTTCGTTCTTTGCTTCTTCTAGAAGATTAATCGATTTGATCAGAGTCTAGGGTTTCTGATTTGGGGCAAAATTGCACTGTCTGTGTGATTCGGTACTGGGCTTTGGTGCTGCGGAAATGGCGAGTGGTGGAGAGAAGAAGAGAGTGGTGGTCGTCGGAGGTGGCGTGGCTGGTTCCGTCCTCGCTCGCTCGCTCCAGTTTTGCTCCGATGTCGTTCTCGTCGATCAGTGAGCTTCGATTTTCACTTTTATTTATTTAATTTTTTTTTATGGTTTGGATTTGGAAATGTTTGGTTTTGATTCTTTGAGTAAATTGCTTCTTGAGAAGGTTTTTGAGTTTAGGTTTTGAATGCCAGGAGCTTTAGTGTTTTTAACATGAAGTATAAATATATTGTGTGTGTATGTGTGATTTTGTGGTGAAATTGATGAGAATTTATGGAAAAGTTTGAGACTTGGGAAGATAATTGCTTAAATTTGGCTTTGGAATTGTGCCTATCTATATGGCTTACACTTGAGTCATTTAACCATATCAATAGCCACAATTTTGTTATTATAATTTTTTCCCCTTTTTTGATTCTATTTATTTGTTTTTAATCCTTCAGTTTGACTTTGATAATGAAAGAAAATTAAAAAAACTCCACCTTGTTGAAATTCCGAATTGCTCGTCTTTATACATATGATTGAGCACAGACAGAGCTGACAAACTTCAAAAATTTTACACCTTGTCATTTTCAAAACCTTTGAACGTATCTTAGCATAAAAGAAATAAAAAAAAATTCTTTCAGACACCTTCTTTGGTCCAATCTTCGTCAATATGTGGTTTTGTTTTCTTAATCCGGAGCTGCTATTTTTGTGTCCCGTGTCCGATTTTGATGTTGAAAAATGAACAAATGAATCAGGAAGGATTATTTCGAGATTACATGGGGGAGCTTGAGGGCAATGGTGGAGCCATCTTTTGCTGAAAGAATGGTAATTAACCACTCGGAATACCTCACAAATGTGCAGATCGTAGCGTCTACTGCGACTAATGTCACAGATACAGAAGTTTTCACTGCAGATGGTCATTCTTTTTTGTATGATTATCTCGTTGTTGCCACGGGTCACAAGGATTCTTTTCCCAGGACCAGAGCTGAGAGGCTCGGTCAGTATGAGGCAGGTCAGTAATCTCAGTTTCATTTGCAAGGGAAATCATTTACGTTGGCACGATTCTCATTTTGAAATGCTGACTTTATTGCTCTGTTGATTTCAGAGTATGAAAAGATCAAGTCTGCTGATTCAGTTTTGATCGTGGGAGGTGGTCCCACTGGCGTTGAGCTTGCTGGCGAAATTGCTGTTGACTTTCCAAAGAAGAAGGTGACTCTGGTGCACCGTGGTTCGAGGTTGCTCGAATTCGTCGGTCCTAAGGCTTCCCGGAAAGCACTGGATTGGTTGGTAGCAAAGAAAGTTGAAGTGCTTTTGGAGCAATCGGTTGATCTAGATGGTATATCTGATGGTGTTTACCGAACATCCAAGGGAGAAACTATAAAAGCCGATTGCCACTTTTTGTGCACAGGTAAACCGCTGAGTTCATCCTGGCTTAAGGAGACCTTTCTGAAAGACGGCTTGGATACACATGGAAGGTTGATGGTTGACGAGCACTTGAGGGTCAGGGGTCGTAAGAATGTCTTTGCAATCGGAGATATCACTGATGTGAAGGTAATTTCATCGTATTTCACTTAATTAAGATTTGATTTACAGGCAGTATTATTTTGTATAAAATTTAGATGTAAACTACTAAAAAGCTAGTGCCATTTTGTGTTCACTGGATCAGCTAATTGTATCTGTTTTAGTAACAATAACCTTCAGTGTGGAAAATGGTAAATGCCTTAGGTTGGCACTTGCAAGTACGCTCGTGGGTCAGTTCTCTATCTTGGTTAAAAATTCGGCAGCGGATAAATTTTGCATAAATGTTTTTGTTGAGTTATAGCTTAAGAAAGTTAAACCTAAGAAACTGTTTCAGTGCATCAACCGAACATTTGACATACAAAGACAGATCTTTTGTTGCTCTCTGGACCTAAGTTTGCACCATCTAACCACCCTTACAATCTAATTTTCCTCTGACAAATTGCAATGAAATTATCAGGAAATGAAACAAGGGTATTTAGCACAGAAACATGGGCAAGTGGTAAGCAAGAACTTGAAGCTTTTGTTAACGGGAGGAAACGAGAGCAAGATGGCCAAATACAAGACCCCTTATGAAGTTGCGATTGTTTCGCTGGGGAGGAAAGAGGGTGTGGTGCAGTTTCCGTTTATGACAATTAGCGGGTGTATTCCTGGTAAAATAAAATCCGGAGACTTGTTTGTGGGGAAGACAAGGAAAGATCTTGGGCTAAAACCTTAGCGTTTTAGGAGGCGAGACTCCGTTGAGTACAACGAGAGGATTTTTGTGCGAGCACGTCTGTAGTGCTTGTGAACTGGCTCTCCTACATTCAGAGTTCTCTTTGCACTAGATTTTGATTTTACCCTGTAGCTTTTGTACATTGTTAAAGGTTTGATTTATGTAACTATAAAATTCGATGTCTTTTGATTTATGTTCATAATAATGTCTTAGTTGCAGATTTACTTATTCTCATTTCTCATGAAAAAGTGCAGTCATTTTCTTTAGTATTAGTTAAAAGCTTTAAACCAAACATCAGCTCCGAAGACAACTATTTCTGTTAAAGAAGTAGACTCGCCTATACACCATCGGAAACTCTTTTCGCATAAACTTAAAAAAAAAAAAAGGAAAAAAAGAAAAAGAAAACCATGTCTCCCAGATAGCATGTCGGTATTGAGCATATATTAAATTATGGGAACTTGAATCAAATAACATAATATTTTATTCCTTTTTAACTAATAACACATCTTTTAAAACATTATAGAATAGCATTTGTCAAAATTTTTATAACAAAGAAATATTGACATATATGTTAGAATCTCACTATTATAATCTCAACTCGAAATGCCTTTTATTATCTCACTCTTATATTCTCAACTCCATATGTATTTGTGATTGTTTATGATATCATTTGAATTCAAACTGAATTTTCGTCCAAAACATTTTAGTTATCATGATATAAATATGATAATAAAATAGTAACTTACCAAGAACTGGAGATTGTAATCCCCGATAAAGTTTTATAGACTCCAGTCCGGCCTCGTCTCTTCGCCTACAAGGATGGGGATTTTTTAAGTTGAGAAGACATGAAGAGCTGCGATGTTGCCTATTTTAATCAAGTATTTCACTAACTTTTTATCATATATTGGCCTTTACGTAATGCTTTATATTATTATTGGTATTTTAGGTAACATTAGATGTATCATTATAAAATATTGTTGCAACGATTATTTGAAACTTATTACAATAACTCTTTATAATATTGCAAATTTTTTTATTTATTTTTATAATGTTATATGGAATATTAAGAATGAAGTAGTACAAAATTAGTCATAAATTATATATTAACAAGAATCATTATTAAAATGGCTAAAAAAAAAAAGAATTTTAAGAAAATAGCAACTGTTTACAAAATAATTTTAAAAAATATGTCAGTTAAGAAATTAGTCATTTTAAAGGTAAAATTTGAAGGATTTAACCATAGTTAATATTACACGTGTAACATACGTGTATTATATTTATGTTACACGTGCAACATAAAATGTTATATGTAATATATTATGTTACATGTATGTTACAACTAAATCATTAATTTCATGAAACTATGGATAAATCCTAAAAAATTAGTCAAAATTTTGGTTAAATCCTTAAGAATCTCTTTAAAATAGCCACAGTTTCAAAAAATTAATTTAAAAACTAGCACTGTCAGAAATTTCTGACACAATTTCTAATACGTGTCAGAAATTTCTGATAGCAATTTTATGTGTATTTTTGTTATTGTCAGAAATTTCTTACATGTTTTATGGCTAGTTTTTAAATTTTTTAAAACTGTGATTATTTTTTAAATACACACAGTTCAAAATGGCCATTTACCTAAATAACCCAACAAAAAACTTTACTACGTTGTATTATCGATGTGAAAAGCCACTCAAAATGGTCGCAGAGGAACCCAGATCTTTCCTCTCTTTGTCCGTCTCTCTTTTTATCTTTTTAATAGAATTTTGACATGTACACAAAAATACTTAAAATTTTTAATTATTTTTAGTTTAGTCATATTATATAATAATTATTTTTAATTATGTGGAGGAGGAGTCGCGGCTGTCGACGCTCATGGAGGAGAGTAGCGGTGGAAGTGGAGGAGAGACGCCCGTGGAGGAGGAGTCACGGCTGACGACGCCCACACTCGTGGAGAAATGGCGGAAGAGGTTTTTTTTTTTTTAAATTTTATTATTATTATTTTTTGGCTTAGCTGGTTTGTGTCTAATGAGAATGAGAATGATTTTGCCCTAGAGAACGGACGGCCATGATGAAATAGATAGTATTGGAAGATTGAGATTTTATAGTTATCATAGATATTTCACAAATTTAATTAACATAAGTTAATAGAGGGGGTGTGATTGGTATACATTTGATTCAAAGGATGTCTTTGGTATTTCGCCAAAAGTGAGGGAGTGTTAATGATTTTTTCCTTAAGATTAATAAAAGATTCTAGAGGAGGGAGTCATGAAGCAACAATAAGATCGCAAGCTTTAAAGTGTGATACCAATAATCAGTTTTTGAATGGTATTTTAAGAAAATAGCTAATATTTTTATTAATTAAAAAAATTATTTTTTTAATTATATTATATTTACATAATGATGTAATTTTACGTTTTTAATTCTTTATAAATTGATGACTTATTTTATAATTTTTAAAAATGTTAGTAATTTCTTAAAACATTAATCATAAAATTTTGAGAATTTTAAGAAAATAGCCACGGCTTACAAAATAATTTTAAAAAATAGCCACAATATTAAAAAATTTAAAAACTAACTATTTTCATAAATTTTTGATAATAATTTTATTTGTAATTTTGTTATTATCAATTTTTTTTACATGTATTATGACTAGTTTTAAAATTTTTTAAAATTGAGATTATTTTTTAAAATTACACAATTCAAAATGACTATTTACCTTACTTATTCTAAAACATTAAAAAACCATATAGCAAAAAAAAAAAAAAAAAAGTTGCAATAGTTGCGTTGCAAACACGCGCCCACATGACCAAGAGCAGAGAGAGTGAGCGAGAGAGTAATAAACAAATCGCAAGATTCCTTTTCCGTCACTCTCACAAGTGAAATGAAATCGCACCTCGTTACATTCAGGTCCCATTGTTTTCCCAAATTAAATATATTTTACACAAAAACCCCTTTCCCTACTTTTCTTTCACTTTTCAACTCCCCAACACACAAAAGACAAGCTTCGCTCGTCTCTTCTCTCCCTCTCTTTCTCTGAATCTCTTATCTTCTCCTCCTTGATCGGCCATGGCGAAGGAAATCGAAGGCCTTAGCTTCGAGCAGAGGCATGGAAAGGCCAGAGTGAGAGTCGCCAGGGTGTGGCGGAGCAGCGATGGCCGCCAAGTCATCGCCGAGTGGAGCGTCGCCGTCAGCCTTCTCTCCGATTGCCTCAGCGCCTACGTCCGCGACGACAATTCCGATATCGTCGCAACCGATACCATGAAGAACACGGTCAGGATTTGAAATTTTTTTTTTCCGTTTCTGTTTGGATGCTGAGAAAGTGATATGGCTGAGTGATTGATTTTTGTTCTGGTTTGATCTGGATTTGGAAGTTCCGAGCTTTGTTTTGTTTTCTGTGAAAATTGAATGGTGTATGGAGTGATTCTTTTGCTGTTTGATATTAGTTTTGGATTTTCGTGTGTGTTTTGATTAACAACGTTTTCATTACAAACGAAAAATGGGAAAAAAACAAAAAAAAGTGACAGAAGTTTGTATATGTGTTGCTGGCCCAGGAATATCTACACATTTATTGAGACTCAAATTTGTACGAAAATTTTTGTTAGCTTTATGGTGTTTCTGTCACAACTAACCATTATTAGGTCAGTTTGGCATTGCTTTTATAGGCTATTTTTAGATTATAAAAGAATCTAAAGCAGTTATAGGCGTTTGGTAAATCTGCTTCTTAAAGAAGCAGGTAACCGTTTTTTTTTTTACGTAGTGTAATTTGAGAAGCAGATTAAATGTTGTTTTTCTGTAATCGAAACTGCTTCTTTATGTTAAATTACTAAAATATCCTTAATTAACAACCCATATTCTACTAACTAATTTTCTAAAATTATTTTTTGGTAATTTTGCATACCCACATTATTTTAATAATAGTTTCAAAAATAAAATAACCAAACACCTTATATGTTTATAATTTCAGCAGCTTCTTTTATCAGTACAGTTTGAAGTACTTATTTTACAAGTACAGCAATGCCAAACTGGCACATTATTAGTATTTTAAACAAAAAAGAAAAGGCAAAAGGAGTTTTAAGTGACTCTCATTCACAGTGCGCAAATGAATAAGTTCCTACATGTGGAATCATGTGAAACACGTTGCTAAAAGCTAAGTTTTGGAACTTTCAGTACTGTATATGAAAAAATAAAACGTTTTGAACATTTTCAATTTTCATTTTGAAGCATATGAATAGTGGGTGTAAGTTGACTTTATTTTAAATCTCCTTAGTCTATGAATCTATTTGAGTAACAAGTTAAGCATATGCAAAGTTTAGCAGCTCATACATTCCTGTTGGGGCTCAACTGCAAATTCTTAACATAGATTCACAAGTGTATGTACACACACTTACACACAACTGAGTTTCTAACTTTCCACTAACAGGGAAATGTATGATCATATCTTGAAGGTTAACTGAATTGCTCTGCAGGTATATGCAAAAGCAAAGGAATGTACAGGGCAACTTTCAGCGGAGCACTTTGCCATTGAACTGGCTAAGCATTTCACGTCAAATTACCGTCAGGTGAACAATAGATACTAGATAATTCTGTTTTGTCTGATTATTCTAAGTGATAACTGCGCGGAAAATAAAAGGTTGGAATAAATCTCTGTTCTCCTTTATATCAAGTAATTTTTTACGTAGGGGCCTTTGAGGTGCTAGTTGCACCATACAATAAACTAAGGTCATCTGAGTTATGATTGTACTTTCCTTTAGATTTGTGCCTTTGATTCAACATATTGTTTTGGACTTTAGTGATGAGTGTAAAACGTAGCGGAAAGTTACGTACTTCTACCCTTTTTAATTGGGTTTGTTTTCTTGTAAGTTTTATTGACCTGTTATATTATCTGAGATTTAAATCGATGAAACATTGTGCTACTCCAAATTCTATATATATATATATATATATATATGTATGCATATTTATGTATTTTTAATGGTATCTGATGCTGTTCTTGATAAAATTTTTTTATGATACAATGCTACACATAATGTTATTTTTCAGGTGTATGCTGCAATTGTAAAAATAGTTGAAAAGCCATGGGAGCGAGTGGATATAGATGGCCAACCACATCAACATGGTTAGTTTTTCATTCTTGCATAGAAGAGATTGCGGAAAAAAATTATGGTTCTTGTGTCAGTAACATATGACTAACTATTTATTATTTGGAACGCTTTTTTGGTCTCTTAATTTTGATTGATCTTATTACCTTTAAGTACAACTAAAAGCCCCTCAAGTTTGACTCTCTTCTTGGCTAAAATTTTTCCAATTCGGACTAGAAACAGAAGTTTATGTTATATGAAATAATTACTTTCTATAGATCTAAATGCAATAAAAACAAAGGGTGCTTGTGATTGGTTGATAGAGTTCTGATAAGGTACTTCCTGATAAAAACAAGTTGACTGGGTAATTTTATTCCCTCACGCTTTTCTCATTTAGGAATTCCTTTGGCCCTATATCCTTCCTTTTACCACACATATTTAAATGAAGGAATTAGCATTTATTTTTGGAAATACACAAGTTCCCCATTTTTCTTCCTTTCTCTTCGAAGGTTTCAAACTTGGATCCGAAAGGCATACAACAGAAGTTATAGTACACAAGTCCGGCATGCTGAAGTTGACTTCTGGCGTTGAAGGATTGGCGGTACTTAAGACAACTAAAGTGCGTTTATCTCCTAATTTTTAGTGCTTTGTAACCCTTTTCTTGTAGCATACTAGTAATCCTAAGAATTATTTTATCATTCAGTTCATACATCATGCACCAAAAAGATTATGTAACAGAGAGAAAATTTGATTTGGTACTAACTTTTTAGTGCAAATAACAGTTTTAGAAACATATACAGACTACATTATTCGATGCTAAATTGTCACTGCTAATTACTTCGGATGCCTTTTTCCTTATAATGAGCAGTCAGGTTTTGAGGGGTTTATCAGGGATAAGTACACTGCTCTTCCGGATACGCGAGAGAGGATTCTTGCAACAGAGGTAACTGCGTTATGGAGGTATGTGTATTCGATGATTGTCTGATTTAGTGAATAAAACTGAGATGCTCTCTCTCTCTCTCAGTTTGTTCGTTATATTCACTTATGAGTATCTCAATTCCTATGATATTTTCTTCTTTGTCCTGAGAAAGACGTGACTATGCAACACGTGTGATGCAGGTACTCTTATGAATCCGTCTCTAGCATTCCTCAGAACCCACTTTACTTTACCGAAAGGTACTTGGATGCAAAGAAAGTATTGTCTGATACTTTTTTTGGCCCTCCGAAAGAGGGAGTCTATAGCCCATCCGTTCAAAGCACGCTTTATCAAATGGCAAAGGCCGTCCTTAACAGGTTTCTCTCTCTGACTGCATAGAGACCAAATTATTGATCTTATATTTCGCAGCGTGTTGAAGTCATAATCCCGATGTTCGTGCTTTTAGATTTCCGGACATATCAACTGTTCAACTTAAAATGCCAAATCTCCATTTCTTGCCTGTTAATCTGTCGAGCAAGGACAGAACCATTGTGAAGGTAAACCATTTCTGCTGATTGCTTGTAATATCTAGCTTGTGGAGAAATAATGCTTTGCGAAATACGTATTCTTAGGACAATTTGAGCAAGATTCATAATTAACTACTTAAATGAAATGGTCCTGTTGTCAACTAGACTAGGAGGAACATCATTTTTTGCCTTTCATAATTTCCTGTCATCTCTAAGTGAAAACACAATGGTCCCAACTCCCAAACAATCGAGACAAATGTTTATATTGTTTTCCCAGATATTCTTTTTAATCTTGAATGTAAGCATCAGTACACTCTGCCTTCTGGCAATAGTTTGTTTAGTATCTTTCATTGCTAGTTGAGAATAAAAGTCAAATGGAGCTCACTAGTAGAGAACTCCTTGGCTCACCTTGCTCCCAAGTTGGCCTAGGCATTTATAGTTCATTATCTAATTTCTTCGTATAGTCGCAAAGATTAACGAGTTTAAATTGACATGCATGATTATGCTATCCATTATTATACTGATAATTTGAGGTGCAACTATTGTGCAGTTTGAAGACGATGTTTACCTTCCAACGGACGAGCCACATGGATCAATTGAAGCTAGCTTAGGCCGTTTCCGATCCAAAATATAATTGCCTGCACGGTTCCAGTTCATGTTCTTGATGCTTTTCGTGAAAACTGTACAGATCATGGCTGTATAATAATAATAATAGTAATAATAAGCAATATAGCTGACTGAACACAGTCCTGTGAGTTATTTAGCTGACTCAACCTTTCATCACGTTTATGAACACAAGCAATTTACTCTTTTATCATGGCGCTTATGGCCACCTGGGGTGAGGTTTGACCAGCTTACGGGTTATTGTGACCAACAAAATCTTTGCTCTACGTTACAAGAACTTGCCTTTATTTTTTATTTTTATTTTAATTTTTTTCATTGGCTAAAAATTCAGTGAGGAACTTTTAGCAATTATGACGACCAAAACTTATAATAGTATTTTAAAAATAATACTTAATTATATAATATGATTTGTAAATAAAGTATTATTGTAGTACATCAAATTACATCATTAATCTTTTACTATTAAAGCACGAGATTTTAACCGTGTCCCACGTCATTCAAAAGCTAATCTCACTGTGGGGTTTCAAAATGCAGAATTTGAAAAGTCCTTTGCCAATGGACAATGACACTCACAAGGCGTATGCACCCACCGTTTCCATCGTTGTCACCAATCCCTCAAGCTTTCTCTTTTTAACTTACTAGCAATACGAGCACACTAATGAGCTAATAGCCCAGCAAATAAATTAGAGACATGGATTACTGAATCTACAAGGCAATACAATAAGCTACAAAAATCACAACATAACATTTGTTGCGGGGTCGAACTCAATAACCAAGTAATTTCGTCCATCGGATTATTGGTTAAACTCTTTTCTAATTTCATTTTAAGATTCACAAACTTTCAACTTACCTCAAAAATATACGTGTGCACACGATTTATTTATTTAGGATCCTTGCTTGACTTTCTCTAAAACTCTTGGGTCGTTCCGAAACCTCTTGCGGCCAATGGCTCCTGTTCGGCCTTTCCAAACTGATTGTGCAATCATCGTCGGGTTAATCCATCACCGATTCAATAGTTTGGAATCAATTTTCTCTTTGATGAGACTGATTACATCCACAATACTATCACAAGCATTTTACTATATATATATATGAATATAAAAGAAAATAACTATTGAAAAGTGGTCTCGTTTGGGTCATTACAACAATAAATGACAGGTAAGCGGGTCCAATGGGACTAAGGGTGAAAAGGAATGGAAACAGTTTCGGTCTTTTTTGTGTGTGTTTATTTAAATTTTCCCTTAAGACTTCATTTTCTTAATTTTTTTCTAGTAAATTTTAGAGTATTTTGCACTGGTGGCCCTTGAACTTCGCGTGTTTGGTAACTTGCCCCTTTATTTTTAATTTGTGGCTTTTTGCACCCTGAACTTGAAAATATTGACAAATCGCTGCAAATTGATAACCGATATCTAAAATTTAACAGAAATAGCTTCCCACGTGAGAATCACGTGACTTTAACACATTAAAAGACATTATTACCCCTAAAAAAAAAAAACTGACATATTTTTTCTCCGTTCCAAGGGCTTGGCTAGATCCAACGAAGAAGAGGGGTTTCTCGCTGCCGCCGAGGAGTTCGGGCCCGTCGACCGCCGCGGAGTTCGGCTCGGCTCACGGCGGCTTGGGTTGCGGCATAATTCGGCCCGTCGAGGAGGCAAAGGGCAACATCGAGGGGACGGCGGCGGAGGCCGTGGGCGAGCGAGGAGAGGGAGCTCTCGGGGCGGGAGAGGAGGAGGCTCTCGGCGGCGTGGAGAGACGAGGACCGCGCCGCCGGGCTGGCCACCGGCAAGGAGCCCTTCAATGGCGCGAAGAAGGCCGACGCCGGTGCGGAGCCTAATGCGAAGACGGCGTCGGGGTCGCCGGGGTCGATGGACGAGGTTGCCGTTGAGCGAGAGGAAGGCCGGCGTTGTCGCTGGCGCGGAGCTCGCTGGGAGGACGACGACACAGGGTTGCGGGAGCCGATGGGCGGTCACGGAGTCGCCGCTGCCTTGGGGGGTCTCTCTACTCTCTGTTTTTTGCTTCTTCGTATTTTCCAGTTCAGCCATGGATGCCGGTGGAAAGGCGAAGAAGAGAGGGGTGAAGAAGAAGGAGGAAGGAGAAACGGGGAAGAAGAGAATGGATTGAGGACTAGTGGTTGAGAAATTGGTTCATTTTAATAAATAAATAAATAAATAAAAGAAAAGCAATAACAGTATAGTTAGACAAAGAAACACATATACACACATATATACATATCTCCAGCAGGTTAATGATACATTGAGTTGTACAGGCTTGATACATATTAATGTGTTCTCGTACTTGTTCTTCTTTCCTCTTATTTATTTATATATTTATTTATTTTCGTTTTCCCTTGTATACAGATCAATACACTACTATGTTGAGATTTCTGTCTTTTTGTTTTTTGTTTTGTTTTATCATCAAATATTTGAGTTGTTGTGTGATTATTTGTTGTTGATGTTGATGTTGATGTAGGTGATCAAATATGTTCACAATTTCAAAACGTCAAAGAGATTTTCCAGAAAAAAAAAAAAAAGACAACCAGTATATGATTTTCCCATATGGGAATGAATATCTTGCTTTTGGACTCTAAATTTTGTTAGTTGAACATTTTTCCTTTTTCTTTTTCTGAAAATTAATTAGGCTCGATTGTTTTGGCGGCTTTTGTTCTGATTCAATAATGGAGAAACAAAGGAATTTTTTTTGAAGATGAAGAGAAGACGAGGAAGAAGGACAAATAGTAAAATGATCAAAATAACCTTAAAAATAAAACATGTGCGACTCACATGTTCAAGTCCGTCTAAATTTTTAACGAAAGTTATCGATTTGTAGTAATTGCCAAGATTTTAAAAGTCAGGATGCAAAAAGCCACAAATTAAAAATTAAAGAGCAAGTTGCTAAACACGTGAAGTTCAGGGGCCACCAGTGCAAAATACTAAAATTTATTCATAAGTTTTTTTAGTAAATTTTTATGATAGGCATTTTAAATAAAGTTAAGGTTGTTTTTATATTTTGGAATAAATTAATAATTTTCATATTAATCAAATTTAATAGCAAGCAAATAGAAAAAGAACTGAACTAAAAAAAATTGAAATTAAGAAAGGAAAATTACAATGACTTTATTATCAATGTCAAAGTGATTATATATAATTCAACTTCCACTTGTGGACGTTGGGTCGGTGATATAGAAAATTTCAAAATATTCCACTTGCCAAATTGGTTACGCTGGTCCGCTTTATCTCGATCTTTAAATAGCGTAAGCGCCTCCACCATATATGGTATCACCGGCATCCGTTGATTCTCGATATTCCTTTCTCACGAGTTGAACTCCACCTCTGAAGAAACCGTTGAGATATAGGGACCAAAAGTATGTCACGACCCATTCTCGAAAGTATCTGAAACGTTGATTGGTGTTCCTTCCACCATTTGAGGATGTCGAAGTCGGTGATCATATCCACCCAAGTTGTGTTTAAGTACTTGGCAACTTCATTGTTTTACGAGCTCGGATTGGAGAGAGTTTTGGTGGATGAAGAAGACGAACTACTCCTCAGTTGTTGACCCGTGCTCCTCAGCTGTTGCATAACGACTGTCGTCTTCTTCACCGGTGATGGGTGTGCAATCGAAGCGGGCACGTCTGGAGGCTGTGTCTAATTTGGTGTGGGAGGGTAGAAGAATGAAAAGGGTATATATTGGCATGGACCTCAACGGTTCCATGTCTAAATTTGTTTCTGAATTTGCAGTACTACATGCATTAGAGATGGTCTAATATGTTTCTTTAATAAGCGCATTTTGACAAGCCCTTTTGTCACTGATCAGATTTGCCGAACATAAAGTCCCATTTAGTGCTACAAATTCAGAAATGGGAAACGGAAATTCAACAGAAATTCTGTTTCTGTTTTTATTGCCAAAATTTTTTATTTTTTGTTTTTGTTTGTTTGTTTTAATTCATAGCCGTTGGATTTAAATCCAATGGCCCACAATTAATCACCGTTGATCAACAGTCTAGAAGACCGTTGGCCTCAATAAAAGGTCGAATAAAATTTAAAAAATAACGACGTTCTGCATGATAAAATGACAAAACAAAATTGCAAAAAAATAAAATAGAAAAGGACCATTGAGATCCATGTCTACATATACCCCTTTCATTCTTCTACCCTCCCACACACCAAATTAGATGCAGGCTCCAGACGTACCTACCGCGATTGCACACCCGTCACCCGTATTGCAACAACTGAGTAGCAGTTTGTCTCCTTTGTCCTCTGATTAGGCTATGAGATTTAGACCTTGTCAATGGATTTTCAGAGACTTGTTCTTCTCTTTTATTGGTTTGTGTTGTTTCAAATTCTCTGATTAATCTGAGTTGGTTTGTGTTTTTGTACTATCTGAATTTATTTGTGTATTTCTTTTGTGGCTCATGGATTGAGATTTAGGGGTTCTGTTGATTTTAGAGAAAAAAAAATAGAGAGAATATTATAACCAGTCCCCTTAAATTAGATATTTACAAATCTAATTTTCATATTAAGGTTTTTACATTAATATTCTATAAGGTGTGTAATTACTAAAGAGGACTCTAGATCCAATTTCTAAAAAAAACCCAATTTTAAAAATGGATATTACCCAAAAAAACTCAAAACAAAATTCCTATTATTGTGGGTTATAAAAATAAAAAGGTATGCTGATTAATAAATAATAGAAATTGATTAATATTCTCAGAATTGATTAATAATAGGAATTGATTAATATTATCACGAAAAAAATATTATAGTTACGGTATATGTAATATTTCTTGGTTAATATAATATTTACAATATTGCTGATATGATATTGCATTTCAAATAACTAATGAATTTGTTGTTTGGAAGTATAATATATACCAGTCAATATATTATTTATTGAATATCTCGTTTGCATTGGGATGGAAACTTCACCTAACAAATATTTTTCATTAAATTTGTTGAGTTTAATGTGTGATCTATAGTAGTTTTGGTTTATATAATATTACATGGATAATATAATATTTACTATATTGATATTGTTCATATGTGAAACATGTTTTTTATATTTACAATATTGACAACATGTACATTATAAAATTGACAATATTATATTTACAGCATAATATGTTATTATTTTCTGGTAAATATAAGATTGACTGTAGATTCCTATGTGACAGATGTTTCATAATTAATTGAGAAAGTTTTCCTCGGTAAGTGTTATAGTTACAGTATGTAATATTTATTGGTTAATATATTATAGGTGAATATGATATTTACACTTGGCATATGAATACAAACGGCAAGGAATAACAAACCAAAATCAGAGATGGGTAATAGATATTCCTTTTAAGGGTAAAGGGTATTCTTTTTAAGGGTATAATTAAAGTGAACCGGGTAATGAGTATTCTTTTTAAGGGAACAATTGTAATTAAAAAAAATCTGAAATCTAATTAAGGAATGTTAGAATATTTTTGTAAATTTCTAATTTTGTCAAATATTTTTGTAAATATCATGTCTAAAGAATATAGATGTGTAATTTTCCCTTATATGTTGTCTTTTTTGCTGTCCACGTATATTTTTAATTATTAGATGAGCTATTTTTAAAATATATTAAATAAAAGTGGTTGAATTGTCAATTTATACTTGAAAGAGACAGATATGGAGACACAGTTAACGGGACAACAAATTTCTATTCTTATTTTCAATCTGAATACTGTTTGTACTTTTGGTTTGATTTTTTGAATTTATTAAAAAAAATTAAATGTGGTTTGATTTTTTTGTTTTTTGTTTTTTTTTTAAAATGACTGGTAAAAACACCAGCCAAGGAGAACTACATTAATTAGCAAGATCAGGCTCAATAGCCAAGTACAACCAGGAAGAGACAAACAGAGTCCAAGAACATGATAACAAAGCAGAAAAAACATCTTTTAGCGATGAAATGAGCAGCTCTATTAGCAGAGCGAGGAACAAAAACGCAAGCGAAATTCATGTCAGTAACTAGGAAGCAAATATCACGAATCACTACACCATGGGAACCCAAGAAGGACTTTTAACCAATACACGAAATAGCCCTGAGGCATTCCGATTCCACAACAACTCCACAAGACCAGCCTTTATCACGGGCAAAGAGAAGACCTTAGCGGATGGCAAGGCATTCGGCTAAGAAAGCAGAGAAAACCCCCTCAAATACCTTCAAAAAATGCGCCAAAGACCCCCTCAAATACCTCAAATACCTTCAATTTAATTTTACACTACTTCTGTCTATGGGGGAACCACTCCAAGCGGGGTGTTCAGATTAATAAATGCTGCCCGCGCTGTGGCTTTGAGTTGGAGAACTCATTCCATGCTCTGTCGTCCTGTTTCAAGGCCCCAAGGATATGGAAATCATCAATTTGCTCTCAGTTATGTGTTGGGAAAAGGGTGGCATCTTTTGGTGGACTTTGTCTTCATGCTTTTCACCTTCTCTCTACCGATAAACTCCAACTCTTTTGTGTGGAAAGATCGTAACAATGAGGTTTTTAACGGCTCCTCCAAGAGTGCTCTTGAGATCATTGAAGAGTGCTTGGGTTTCTTGAACGCGTTTCAACGTTGCCAAGTCATTTCGCTTGGATCCTGAGCCGGGGAAGCTGAAAATCAATGTGGTTTGCTTTTACATAATTAGAGAATGTTTGTGTTAATGTACAATAATGCCTTTGTTTTTTGCACATGTGCTATTCACATGCTCCAAATCCTTTAAATTTTGGACAGAGTTCGTATGAAATGGGCAAAATGACACAATTTTAACATTTAAAAACAGTGGATAAAACGTTTTTAAATAGAGGAACTTAAGTGAATCGAGCTCTGTATATAGAGGGGCAAAAAGTAAAGTTTACCCTAATATTTATGCTAAATAAGATATGTACTTTTGACTTGACGGTGTTAATTAATGACGTGCGGACAAGCCATCTAATAATCTATCAGGTATTGCCTCTTTGACCTCTTCCCTTCCTTTTGTTTATACAATAATAAATAGATTTAACAACACCATGCAACTGCACGACACATAAAAACAAGACAATAGACACAAGTATTAAAAAAAGAATTTATGTTGGGGAATTTTATGATAAAAACGCTTTTGGATTACTAGAGATTTTTTTTTTCTTTCAAATAATAGAACCCACTAAGGTATACTCTACATTTTTCCGATATAAGTTTTAAATAAATTATAAATATCAATTCAATTTTATTTATATAATACAAAAAATAATAATTTAATGAAAGTATGAGCTTTCTTAAGAAGCTATGCAGGAGGAAGATCTCTTAAAGAAAGTAATAGATCATGATCTTCATACATTTAGTAGATGTACTTATGCTCTCAAATAATCAATTTCCTAATTATGATTAAAAAAAGATTATTAAGTAAATAGTTATTTTTGAAAGATGTTTTAAGAAAATAGACAACGTTTTAATTAATTAAGAAAAAAGTTATTTTCTTAATTATAATGTATATAGATTTTACCTTTTGTAACACCCGTTTCTTGGTAAATCAAATTTATCAAATTTATGAGTTTATTTATGATTGAGCTATTTTATTATATGGTGTGATTATATTTTTATGAGCATGTAATTGCCTTATTTGCTTGATTTGAGTATTTTGACAGGTGACGGTACGACGATAATCATCTATGCTCGATAATTAAGATTTTGAATAGAAGAGATAAAAGTAATTTTTTATGACTTTATGGGTAGATCTTTTCTTAAGTTTTCCAACGAGCCAAAGAACGTTAAAAATGGAGTCCCGAGTCAAAAGTTATGACTCCAAAAGCGTTTTTAAATACTCGTTTGGGCCCGAAAACGAGTTTCAAGCCCAATTTCAGCCCAAACCCAATTCCACCCGAGAATTCAAGCCCCTAAGTCTTTTTTTTTTTTTTAAACTCTAAATAATTTACGTTGCAACACCAACCTCTTTAACTTCATCTTTTCTTCAAACAAAAATAAAAGAAGGATATTTTCTCTCTACTTACCTTCTCCGGCGAGATCCCGGTGAGACTACGGCGATCCTAGGTGATCAAACATCTTCTCTTGAGTCTAGGTAAATATTTGTTCAAGATTTGTGAGCTTAATTTGTAGTTTGATAAGAGTTATTCCCGGTTAGGTATTTTGGGTCAAAAATTTGGGGATTTTGTGTTCTTGATTGATTTTGGTCAAATTTATTGAGGATTTTACTTCTTGTGGGGATTACAAACATGTTTTTGTTATGATTTTATAATGTTAAAAATGATTTACATAAGTTTTGAGTTTTTTTAAAGGTTGGATTAAGATGTGTTGAACGTTAGTATTTTCTCAATGAACTATCTGTATTCGTTTAATTACTGAGAATAATTAGGACCGAATATGCCAAAACTGTTTTATACTTAAAATAGACTTCTAATGGTCGTTTAGCAACTGGAATCACTTAAAAAGCTTATTTCTAGAGTGAGTTATGAATTTTCAAAGTTGAACAAAGAATTTGTTAGTTTTAAAATTTTGAGTCTATGGTTTCAAAAATCGCAGCGAGCATAGCGGGATTGTCTCGGCACTGGTCACCTAACCTCGACAAATTTTTTTTGCACACGGATCGAGGTAAGTACACTCTCACCTGCACATGTTACTTCAAAATGAAAAAAATCAAGCACGATGAGATATTGAATAACTTTATCTATGAGTATGATTTATTGTGATGATTGAGAATTGATGTATGATTGAGAGTTGATAGTAATGTCTTACAATCATATGCTTGTTGAGAATATTTATGATTTGATGAGTTAGAAGAGCGTGAATTAGAGGATTTCATATTGATTGTTGATTTATATGAGCTTGTTGAGTAAAATGTGCATGTAATAGTTAGTTGATTTAATTACTTTTCTTCCTAAACGGTTAAAGAGAATAATAGTGGCGTGTATCCAAGAGTGAGTCCCGATGAGAGTGAGTCCCTTATTTTTATCCGGGAGTGATTCCTTTTTTGGATGATGACACGTAGAGTGTCGGGGCTTGCTACCCCACGAGTGAGTTGCCGAGTTTGACGTACGGTTAGCTCCCGTGCGTCTACTCGGTTGCGCGCATTGGTACGTCGCCACGGGGCACAAAAGATAAAATGAATAAATTTGAGTTGAGATAAGTTTTGAGTTATTTTGAGAATGAGTTTTCGAGAAAATCAATATTTATTGAGTTATGAGTGATATTGTTATTGATTATCATATTTTGCTTGTGATGAGTTTTGTGAGAAAGACAAAGTGTCTTACTAAGCATTTTGCTTATGAGTTTCTCGCATGTACAGATTCGAGGGGTAAGACTCATGCTTGACGTGGAGGTTTGTGGCGGCGATGGGCGTGGAAGGTGGTGTTGATGGGTTATCGGGGCCAATCTCGTTTTTAGATATTTTTATGAAAAATTTAGACACCTCGTTTTAGTATTAAATAAAATAATATTATTATTTTGTTAAGTCTGGATCCAGCAATTAGAAAACCATGTTTGGAAACTTATGAAACCAAAGAAAAATTTTATACGAGGTTTTCTATTTAATAAAGTGTTCTAAACATTTTCCGCATAGATAGTAAAGTAGTGTGATGTTCCTATTTAGAGAGATGTGTCTTTACACCTATATACCCTTAATTTAGTATTGGCTAATGGCTAGTTTTTTTTTTTATTTTTTTTAAACTCTAGCTATTTTCTTGAAACATAAATTCAAAAATGGCTAAATATCAAAAGGACCAAAAAAAAAAGAAGAAATTTTTAGGCATTTAACTAAACTTTTAGGTAATTTTTTAGGATTTAGCCATAGTTTCACGAAATTAGGAATTTAACCATAACATGTAACATATTTTGTAACATTTAACATATATACGTGTAAAAAATATAACATACATGTTACAAAAAATGTTACATGTTATGGCTAAATCCCTTATTTCGTAAAACTATAGCTAAATCCTTCAAAATTTACCTTTAAAATGGCTAGTTGCTTAACTGACAAAAAAAAAATGATAGTATCCAGCATTATAAAAAGAAAGATATATAGAAGAAAGATTTCAAGAAGGAGAAGCAAAACAAAGATCTCTATGGCTCAGCCTCATACCCATTGGATGATGCACTTTTTTTTTTGTTTTGTTTTTGTTTTGCTAATTTTCACAAAAAAAAAAAGAAGTAATTGGACTTTGTAACTAGCTTCATAGGTTGTCTTTATTGTTATGGGTGAGTTCGTAGCTAAAAAAAAAAAAAAAAATTATAATGAGCTTCATGGGTAGCAAAATAATTAAAGACATTATTATTTCATATTATTCCACGCGAGAACGTACCGTATACGGGAAGCGTCCTTTTCTCTTATTACAATATAAAGACACGACTGACACACAAACACAATATATTACATATATATAACATTGATAATTGTCGATTTCAACGACATTATTTCATATCATTTTGATAGTAACACTTAATTGATTAATTAATTATATAAGAGCAATTAAGCTCAATATAATTATGACGATCAAACCATATATCTTGTTTTTAAGCAACAATTCCCCAAGCATATTGCGAACCCACGTGCAACAGGAAGGCATTCACATCCTTCCACACAACCGACATTTGGACTACAAGCTTTTGCGCATTTAGCATCGCCTTTCAGTTTTGGAAAGTCGACGACGAAAGCTTCAGACGGAAGCTGGAATGCCGCGTCGTCTTCCGTCGGAAAGCGGTGGGCGGAGGCGTGAGTTGGAACCACAAAACCGGTGGCAATAAGAAGAAGAGGAAGAAGCATAACCACCGCCACAGGCAGAGCTATAATTCCAACCTTGTTCTTGCTACTTGCCATCATATATATATATATTACTATAACTCTAGCTCTCTCCTTTTTCCCTTTCTAGTTTGGTGCTATGTATTTTTGTGTGCCTTTTTACGCCTAAACACCCAGCCCTTTTTATAGCCCTGTTTGTGGATTAATATATGCTGTTTAATTGAATGCGTGAAACTCGCATGAATATTTTAATAGCAGAAATAATAATTGAATGAGATAAATGGATGTGTCATTTTCCGGCGTTGCCGAGACCCCCGTTGCAACCCCCATGACACCCTATCCATGAGTTGACCCCCGATGTCGCTGAGATCACCCGACCCTCGCCCGACCCCACCCCCCACCACCCCCCCCCCCCCCCCCGCCCGACGCCGCACCAATATCAACTTATTGCTTAAGTTTTATGAATCATTTAATGCAATGGCGATATTCACTTGAATCATATAAAAACAATTGTAAACCAATTTAAAATTATTTAGCGTTACCACGCCAATCAGGAATCCATTTATTAATGGCATTAACTCATGATATAATATTTATGGTAAACAGCCCTGACGGTGTTAATGACGTGCGGACGAGTTATCTAATTATAATTCAAATAAAAATAATGTTATATTAACTCAGTCATTGGCCATGGTTAGAGTCAAAAGTCCAGCGTGGCAGATATAGCCACATCAGCAAGAAAGAAGAGAAACGTTTAATAAGCTGATTCAAATGATGACGTGTAATAAAGTCATTTGTGAGTGTGTTTGTATATAAGTGAAAAGTCATTGTACTTGTATATATAACAAACAGATATAACAAACAGAGAGTTAGTCTTCTTGAGCTGAGAGAGAAAAGTCTGGGAAATACAAAGAGAGTTAGTGAGAGAGAGTTCTTGTAATCTAGAGAACTTGTAATCTGTACTTTCTTGGTGATTCTATAATGGAAGTCTGAGCCTTGGAGCTTTGCACAGTGGACGTAGGATTGGATTGATCCGAACCACTTTAAAATCTTGTGTGTTCTTGGTAGTATTTGATTTACTGTTTCAAGCTGGTTTTGGCTTACAGTTGGTAGTTCAGTGGATTGGTTGATTCGTAGTTGGAACAACAATTGGTATCAGAGCCAGGTTCGAGGAAGATGGGTTCAGCGAAGTACGAGATCGACAAGTTCACGGGAATGAACGACTTCAATCTTTGGCGAATCAAGATGAGAGCGCTTTTGGTTCACCAAGGTCTCTCAGTTGCAATCGATGAGAAAGCTCTGGCCACATTGGAAGCGAAGGAAAAAGAAAAGGCAAGTGAACTGGTTCTAAAGGCTCACAGTGCAATTCTTTTGAGTCTTGGCGACGAGGTTCTTCGCGAAGTAGCAGAGGAAACAACGGCGCTCGGAATCTGGGCTAAGCTTGAAGCTCTGTATATGAAGAAGTCCCTTGTGAATCGCTTGTACCTGAAAAAGCGATTACACACGCTGTCAATGGAGGAAGGGAAGGAGATAAGAAAGCACCTAGACGAATTCAACAGACTCGTACTCGACTTAAAGAGCACTGATGTCAAAATATCGGAAGAAGATCAAGCGATTATTCTTCTGAGCTCTTTACCACCTAGCTATGAAAGCATGGTGGACCTGATGATATATGGGAAGGAAACGCTCACCATGGCAGAGGTCAAAGCGGCTCTAAATTCGAAGGAGTTTCACAAGAAAGGTGACTCCGAGAAGAATGGAAATGGTGAAGGACTTTCGATTCGCGGAAGATTAGAAAAGCGAGACTCAAGAGGGAAGGCCAGATCAAGATCGAAATCAAGAAACTCAAGAAAGTGCTTTACATGTCACAAGGAGGGTCACCTCAAACGGGATTGTCCGGATCGAAAGAGGAACCAGCAACAGAATGGTCAGGGAACAAATCAAGGCCACTTTCAGGGTAACAATCCGGGCAGAAATCAAAACAGAAATCACGAAAGAAATCGTGAAGATGGGAACGCTGCCGTGGCAAGTGACGGGTATGAAAGTTCGGAGGTCTTGAATGTCTCAGATCAGGATACAGGGAAAGAATGGATCATGGATTCAGGTTGCTCATTCCATATGACTCCTCAGAGAGGTTGGTTTGAGGAGTTAAAGGAAGATGAAAGTGGTATAGTACTACTTGGGAACAATAAATCCTGCAAAATCATGGGAGTTGGTACAATCCGACTAAAAATGCATGATGGGGTGGAGAGAGTACTCCAGGAAGTGAGGTATGTGCCAGCACTTAAACGAAACCTGATCTCTTTGGGAATGCTAGACTTGAATGGCTGTGTGTTTAAGGCAGAAAATGGTACTCTAAAAGTCATTAAGGGATCAATGGTAGTGATGAAGGGTTTGAGACAAAATGGCTTGTATAAACTGATTGGTAGTACTGTTCTAGGGTCAGCTTCCACTGTTGTTACAAAAATTTCTCAGAAAACTAGACTTTGGCACTCAAGGCTTGGACATGTCAGTGAGCGAGGCTTAATTGAACTGGAAAAACAAGGGCTGTTATGTGGTGAAAAGTTAGATAAACTAGAATTGTGTGAACATTGCATATATGGAAAAGCTTGTAGAGTAAAGTTCAATACAGCGACTCATAGGACTGAAAATATATTAGACTATGTTCATTCTGACTTATGGGGGCCTTCAAGGACAGTGTCCAATGGGGGTGCAAGGTATTTCTTGTCAATAATTGATGATTACTCACGAAGGGTCTGGATATACATATTGAAGACAAAAGATGAAGCTTTTGAAAAGTTTAGGTATTGGAAAATATTGCTTGAGAATTTGACAGGTAGAAAGCTAAAGAGACTCAGAACAGACAATGGTTTGGAGTATCTCTCTGAGGTGTTCAAGAAGTTCTGTGCAGAAGAAGGAATTGCGAGGCATAAGACAGTGATCAAGACACCTCAACAGAATGGCTTGGCAGAGAGGTTTAATAGAACTATTATGGAGAGAGTGAGAAGCATGTTATCAGAAGCAGGGCTGCCAAAGGGATTTTGGGCAGAAGCTGCAATGACAGCTTGTTACCTTATTAATAGGTGTCCCTCAACAGCCATAGGTATGAAAACACCTATGGAAATGTGGACTGGTTACCCACCTGATTATAGTCACCTAAGGGCATTTGGTTGTACGGCATATGCTCATGTTAAACAGGGAAAGCTTGAGCCAAGAGCACTGAAGTGTATTTTTTTGGGTTACCCCGATGGAGTTAAGGGCTATAGACTGTGGTGTGTTGAAGCAGGCTGTAGAAAAGCAATTATAAGCCGTGATGTGACTTTTAATGAAGAAGAGTATGGTTACAAGCTAATTAGATCAGGAAGAGGTGAGTCTACAAATGCATCAGAGGATAGTTTAGAGTTTGAGGTGGAGACTACTGTGAATTATGGGCCGGACCAGGATGATGGTATTAATGGCACAGCTGACACTGAAGAAAATGTCAATGAACCAGGTTATAGGCTGGTAAGAGATAGGGCAAGAAGAGTAATTAGACCACCAGAGAGATATGGGCACGCAGACTTGACAGCATATGCCTTTGCAGCTGCCATGGAAACTGAGGAACAAGAACCCTGGACCTTTGATGAAGCTATTTCAGGATCTGAGGGAGCCAAGTGGCAAGCAGCCATGGAAGAGGAGATTGAGTCTCTAAACAAGAATAACACCTGGGATTTGGTGGAGAAACCTGCTGGGAAAAGGATTGTTGGCTGCAAGTGGGTTTACAAGCACAAAGAGGCAATTCCAGGTGTAGAACCAGCTAGATATAAAGCTAGGTTGGTGGCTAAAGGGTTTACACAACAAGAAGGAATTGATTACAATGAAGTTTTCT
The DNA here is from genome assembly GCA_018132145.1 of Boehmeria nivea var. tenacissima. Classification (NCBI taxonomy): domain Eukaryota; kingdom Viridiplantae; phylum Streptophyta; class Magnoliopsida; order Rosales; family Urticaceae; genus Boehmeria; species Boehmeria nivea. The sequence continues at coordinate 14,188,794 of CM030875.1, read as the reverse complement.
CTCCAGTAGTCAAACATTCATCAATAAGGCTAATCTTAGCACTAGTTGCTCAAAGGGACTTGGAATTGCAGCAATTAGATGTAAAGACAGCTTTCTTACATGGCAAGCTTGAAGAAGTGATCTATATGCAGCAACCTAGAGGCTTTGAGGTTAAAGAAGGAGCTAAGGAGTTAGTGTGCCTTCTAAATAAGTCCTTATATGGATTAAAACAGTCCCCAAGACAGTGGAACAGAAGATTTGATGAGTTCATGAAGAAAAATGACTTCAATAGGAGCCAAAGTGATAGTTGTGTATACTGGAAGGAATTCAGAAAGGAAGAGGTCATCTATCTACTGCTGTATGTGGATGATATGTTAATTGCTTGCAATGATATTTCTGAAGTTAACAAGCTAAAGGAAGAGCTTAGAGAAGAATTTGAGATGAAGGACCTTGGGGAAGCTAGAAGAATTTTGGGAATGGATATAATAAGAAACAGAAAGGCCAAGGAAATTTTTCTAACTCAAGGGAAGTATCTTGAAAAGGTTCTACAAAAGTTTAGCATGGCAGATGCAAAGCCAGTAACAACACCACTTGCTCAGCACTTCAAGTTATCGGTGACTCAGTCGCCTAGTACTGAGGAAGAGAAACAATACATGTTAAAGGTACCATATGCAAATGTGGTAGGCTGTATCATGTATGCTATGATCTGCTCGAGACCTGACTTAGCCCATTCAGTAAGTGTTGTGAGTAGGTTTATGGCAAATCCTGGAAAAGAACACTGGCAGGCTTTAAAGTGGATACTCAGATATATTAAAGGAACTTTAAATCTGGGGCTACTGTTTGGTGAAGCTACTGAGAAGGAAGGTGTGGTGACTGGTTATGTGGACTCAGATTTTGCAGGTAGCCTGGATACTCGAAAATCTCTGACAGGCTATGTGTTTACAGCTTATGGTGGAGCTGTGAGCTGGAAAGCAAATCTACAATCAGTTGTAGCTTTATCAACAACTGAGGCAGAATATATAGCCATGACAGAGGCAGTGAAGGAGTCCATGTGGCTATTAAGACTAACAAATGAGCTTAAGATTGAACAGAGGACTATCACAATCTTCTGTGACAATCAAAGCACGATACACCTATCTAAAAATCAGGTGTTTCACGAGAGGTCTAAGCACATAGACGTGAAGCTATACTTTGTGAGAGATGTCGTGGCTGGAGGTACTGTAAAAATAGAAAAGGTAGCAACAGAGGAAAATCCTTCAGACATGCTGACCAAATCCTTGTCAGGTAGCAAGTTTCATTACTGCCTGGACAGGATTAGGTTGGTCAGAAGGTAGGGCCCTCAAAGGGGGGTGGTTGCAAAGGAGGCTCAGGTCCAATACAGAGTTAAGGTGGAGAATTGTTATATTAACTCAGTCATTGGCCATGGTTAGAGTCAAAAGTCCAGCGTGGCAGATATAGCCACATCAGCAAGAAAGAAGAGAAACGTTTAATAAGCTGATTCAAATGATGACGTGTAATAAAGTCATTTGTGAGTGTGTTTGTATATAAGTGAAAAGTCATTGTACTTGTATATATAACAAACAGATATAACAAACAGAGAGTTAGTCTTCTTGAGCTGAGAGAGAAAAGTCTGGGAAATACAAAGAGAGTTAGTGAGAGAGAGTTCTTGTAATCTAGAGAACTTGTAATCTGTACTTTCTTGGTGATTCTATAATGGAAGTCTGAGCCTTGGAGCTTTGCACAGTGGACGTAGGATTGGATTGATCCGAACCACTTTAAAATCTTGTGTGTTCTTGGTAGTATTTGATTTACTGTTTCAAGCTGGTTTTGGCTTACAGTTGGTAGTTCAGTGGATTGGTTGATTCGTAGTTGGAACAACAAATAATAAAGAGTAGATGAGTTGTCTTAATGACAGTACCGACGAGTAGCTGATTTCCATTCATTTGTTTGACTTATTTTCCTTTAGTTTTATTAATAGATTTGGTCGTTTGACAACCAATTTGGTTCAAAAATTTTTTGATTCAAGTATCTTTTTTACAGTACAAATGTTTTATTGGCAAATTATTCAAAATTTTAATTTAACTATTAATTTTACAGTGTTTAAATACTCTTGCTATTATAAAAAAAATAACTTTTTCAATTTTCATTGCAAATTCTTCTCTATTACTACTCTCAATTCAAATACTACAATTAAACTACTATCTAAACATTGATTTAAATTACTAGATTTTACTAAACAATAATTCAAATCAAGATGATCTTGTTTAGACTTAATACATTAATAAGCCACAAGATTAATCAAGATGAGTATTAAAAAGAAGTAAATGATAGGTCCGAGAGATCTGCGCTACGTGTTATACACAATGTTATAACACAACCAGCTGCAACGTTAGATAAAACAACAAATATGACACTATGTCGACCCTAACGAAGTCAAGTAATAGATGATGTAAAACTTTAACAAGAAAGCAAGTACAGAAAAATGACATAAAAAAAAGTAGGTGTTCGATGCGCACATCTACACATCCGCGAGGCCACTCTCAGATAATAAAGCAATCCACAAAAATAAACAGACGTTCCAAGAGATACAATGGACTTAGGGTGTAAAAGACTATATTTTTACACATAGCCGATCCTCTAGTAACTCGTTCTTAGATTGCTTGCGACCTCCCTTCGATTTACAATAAAAACCTCTCCTGAGATTACTTCCAATCTTCATGAGCAACAAAGACGAGACAATCAACTAAAACTCCGAGTAGTGACACCAAGCGAAATTCGTGACTATAACTACACACTTCTCACTCAATTAAACATACTATATCGCCAATCAGCAAAAAAAAAAAAAAATAATAATTACGTGAGAATAATCATGATTGACTTTTCATATCATAAAATAGTGCAAAATCCAAAAGTCAACAACAAACTGATAAGCACCACAAAATCCGGAGTTGAGACACGCCTTACAATATATATCAGCGGAAGCACAACGATATATAAAAAGCAAGGCGGATAAAAATCATATCTCAAACCAACTTCTCCAAATTAGTGCGATCCCGCACGAATCCCATATAAAAGTGAATCCAATATCAACTTTTTTTTTTTTGCTGGAATCCAATATCAATTTATTACTTAAGTTTTATAAATTATTTAATGGAATGGCGATATCACGTGATCATCATACTACATGAACTTTATGCATATTGAATATTATAGACAAATATATGGTATTTTTGATAGAGTGGATGAATTGGTTCACGCATTAACATTTTTTTAGGGTAGGGCCCCACGTGACTGGTGGATGATGATGCCTGACAATAGACATATAATAGCATCATGCTACAATGTTGTTTTGATTCATTTATCATTGCAACAATGCCTTACATTTTTACTTTTGAGATCTATGCCAGTGGACTGATTTCTCGAAAGCACATTTGGCTTTGCTGACAATCATTTTTTTTTTGAGGTAATTTAGATAAAATTGCACACAAATACCCATCATACAAAATGCTAACATGATTTGGTTATGTATACATGTATATAAACAGGTGTTTTTATCATATGATCATCTAATACCACTTATAATAAACAATTGGTAGAAACATCATGACAATCCGCTGATGGATAAGAATTTAACTATATTCCACATATTCAATAATTTCGAACTATTGTTAGTTTAAATATAGCTAAGGAGACAATCGATCTCGATTGCGATGACAATATGGTGCGTATTTTGAATACATTGTATTTTTACAAAAAAATTCTTTTATATGTATTTAAATTGTTATATAAAATAAGATATGCTTATTATGATGCTCTTTTCCAGATTCATGTGAACAAAAAATGACTCTTCAGCTTCAATTCGCTAGTGCTTGTCACGAGGTGGAGAAAAATACCGACTGTAATGCTAGTTTTTTTTTTTTTTTTTTTTTTTCACTAAAATTGTTTATTGTGTTAGATTTATAGTAACAGAAACTTTTTGTTTTTGTTTTGTTTATGTTGGCGATTTTTTTTAGTTTAGTTTTTTTATTTTTTGTATATTACTGTTTATTTGGATATTGAAAGAAAGATGAGTATATATTAGTAGAATAATACTAGACTTACCAACTATTTTACTAACTTTTTAATACCAATTTATGTGGTAATTGAGGTGTCATGATTTGATTTGCTGAATATCAAGTCCTTCTAGCTAAGTGATAAACACTCACTAATAATAATAGGACACCCAAGTTAGTATTAAAACAATTGATAAAAGAGTTGGTATGTCTAGCACTACTCATATTAGTATAGTTGATTTTTTTAAGAAGAGAAACATATGTTAGTAATGTTGACAAATTATTATGTAATTTTCGTTAGTGGGGTGAGGGAAAAAAAAAAAAAGAAAAGAAAAACAACAATATCAATGAAAAGAGATAAATGAAATTAATGAACTTAAATAATATGTGTGCCCAAGAAAAATTTAGAAGGTGTATATAAGAAAAGGTGTATATAAGAAAAATTTAGAAAAAAATAAAATTTGATTGTGGGACTTTTGATTTTGTAAAAAAATAGTGCGTGTCAGGCAAGAAAAAGAAAAGTAATGAGTGTGTATTGATTATTGAGTTTTGGCTTTGGAGTGTGTGGTTTGTGAAATGTGACGTGAGTTATATCAACCAAATAGAAAAAAAAAAAAATCCTAAACAGTAGAATGAGTGGATTTCGACATGATATATCGTAGACAAAAAAAAAAAAAAAGATTCATTTTATGTTTTCCGTTACAAAGGTATTTTGAAAATAATAAAAGATATAAAGAAATTTTAAAATTTTAAAAAGTTGTTATTATTAGGATTTAGGGGGTGTAGAGAGCAAATATAGGGTGTCAATAAAAGCCCTTATATATTATTATGTCTCTCCTTTTTCCCTTGATACAACTGCACGACACGACACTAAAGACAAGACACAAGTATTAAAACAAGAAATTTTAAATAAATAAATATCAATTCAATTTTATGTTATATAATACGAAAATGAATAATTTAATGAAAGTATGAGCTTTCTTAAGAAACTATGTAGGATGAAGATCTCTAAAAATAATAGATCATGATCTTCATACACTATATAAGCAGGGGCGGAGCGGAGACACTTGAGGGCTGGAGAGGCATACGACTTCTCTGAACTTTTTTACTTATTATTATACTATAGGTAAATTTTGTGATTAGAAAAAAATTACATGTAGTTCTTCATCACATGCCCCCTCTCAACACAATTGCAATGTACTATATTGAGTTAATTATTTTCATATTTTGTTTTATTTCTATCTTATGCCCTCTAAAAAAAATTCTAGCTCTGCCCCTGTATATAAGTAGATGTACCTATACTCTCGAATAATCAATTTCCTGATTCAATATATGATTTAGAAAAAAAAATCGACTTGATATTATCCATGATTTATAAAAAGAAAGATTTCAAAATATATATATATATATGTATATATATATATATATATATATATTTGCTCCCCTGTAGTCAAGTACAAGTCAATCAGGATTATGCTCTCATTAGTGGCTCAATTAAACCTTGAACTTGAGCAAATGGATGTGAAGACAACGTTTTTGCATGGAGACTTGGAAGAAACAATCTTTATGGAACAACCTGAAGGATTCCAAGTACAAAGGGGTGTGCCTTATGAAGAAATCACTATATGGGCTCAAGCAAGCCCCGAGACAGTGGTATACAAGGTTTGACACATTCATTATCAAACAAGGTTTCCAAAAGAGTTCTTTCGATGCTTGCTTGTACTTTAAGGGGTCTGGAATTTTGGAATATGAGTTTCTTCTACTGTTCGTTGACGACATGCTACTAATCAGCAAAGAAAAATGCAAGGTTGACAGATTGAAGCAAGTGCTGAACTCAGAGTTTGATATAAAGGATCTTGGTTCAGCTAGAAAGATTATTGTATGAACATCACCAAGGATAGATAGAAGGGAAATTTGTTCTTAAGTCAGAAGAGTTATCTCGAGAAGCTAATGGACAAATTCTCTATTAGGGGGGCAAAACCTACAAGGCAACCTATAACTAATTAGTTTCAACTATCCAGAGACCAATGTCCTACCACTGACTCAGATCAAGCTTACATGGATAAGGTACCGTATCCAAATGCGATGGGATCAATTATGTACTCTATGATATGCACTAGGCCTGACCTTGCTCATGCCATTAGTGTGCTAAGTAGGTTCATGGCTGGTCCTGAGAAAGAACATTGGCAAATTGCTATGAAATGGCTCTTTAGATATGTGGGCAGTACTACTGATGTAGGTCTACAATACATGAAGAAATGTGACAAAGTAACAGTGGAAGGGTTTGTAGACTCTAATTATGCAGGGGACAGAGACACAAGGAAGTCCACATCTGCGTATTACTTCATGGTTAGTGGGAATTGTGTGAGTTGGAAGTCCCAATTACAAGGAGTGGTGGCACTCTCAACTACAGAAGCCGAATACATTGCAGCAACAAAAGCAATTAAGGAAGGAGTTTGGATTCAAGGGTTATTGCAAGAGTTGGGCATCTACAAGGGAGTGACTACTATTTATTCTGATAGTCAGAGTGCAATCCACTTGTATAAGAATCTTATATTTCATGATAGGACAAAACATGTTGAACTAAAATACTACTTCATTAGAGAGAAGGTGTCTCAAGGAGTTATTAACATTGAGAAGGTTCCAACTGAAGAAAACCCAGCAGATGTTGTGTAATGTCCCAAGTTTAGTCTAAAACTCTTATAATTTTGTGATATGAAAATTGGATTAATTATCCAATAATGAAGTAGAAATTTGTTATTCGATTAATTTTGAAATGCATGATTTATTGCTTGATTTAGAGTAAGTAATTATAAATAAAATTTAGTACAATTTTGATTCAATGGTCATGATAATTTTAATCTTGAATCAATGACCAATATTTGATCATCTCATGAATGTAGATAAAAATATATTCACTTTTTCAAATGGCTAGGATCTTTGGTAAGAAATCAAGGGTTATGATTAACTCTTAGATTTATAAATAAATAAATAAAAATGAGAGATCTTATTTATAAATATATATATATATATATATATGAATATATATATATATATATATATACCCACGGCAAAAAAAAAAAAAAGAAATTATATATATATATAAAGAGCACACTCCACACTTCCACGGCAAGTCTACCCATCATTTTCTTTTTTTTTTTTTTAAAGAAAACTAAGAGAATTCATATATATATATATATATATATATATATATATATATATAGACACCCACACACGCGGCAACTTTAGTTCTTTACTCAAAAAAAAAAAAGTGAAGAAAAGATAGGGCTCATGAGTGGAAGATAGGGCTATACCTAGACTCCTATTCACATCTCATAATTAAGCTTTACCTTAAGTATTTTGAAATAGATGTCTTGATCTATCTCACAAGACTCAACAAAACATGCTAGGACTCTAAAGGGAGTTTTGTAATTATTTTTACTACAATCATCAAGCTAAGTTAAAAGGAAGACAATAAATTGTAGGTTACTTGTGGGACTTCAAAAAAATAGGTGAAGTGACAACTCTTGTGTAAGAGGAAGTCATCATACTTATTAGTAATCAAAGAGTGTAAAAAATTAACAAAACCCTCTCTTCCTCTCACCCTCCATCTGGCCATTGCCTTCCAGAGAGTAGTATTTTGTTATATAAGGAGAGATAGTGACTCTAGGTAGGCTTTTATCACTTCTCTCACAAAATATATATATATATATATATATATATATATACACACAAACTCTCTCAAACACTCCTCTAACTCAAAAAGAAAAAGATAGAGATAGTTGTGAGAGCATTAAGTCAACGAAGAAGTGTAGAGAAGAAAAATGAGGACTAATCACAAGTGGTAAGTCTCTAAACTAGTGATTAGTCACTCTAAATATTTTATCATTATGGTTATTGTCACTAATTTAAATAACCTCTTGGTGAGGATTTAATCTTCTAGGAGAAAAATAATATCAAGAGGAGATATCCACAAACAAAGTCTAGACAAAAAGGTATAACCACTACCTTTTCTATTATTTAGTTACTATAGCATCTTTCAAATTTATTTACATTAAATAAATATTCAATTTATTTGATGTTGTAGATAGTATTAAAAGGGTTCATATGATATTGTAAGATGAACAAATATGGCTAGTAATGTTAAGATAAATATAATGAACCAATAAACGCTTTATTTTTTGTTTTGCATGAAGAGTTTTGGTAATTTTCTTGTAAATCCAAAAAATATGCTACTATGTTAAAGTTGATATGATGAAATTATAAAAATGACTAGATACATTTTCATGGCTACCTCTTTTGTGATAGCTAAAGTGTAATGTGCTACTAGTCAAAAGGGTTAGTTTAAGCACTTATAAATCATATTGTGTTGTGCTTGATTTTTTTGAAAAAAAAAAGGGACTATGACATAAAATATTGTTACATTGTTATAGTTGCTAAATGATGTAGTATTATGTTACAAGGCTTGTTAAGATATTTAAAAGCTTAAATGAACTATAAAATGACTAATGTGATAAAGTTGTCAAATATGTCATTTTTGGATCTTTTTAGAAGATGACAATTTTCGGATACTCTAGAAGCCGAATCTTACCTAATGTATTTGAGACAAAGTTTTAGATAATAGAAAAAAGAACAACTTTCATGAAGTACATTTTTACAGAATCTGCTTTAAAAAAAAGTAAAAAAAAGTGAGGTTAAGATGAGCCTATATGCAAAGGTCTAAGATAGGATTTGATTTGGACTTAAGTCCCAACTGAAAAGTTTTAGATAATAAAAAGATAAAAAACTTTTATTTCTATTAAAGGCTCATAAATGATCTACAGAATAAGTTATAGCCAAAATCATAAAATATCACTAACTTTGACTTTGAAATTTGAGTATGTTAACGAATGAACTAGACTTTGACCAAGAAGAGAAAATTTTTTATTTCAGCGGTTGGAGTAATTCTCAATAAAATCTTTCAAAACTGATTTTGGAAAAAAAGTGTCAATATTTTAGGTTTTGGGCCAAAACTGTAAGTTTATGAAAATATGAGGACTTTTCTGTAAAAATTATTTTTGGGCTGTAAAATCAGAAAATAGGTCTGTTTAATATTATTCAAAAACCTATAAAAACTTCTTGTGAGAAAAGTAAAGTATTTTAAACTAAAAGAATATTTTGTTATTTCAACTTCTTGAAAATAAAAGTATTTATAAATTAATTATGAGATTTTAAAATGAACCTAAAATCATTTGGCAAGATGTTTGTATAATTTACATAAGTCTTGTTGGATTAGAACATCTAACATGGACTTGTAACTTATTTTAGCCCATAAGAAAATACTGGGCCACCTAGGCCCAAATATGCAAATGAACTAATTTCAGGCCCATTAGAAAAGTACTTAATGGACCTAGGCCCAAGTTTTTATAAACCGTAATGTTTGAACGACCACGTTAAGGTAAATGACCTTTACGGCCCCAAACCTTAAATGACGTTAATTAAGTAAACACAAAGAATTAAGAACTTGTTCAAGCTAATGAGTTGATTAAAATAATAATTTTTATGCAATCAAAGTACCTAAATTAAGTAATTTACCAAATTATTTAATTTAAATTAAGAGATCAAGATTAATTATTTACATTGATTAATTAATCAATCTTGAGGATTATTAAGTAATAATGTTATAATCAATTTATAATTGATTATTTTAAGATTATATTTTTGTAGAAGAATTAATTTTAATACAAAATTAATTAAATAATAAAGAGGTTAATTACCTTAAATTGTATTAGTAATTAATCAAGATAAGTTAAAGTTTAACTTAAGTAATTGTTAATAATAATATTAAATTTATTAATTAACTCTAAGAGTTAATTAATTTAGTTCATTAATTATTTATCTATGTGAGAAAATTAATTAATTATTTTAATTAATTAATTGATTAGTTTTATGTGATTAGATCAAGTCGAATTAAATTAAATATCGATTGATCTATTGTTGAGTTCTAATGATAATATTAGTAACTCAGTCATGTACAAATTAAGTAGTTAAATGAAAAATGATTAGTGTAGAATCTAATCATATATCCGTCGGGTTATCTAATAAGCAGGAAAGATACCCGATTGCGGGTATTAAGAAAAAGAAGTGCTCTTAATACAAGGATATCAGGTGAGTACAATTACACCTACGATAACAAATAGTTTTTAAAATAAATTTATGTCATGATGTTTGTCATATTCTCAATATGTTATGTGTTTATACATTCAATGTGATGTTTATGAAATGATAATGTATTATATGTTATGCTTTAAATCATATTAGCATATGATCTAATAAGTATGTCTATGAGTATTACATTTTATCATGCTCACTCAATGTAAAGATGAGACTAATAAGTTTTAAGAAGTTAAGGTATCGTACCACTATCCACTAAGGTGAGGGTTAATGAACAAAAGTATTTGACCGTAGTAGTTGAGGACCTTGCAAACCTTGACTTTCTATTGGTCGTGCGCACTCGGCACGTACACATAGGGGATCCCATAGAGGAAAATATTTTCAAAAGTATTCATAATGAAACATAATTTGACATTCATTCATGACATATATTTTGTGAGAATTATGTTTGTACTCACTGAGCGTAAAGCTCACCTAAATTGTTCGTGCTATAGGTAAGAAACATGCACCATGATATCTTGATGGATTGAACAAGCGACGGTGATGAGTGCGTGGCAAAGGGTAGATTGGGCAAACCGCTAAAAAGTCTTCCGCTGATGTTTTATGAAATATTTTATTATGGTCTTAAGGAACCTTTTATAACTATGTTTTAATGTTGTAAAGTTATGTTTAAGTAAAATAGTACTGGTGATTGAAATTATGGATTTCAAACTTCACATTTTGGTTATGTATTAAGACAATATTATTTGCAGGTTTTATTCTACTATTTCTAAATATCATTTACTTTAATATAAAAAGAATTTTAAGAAAGATCTTAGTTAACAAGTTACTAGTCTATTATGTAACCATGTTTAAAAAAAAAAAGAACTAAGTTTTAAATGATAGTCAAAGTTAAAGTAACGATCCGAAAAGTCGGGTCGTTACATATTGGATATAAAGTTGTGGCACTTGGTAAGTTCAAAAATTGTCTTGACTTGCTAAGTGTTGGGAAAAGGTGATAGATGAAACCAATCAAATAGAGATCCAAGAAGTTTTGGGCTTCTGATTTGCACTATGACATATGGAAATTGAGGTGGAGTTTGTTGAGTCAGTTCCCATATGGTTAAACGACAAGTTGTTCAATGACTGGAAGTTTTTCAATTACTAAAGACACGTGTTATAATCTGGTGTATTAAAGTTGTATCAATAGTTGTAAATTAATCTTGCTATAATTAGTCAATTATAAAGTCTTGTCATTAGTTAGTTGAGAGTTAGTATGAGGGGTTTTAGAAAACACACGGTAAAGAGAGAAATCAAGTGAGAAGGGTGAGAGAAAACAAGAGAGGATTTTCTCGGCAAAAACAAGGGTGTTTGGCTTGTCATTTTCTCAGTGATTATCTCTGGTTTTGTGTGTGTTCTTGAGAGAGTTCTTGAGCAAGTTCTTGAGGGTATACTTGATCTTTGATACATAGTGCAATCCTTAGTGAATCCGCGGGGATGTAGGCTAAATTGGCCGAACCTCGTCAACAAATCTCTCTGTTGTTCTTGTTCTTTCATTTTGCCATATTCTATTTTTTTTGTTTGGTGTTGTTGGTGTTTAGGTTGATTTCCTAACAATTTATAACAAGAAAGATTTCAAAAAAGAAAAAGTTTTTCTGCAATATCATTTAATGATGATTTTGGCAAATTATGATATTGCTCCACATTATTAATCTTGGCTTTCAAAATTAAGTTTTTGTTTTTATTGTTATGGTTGAGTTCGTAGCCAAAAAAAAAAAAAAGTTAATAATAATAATCTTGGTTGAGTTGGAAGAGCGTCATGGCCAGCAAAAATAAAGACATTATTATTACAAAATTATTCCACGCTAGAACGTACCTCGTATAGGGGAAGCGTCCTTTTCTGTTATTACAATATAAAGACACGTACGACTGACACACAATATATTACATTACATAAATAACATTGATGATTGTCGATTCCAACGACATTATTTATTTCATACCATTTTGAGAGTAACACTACTTGATTAATTATATAAGAGCAATCAAGCCCAATATAATCATGACGATCAAACCATCTTGTTTATAAGCAACAAAGCCCCATGCATATTCTGTCATCGTCCAGCAATGAATGTCTTTCGCAAGAACAGTTTTCCTCACAATCGGCGTCAGATCCACAAGTTTCTCTGCATTTAGTATTGCCTTTCAGTTTTGGAAAGTCGTCGACGAAAGCTTCAGAAAGAAGGTGGATCGCCGCGTCGTCTTCGACCTGAAAGCGGCCGGCGGAGGCGTGAGTTGGAACCACAAAATCAGCAGTGGCAAGAAGAAGAAGAAGAAGAAGCAGTGCTACCGCTGTTGCCAGAGGCAGAGAGCTATAATGCCAACCTTGTTCTTCTTGCTTGCCATCATATTCATATATATATATATATATATTACTATAACTCTCTCTCTGTCTCTCCCCTTTTTCCCTTGATTTCTAGTTTAGTACTAATATATGTATTTTTCAATTTTTGTGTGCCTTTACTCTACGCCTAAACACCCAACCCTTTTTATAGCCCCGTTTGTGGATTAATATGTGTTGTTTAATTGAATGCGCGAAACTCGCTTGAATATATCCACTTGTTTGGGGTGAATATTGGGATGGAAAAAATAGTTTGGAATAGTTTGAAAATAGTTTGGAAAAATGATGTAGAATTGTTTGACTTTTGCGAATTTTAATGTGGTATAAATGATTAAGATTTAAAAATATTATATAGGGATTTGTTAAGTTGAAAAAATGGTTGAAAAAAATGGAATGGAATGAGATGGATTGAATAAGAAATTTGAAAAAAATGAAAAAATAGAATGGAATAGAATGAGTGAAATGAGGGGGCCAAACAAAGGGATATATTTTAATAGCAAAATTAATTGAATGAGATAATGTGTCATTTTTTGACGTCGCCGAGACCCCCGTTGCAACCCCCATGACCCTATCCATGACCCTCGATGCCGCTGAAACCTCGCCAGATCACACCAGTCCTTCGCCCGACTCTATTGCAAAGCCCTCGGTGCTTTCCACCTGGCCCTTTATAGTCAATTCATTAATTACTTGCATATATTTTTGGTAGCTACGTCATTTGCCACAAGCTACTACTATGTAGTTAGTAATTGAATCTCTCGGGTACTTTGTTATATTTTTCAAAAGATTAAGTATTTATTTAAATTAAATGTTCAAATTGAATATTCACTATAATTTCTCATAATGAAAAAATCCTCCTTATATTAAATAGATTATGGATTTTTCATCTTTTTATTTTTAATTAATCGTTTTTAGTGTAAATATCACAACTCACAAGTATCTCTTATATTTGATCGACATCTCATGTTTGTCTCGTGATCTTTTGATAATACAAAATTTTTGACCCCCTAGTATTTTTAACTGAACAAAATATATACTTTATGATTTTTATTAATAAAAAAATATGTTTTTTTTTCTAAACTCTCAAAATATTTTTGTATCTCGTAAACTATTCAAACAGAAGAATAGAAAAATACAATTACAGTATGAAAATTTTATGCACAAGAAGATCCAGCCATAGTCAACTTCATTGATCGCAAGAGTTAATATATATTCAAAATTTAGAGATAAAAAGGGGAAAAAAAAAAAAGAAAAGGGAGAGATCTCATACTAAATTCAACCATAGCATGCATCACACGTTACATGTTATTTATCACCTGATAACAAACTGATTTGCATTTTACAATTAATTCTTACATGACATGGAAGAGAAAATTACATATATACACGTTATTAGATAAAATACTATTATGTAAAGAACAATAATTTAGATTTACCTGTATAAAGAGAATGGAGTGATGAAAGGTTCAGATTGCTATTAGTTTATGTCAGATTATATATATTTGATGATATATTAAAAATTGATTGAGAAAAGTGTAAGAAGAGGATAATAGCACCGATCTAAGTTCCGATATCATTTTTTTTTTTTTGCTGGAATCCAATATCAACTTGATACTTAAGTTTTATGAATTATTTAATGCAATAGCGATATCACGTGAATCATATTATATGAACTTCATACGCATATATAGATCATTATAGACAAATATATGGTATTTTTTATAGAGTGGATGAATTGGTTCATGCATTAATATTCTTTGAGGGTAGGGCCCATGTGACTGGTGGATGATGATGTCTGATATGGGACATATAATAGTATCATGCTACAATATTATTTTGATTCACTTATCATTGTAACAACGCTTTATATTTTTACTTTTGAGATCTATGTCAGTGGACATGATGTCTCAAAAGCACATCGGTATTGGCTTCGCTGACAATCAATTAGATAAAATTTCATACAAATACCCATCATACAAAATGCTAATATGATTTGGTTATGTACATACATGATACATATATATAAACATGTGTTTTTATCATATGATCATCCAATAACACCTATAACAAACAATTGGTATAAACATCATGACAAATGCGCTGATAAATGGGAATTTAACTATATTCTACGTATTCAATGATTGTGAACTATTGTTGGTTCAAATATAGCAACTAAGGAGACAATTGATCTCCATTGCAATGACATGTCTTTCTAAAATATATGGTGCGTATTTTGAATACATTGTATTTTTACAAAAACTTTATTTCATATGTATTTAAAAAATTTTCTTTCAAATGTATTTAAATTGTCATATAAAATAATATATGCTTATTATGATGCTCTTTTTCAGATTTATGTGAACAAAAAATGACTCTTCATCCTCAATTCTCTGATGTTTGTCGTGAGGTGGAAAAAAATACCGACTGTAATGCTAGGTTTTTTTTTTTTCACTAAAATTGTTGATTGTGTTAGATTTATAGTGACGTTAACTTTTTGTTTTTGTTTTGTTTATGCTGGTGATTTTTCTTAGTTTATTTATTTTTTTATTTTTTGTATATTACTGTTTATTTGGATATTGAAAGAAAGATGAATATATCCCTAAAAAAGAAAGAAAGAAAGAAAGAAAGATGAATATATATTAGTGTAGTTGATTTTTTTAAGAAGAGAAACATATGTTAGCAATGTTGACAAATTTGTATGTAAATTTCGTTAGTTGGGGTGAGGAAAAAAAAAAAGAAAAGAAAAACAACAATATCAATGAAAATGGATAAATGAAATTAATGAACTCAAATAATATGTGTAACCAAGAAAAAAAGGGTGTATACAAGAAAGATTCAGAGAAAATAAAATTTGATTTTTGGGACTTTTGATTTTGGAAAAAAATAGTGCGTGTCAAGTCATCCAAGAAAAAAAAAATAGTGAGTGTGTATTAATGACTATTGAGTTTTGGCTTTAGAGGGAGTGGTTCGTGAAATGTGACGTGGTTTATATCAACCGAAAAAATAAAAAAACAAAAAGTATCCTAAAAAGTAGGATGAGTGGATTTTCACATGATATATCGTAGAAAAAAAAAAGATTTCTTTTATGTTTTCAATTACAAAAGTATTTTAAAAATAATAAAAGATATAAATAGAAAATATAAAATTTACAAAAGTAGTTATTATTAGGGATGTAAAAAGCAAACTGGCAATAAAAGCCCCTATATATTATTAGGCCATCTCCAACCCAATACTCTATTTTAGAGTACTCCAAACTCCAAAATAGAGTAAATGCACTATTTCATCTCCAACCCAATACTCTATTTTATACTCTAAAAAAGAATATTCTTTATACCTTCAATATTATATTATTTTTTTACTAATTTTTATATTTTACATATTTCACCCTTTATTAATTTTTTATTCTATAAAACATTATACTGAAAATACATTAAACATAACAATTGCAAAAAAATATAAAACTCATAGGCATAATAATATTTGAAAGAAAATATTACAAGGAAAATAAATTAAAAACACACCACATTACAAGTACCAAAAAAAAAAAATCACACATTACAATTATAATTACCGTAGACATAATAATCTTTCAAAGAAAAGACAATGAAAATAAACATTACAAGTACCAAAAAAAAAAACAACACACACACAAACAAAGAAATACAAAAATAAGCATATCGTTAATTTTTTTTATTTTTTAATTACTATAATTTTCCCATAAATGATCAATTAATGCATTACGAAGTGCAAAATGAGCATCTTTGTCCCGGATCTTTTTATATCTACCAAGAAATTGTTCAAATCTTGAATTGTCATCCATCACTCTCTCAACATCTGGAGTTGGAGCTTCTCTTCCTTCTTGTACAATTGGTGCTTCCAGATCACGTTCATCTTCAATTATCATGTTGTGCATAATAATACATGCAGTCATTATGTTATGCAAAACACTCTTGTTCCAGAAACGTGACGGTCCTGCTACAATTGCAAATCGCGATTGTAGAACACCAAATGCGCGTTCTACATCTTTTCTACACGCTTCCTGTCTCATCGCAAAATATTTTTTCTTCGGTCCTTGTGGGCGGTTAATGGTTTGAACAAGCGTGGACCATTTAGGATATATACCATCAGCCAAATAATAACCAGTATCATATTCTTTTCCTTGAATAAAATATTTTGCAGGTGGAGTAATACCTTGTGCTAAGTTGGAGAAAAGATGAGACGACTCCAAAACATTGATGTCGTTGTTGCTACCCGGTAAACCAAAATATGCATGCCAAATCCATAGATCATAATCTGCCACAGCTTCTAGGATAATTGATGGTGATCCACTTCGACCTGCATATTGTCCAGCCCATGCTGTTGGACAATTTTTCCACTTCCAATGCATGCAATCCAAGCTACCAAGCATTCCAGGAAATCCACGTGCTTCTCCAATCTCCAAGAGTCTAGCTACATCATCAGCATTAGGTGCGCGTAGATATTGTTGTCCAAAAATTTGAACGACCGAATGACAAAATTGCTTAACACATTCAATTGTTGTTGACTCGCCTATTTTGATATACTCATCAGTTGCATCAGCTGGGATACCATATGCAAGGACACGGAGTACAGCTGTTGCTTTTTGTAGTGTTGACAACCCAAGACGACCAAGTGCGTCGGATCGTTGTATGAAATAGTTGTTATGAGCTTTGACAGATTCAACAATACGAAGGAACAAACTCCGGGACATGCGAAATCGACGACGAAATTGATCATTATTGTACCTTGGGTTTTCAGAGAAGTAATCTGCTACCAAATTACGATCTGCAACTTCACGATCACGGTTGATTACTATATGACCGGGAACTGAGCCACCTCGAGGGACTTGAGAGTTATGTTGTGACATATAGTAAGCAAGCATTGCATTGTTGTTCGCGATCTGTTGAATAAGAACTTTTTCTTCCTCCCTAGCTGCCAAAATTGCATTTTCTTCATCTGATGAGGTTGAGTTGTCGTAACTCATTGTTTAAGAATAGGAAAAATTTTTGGGTTGTAAAGGAACTCGGGAGAAAAATATGACAGTTGGAAGTAATTTTTGTTGTTTGAGTTGTAAAGTAAAGTGTATAAACTTATTTATAAGATTAAATTACATGCGAGTGCGAGTGCAGAAGATAAGATTTTTGATAATTGACCACACCGGGCAACGTGTAATTGCAGAGGATAAGAAATCCTGATAAATAATTTATCGCACCGGATAGCGTGCGAGTGCAGAGGATAAGATTCCTGATGAGTAATTAATAGCACCGAATAGCGTGCGAGTGCAGAAGATAAGATTTCTGATAAAGGAACACACCGGGCAACGTGCTTGTGCAAGAGGAAAAATTTGATAACACTATATATAGAGTCCCAAGCATTACACTTTTAACACAAATTTCCTAAAACAAAATCTGTAAACACATTCATTCACCCTACATAGAAAAATTATGGCTGCCCGTGGCATTGGATACACAATGTACGAAGATGTTGTACTAGCTGAAAGTTATCTTCAAATTAGTCAAGATCCAATAGTCGGTAAAAACCAATCCAATGATCGTTTTTGGGAACGTATAGAAGAAGTATATCATGAACGTCTTGGCAGTAATTATGAGCGTCGCACCATCCGATCATTACAATCTCGTATGAGTTCTATATCTATTGAGATCAAAAAACTGAATGCCTGCCTAAGGCAAATAGAGTATACAAGACCAAGTGGGAAGTCGGCTGAAGATATTGTAAGACTTACAACTCTATGCTTTATTTTTTTTATTATGAAACCAATATCATATTCATTATTTTTTTTTTCATAGATGAACGATGCGAAGACATTATTCATGCAGGACCCAAAGTTTAAGAAAGGGTTTAAGTTTGATCATTTATGGGTTATGCTTAAAGATTTACCCAAATTTACGGATAATGTTATGTCGGAGAAACAAAGTCGACGCCGGATGGATGCTGCGGGAAACTTCTCATCTGATGGTGATCATACAACTGGATCCGCTGAAGCTGTAAGTCCAAATGTCTCACAATTTTCTATAAATTTGGACGACGACAACTCTTTTGGCTCTTCGTCCCAACGGCCTATGGGAGTGAAGAAATCAAAACAGAAAAAGAAAATGGATGATGAAATAGCCAAAGAAATTCGTAAAATTAGAGAATCAAATGAAAGACTGGAGCAAAGGTTAGAGTCTGTCAGCGGAAATCGTCAAAGGATGGAGTTTGAGATGCAACGTAAGCAAGATTTCAAAATCATGTCTATAAACTTGGATACAATCACAGATCCTGTATCTCGCGAGTATTTTATGGCCGAGAAAAATAAAATTTTACAGAGAAATCGCGCACAAGAAGTAGAACAGCAGGGAGCACAACAACCAGGGGCGCCAAATGCTTCAAATGATGTTAACCAATATTTTGCTAATATTGGCAGTTCAGGATCATATTTGCCAGACTATTAATTGTTGTGCTCTTTTTAACGTTCTAGTGTTATTGGGATGCTATTTAAATATTTATGTGTGATTTTATATTAATGTCAAACTTTTATTTAATTCTGTTTAACGGTAGTATGTGAGATTATCTGGTATGTATGGTGTGTTTAATTATTTTTCTTATGTGTAATCAATTTATTAACTAGTGTGTTTTATGTTGATTTTTATTTTATTATCTAAATATTAATTTATGTTTATTTTTATTAATACTTGGATATTTATTAAATATTATAAAAAAAATTTATAATGTAATTTCTTAAATAAATTTTTGGGGTTTAAAACAAATTTGTTAATATTTTGGAGGTTAAAACTAAATAAAAAGAAAATAAAAACAAAAAACTTTTACTATTTAAATATAAAAAAAAAAAAAAGCAAAAAAAAAAAAAATACAGTTCAACAGTGGCACGCCATATATGGCGTGCACTGTACATCTACGCTATTCTACACGCTAATATAGCGTTGGGTTGGAAACGAAACACTCCATTTCACACGATTAACGCCAAAATAGCGTACGCGTTGGAGTTGCTCTTATAACTCTCTCTCCCCTTTTTCCCTTGATTTCTAGTTTAGTACTATACATAATTATATTAATTTTTGTGTGCCTTTACTTTACGCCTAACACCCAATACTTTTCATAGCCTGTTTGTGGATTAATATATGTTGTTTAATTGAATGCGTGAAACTCGCTTGAATAGTTTAATAGCAAAAATAATTGAATGAGATAATTCAATGTGTCATTTTCCGATGTCGCCAATACCCTGTTGCAACCCCATGAGACCCTATCCATGAATGGAACCCGATGCCAGTGAGACCTCGCCAGATCACCCCACCTATGCCCGACCCCCCGACGCCGCTGCAACGCCTCCGGCGCTCCCCACCTGGCCCCCACGCAACCCCCGCCCCCATACTCCGGCAAACATAAGAGAAAGAAATTTGTGTTAAAGTTTTTTTTTAATGGAATAAAAAATGAATTTGTGGTATTAAGTGTAATTTTAGGTTTTTTTGCGGGTTGAACTTATATATTTTTTGAAGGATAATTTAGGCATTTATATAAAAGTTCAACTGAAGTTTGACATATACTTTGGAGTCGATCTTGTCAAAATAGGGATTATTTAGTAATTTCAAAAATAAAACAGATTTTCTAAAATTTAGCCTCAACTTAAGAAAATTTTTAGGTATTTTCTCTTAATAAATTTGAGAATTACTAAATATACCCTCATTAATGAAATAGTGAAGTAGGGAAATACCCAAAATTTATAAAACAATAAAAACAAATACCAAAATTTTTAAAGTAATTGAATAACTAGTCAATTTATTAATTATTTGCACATGTTTTTTGTCACTAAGTCAATTACTACAAACTATTATTATGTAAGTAATTAAATCACTCGGATACTTTGTTATATTTTTTAAAAGATTGAGTATTTATTTAAATTAGATGTTCAAAATTAGATATTCACTATAGAAAACCACCTTATATTAAATATATTGGATTTTTCATCTTTTTATTTTTAATTAATCGTTTTTACCACAAAATCGGTGGCAAGAAGAAGCAGTACCACCGCCAGAGGTAGAGCTATGCCAACCTTGTTGTTGCTTGCCATCATATGTATATTATTAATTATAACTCTCTTTATTATTAAGTAATGGGGAGAGCGAGATCTATGCGGGACATCATTCTAGTTCATTGGAAACATTGTCATAGAGATTGGATTAAAATTAACACAGATAGCTTAATTAAAGGTGCTCCCAAAATTTCAGGATGTGCAGGCATATTCAGAAATAGTAGAGGTTTCGTTAAGGATTATTTTTCTTGTCCGCTTAATACTTGCTTTTGCTGAGCTTATTGTCACGGGCTTATTTCTTTCAAGTAAGCAACCGTGCAGCCTTATCAATATCTCAATGCTAAGTCAGCTTAACTCATTCGAACTCTCACAAGATAAAGAAAGAAGGCTAAGTAAAGTGTTTGGAAATAAGAGAACTTGTATTATGTAAGTATACTTTACAACCCTTAGAGCTTGGGAGTATCTTGGAGGATTTTGAAGGATGGATGACAAATGAGGGGCATTCCCCTATTTATAGGCCAAATGCCATCCTTTAAAATATTCTAGAATTATATGGAAATATACCTAGCCTAGAATATTCTAGTATGCTCCTAGACTATTCTTACAAAGTAAAGAAAGCTCTAGAGAAGTTTACAATATACTAGTATGTATAAGTTATTCCTAATGTTCTAGAAAGTTCTAGAGTAGTCCCAAATCTTCCAGAGTCTTCGGGAGACCTCTAGAGTGTTCCAGAGACTTTCCGAAAGTTCTCGTCAATTCTAGATCCTTCTGGATAGTTCTAGTCAATTCTAGATCCTTCTGGATAGTTCTAGAATCTTGTAGAACCTTGTAGAAAGTTATGAAACCTTCTAGAATATTTCTTCATCACTCTAGGGTCTTCTAGACTATTCTAACTTGATATCAATACTTTAATAATAATCTAGAGCACTCTAGAGGCTTCAACGAATGTTTTGTGAAAATTTTAGGAAAAATGTCGCGGGATGTGACATCCTCCCCCACCTAAGCTCGCGATGCCCTCGTCGCGCCCTGGTCTCCAAAATGTTGGATATTTTGCACGTTTGTTCAATTCCTTATTCGCCTTCTTCTTCTTCCTTGAAGCTTTGTGTGACTAGTTGTGGTCTTGCTTCAATTGTTCGCTTCGCTCCTTGGCGAATTTATTGCCCAAATAGTGCTCTTGAAGTTGTATCGCTGAAAGCACTCCGGTTGTTTGTTTGGTTGCTCGATCCATCGGCACCATGCAAGTCTTGTCTTCGTCAACAATGAGCAAAGTGTTGGCGAAGGAGATAGGAATCGCCTTAACCTTGTCAAGGAACTCCATACCTAAGATAACCTTATAGTCATCCATTGGCACTACTAAGAAGTCCAGGTGCCCTTGCCACATTCCCAGGTGGTTTTGACACCTCATGCGACTCCTCGCACACGTTGTGCAGCTGAGTTCACTGCCTTGATAGATTCCCCTCCATCTACCACCTTTAGGCCTAGTCGTTGTACTTCGTCAACCGAGACAAAGTTATGTGATGCTTCAGAATCGATCATGGTTCTAGTAGGCTTCCCATTGATCTTAGCATCCACATACAACAACCCTTTGGCTTTGGCCTGTGGTGCGGCTTGAATTACATTCAACAGCTGCATCGACCCCAATTGTGCCTCGTCTTCACTTTCTTTAGTTTTACCCTCTATTTCAAGACTGTCTATCTTCGCCGCTAAGGCATTTATGGCTTGTCTTTGCGGACAGTCTCGAGTGAAGTGTGGTCTGTCGCAAAGGAAACACTTAATGTTTGAAAATTGACCACCCTTGGTTGCCTTTTGCTTGCCTATGTCGTCTCTTGACTTTGGCGAGCTTGGTGCCTCAAAGTGCTCCCTGCGTGGACTACGTCTTCTTGTTCCCCCACCGTTACTCGAATTCTCTCTCTTCTCCTTCGATTTGCTAGGCTCCCGTTGATTTGAGTAATCAATAAAACTTTCAGCTATGGCGATGGCGCTAGCTAAGTCTTGTACTCTGCGTCGTCGTAACTCTGTCTTCGCCCATCCTTGCAAACCATCCATGAAGTAGAAGAGTGAATCTCGATCTGACATCTCCGGGATCTCGAGCACTAAGTTGGTGAATTCTTTGACATAGTCTCGAACCGATCCCTCTTGCCTTAGTTGTCGAAGACGCCCACGCGCCTGCTCCTCAGCATTCTCCAGGTAAAACTGCCGCTTGAGCTCCCTCTGAAACTCTTCAAAGGAGTTGATGGTGCACAACCCTTTCTTAATATCCTCCTGCCTTCTTCGCCACCACAACATGGCGGTGTTTGTGAGATAAAGCGCGGCGGACTGGACTTTGGCGTCATCGTCAATGATGCCTATTACGCCAAAGTATTGCTCCAGCCCCCACAAGAAGTTATCGACCTCACGAGCATTTCGTGTACCCGCAAAGCTCTTTGGTTGTGGCACGTCAACCCGACGTGCTTCAGCGAAGATCGGCGTTGTCGGCGTAGTGGCAAGTGCCCGCTTGCACATGGCAAGATCAGTGCGCATCTCTTCAAGTTGTACAAGCGCACTGTTGAGCTGCCTCTCGTACACATCCCGTATACGGCCTACCTCGGCCATGAAATGCAACCTCAGCTCCTCCAAGTCTTTCGCGTGGGAGTCCTTCAGCCGGTTGAGGACCATCCTCATGGCGTCATGGATTGCAACATCCTCCGACTCGAGTCCATCTAAGCGGCCATCCACATCCTCTAGATGTGTGTTGCAACCGCTTAAACCTTCCTCTACCCGAGTAAGGCGCGCCTCCATGCTTGACAGAACATCTCTTGACTTGGCACGGGTCGTCATTCCCTCGGCACGCTCTTCACGTCCTCGCCCTTGTTGCGATGTTTCCATTATGGTTACATCCGAACCAAGCAACGCTTCCTTCATGGTCTTCAACATTTCGAAATCGAGTCTCTGATACCAACTGTCACGGGCTTATTTCTTTCAAGTTAGAAACCGTGCGGCCTTAGCACTATCTCAATGCTAAGTCAGCCTAACTCACTCGAACTCTCACAAGACAAAGAAAGAAGGCTAAGTAAAGTGTTTGGAAACACTTGTATTATGTAAGTACACTTTACAACCCTTAGAGCTTGGGAGTATCTTTGAGGATTTTGAAGGATGGATGATAAATGAGGGGCATTCCCCTATTTATAGGCCAAAGGCTATCCTTTGAAATATTCTAGAATTATATGGAAATATACCTAGCCTAGAATATTCTAGTATGCTCCTAAACTATTCTTACAAAGTAAAGAAAGCTCTAGAGAAGTTTACAATATACTAGTATGTATAAGTTATTCCTAATGTTCTAGAAAGTTTTAGAGTAGTCTTAAATCTTCCAGAGTCTTCCGGAGACCTCTAGAGTGTTCCAGAGTCTTCCAGAGACTTCCCGAAAGTTCTCGTCAATTCTAGATCCTTCTGGATAGTTCTAGTCAATTCTAGATCCTTCTGGATAGTTCTAGAATTTTGTAGGACCTTGTAGAAAGTTATGGAACCTTCTAGAATATTTCTTCATCACTCTACGGTCTTCTAGACTATTCCAACTTGATATCAATACTTCAAGAATAATCTAGAGCACTTTAGATGCTTCAACGAATGTTTTGCGAAAAATTTAAGAAAAATGTCGCGGGACGTGACATTATGGTGGTAATCATTGCGATTGAAAAAGGCTAGGGAATAATCAGTTACTTGGAAAAATCTCAGGATCAAATGTGATTCTATGTATGTGGTTAATGTCTTTCGCAACAACGTAGACAATATTCCTTAGGCGATCTGAAATCGAAATCGGTGGCTAAATGCCATTGGTTTAGTCTCAAATTTTAATGTCGTTATTTCTCATGTTTATAGAGAAGAAAACTGTTTGCCAATAAGCTTGCTTCTTCATCCTTCTCCAACTCCGGATTCTATTGATCATTTACCTCACCAGATAGCATTATTACCTTGATTTCTCGAGACATGAGTCCTCTTACGTAATCTATCGTTTAACTGATTGAAGATCCAAGCACTCTTTTTCTCTACTTTAGGTTTTCTCATTCTTTTACCGAAGAGGTTCAATGAGAACTCGACTGCTAAATGTCCTTCAAAAAATTTGACTTTAGGCTCTATGAAAGACATTTTTGGAGATTTTATTTACTTTTAATGTGCTCTGTAATCCTTTCGGGATTCCTTGAATTAAACTCTCTTCTATTCAGTTAAAGACCGTAAAATATCTCCCTAATATGAGAGCTTCGAGGTGATTCAATAAAAGGAAATAATACTTGATGAAAGAAAAACAGTTGAATCATTGGGACAGTTTTAAATAAATAAGTATTGATAAATTGCATTTTACAATATAAAAAGTGGCTATATGCCTATATCTCTCTCCCTAAATTTTTTTCAGGCCATGTGGCAGTTATGTTTGAATAAGTGATAGAAAAACAATTCCGGTATTTATTTATTCATTTATATTTTCCGAAAATGATAACCGACTAGCGAATTGGCAAAACATAAGGGGTCCAATTGCAATTATTCAAAACTATCTAGCCTTCATGTTTCAACTGGTATACTCTTCTCGAACAAAACGGTCAACGATCTCTCAAGTCTCTCAACCCATGAATGACTCACCATGGACTCTCATGAAAACCAGCGATCCATTAACCAACCAGACCAACCTCGCTCACAAACCTCAAAACTAAGACCCTTTACTTTCTACTTTGTCCCAATCCTAATCCTCTCTCTCGCAATCTCCTTCACTTTCACCAACACAAACCACCACCACTTCTTCAAAACCCACTCCATTCTTCGCTCTCTCTCTGCTACCCAAAAACCCATCTCCAATTCCCCTCCTTTTTGCCTCCTATGGATGTCCCCTTTCCTCTCCGGCGGTGGGTACAGCTCGGAAGGCTGGTCGTACGTCTTGGCTCTTCGCCAACACATCAAAAACCCGACTTTCAAGCTCGCCATTGAGCACCACGGCGATTTGGAGTCCATAGAGTTCTGGGCGGGCTTGCCAGAGCACGTCAAGAGCTTGGCTTTCGAGCTCCACGGCACAGAATGCGCGGCGAACAGCACTGTTGTGGTGTGCCACAGCGAGCCCGGGGCTTGGAACCCCCCGCTTTTCGAAACCCGGCCGTGCCCGCCAGGTGTTCGGCGAAATTTCAAGGCCGTTATTGGCCGGACCATGTTCGAGACCGATCGAGTGAATGCCGAGCATGTCAAGAGGTGTAACAGAATGGACTATGTTTGGGTTCCGACCGAGTTTCACGTGTCGAGTTTCGCTGCGAGCGGGGTCGATCCGTCGAAGGTTGCGAAGATCGTGCAGCCTGTCGACGTGGAGTTCTTCGACCCGGCTGCGTACGAGCCGTTGGAGCTCGATGCGATAGGGAGTTTGGTTGTCGGGGAAAAAGCCCGGGAATCGGATTCGAGTTTCGTGTTCTTGAGTGTGTTTAAGTGGGAGTACAGGAAAGGGTGGGATGTGCTGTTGAGGTCGTACTTGGAGGAGTTCTCTGGCGTCGATGGCGTGGCTTTGTTTCTGTTGACGAATCCGTATCACTCGGATAGGGATTTCGGGAACAAGATTGTGGAGTTTGTGGAGAATTCGGGTTTGGAAAAGCCGGTCACTGGATGGGCTCCGATATACGTCATTGATGGCCACATTGCTCAGACTGATCTGCCCCGTCTTTACAAAGCGGCGGACGCATTTGTTCTTCCGTCGAGAGGAGAAGGTTGGGGGAGGCCGATTGTGGAAGCCATGGCCATGTCGTTGCCCGTAATCACAACCAATTGGTCTGGGCCGACGGAGTATTTGACAGCGGAAAACAGCTATCCATTGCCGGTGGATGGGATGAGCGAGGTGACGGAAGGACCGTTTAAAGGGCATCTCTGGGCCGAGCCTTCAGTTGGAAAGCTTCGGGTTTTGATGAGGCGAGTGACAGAAAATGTCGAGGAAGCCAAGGCCAGAGGAGCGGAGGCGAGGCAAGACATGATCAGAAGGTTCTCTCCGGAGATTGTGGCAAAACTTCTCGCTGATCAAATACAAGTTATTCTCGAAAATTCGAACAAATAGTCTCATCCTTTTTCTTCCAATGCAAGTTGTAACTGACTTGCTGTTGTTATTAGACAAGTTTTGTTATATTATCTTTGTGAAAAAAGCCATTAATGGTCGAATCATAGGCAAAATGGCAACCTTAGTAGTGATAAAGAAGAAAATATTTCGACTCTCACATTTATTCCTAGCTTTTTCAAATTCTACACATAATACAAAAACTTTCTGGTTCTTCTAATTTGAACCTATGATCCAGATGACGTCCAAACTAAAATTAAAACGATGTGGTATTTTACATTAATTTCAAATTGATTCAAAAGTAAAATAACTAAATATATAATGGTTTAGTACTAATCATATCTTAGCGAATCCTTGTTATATAATTTGGCATCTGGAATTTGGTAAACGAGTTCGTATCTGTAACTTTCTCATAATTCCTTAATTAACTGAAGCGTTGGCTACATCATTCAAGAAATTACTATTTGGTCAATTTTCTTTATGCTAGAGCATGCTACATATGAAACAACCGAGCCAAAAATTATACTGATAACTTTAATCTCAATATCAGAACCTTATAAGAGTAATGGTTATTATAATCATGTCTCTATTCGATAATTTTGCTTCTCGCTCAATTTTCAATAGAAAACTGAAACTTGGAATAAATAAATTCCCAAATCTACTCAAGATTGTTGAAGAAATGGCGCAAAAACAGCTAGAACTTCCTTGTAAACGGGCTTCTTAAAATCAACTGCCTGCACAGATGGAAAACGAGGGAACGAAAAGAGCGAGTCAAACAATGTGTAGTTCTTCTGAACTTCCAGATAACGGTAAATAATACGACAAGATATACACTCACAAGGTCGATTATTTGGTCTGCTGAAATCCACGACCAGTTACCAAACTCGGGTTTCTCAGTCCCGTCGCCTAAAAGATTGATTTCATCGTCCTTTCCGGTGAACTTGAAAAGAACCCTGTGCATATCCAAGAGAGGGAACAATCAATTGTAGTACATTCCGAAATGACAAGCAACTAACTCAGAAGCTTGCACATGTTTTTTATTTTCTCAACTTGTTATAAAAGGTGGATTATTGTCCTACACCAATGAAGTTAATAAATTGCAAATTAACTTTTTCAACCAACAACATGTTAGACATATAATTATAGCAAATAACGGTCGAAATCTAATGCTTAACCATTTTTGTGCCTGGCCTTTCCAGTCTCCTCCCCATTGGTGTCTAAGCTTTTCTCTGACTTCCGGCGGAAAGTCATATGTCAACCAATAAGGTGCCTGAAGAGTGCAGCCAAACAACAAAGAAGAGGGGGTTAAAAAAAAAAGACAAAAAAAGAAAAGCCACATGTAATTATAATATGAGGAAACAAGAAGCTCAAAAGTGTAATAAATCACCAAGATGGAGATCGCTACGGTTAGCTAATTTTTTGTCAAGATTATCTCCTACTGGCTACTCTAACAACGATGAAAGGGAGATTCTTCCGACCAGAATCAAATTTCTAACACAAGCTCTTTTCAATCACCCAAAACACAAAAGTCTCTATCATCTTCAAATAAACTTGTATAACCAACCATAATCCAAATTGAATGAACCTGAAGAAATCTAATGAGCATGAAATCATTTCTAGGTCTCTATGAGCCTTGTACACATACAGAGATCCTTCAAATGTCCAGAATTTCTCAAACTCAAAGGTTCTCTAGTGCCCATGGTAAGCTAAACGCCAGACAAACCTATGATCATTCATTGGGAAACTAAAAACAGAGCTGAGTACAACTTGTATCAAACGGAAATAAGCAACTGAACTAAATGCAGTCCAAAAGAAGCAACCCAAAGCGCGAAAGTCGGAAAAAGTGACTGAAATTTTTTACCTCTGCAAGAATTTCTGCTGAGCTCACTCCTGTCTCTTCTCTCAATTCCCTGATGGCCGCGGTTCTCGGATCCTCGGCCTCATCAATACCACCCTTTTTATTTAACATAGTTGAATCAAAATCTCAATTTTACACGCCCAAATACAAATGTTGCAAAAGATTAAACTTTAGTTTGTGAAAGTCTTACAAGTTTCTTTTTTTTTTTTTTTCAATAACCAAAGTTCATCAATGAAAAAAGTCGATGCATAACATGGTTTAGCAGACACAACTATACACCAGTGAGTGACTAATTTATTCTTTAAACTTTTTTCCTCCAAATAATAATAATAATAATAATAATAATAAGCAATTCTTTCAATTACCTGTGGCATTTGCCAACAATCGGGTATATCCAACCTCGACGCAGCAAAAATCTGAAAAAAAAAAAAAAACTTTCAGAGAATACATACATAAAATATATACACCAAAATCATATATATATATATATCTCTATATATATAGAAAGAGAGAGAGGATTGAGTTGCGGCGACCTTTTTGTCATCGTTGATGAGGCAAATTCCGACGTTTCTTCTGTAACCTTGGGGCGGAGCTTCCATGGCAGACGAAGACGACGGCGCGGATTGGGCGACGCGAGATGCGAATGGTTTGGGTGTCAGAGCTGCAAATTTAGGCGATTGGCTAGGGCAGTTTGGGAAATTCCGCGGGGAGAGCCCGGCGAGGATCGAAGAAGAGGAAGAGGAATGGGAATGGGAATGGCGGTGATGACGGAGAGGCGAGAAAGTGAGGCTCGCAAAACGGCATAAAGCCATCCAATAATTCCAGAACCAATCTGTGGTTTCAATTCAACCTTGTATTTATTCAGGCCACGAAAAAAATAAATAAATAAAATAAACCTTTGTAATTAAAAATATCCAACAAATAAAAAGGACGCTTCTCCATGGGAGATATTCTGGTGGAGGAGATATGGAGAACAAATGGGGAACAAATATGTGGCCCAGATTTATTCAAAAAATTTTATTTATTTATTTTTTAATCTTTTATTTTTATTGTATTATATTTAGGTCTAGTTTTTTAAAAATATTTGTATTTTTGCCCATAAAATGAATGTGTTTTTTTCACTAAAACGGTAAAAAAAAATCCAACAAACTGTTTTGAAAAAAATTACAAATTAAAATTTAAAATTTTTTGGATGATTCTAGACCATATATTATTGTTCCCTATTTGTTCTCCACCAGAATGTTCCCTATTTGAGAATTGTCCAAATAAAAATAGTAAAATAGTGCTGGTGAGGAATGGAGATCAATATTGTAATTAAATAGTGCTCAGAATTTCATTGCTAGTGAGTGAGAAATGGGTGCAATCACTAATGCTATACAGTCAAAACTTGAACTGAAAAAATTGCAAAATGACTTGGCAATCACATGTACTCATTTTTGTTTTATTCAATAAACATTTGACTCATTACTCTGATCAAATTTTGACATTATTCTTTCAACACTAATAAAAGGGTGAATTGCATTGATATTACTCCTAAATTTTGCATTCATATTACTCCTAAATTTTGTATCGATTATTCTTTTTATATATAATTTATTACGATGGTTGATTTTTATTTTATAGAAACATCTATTATTTTTAAAATTAAAATTTGGAAATGAATATTTAGTATAATTTTGTTGAAATTGTTAGACAGTCTACATTATATGTATTCCTAAAAAATTGTGTTTTATTATAACAAACAAAAAATGTAATTAAATTTATAAAAAAAAAAAAGGGTATCAACTTGCAAATAATTTATTTGAGTGGTATGAATTCATAATGTAAGTTTGTAAAGGGTTATTTATTAGATAAAATTAAATGCCATGAAATTATGATAATGATGTTAATTACGCACTAGAAAGGACAACTGATGTTAATTTCTTAGGTACTTATGTTATAGATGAGTCTTGTCTATTTCTATTGATAAATTTAGTGGAAGTGGCTTTTCAAACACAGTATGAAAATTTAAAAAAGAACATATGATGACTTTTTATGTTTGCCTCAAAATTCCGATTACAGTTAATTTTCAAATTATCCATGGAAGAGGAACGAGGTGAAAGTACAAAGTCATTAACAACAGTAAGCAATTAGCCAATACCAACATCCAAGTTAAAAAAAAAAAAAAAAATCACACATGAAACTGTCCATTGAGTTGAGAGCTTTACCATTTTCTACCGTGAATCTTATCCGCTAATAATCAAATGACTTCAACATTAGAAGAAAGTTGGTCTGGTGAAATCCAGGTAAGGTTGAAAGACGGCCTTTGTTTCGGGATGTTTCCACTCCATCAAATCCCAGCAGTCGTTTTCGACGTAAACTTTTCGAAAAGAAGGGTGAAGATACGGTTCTTCGCGAAGAAACGTTATCGTCTTCAGCTCCCAGCAGTACATTATGGCGATTTCTTCCAATGAATCAGGAACTCTTATGCTTGAACCACAGAAGCTCTTCAAGTTTTGTAGCGCATATAACCGCAGAGACTTTAGTTTAGGGAGAGACTGTATGGTTCTTGTTGTTGCTTCTTTGCCATCTTCATCTTTATCTGGTTCGGCTTCTCTTATTATTTCCACTAACTGTTTGCAATTCTTAACTTCGAGCTTCTCGAGGTTTCGGAGATTAGACAACAATGCGGGCATGAACAATTCCTTGAAGTTATGACATCCGGATATCTCTACTTGTATTAGAGAAGAAAATGAGTTGGTAGGAAAAACTGAAGCTAAAGATGACGATGGTGGCGATGTTGTTACTTCTCTCACTAGTAAAGCCATTTTGGATGATCCAACAAGTTTCAGCGCTTCTAGGCCTTGAGCAAAAGGAATATTGCTAAGATAACAAGAGCAAACCATGTGTCTCATTCCACCACACTTGTTCGTATCGCAAGCTCTTGAATCTTTTGCCTCGTCTATCGACCTAACATCGCATTGATTCTGTAAGCTATGGCAGCCGTCGAGTAATAGGGTCTGAATGCCAATAGGGAATACAAGTGGGCTCTTCCCAACTCTTCTATTGTTGTCAAAATCTTTCAGGTTTGCTTGGTTTTCGCAGGTAGTCAAGTCTATTATTCCATGAAGTAATGTGTCCATATGAGTCACTTCAATCTTGTAGACATTGTTGGGGTCTCTGCTTCTCCAAGATCCGAAACACGTGTTTAACTCATCAACGTGATGAAAGCGTCCAGTAAAAGCTTCTAAATTTCTCAAGCTCCCCATTTCCTCTCCTCTTAACAACTTTGTTGCTGCTGACAAGTGTTGGATAAGAGAAAGCTGGGGAACGATTCCTTCAGGTATCTTCATTATAGGACATCGATCAAGGTTGAGTTCTCTCAAGTTAACCAACTTATCCATACCATCGGGTACATCTTTGATACTTGTGCCACTTAAGTCCAGCTTCCTCATAGCCGTTAGATTCGCTAAAGATGGAACACAGCTTAGTCTTGTGCAATTTCCAAGCAGTAAGGCAGTTAAACTCTCCAAGTTAGATATTGAAACCGGTAGACTTTCCATGGAGGTATTCGATAGATCAAGGATAGTGAGTGAATTCATATGCATGAAAAAACACTCTGGGATAACTGTTAGAAAGCAATTGTCGCATAACAACAATGTCAAAAGTCGAGGACATTTTGGTGATGCATTAGAAGGAATCTCTGATATATGGTTCCGCATTAAAGAGACCCGCACAAGATCTTCTTACCATTCTTCTTCTTTTGGTATATTTCTCAATCTCATTCCAGCTTTTGCCAAAAATGATTGACTGTCACTTGCAATTCTGATGGCCATATCCCTAACCAAGTCATGCATCTTCACATACCCCTTCTCATGCCCATACATTTGACCTTCCAACAAGCAAACACTTTCAAGTTTTTTCAACATAGCATGACCTTTATGAAACATTGCTTTCCTACTTTTCCTTCCCTCAATTAGCATCTCCATGATTAAATACTCGATTAACACATCCTTTTTAATCAAGGCATCCTCCGGAAATAGTGAGCAATACAACAAGCATTCTTGTAGTTTCGGATCTTTCAACCTGTCATAGCTAGACTTCAAAACTCGAAATACCTCAAAAAAATCCATGTCATCGTGCCAATTTTCTGCACCTCTTATCTCTTCTAATGCATTTCGCCACTCATCGATATCATCCACTCCTCTCATGCTTCTTGCTGTAATGATAATCCCTAATGGCAAGCCTGCACACTTTTTCACTAGTGACTCTGTGATTTCTTTTCTTTGACAAGAAAGATAATTCTGGTACCCAAGTGTCTCCATAAATAACGTCCACGCTTCTGGAGGAGAAAGAGGCTCAACTTTAATTTGTGTTTGGCATCTCATCATACGGCACACAGTCAATGATCGAGTTGTCAAAATCAACTTATGTACATGATTTGCATCAACGATAATTCCGACTTCATCTAGATTGAAATGTTCCCACACATCATCTAAAATGAGCACAAAATTATTCTTTCTCTCCAAGGCCATTGCCAGTTTTGCTGCTCTTATCTTTTCGTCGTCTTCTTTTGAGATATCGAAATGAATTGTTTTAGCAATGGCTTGTTGTAATCCTTGAATGATAAAATTTTGGGAAACAGTAACCCAAGCAACTTCAATGTCTGGATAACTTAAAAGTCGGTTGTGAATATGCATAAGCAACGTCGTTTTTCCAGCTCCTCCCATCCCATATACACCAATTATTGTTTCTTCCTTTTCTTCGATCAAGCAATTCCAAATCATGTCCATGTTCTGTTGAAACGTGTCGAGTGATTTAGGATTGACTCAGTCTTGAGTTAGTTGGGATTTTATTGTATTATGTAATTTTATTTATTAGATATTAGCTGTAAATAATATCTGTAAGTTGTTATCTCAGATCCTATATTTTAGGGAAGTAGTTAGCATGTGTACTCTATTTAATACGTTATCATTAATGAGAAGAATAAGCCAGCGCCATTATTATTGCTTTCATGGTATCAGAGCCAGGTTTTAATGGCCGACTCTAGTTCAACGAGTGATACTGCTCGTTCAGCTAATCCTTTGTTTTCATCAGTTTCTGAATCTCATCAGAATCTGTCTATCACTTCTCATAAATTAAATGGGAGTAATTTCCTCCAATGGTCACAGTCAGTTAAGCTCTTTGTTCGTGGCAAGGGCAAATTCAGATATCTCTCAGGATCAACCAAGAAACCAAAAGCAGATGATGAAGGTTTCGAGAGATGGGAGTCTGAGAACTCAATGATTATGTCCTGGCTGATCAACTCAATGGAGCCTGAAGTAGGCCGCACATACCTCTTCCTTCCTTCTGCCCTAGAGATCTGGTCTGCTGTCAAAGAAACTTACTCAGATTTGGGGAACGCAGGTCAGTTATTTGAAATCCGAAATAAACTGAAACGGGCTAAACAAGGTGAAAAATCTGTCACTCAATATTATACCGATCTGAAGACTCTCTGGCAAGAACTTGATCTCTTTTGTGAATATCAGTGGAGCTGCCCAACTGACAGTGCTTTGTACCAGAAGATGGTCGAGAAAGAAAGAGTTTTCGATTTTTTGGCAGGTCTCAATAAAGAACTGGATGAAGTTCGAGGCCGCATACTTGGTCGAGAACCTCTACCGAGTACCAGAGAAGTGTTTGCTGAGGTGCGCAGAGAAGAAAGTCGCCGACAGGTGATGCTCGGCACTGATTCACCTCTTTCTGCAGTTGAAACCTCAGCATTGATGACTACGAAGCCTGAATCCACACCTCAGCGGCACCAAAAACGCCCTATCTGCGACTATTGTCACCGTCTTGGTCACGTCAAAGACAAGTGTTGGAAGCTGCATGGAAAACCAGCTGACTTTCAGCCATCTAAACGGTCTTCACGCGACAACAAGGGCTACCAGGTCTCTTCTGAAGATACGCCGGTGACCTCTCATCCAACAGACCAGTCCTTCTTCAGCAAGGAGAATCTAGAACAATTGTTTCAGATGTGGAATACTCATCAGTCTGCAAATTCATCTTCCATTCCATCCTCTTCTCTTGCTCAAAAAGGTATATTCGCTTCAGCCCTTAGTGTCACCACACAAAAATCTGATCCCTGGATCATTGATTCAGGGGCCACAGATCACATGACCGGATCATCATATTTGTTCTCAACCTACTTTCCATGTTCTGGTAATCAAAAAATAAAAATTGCAGATGGGTCTCTATCCCCGATTGCTGGAAAAGGTTCCATCATCGTCTCCTCATCAATTACCTTACAAAATGTCCTTCATGTCCCAAAACTGTCATGTAATCTGATTTCTGTCAGCAAACTAACCTCAGATTCTAATTGTCTAATCAAATTCGTGTCCTCTGATTGTATTTTTCAGGACCTGTGCTCGGGGAAGATGATTGGCAATGCTAAAGGAAGTGGTGGACTCTATTACTTTGAACCTTCAAACCTTCTAAGTAAACAAGTTCAAAAACCGAGTTGTTCGAGTTTCTTATCTCTAGAGAATGAAATAATGTTGTGGCACTATAGATTAGGTCATCCTAGTTTTGGTTATTTAAAACATTTGTTCCCAGTTTTATTTAAGAATAAAGATGTTGGTTCATTTCAATGTGAAATTTGTCAGTTTGCAAAACATCAAAGATCTGTGTATCCAACTTTGAAATATATGCCATCTAAGCCTTTTTCTCTCATTCATAGTGATATCTGGGGGCCATCTAGAGTTAGAAATATTTCTGGCACTAGGTGGTTCATTACTTTTATTGATGATCACACACGAAACACATGGATTTATCTTCTTAAAGAAAAATCTGAGGCTGCAAGTATTTTTAAAACATTTAACTCAATGATAAAAACACAGTTTCAAACTCAAATACAAGTTTTTAGAACTGATAAAGGCCGAGAATACTTTAACACTATTCTAGGTCAATTTCTTGCAGATCAAGGCATCATCCATCATAGTTCTTGTGTTGATACACCTCAACAAAATGGAATTGCCGAAAGGAAAAATAGACATCTATTAGAAGTTGCCCGAGCTCTTATGTTTTCAATGAATGTTCCTAAAAGATTCTGGGGAGAAGCTGTTCTAACTGCTTCCTACCTAATTAATAGGATGCCTAGCAGGGTACTTGGATATAACACTCCCTTGAATACTCTTCAATCATGTTTTCCTCTGAACAGGTCTTTTACTAATCTACTTCCTAAAGTTTTTGGTTGCACTACATTTGTTCATGTTCATGACCACAAAAGGAGTAAATTAGATCCAAGAGCAACTAAGTGTGTTTTTCTAGGTTTTTCTCCAACTCAAAAAGGTTATAAATGCTTTGATCCTAGCTCGGGAAAAATGTTTATAAGCATGGATGTCACATTTTTTGAAAACAAATCTTTTTTTGACAAAACTCCTCTTCAGGGGGAGAATGAACAATATGAAGATCAGTTTTGGCAAACAATGGTTTTACCTTTACCATTTTATGATCATACTAGGACCACTGATGCTAGACCTGCCATGCCTATTGTTTCTACACCTCATAAGATATCTGAAACAGAAAATAACTCGGCTCCACCATCTGAACTTCGTGTTTACTCTCGAAGGAAACCAGTTAAAGGTACGGATCCACCACTAACACCGGCCTTGCCTTCATCCGAACCGAGCACTGTTCCAGGTATTCTTCCTTCTATTTCTCCTACTCCATTTATACTTGATCCCATCATTGAGTCTACCCAAAGTGACCCCAAACTAATTGAGTCTAGCCACAGTAACCTTGATGAACCTATTGCAACCAGAAAAGGAGTTCGAGCATGTACCAAACATCCCATTTCTCACCATGTATCTTATAATAAACTCTCACCTAGGTTTAGAGCCTTCACCACAAGCATAACTGATGATGAAATTCCAAAATCGATACAAGAAGCACTAGGTACTCCGAAATGGAGAGAGGCTGTTCTAGAGGAAATGAGAGCACTACATAAGAATGAGACTTGGGAATTGACAACGTTACCTAAAGGGAAACATTTGGTAGGCAGCAAGTGGATTTTTTCGATTAAGTACAATTCCGATGGCACTATTGAGAGGTATAAGGCACGGCTAGTAGCTAGAGGTTTTACTCAAACTTATGGTTTAGATTATGAGGAAACGTTTGCTCCCGTAGCTAAGCTAAACACTGTTAGAGTATTACTTTCCTTGGCTGTTAATTCTGATTGGCCACTTCTTCAATTTGATGTAAAGAATGCTTTTTTGAATGGAGATCTACAGGAAGAGGTGTTTATGGAGATACCTCCGGGTTTTGACAATGATTCTACAGCAGGAAAAGTTTGCAGGTTAAGAAAATCTCTCTATGGACTCAAGCAATCACCACGTGCTTGGTTTGAGAGGTTTACTAAGGCTGTGAAAGGACAAGGCTACTCTCAATCACAATCTGATCACTCTCTGTTTTACAAGCACACGGCAGGAGGTAAAATAGCAATTTTGATCGTGTATGTTGATGACATTGTGATGACAGGTAGTGATGAAGGGGAATTGGCAACGTTAAAGAATTTTCTTGCTCAACAGTTTGAGATTAAAGAGTTGGGGACTCTCAAATACTTTCTTGGCATGGAAGTTGCAAGGTCAAAAAAGGGAATTGTTATCTCTCAAAGGAAGTATGTTCTAGACCTATTAAAGGAAACTGGTCTTCTTGGTTGCAAACCCGCAACAACTCCTATTGATCCTAATCATAAGCTAAGGAAAGATGAGAAGGATGTTCCTGTTGACAAGACCCGGTATCAAAAGCTAGTTGGTAAGCTTATTTATTTAGCTCACACTAGACCTGACATTGCCTTCGCAGTAGGCTTGGTTAGTCAGTTTATGCACTGTCCATCAGAAGATCATCTCCGAGCAGTCTATCGAATCATTCACTATCTCAAGGGAAGTCCAGGCAAGGGTATTCTCTTCCAAAAAAATCAGAATAGGCAAATCGAGGTCTTCACAGATGCAGACTGGGCTGGTTGCGCTAATGATCGAAGATCTACATCAGCTTATTGTACTTTCGTATGGGGAAACTTAGTGACATGGAGGAGTAAGAAACAAAACGTGGTGGCAAGAAGCAGTGCCGAGGCCGAATTTAGAGCCATGGCACATGGTGTGTGTGAAGTGATTTGGCTTCGTAGTATTTTAGAAGAGTTAAAGGCAGAAGTTGACAGACCAATGAAGCTGTTTTGTGACAACAAATCAGCTATCAGCATTGCACATAACCCTGTGCAACATGATCGAACCAAACATGTCGAGGTAGATCGTCACTTCATCAAGGAAAGACTCGAGAAGGGTGAAATTTGCATGCCCTATGTTCCTACCACAGAACAGTTAGCCGACGTTCTCACAAAGGGATTGTACAGACAAGCCTTCGAAGAATGTTTAGTCAAGCTGGGCATGATCGATATATTTGCTCCAGCTTGAGGGGGAGTGTCGAGTGATTTAGGATTGACTCAGTCTTGAGTTAGTTGGGATTTTATTGTATTATGTAATTTTATTTATTAGATATTAGCTGTAAATAATATCTGTAAGTTGTTATCTCAGATCCTATATTTTAGGGAAGTAGTTAGCATGTGTACTCTATTTAATACGTTATCATTAATGAGAAGAATAAGCCAGCGCCATTATTATTGCTTTCAAAACGTTTTACCTACTAATCTTTTGGTTAAAAATGGAACCCCGTTTTCAGTTGCTTCAATTGTGAGCCCTCTCGGGAATTTACTCTGTTCAACAAGTCCTGTCATTTCTTTTGTAAGATGACCCACACTTTTCTCCAATTGCAAACGCGCAAACAACGTGCTTTCTGCAACTTCTTGCTCTAACTTTCGAGCGTCATGCTTCACACTCTCTACATTCATCAACCACATTTCAACTTCCTTTCGTGGTTTCTTCATAAGTGAGCTCTCTTCATGCTTAAGCTCTTCTTCGATGTCGTCTTTTTTGCTTTCTAAAAATTGGCACATTCTTTTCAATGTATCCATCTTCTTGTCTAGCATAGTCGAGTCTATAAAACTCTGTATCATTTCCATACCTATCATAACAAATACTTCATAACTATCTATGTGCTTAGACCCCAAATATTATACAAAACAAGCAAGGATTTGATGTGATTATTTTATTCTCGAGACATGATATCTTCTTTTCTTTTTTTTTTAATCTCATCAAAACCTTGTCAAGCAAGCATTCCTTTCTTCTTTATAAGAGGAAAAAAAAAAAGCAATTGCATAAATCTAAAATTAATTATTTGCAGTAGTTAAACAAGTACTGGTATTATAAAAGAGGTTTCCAATATTGCTAAGCTCTAAAGATGTTTTTGTTCTGCTCTTTTTATTGTAACATTAATATTAAAAAATAAAAGAAACAATCCTCGGTAGTTAACGCCTTACAGTAAAGAACATTTTGGATTATCTGCCAGTTTAGAATATTTTACTACCGTAAAATGTCCTACCAAAAATTCTTCTTAAAATAAAACCTAAAAAGCTAATGCAAAGAAAATGATTGTAGTGGGGAATAGTTTTGGGCCATTAGATTTTATCTTCTCAAAGTTAGAAAAATTAATATGATGGTCCAAAATCAGTGCCTACCATAAGTTACCCTACCCCAGCTTGGTGCATAAGTTATTACTGTAGCATTACTATAGTATTGTGATAAGTTATTACTATAGTATCAATTTTTCACTCTTGACTTAGTAACACCGATTATATGCCCATAATTAAGGCAACGATTATAACTACTTGGGTTATATATGCTGCTACGGCTGCGTCAGCAAGAGTTTAAATTTTTCAAAATGAGTTTAAATATAAGGAAAATTATACAATTTTTGAATAGTTTTTTGAACCGCTCTGAAAATGTATTTATCACCAAATATTCCTACCACATAATACATACTATTCCTAAATATCAAAATAAACATTAGTTTATATTTTCAAGATGTGTTTAAAAAAATTTTAGTTCTTGTATTTTTTACTGTGGATGGTCTGCAAGAGCTTTTGCAACCATTCATCAATAAAATTTTCAACCTATAAGTAGAGTTTTTATATAAATATAAATACAAAACTGTGTCCAAGACCTAATGAAAGAATAAATTTTGCTGATCTTAGTCATATTGGCAAGAGAAGCTTACCTGCTTGAGTGGCTGAGAAAAATATTTCAAAATCTGTGGAATTTGAAGCAGAGGAGCCACTTAAAACCTGACTGCATAAACAAACAAACAAAGAAAAAAAAAGGTAAACGGAGATGAGAAATCACTATCAAAACAAGATTCTAAAAAATCTCATTCAAAATTGAAGCTCGAAAGTACCAATAGTGACTGCTCTCTTTATCTTTGTGGAGGATTAAGCAATCCTCTTAGCCCTTCTTGATCAGCAAATTCTATGATCTAATTACCCACTAATCTGTGATGCAAAAACAAGTCAAAAACAATACATCAACCGCTTCATTGATGTGGTCACAATTGATTAAGGAAGGACTAAGTAAAGTGCTTATTAGAAAGCAGAGTCGTTTTATTTGCAACTCCTTGTGAAAGTTGTGCTTGAAATAGGGGTAATCACCAAGAAATTCTTAGTCGAAATCCCAGTTTTATCTTTGTTTTGTTTTCAAAATCTCTAAATAATCATTCATTTCAAAATCGATCAAAAACTACTCCACTATGATTTGTTTAAAAAAAAAAACAACAACAACAACAACAACTCCACTGTGAGTCAAGATTAATATTTTAAAAAGACAAAAATGCCCTCTAATGACCTTTAGTAAAAGGAAAAATTCTAAAATAGTCCCCGTATTTTACCGAAAATTCAATTTTATCTTTGCTTTTTTTATAATTCTAAAAAGATTCTTTTGTTTTTCAAATTTGTATAAAAATATCATTTTGCGTCGACTGATGAATGACCAAATTACCATTTGAATAAAAATAATATACCAAAATAAAATTTAAAAAATCAGTTCATTAAAAAAAAAAAACACACAGATTCTTAACCAAAACAAAAACAAACACTCAAACAAAAATCATTCATAAATATCAAATGAAAAAAATCCAAAATAAAAAATCTACTAACAACAGCATTCGAAACAACAATCAACCTCAACAAGCAACAAAACGAGAAGGGGTTGCCGAAGACGGCGGTGGGTAGTCGCGGAGGGTAACAACATTATTAAGTATAATGTTATAATTTAAAAACATCGAGTGTTTATTTTAATTAATTATTTATTAACAAACATGCTTTTTTTTTTTTAGTATTCTTTTATTCATCAAGCATTCTCGAAATACAAACCATCACAATACAACGAGGGCACACATCAAACCAAAAAGCATTTTACATAAGAGAAAACAACTCCTTAGCAAACCTTCCCGAATAGCAACATATATAATCCGCAATTTCTTGCAGAATACAAATATATAAATACACACACGTTACAACGACATTTATTTCATATATGATTTTGATGGTACGTAATACGCATACGCTCTCAATTAACTAACTAATAACAGCAACACATTTCGAAACTCATATCAAAATTAATGCATTCACATCCATCACCACAATAGCTGCCAGGAATACAACCGTCGAAGTCGCAACTACCACCTTTGAAAGATGTCAATAATATTGCGGCGGTCGAAGCTTCAGATGGAAGTTCGATCGCCGCGTCGCCTTCGGTCGGAAAGCGGCCGCGGGCGGAGGCCTGAGTTGGAGCCAGAAGAAGCAGTACCGCTATTGTGGCCACGGCCACAAGAAGCGGAGCTAAGCCAACCTTGTTCTTGCTTGCCATGATATAGTGTAATTGTCTCTCTTTTATTATTATTATTTTTAGTATGTGTCTCTACAACGCCTAGACATCTACCCTTTTTATAGCCCTAATTGTGGATTAACATAATTATGTTGTTTAATTGAAAACGTGAACTGCATTGCATGACTGGATTGGATAAATCGATGTGTCCTTTTTTTTCACTTTTAAAACTTTTTTTTCTTAAAAAAAAAAAGTTGCTTGGTAATTAGTCTTTTTTTAAATCGCCTTTATATGATGAGATTATTAAATGAAATTTTAAGAAAATAAATAATGCTTTCATTATAAATTAAATAGTAAATTCCTTAACTACAGAATTGTGTAATTTAATATCTATGTTCTTAGTTCTTTATTGATTTATGACTAATTTCTTAATCTTTAGCAATGTTTGGCTATTTTTTATATATGAATAAAAAATTTATTAAATACCAAATAGACCCTTAAACAATAGATAAAGCTTCAGATTTTTTTTTTTAAGTCATAATTGATAATCTTGTTCAATATGTCAAATTTTATACCAAAATTCACTCATCTCTCTCCCTTAATTTTATTTCTCTCTCCTACCAAACACACTATTATAGTAGAATTGCGTCTTGATGCTCTTATCATCTTCATTTGCTTGAAAGAGTATTGCTAAAAAGTTTTAGGAATCAGCTTGTAGGTGGATGAAACTCATTGAACAAATTATTGATGATTACACGAATATTAGACAGACTTCTCTTCAAAAAACTGAGGATTATGCGAATTATCATTTTTTTGTTGGTGAATAATTTGATCATTGTAATGGACGATGACAAGGGTGGACAAGTTATTAGTTTTCTAGTTTACAGAATATATATATATATATATATATATATATATATATATATTGAACGAGATTAAATCAATATAATATCTTATTTCATTTATTTATTTGCGAGTAGTAATTTCTTTTCATATGTCAAGTTTGACTACATTTAATTACATGAATATTTTTAGTCGTTTTTCAAGACTCAAGATAAATTTACAATTATGACAATTATAAGATTCATAAATCTAGGATTCCTCTCAAACATACGTGATTTTTTTTTTTTTTTGAGATTTATTATGAAGCAATACTCATAATAAGAGTAGTACTCACATATTTTACTACCTCTTTTTTTTTTTTTTCTTCTTTTGCCAATAATTTATCCTTTAACAGAATCAAATTAATTTGATTGCAATAGTCATGATCGACCTTACAAGATAATTAGAATATTGATCATAGCAGGGAATTAAGATATTGACTGGCAAAAGAAAAAGGCGTCTTTTTAACTTTAAAAGAATTTTTGGGAAGAATAAAAAGGGAGAAGCCCTAAATAATCCTTGTGTTTACAATTAAAAAAAATTTATAAATTTACTTAAAACTGAAAACTTTGCGTAAAATGGTCATATATTCACTTATCGACATGGGAATACTTAACCAATTTTTGTAGTCTTAAAGTGACTGTACGAGCAGTTTTACAATTTTTCTAGTGAACTTATGAGTTTCTTAATATTTTTGTACAAAATTTCATACAAAACATTGTCGCAATAAATATATATATATATATATATATATATATTTTGAGAGTTTTTAATAATTTGAGAATAAATTTTGAAACTCTTAGAAACACAAATATGAACTGAAATTTTTGCAAAATATAAAGATTATTTAGGGGTTTTCCCTAAATCCACTCTTTTTTTTTCCACTCTTTTCTAGTTTTAACCTTCCTGATCTAGAAATACAATTTTTTCTCGTTTTCTATCGTAATTATTTTCTCAACTCTTTAACACTCACTTTGTAATATCTATTTTAATTCGTATATATATATATATATAATATTTTTAGGCTCTGTGAATGAAATATTAGAAAAAGGGCAATTGATTTTCAAAATGACATACTTTTTGATTGATTGGACATATATTAGACAAGAAAAATTATACATTAGGATCCAATTCATCAGACAATAATATGACCCTTTTTTTTAATATCATTAGTATCCCCTAATTTCATTAAAATTTCATGTTTATATTCTGAGTTTGTGATAATATAAATTTTATCCTTTAGTTTTTTAAAATATGTTTATTACTTTATTTTAATTTTAGTAAAAAAATGAGTATAAAATTTTTAAATTATACTATATTTTTCTATTTGAATAATTTACTAGGTACATATTTTAACAGTTAAAAAAAAGGGAATTTTAAAAAAATAGTCACTATTTACAAAATGATTTTAAAAAAGAAAATTTTAAGAAAATAGCCACTGTTTATAAAATAATTTTAAAAAATAGCCACAGTTTCAAAAAATTTAAAAACTAGCCCTTTCAGAAATTTCTGACACGTATTAGAAATTTCTTACAGCAATTTTTATGTGTAATTTTGTTATTGTCAGAAATTTCTTACATTGTGTTATGGCTAGTTTTTAAATTTTTTGAAACTGTGGCTATTTTTTGAAAACACACAATTCAAAATTGTTATTTACCTAACTGACCCTTAAAAAAATGGCCATAGTTTCAAAAAATTTAAAACTAGCCATGTAAGAAATTTCTTACAAATTTTTGCCTAGTGTTAGAAATTTTTGACAGTTTTTTTATATGTATTTTTGTTATTGTCAAAAATTTCTTGCAGTTTTATGGCTACTTTTTAAAATTTTTAAAACTGTGGCTATTTTTTAAAACACACAGTTCAAAATGGCTATTTACCTAAGTGACTCTTAAAAAAAGAGCAATGTTGCACATACCAACATTTTTACCAACTTTTTTAATACAAACTCATGTGTCATATTATCATTGGTGAGTGTTTATCACCTTAGTAAGAGGATTTGATA
The DNA here is from genome assembly GCA_018132145.1 of Boehmeria nivea var. tenacissima. Lineage (NCBI taxonomy): Eukaryota > Viridiplantae > Streptophyta > Magnoliopsida > Rosales > Urticaceae > Boehmeria > Boehmeria nivea. The sequence continues at coordinate 14,144,649 of CM030875.1, read as the reverse complement.
TTTAGTCAATCAAAACATTACACATCAATTGTCACATAGGTTGGTATTAAAAAATTGGTAAAAGAGTTTGATATGTCTAGCATTTTTCTTAAAAAAAATTATACCTACTTTTATTTAATTGAAATATCTTAAAAATTAATTTTGTCCTACAAAATATTTAATATTTAAGAGATAAACGTAGAATTTTAACCAAAATCACGGGATACTCGTGGTAGTTGTTTTTTTTTTTTGGTTTTTTTTTTTTTTAATAAAGTGATATGGTACATCATTGCTTTCCTTATTAAAATCCGTTAAAGTCTTCAAAGTGACTTTATAAATCTTGATGCTAGTATATTTTAAGGAGGCACAGTCGGGGGTGGTACATCATTGCACACTTTTTTTTTTTTTTTTGTCACTACTCTACATATTTTATATTCAATATGGTACATCGGTGCTTGGTATCCAAGGCTCTTTTTTCTCTACAGGAACATATATTCACATATTCTTAATTTTTTCTTCTTTTCTTTTTTTTTTTTCACCATTCCCTCTCTCCTTTTTTTTCATATGCTCTTTTGTTTTTTTTTTCTCTCTTTTTTTTTTCATGTTTTATTTTTTGTTCCTACCTACAGTGCTCTCCAATCCATAAAGGGTTTTTTTTTAAATTTTATTTACCGACAGGTTATGCGCTAATGTGCAATATACACATTAAAAGCATATACCAATATTGTTACAAAGTTCAAATGAGAATGAACTATTGTTTGTTAGATAAATGAGAATGAAATTGAAACACCATTTTTTTATAAAACTTTGTCGGATATGTATCCTCACATTGGATTCAGAGGCGATATATTACAAGAAAAATAAAAAGCTTGAAACGAACGGAAATTAAAATTAATTAATAAAAATTATACCTCACGGCAATGTTTCTCTAGGGCTAACCGAGCGTCCCTCCGTATTATGATTGTAGTCCAACTCCCGCGCGTGTGTGTATGGGCACAAAGATTATTGTGGTTATGCTTCAAGATTACGGGCTGCAGCTCCACTTTTTGGGGTGGCGGCTTGGGCTCGAAAAACTTCGGATCAAAAATTTTAAAGCCCACCAAAGCCTCCGAGCATTCTTGAGAAAATTTCATCCCATATCACATTTGACATTCAAATTTGCAACGTATGTTACTATTGCATATCATGTCACTTTTTTTATTATCAAATTATCACGTTGCCACATTCTTTCATCTTATCGTTCTCATCTGTAAAAAAAAAAAAAAAAGGGCAATTCGGTCAAATTCATTATCGAAAAATAGTATGAGCTGCAAACTTTTTTTTTTAAGTGACATGTTTCAAAATAACTTGTCCATAAGTTGCATTTTTCAAAATTTTCCCCAATCATGAGTCTTAAAAACTTTAAATAGGCCTATTTTCTTCAGGTTGAGGTGCTCGAACATGCATATACGCGTCGAATTCCATCATCAATCACTCGTATGCTTAAATTTCGCTTCAAAACTCTATTAAAGTCCAAATGCCCGAAACCCATAAGAATATGTCAATGGAAAGCCATAAATATAACACTTATGCAGTAAAAATCAACAAATTGCACGTTAAAAAGTATCCAAAAATCGAGTTTACCAATCACGTCTTGAGCAATCTTCATACTTTGCTACGATTCTACTATAGGCATGAAGCTAAACTCTTGAATTAATAGACAATTTATAGAAGTGCGCTTTGACTAGTAATTCTCATCAAATAACTTCCCCAATGATATGATAAATACTTAAGGTATCAATAGCTTGTTTGAATGTTGTTAATCCGTTTTTCCTTTCAACTATTTTATCTCAAAATCTTTGTTGTTCATATTTGGATTATTCGATCATGAAATCATATTATCTTTGTTCACTCGAAAGAGTGAGAAGACCTGTTGATTACCAACTTAGTACAAGTCCTTTAAACGATACCATTTACTATTATATCTCTATGATATGAAGTTAATCGATGGACCAACATTGCGATCTAATAACCTATGACATTCAAAAGACATATCATGTTAATATGAAATCAAACATTACCTTTTGATTCGAAATATCACATCTAAAAAATGTCTACAAGAGTATATTTATTAATACGGAAACACACAATAATGCATCAACATTTATATCTGACCAGATAAACGACATTATTTCGTACCATTTTGATGGCACACTATTAATTATTACATGGATTTGAGCAATTAAGCTCAATAACGTAATGATCATGATCAAACCAATGTTATTTAACTAGGACAACACTTCCCATCGCAAACTCCTTGAGGCCATGAGCCGCAAGCATTAGCATCCAGCGGCGCAATCCCCCCGCCACGCCGTCGGAGCTTCCGAGGAGGGAATTTGTATAGCAACGGCGTCGTCTCTTTGGTCGGAAAGCGGGCCGTAGAGGCATGAGTTGGGACCACCACAAAGTCAGTGGCCAGAACCACGGCCACATGAAAGTCCTTGCTTTGCTTGCCATGATATATTTGCTTTTTTTTTTTTTAGTACGAGTGCTATGTCTTTGTGTGCCTTCACAACGCCCAAACATCAAGCCCTTTTATAGCCGTAATTTGGAATAAAATGATGTACGTTGTAATTTAATGAAGCACGGGATAAGGCTGAGCGTTTATACATTTTGTAGATAATTTTTTTGTGTTATTACATTTAAAAGATAATTTTAGGAATGCTAAATTGTTTTTCTGTTTACGTTGATATTTAGTATTAAATTTTGGTGGAAAATTGGATTTTCGTTTGAAAAATGTGATTGGTTATGAAGAACAACAATAAAAGAGAGGAAACGGCATAACTTTTCTTAAACGACGTCAGTTAATAAAAACGACAAGTTTTATTGTAAAACGACACAATTTGTGAAAAACGACATTAAACTATAAAACGACAGTGAAACAAAAAAGACAGTGAAATGGAACGACATAAATTTTCTTAATCGACGTTTTTCATAAAAACGACAATTTTTTTGGAAAACGACATTAAACCAAAAAAGACAGTGAAATAGAAACGACGTAAATTTTCGTTAACGAGTTTTTTATAATAGCGACAATTTTTTTGGAAAACGACAGTAAACCAGAAAAGACAGTGAAATGGAAACGACATTTTTATAAAAACGACATTTTGCAGGAAAACGACACAATTATGAAAAACGACAATAAACTAGAAAACGACAGTAAACCAAAAAAGACAGTGAAATGGAAACGACATTTGAAAAACGACAGTAAAAATATAACTACAAACTGCTGTCTATACGACATGAAGAAGACAGAAAACACGTTAAACATAAGGTGGTAGATTTGGACAAAATGAAAAAAAAAAAAAAAAAACAAAACAAAAAAAAAGATGGAAACGTTTTATAGAGGAAAAATCTTTAAAATTTTTTTTATAGAGAACGACAGTAAACCAGAAAAGACAGTGAAATGGAAACGACATTTTTTTATAAAAACGACATTTTGTAGGAAAACGACACAATTGTGAAAAACGACAATAAACTAGAAAACGACAGTAAACCAAAAAAGACAGTGAAATGGAAACGACATTTGAAAAACTGTACAAACTGCTGTCCATAAGACATGAAGAAGACAGAAAACACGTTAAACATAAAGTGGTAAATTTGGACAAAATCAAAAAAAACAAAACGACATTTTGTAGGAAAACGACACAATTGTGAACAACGACAAATAAACTAGAAAACGACAGTAAACCAAAAAAGACAGTGAAATGGAAACGACATTTGAAAAACTGTACAAACTGCTGTCCATAAGACATGAAGAAGACAGAAAACACGTTAAACATAAAGTGGTAAATTTGGACAAAATGAAAAAAAAACAAAACAAAACAAAAAAGATGGAAACATTTTATAGAGGAAAAATCTTTAAAAAATAAGAAAAATTCTAAAATAGTCCCTATGTTTTACACAAAATTCAATTTTATCCTTGTGTTTTTTATAATTTCAAAACGATCTTTCTGTTTTTTAAATTGATTTAAACTTATTTTTTGATTTAATTTTGGTCAAAGATGATAGGTGAAAAGACTTAACCCTTTAACAAAATATATATTAAATTACCTATGTTTTAAATTTTTCTTTCTCGCCCTCTCTCATTCTCCAGCGGCAAGTTTTTTTTTTATTATTATTTCTTTTTGCTTTTTGGGTTTTGCTTGTCAGTTTTGTGAAGTTATGAATAATTGAATGGCATGAGAGAATCGATATGGGTTATGGCCTATGGTTACGACTTACGAACGAAGCAAATAAGCATTCTAAGAGCTTGATGATATAAAAAAAAAAAGTGGTAATTTTGTTTTGTTTTCGTGAAGATATGAGGAAAGTGCTTTTGTGAAGATTCGGTGAATTTGAATTTAATAATGGGTTTGGTCTTTGGACAACATAAACAAATAATGGTGACTTTCCTCCGACTTGCCCGCAGCCGTTGTCACCCATTCGCCCCAGAGATCCTACCGGACAAAGACCCTTGCCGAACCTTGCGCCCCAAGACCCAGCCACACTTAGACTCCGACCCCCGCAGACTTCCCGCCCCTCGACTTCACAGACCCCGGCACCTCGCCCCACAGATCTCGGCGAAAAGTCGATGCCGCCTCTCCCGACAGAAACCAAACTCCTCCGACGCGAACCACCGTCCTTTGGCCTCGCGGTACTCCGGTCTTGAAGTCGGAGATCTTGAGGTTGTTTCTCCGGCTTGAGGTCGCGGTGGAAGACGCTGTAGGAGTGCAGTAGCCGACAGAGACGCGGAGCCAATTGTGGCTCATGGCGACGGTCAGACAGTGTTTTTTGGAATTTGAGGTTGAAGTTTTATTTATTTATTTATTTTTAATCTGGGTATGGTATGTGGGCCGAGGAGTGTTGGAGAAAATTTTATTATTTTTTATGTATTTAAAATTAGAATCGTATTTTTTTATTCGAAGGGTATTTTTGTCATTTTTAAAAAATTTAAATATAAGTCAATGCAAATATGTTATTAGGGATAATTTTAGACGGATATGAAAAACATAAAGATTGTTTTGGAATTATAAAAAATACAAGGATAAAATTAGATTTTTTTTGTAAAACAAAAGGATTATTTTAAAATTTTTCCTAAAAAATATTGTCTTTAGGCTGAATTACAAATCCATCCATCTTATTTTTCATAATCTTAAATTTATCCTTCGATTTTTAGAATTGGCCACAAAACATATTTTATGTCATACTTAAGTTGACTAAACTCATACACTTTATTAAATTGGCCAAATTACCCTTAAAAAAAGAAATAATGAAAAAAAAACTAATATAAACAAAATTTCACAAACTGCTATAAAAGAAAAACACCAAAAAACGAAAAACTTCAAAATCTCCAACCGATTTCCATAACTTCAACAATTCTATCACAGTTTGAAAATTTAGCTCGTGATCTCTTTTGCTCGCTTTAGGGTCTAAATTTTGAACATAAAACTCGATACATCATTGCAAGTCCAACGAAACCAGCTTCAAAGCTAGTAAAAAAGGGTGAGTTGCAAAAATATATCAAAATTAAATGGTTGTTTTAAATTATAGCTTATGTTTAAAAATTAAAAAAATAGCCATGTTACAAATTGTATAACAGAAAAATATCACACAAAATATAACAGATCTATAAATATTTGTAAGATATTATTTATCACTTCAAAAAATAATGAGTAAAACTTGAAGTGTTACAAAATATCTTACAAATATTTACAGATGTGTTATATTTTGTGTGACACTTTTCTGTTATACAATTTGTAACATGGTTATTTTTTTAATTTTTTGAAACATAGGCTGGATTTTAAAAATAATTTTTTTTTGGCTATTTCCTACTATTTATATAATAAAAATAAATACCCAAAATAAATACCCAAACTTTATATAAAAATAAAAATAAATACCCAAACTTTTGAAGTAATTGAGTTTCTAGTCAAATTGTGAATTACTTGCACATGTTTTTGGTAACTAAGTGAATTACCACCACTTATCACTAAGTAAGTAATTAAATTATTTGGGTAGTTGGTCATATTTTTCAAAAGATTGGGTAATAACTTACATTAAATTTTAAAAATTGGATATTCACTATAATTTCTCAAATATAAATAACATTTATATCTTTTTATTTTGTTATACTCGTTTTTTTTATTTATATTTTTATTTGTGTTTGTTTAATTAGGAGCTAACAATCCGCTTCCTCATGCGTTAAATTACACGCTTTTTAAAAAGGGTGAGTTGCAAAAATAAGCCAAAATTAAATGTTTGTTTTAAATGATAGCTTGTGTTTCAAAAAATTAAAAAAATAATCATGTTACGAATTGTATAACAGTCACACAAAATATAAAAGATCTATAAATATTTGTTAGATATTATTTAATACTTTAAAAAGTAATGAGTAAAACTTAAAGTGTTACAAAATATCTTACAAATATTTACAGATGTGTTATATTTTATGTGACACTTTTCTGTTATATAATTCGTAATATGGCTATTTTTTTTAATTTTTTAAAATATGAGCTGGACTTTAAAAACGAAATTTTTTTTTGATTATTTCTTACGATTTCCCTTTTAAAAACTGAGTTTGTTTAAAATTATTTTCATTAAAGACATTACTGTCATTTTTTAAAAATTGAGTACCTTAATCAATTCGAATCTGACATTAAAAGTAAATTAAAGTCACTTTTAAAATGATATAAAATTCTTAAAACTCATAATAACACACAAATTTTAAAGATTTTTCTTTTCAGGAAAAACGAAATAATTTCTCAAAAAATCGAAGCAATTTTATTTTCCATTTGGTACAGCAAATTAACAACCTGTCAAACAAAAGGAAAAGTGAAAGAAAAAGACATTTTAGGCGTATCAAAAGCTCAACTCCGTTGTGTGTACTGTGTCTCCGAAGAACCGTCAAAGCTGGGGACTTTGTGGTTTGTCTCGTCAATCATCACCATCACCACAACCAACTAACCACCATCTTCGTCTTCGTCTTCAAGCTTCGTCAAGCGTCTCTCTATCTGAAGCTCGGCAACAATGGCGATGACCGCGACGCCCACGGATCCGCTGAGCGAGAGAGTTTCCCTGATGAGAGAATCTCTCCAGAAGAGCCAAACGATCACGGACAACGTCGTTTCGATCCTCGGCTCCTTCGACCACCGCCTCTCCGCCCTCGAGACCGCCATGAGGCCTACCCAGGTGGGTCTTCCTCTCTTCTTCTTCTTCTGTTTGTTTCCTGGGAAATTTTGGGGCACAAAATAACATATGGGTTTTCCAATTCGTGTCAGATCTTGTGAGATTAATGAGTTGTTTATGCTAAATTGGGTTGGTTTTGGACAGTACAGATTAGAACTCATTCAATTCGCAAAGCCCACGCCAATATTGATAAGAGCTTGAAAGCTGCTGAGGTTATATTGGCACAGTTTGATCTTGCTCGTCAGGTTCGTTTCTTTCTTTTTTTTTTTTTTCTTTATTCTTTTTTTTATTTATGAAATTTGGGTGTAGTTTATAGTTTGCTCGGTTCAATTTAGGTGTTTATTTATTTTTTTTCCTTGGGAAATAGACAACTAATTGTATGTGGGAAATGAGTGGTCATGTTTGGCACTTGAATTGCTTTTGAGACCTTGTTGATAAATCGCTTTGGAGATGATAAAATCACAACCCTTTTGTGAAGCTCTTAACCTATTTCTTTAGTTGTAGTTGATTCTTATTGTGCCTTTTGGGTTGAAATGATCTTTTCCGCTTCATTCATGTTGGTGAGGCTTCCAAGTTTTGAACTTTGGGCTGAAGAGGAAAATTTTGATGTTAGGTTGTGATAATGGCAGTTGTCAAATCACTTGCGATAGTTGCCTTTCATATGGGAGTAAAATTTATAAAGCAAGCAGGTATTGAGATATGGATTCGTATAGAAGACCGATAAGGTTCGTCGGAAGTTTGTAATGGAAATCCGTGCAAAGAAGGCTATAGCAAAACTCCTATATCAGCAGTTTTAGGTTGCCATCTTTAGAAATTAATCTTCGTTTAGTTAGTCTTTATTGGGAGGGGTCATAGCCAACTACTAGTTAATGGTAGTTGATGCATATTCTCATTGATGCAAACTTAAGGGCATCTGGTTTATCGTCCTCCTCTTGCGTCAATACTGTATCTCACTATTTAAGTTGCTCATTACCCTTGACTCTGCGGTGACTTTCTTTATATTACTTCCTTAGGGGCTATAATTCGATTAAACCTTCTTTACATCACCGTTGTTTGTTATGTTTATTATGTTCATTATTTGTAGACCGTACTCTAACAAATCCGAATATCATTTGTGGGTATTTTTTTTTTCTTTCTTGGTTTTCAATGTTCAAAATTGTGTCATTGGTTTGATCAATAACACAGTTTTACTTTTCTACTTACTCCCATTTTAATTCTACACTAGAATTGTGGATTGTGTTTCTACTAACATAAAAATTTGTGTGCTTCAAGAACATGATTAGAGTAGTTAAAATACAAGCAGCCTACTATATATCCTTGTGACTAGATGTGTAAACTTTTTTAAGGTTATGTTGTGATGTAAACATTTTCAATTTCACCTCTGTTCTCATTACACAGGCAGAGACAAAGATACTCAAGGGGCCGCATGAGAACTTGGAAAGTTATCTTGAAGCTATTGATCAGCTAAGAAACAATATCCATTTCTTTAGCAACAGCAAAGGTTTCAAGAGTAGCGAGGGGGTTCTCAACCATTCAAATAATTTACTTACAAAAGCTATTTCAAAGCTTGAAGATGAGTTCAAGAATCAATTGACATCTTATAGGTCTGTGATTCCTCACTTGATAGTGCCTCTTATTATGCTTTGAGTTTTACTGCGATCAATATCATCGTCACTTTGGTCGTCTCTCAAACTTACATAGTGCTTTGTGTTATTGTGGTATATATTTTAATGCTTTCTATGTAGACCATTATCCGTAATCATTCATTTGGTGAATAAGAATATTTTGCATGTTGCTGCCTTTTTGTGCAGTTGACGTGCAGCATCCATTAGGACATTAAATGCGTGTATATGAATAGTTTTTGTGTTTTAGCAAAAAATAAAAAATAAAAGCGGATAGATTTTGTATATGATATTGTTTTTTCGTGCTATGATTAATATAGAATTGTTTTATTTTATCATTTTGTAAAACTTGAATAACCTTTTCCTTCCACCTTTTGTCTACAATCCTCGATCAGGCTTGTGTAATAAGATCTATCTGACAATGTTATAGAGAACAAAGTTTGTTGAGTTTTATATATGTTACGTCTATTGGGAAGTCAGATGTTAATTGCGGATCATCATTTACTCATTGTTAACATTTGTTTGCGTAATTCTATATCCAGATTCAAAATAGAGTTATTAATTTATAAGGATGAGAAAAGTGTCTCTCTATATATGCTGGTTCTCATTAACAGTAATTGATACATGTACACTTACGAGTTTGGGAGAAGATTTTAGTGCATTTTGTTATTAATCAAAGACTCCAATCAATACTATGATTCTGATGTATTTTTTGGTTTTGAATTTCTAGCAAACCTGTGGAGCCTGAACGCCTTTTCGATTGTCTGCCAAACTCACTCCGACCATCTGGGTCTCCTGTAACCCATGGAGAACATCATCACCATAATTCTGAAGCAGAAACCGCAGTTTATACACCTCCTACTCTTATTCCGCCACGGGTTCTGCCTTTGCTACATGATTTAGCTGTGCAGATGGTTCAAGCTGGTCAAAGACAGCAATTAGTGAAAATTTACAGGTAAAAGGGTTCTTTTGTCTGCACTTCTCAGGTGGTAAAGATAAGGAATTGAGTTTTCTTAAGATATAAACTCAGAAATATGGGTCAAACCAAGTATGAATTGTTTTCTAGTAATTGATTTACTGGTGCAGCATTTCTATGGAAATACGGATGACAAATTGGTAGATACAGTGGTTTTATTCGTTAAAGCATGTAATATAGGAATGATGCACTGATCAGTAATGCATCAATTAGATTATAGTCACAAAAATTTGGCTTGAAACTTGTTGATTTATGCATAAAAGACCTTCATTTCATATTGTTTTTAATGGGTGACAAAACTTTGTAATTTCTAGAGGTGACATTGATAATAAAACTCGGTTTCTGCCATGTTATGCTTATATATACTCCATGGAAGGGACCTAGTCGTTTGTTTCTTACTAAATGAATAGGTTGCTAATCAACTTTCAGACCCGTTGTATCCTTATTCTTAGTTTCTTACCTCATTATGAGAAGGTACTGAGATTTGCAACAAGTTATTTAACAATTCATTTTGCTCAGGGATACCCGGTCTTCAGTTTTGGAAGAAAGTCTTCGGAAATTGGGAGTTGAGAAACTCAGCAAAGAAGATGTTCAGAAGATGCAATGGGAGGTTTTGGAGGCCAAAATTGGGAACTGGATTCACTTCATGCGCATTGCTGTAAGGAATCAAATAATTCGATTGAATTCTAGTGTTTGTGTGGTTTTCTTATTGGATAATAATATCTAGTAATTCTTGGACAGGTGAAATTACTTTTTGCTGCAGAGAGGAAAGTTTGTGATGAGCTCTTTGATGGCTTTGATTCTCTTAGTGACCAATGTTTCTCTGAAGTTACGACGAGTAGTGTTTCGGTACTGCTTAGCTTTGGTGAAGCAATAGCTATGAGCAAGAGATCACCAGAAAAGTTGTTTGTACTTCTAGACATGTATGAAATAATGCGAGAGCTTCACACAGAGGTACAAATTATACATGTTATGCATCCTGAACTAATAACCAAGTGAAGAGTGTAAAAAAGAAGAAATAGCCTGAGATTGCCCTTTCACTAGATTTGAACATGATCAAATTAAGAATGACTTAAGAGCCTATATATTGATGGCCAGAAGTCATTTTTAGGCATCTGACATTGCTATCACATAGTGCTTCATTACTTGAAGATATCACCATTACCTAGGTTTTATGCAACTACATCTATGATTGATTTGAACATGTTTTGCGATGTGTTCTTCTAGAAAGAGTAAAAAGAAAAAGGAAAGGGAAGTGTTAGCTTTACAGGAAATTTCGAAAGCGTTATCATGTAAGAGTTGAGGATGAGATTTGATTTGTTTGAAGCTATGTCTTTCAGTAGTTGAGAACGAAATACTAATATCTGCATGGCTGTGTGTTCGTATTACACACACACACACTCATCTGTTACCCAGCAGTAACTAGTTACAGAACTACCTACAAGTTCATTGCTTTGTCTTGGCCGCCTATTTTGGAAAGCCGATGTTATTTTTGTATTTAAACAACAGGTTCTTTAATTAACAATCATGAGACAATCTGCAGATTGAGACGATTTTCAAAGGAAACACTTGTGCTAAAATTAGAGAATCAGCGTCTAGTCTGACCAAAAGGCTTGCTCAGACAGCTCAAGAGACATTTGGTGATTTTGAAGAAGCAGTCGAAAAGGATGCAACAAAGACCGCCGTATTAGATGGAACCGTTCATCCTTTGACAAGCTATGTGATCAACTATGTGAAGTTTCTTTTTGAGTAAGTTTTTAACCATGCTCTTGATCATTCTTATTGTCTTTATTCAATAAAGCAGTTCTCTGTTTACTGAATATGAATTCACTTTCCATAATTGATGTGGTTGAATCTTTCATGTTTTTATTAGTTCCTAAAATTAAGTGTATCAATCTGGTTTACCTTTGCCTTAAATTATGGCTGTAAACTCGAATTCACTTCTTACCTCTTGTCCCATGATACTAGCGTTTCATTTTTTTATTCATCAAAACTGATATATAGCACATGAAGGAATACATAATAACTTGCATATATCAAATCATTCAATGATTTTGACATCTTGACTTAGTGCTCTTTATCTATCATAAGATTTTTTCCATCAGATATCTGTTTGTTAATTCCATTTTAACTTCTCAACGAAGAATCATTCTTTTCCTTGCATCGTCTCTCTCTTAGTCGTCCGTGTCTTTCCGTCACTTGTTTTGCAGTTATCAATCGACCTTAAAGCAACTTTTCCAAGAATTTGAAAATGAAGGCGGATCTGGTTCACAGTTAGCCTCAGTAACCATGCGGATAATGCAGGCTCTTCAAAACAACTTGGACGGGAAATCTAAACAGTATAAGGATACTGCTTTAACTCACCTGTTCCTCATGAACAACATCCACTATATGGTCAGATCTGTTCGCAGGTTTGTCTTATACGACTATCCTAACTTGTCCATTAGGACTTTCCAAATATGATTCACATAACTTTTGACGATGTTTTTTGCTTTTTTCAGATCAGAAGCCAAGGATCTGTTAGGAGATGATTGGGTGCAACGGCACCGGAGAATTGTTCAGCAAAATGCAAATCAATACAAAAGGATTGGTTGGGGAAAGGTGCAGTTTTGTTGATTGTATTCTGTTTATTTTTTCTGGGTGTTACCGATGATCCTATCATTTCTTTTTCTTTTTCAAATCAATATCTTGCCTCGTGAATTTTGCTGAAAGGGTAGGATTTCACAGCGTTTAAACTGGCTTCGCTTTTCTCTATACAGATTCTGCAATGTCTTTCTATTCAAGGTCTGACATCATCCGGGGGAAGCTCAGTCGGTGGTGATGGAGGAAACAGTAGTGGAGTATCAAGATCATTGGTTAAAGACAGGTTTGATGTGACATGGACCAAAGCTTTGCAACATATTTGATTATTCTTAATAATGAAATCCTTTTTCTTTTCATGATTGCGTTTTGTGTGACTGAGCTGGAGAACGTCTTTCCATTGCCAGGTTCAAGATATTCAATATGCAATTTGAGGAACTCCATCAGAAACAATCCCAATGGACTGTCCCCGACACTGAGCTGCGTGAGTCACTGAGGCTTGCCGTAGCCGAAGTCCTGTTGCCTGCCTACAGATCTTTTGTTAAACGCTTCGGGTCAGTTTTTAGTCAGCATATACACTTCTACCCATTAATTGCCGTGCATGAAAACATGTGTGTTTGTCAATATTATGAAATGGAATCATGTTCCATGATGCGATCGCTGTGAATCAATGAAATCGATCAATGGAAGTTCATGCAAGTGGTTAAATTAGAAATCAAGTTTTTCTCTCTAAATAATATATTCAAACAGCAATAAATGACCCTTTTTTTTTGTCGTTTTTCCTTCTCTCTCTCGCAGGCCTCTGGTTGAAAATGGAAAGAACCCGCAGAAGTACATAAGATATTCCGCAGAGGATCTTGAACGAATGTTGGGCGAATTCTTCGAGGGAAAGAACGTGAATGAACCCAAGAGGTAGACAAAGATCGGTTGGTCAGACAAGGTTAGCATTGCATTTGTTTTACTTTCCTCTACGAGACTTAAACAGTTCGGGATTATTATTCCTTTGGTGGGTTTTATCTTTCGCTTCGAGCCGGCAATCACATGGTCCGAGTCATCTATCCACTAGTTGCTGCAGAGGCCATGCAAAAGAGAAATAAACATAAGTTGGTGATGATTTTACTACACTATCAAATAAAGGTTTTTTTTTTTTTTTTTCCTTTTCTTTTCTTTCTTTTTCCACTTTTGGAGAGTATTGTTAGTTCGTCCCTCAAATTTTATGGCTTTGTTTCATCTGTATATTTGTGTAATGTAAGTAGTTAGTTTTGGAGGAGCACTTTTGTTTCATTATTATAGTTTTGTATCTATTTTTTGCAATTATTTTGAAGATACTATTATTAATTGATATATTGTTGTCTTCTCTCGAGTGCCAACTGTTCGGTGATGAAAATAAAAATGGAGGGGTTTGACTGTGAAGAAACTTCAAACGATGATTTTGTATCGTTGTCGTCAATGTGTTTGTGTGTTTCTTTCATTCATTCATTAATTTATTTTTTCCTTTTTTTTTGGGTATAAATGAAGATTCATGGCTATAATATGTGATACATGCATGCATGAAAACTCGGGTGAGATTATTCTTTGTCCCGAAAATTTTTAAAGTATGAGACTGATTTTTCACAACTTAATGTCTTTGAGAAGATAATTGCGATCAGACGAGAGATATTTGGGTAAAATATAATTGCCATTGCTCGGGTATTATTTTGAGGCGTTCCATATATCAGCCATTGCAAACGCCTTTGGACTAGTGTGTGTTGGTTTGTGGATTGGTTAAAGATTTTATTGATGCAATATTAAATCTCATGGATATTGTTAGGTGGCAAAAGGAAAATTAGAAACCAAAAACGCAAATTGATTTATGCATCCATATTTGCAAAACAACTTTTTAGTTTATTTATCTAAGAAGTTTTTTTAAAAATTAATTAGTTGGTTCCCAAATCTACTAAAAGTAACTATGACATCAAAATTTCGTGTTAATGAACACAAATGATCTCTTCTTGTTCATTTCTGTCTACGTAAGATATATATCACTTTCGTCGATATATATATATATATATATTGTGAAAGGATGGTTCAAATTAACCAATGATCATATTCGTTGAGTAACTCAATGAATATGATCGGCGAAAAAAAAAATTGTATTATTATGTTTTTTTTTTTTTTTTTTTTTGCTAACATTTTGATCTTAGAAAAGAGTTAATTTACCCAAAGGTCCCCAAAGCTTTCATAGAGTACAGAGTCAAAAATTCCACGCGGTTGGTCGTTGGGGCTATAGTATTAGTAGCCACGAAGCTATATGGTATATGTTTATATGAACCATACAATAAAAAGTTGATGTTTTTATAGGAATGGACAAGCATTCACCACGTTGCAACTTGCAAGCCATGAAGCCATGCAACACTAAGAATCTTCTTCTCCTTCATTTCCCTAAATTCCCACTTTCTTTTTGTTCCTTGAATGATCTTCTGATTATCAAATCGTCTCTAATAATTTCTCTCCAAAATTACCATCATCATCATCATCATCAGAATCCGCAAATGGGCAAGGACTCACACGCCCAATCAGACTGGTTTGAATTGTCCCTATGCCTTTGTCCTCATTTCTCTCTCTTTCGTGACTTCTCTTTATGTTTCATTGAACTTTTCCATATTTTTTTATGTTTTTTTTTTTTAATAATTTGTTACAAATATTATTGTTAAAAAATGTTACGACGATGGAATAGGAGGAGGAGGAGGAGGAGGAGCAGGGTGCAGATGCAACAACGGAGTATGCGAATTCGTTTCGAAAAAGCGTGTTAGCGATGACATTATCCCTCACATTCTCAATCTGTATGTATATATAGATACTCTCTCTCTCTCGTTGTCTTAGAAACATGAGAAATACTATTGATCACCGAACGAAATATGAAAAGAGAATATTCCTTTACAGAGTAAATATTTTGTGTCACTAATTTGGTGTTACACTTGAAGATGCTTTTATGCTTGTAAGACTAAGGCCTTTAATTCGGTATTGGTGCGAGTTTTATCAGCTACACTGTCATGAAAAGACTTCCTATTTAAACAACAAAAAATTGTTCGGAATGTTTTACAAAATATGCCGGTATAAGAATAATTTGAGAAGCTGTGTAAGAGTTACTTCGCGAATTATTGTCTAATCTAAACGAAGCAATCTCAAAACATTACCAGACTGACCTTAAGGTTTCGTAACCAAGTTAAGGATTTTTGTTGCCATAACAGTTGGCTTAACGTGGGTTTTCTCTCTTTTTTCATAGAGTTCTGTTTATGTTCAAGAGACTTTTTAGTTTTATAGAAGTTGTATTTAGTTTGATTGGTAATTGAGTGCAAGGATTTTAGAATATTACAAAGATATAAACTATCAGTTGCTTCAATTTTTCAGTAAGCAAGAGATTCATTAAAATTCAGGTAGAAAATTAAAGACTTGTCAAACAATCTGTACAGAGAAGTTGGTTTCCAAATGTTTCAGATACGCTTCCAGTGCGACGGCTAGAGATTTCGAAATCTACGCTCCAGATGCTTCGTTTGAGGACCCACTTATGTGCGCACGCGGGTACGTAACGTAGCTTCGATCACTACAATTCCCTTGCTTGATTTCCTTTGTTGTTGGCAAAAGTTATTCTGCAGAGTCTTAAAACTTATTGCTCTGAAACCCAAAAGACTATGGCTTAATCTTCATCTATTTTCTTTTGGGCCACAAACCATTATTTTATTTACCTTTCATGTATTTAATATGAATGATATTGTAAAGTTGGCAAGTGCACATTCATGTCCTGAAACAAGCACGATGTGTCACAAAAGTTATGCCAAATCGTTCCGTAGTTTCTTATGATCTCGTTAAATAAAAGACATAATTGATCATTTCTTTATGAGGACATTGCCATAATCAGTGTGCTGATTAAACTGCTCTTGGCAGTGACATATATTATTTAAGTTGCTACATTTGTGGTATTCAAAGCTGTACAAGGGAATGTGTTTGGCTAAAATGTCTCGTTTCATTCGATTCAAGCTTGGATAGTAAGAAATTTTTTTTTTTCTTCTGATTAATGCTCTTGTTTTGCCTGCAGGGTGAGGCAGATCAAGTCCGCGTTTTATTCACTTCCCAAGGTTTGTTTTCTATGATGATTTGCTAATAAGTAGAGACTCATGAATGTAAAGAAATCTCCCTTGAGAGTGTAAATTTTGTTCAAGACAATTAAAAGTAGCTGGCTTTGGTAATCCATGCTCAGTGAGGCCGAACTTGTTCCGTATTTTAGTTACTGTTTTTATCCAATAAGCAACTGCATCAGTATAAGGATGATTAAAATGTAATAAGTCACTTGAAGGAATCTTTTTTATCAGATAAATCATCAAATGCAAGAACTTTTTTTCTTCTCTTGAAACTATTATTAGCAATGTTTGTGTGAAGATTTAGTATCTGAAGATTTTCTTTATCAGAACTTAACGGATTACATGTTCTGTTGATAATTTCATGAAAATCTTGCGTTGGCCTCAAATAGAACTCCAAGCAATAGTAGAACACACAATGATATTTCATTTCAGACTTCTTTGTCTTATGTTATTATTACCTAAAAGAAATTTATCTGTTTTCTCAAATTATCTCCTTTTATTTTTTGGCCCGGACTTCTTAGGTCTTTAGCGAATCACGAATTGTAGAATACAGCATCAAAGAAAAGTTTACTTCACCGGGAAATTGCGAGGTTTGTTTTTGTACATTTGCAGCGCTGTTAAAGCTCTATCAATGTCTTTTTATTTCGGTTTCCTTTACATTTGTAATCAACATTCCAGATATTAATAGATAACAAACAGAACTACAAGTTCTGGGGAAGAAACATAGATGTAATATCACTCATCAAATTGTCTGTTCAAGATGGAAAAGTTGTTCGCCACGAAGATTGGTACGTCGCCGAACTTCTACTAATAACCTGTCACCTGAGAAATAAAACTATCATGCAGTTTTTGCTATATCTTGTATTCCTTCTAATCCTCTAGCTAGCTTAACTTCAGAGCCCACAATCTTCAACATTTTGTGAAATCTCGGTATTGAAATAGGCCATTATTATAGTTCTTATTTTTCTGTTTTAATAAGATTGATTCCCAAACACAATATAGCTTAACCTGCATAGTCTAATACCTATGCTATAATAATCTGTTAATATATGTCTTAAAGAAGGAAATTATCTATTCTTTAGTACACTTAATTATGCTAAGTTCGAAGAATCACGTTGAAGTACTAGCAAGAAAGTTGCATATATCCTAGATAATATCTGAATTGGTGTAATTTTTTAGAATTATGTGTGAAATTTTGACATGAATGTTGCAGGTGGGACAAGAAACCTCTTTTGAACAGGGAAACAGTGTGGGTGCCACTTATAGGCCGACTTGTCGAAATTACGCGCAGAGGCTCAATGCTGGCAACTCATGCGCTTATGGGATTCGGGAAGGATCCGACAGAGTAAACTCACTCTGAACACTCTGACAAGCGTCGATCATGGCAATTACTTCAATGGTGCTGTGTGTAGAGCATTGGATAGAATTGTGATACTTTTTCTTTTCATTCTGTATATGTTGATTATCTTTTCGTGTAGAAAAACGGGCTGGACGATTAGTTAACTGCGATCGCGGGTTTGAGGGAGTTTAGGGCCCCAATTTAGTTCAAGTGCAATGTTTTAGGATATATGTTTGACTGTGTTAGAAGCTTAAGCAACCAATGCTTGTACTATTGAGGAATTCGATAGGTCTTGATTTTTTCTGTTTAATTATGCTGTGTTTGCGGTTTCTCATAGTTCAACTAGCTCTATTGCTGCTTAATTAAATAAACTGAGATTTGTGAATCATGATTATTTGTACATGTCAATGATGAGTAGACTCAACAAGGTTGAATAATCTGACATCATTATTGCAATTTGCCTCCATTGAGGGTTTGACTCATAAGATAGTAAACAATATTCTTTGTGACTTTCACTTTACATCATCTTTCTTGTTCAATTTTTTTTTTTTTTTGCCTCTCAGATTGACATGTCATCTCTCTGAATTATGATCACTACTTTAGAGTAATGATGCTATAATCTTTGCAATAATGATGATGATGATGATGATGATGATGCTATAACATTCTGCAATGAGCAACTGAGAGAATTGACTTGATAATGCAGTCCTTTGTTGCATATTACTCTAAAATTAATCTTCATATAATAAAATATGTAACATTAAAGTAATAAATGAAATTTAGATACCAAACTAAATTAAAAAATAACTAAAAAATAACATTAAAATAATTATTTTATTTATAAATCAACTAAAATCTCAAGAACTAAACAAAATCAAATATAATTAAAGACAAAATGACTCTAACTTCATAAAGCTCTCACTAATACATCCGTGAAAATAAGACTACTTTGGATCCCCTCGTCTAGTAAGAAAACAAAATTCCTTTTACTTCTTCTCTAGTTGATTTGAGTGCTTAGTTTCAAGTCAGTCAATGACTTGGTGCACTACGCACATTAAAACATGGAAGAATCTCTCTCTCTCTCTACATATGCATATATATATATATATATATATCATATGTATTTTTATGTAGATAATATTGTTTTTGAGAAAAGAAAATGACCAAACAATGATTGAAAGCAACATGATAACATATATATGTGTATATATACTAAAATAAATAAATTCATCACACATTCTCCTTAACCTTGAGGCCATATTCCCTTCTTTTTGACTAGTCATCTCCAACACCCTTTTTTTTTTTTTTCCCCTTTAAGCTCTTAACAACCCACCAAGCAAGTTAGCAAGGCCACAATCTCACTTTCCTCTCTCTCTCTCTCTCTCTCTCTCTCTCTCTCTCTCTCTCCAATAATTTAATAATGTTGATTATATAGTATCCTTTTTAGCTTGAGAGAGAATCATATGAAGTTCATGATCAATTAACAAACAAAAAAGTTTGAGAAGTATTAAGAGAGAGAATGTGTGAGAGTGAAGATATTTCAATTATAGACTGATAATTCAAGAGAGTTTTGGGGATCTGAGCTAGAATTTCCCATACTTTCATGCAAAAAAACTCAACTTTTTTTTTGCCTTTTCTTTTTGCTAACATAAAAGAAGAGCTTTCAAAAGTTGATTCCCTTGTGGTAAACAGCCGTTACCTGCTTTGTTACTCTCTTTCTTTCTTTCTTTCTTTCTTTCTCTTTATTTATTTTTTTCTTTCTTTCAATAAAGACTGCAAAAGCTTAACCTGTGGAAACTTTGTCTCTTTGCCATCCTTTGATAAATACCACAATTTTCTTTTTTTCTCTATAATCTATTTTTTTTATTTTAATTTTTCTCTCAAATGAAAAGTTTGAGGTGTTGAATTTAGTATTCATGCATATATATATGGATGAGACAGAGTTGCAATTAAATAGAAAAGATGAATTGCCTTTATAAAAAGTTTTTGATCATATTGATTTGAAAATACTTTATAGCATTAATGAACCCTAAAAAGAATACAATTAAAGGGGTCCATATACTTTTTGTGTTTGTGTCTCTTTTTTCCTTTGCCTTTTCTTTTTTCATTTTTTCTCAATCGTAATCATTTCTAGATCATGTTTCTAAGATCATATGTCGTGACGGCTAGATCAGCCCATATCTTCTTTGTAATCAAAGAACCTTTAGAGAGGCATTTGGATATGTGTAGACCAATAATGGGGGTTGAATGAAAATGGTTTTATTTATAAATATATATAATAACAAAACAACAAGAGGAATGTCTTAATGAAAAGAAAAGTGTCATTTATCTCACATCCGTTTCATTACATGAATGGACCCTCTTGGTTCAAGTTGTACGAAGTGAAGATTAAAGGATTCATGTTAAAATCTTAGAGAGCCAAAGTAATTAATAAAGATAATATTTATCATTTAATAAAAATGCAAGAATATATGGAATTTAAAAAAGGTTTAGTTAAGAAATTAGTCACTTTAAAGATAAAGCTTGAAGGATTTATTCGTAGAATGCAAAAATAAAAAAAAATAGTCATTAAATACCTTAATGGACATAAGTATCAAAACCCATCCAAATCAAATAAAAAATCTCCAAAAATTCGGCTCCTTCAACTTAAAAAAGCAAACCAAACCTACCATTATCAAAATTTTCATCGATTGTGATAAAATAAAAAATAAAAATAGCTAATTTCTTAAATTTTAAAACTATGGCTAATTCATAAAATATTAGTCCAAAGTTTGGCTAAATCCTTCGAAATCTCTTAAAGGAATAAAAAGAAGGGGGCTATAGCACCAATAAGCTAGGTAATTTAGTATATTTAAAGTTAGCGAGGGTAAGGTAGTTCTTAGTTAAAAAGTTAAAGTTAAAGTTCAATTGAGCTTAGCTATTAAATATTTTGGCTGCTGGTGAGACTCGTTGCCTCCAATCACCTCCTAATATTTCCTTTAAGAAGGAAAAGATAATGAAAATAAAATGATCATTCAATTGATGATAATTAAAATACAAAAAGTTTTGATCAATTGATTTCGCTATACACCAATCTTCAGCATCAAAGTCTAAAGTTCAAAACCCTAATTTTTTTCTTCTCGATTGATCAGACAAGAAATTTGATCATCGATCAACATGAATTTGATAATTGAGTTTTCAAGAATTTCAAAAACTATTTTACTTTAATTAGAGAATTAATTGTTATTTTTCTTCTTTTTTTTTATCAATAGTTTTGTACATTTGATTAAGAGAGAATTTATCAATTTATAGTACTATACATGTCAATCAAAGGTATTATTGTTTTTTTTTTTTTTGGGCTAATATGAAGGTATTGTTGTTTTATATTGAGTTTTGTATGATCTAGTGACAATTCACAAAAGTGCAATTTTCGTGTCGTTTTACACCGTTTTCTTAGTAGTTATATTTACAAAATGGGGATTTTGAGGAAGGTTCTTTTTTGGCACATTAATAATTTATGATCTATATGTGTTGCACTTTTAATTTGTCTAAATTTTACACTACAAACATAGAGTGAAAATAAAAGTTGCACACAAAGATTATTAATAAGTGGCAATAAAAATGATCATGTGTTGCAATTTCCCATTTACAAAACAATAAGTGGTTAATTAATTTATTATTTAAAACGTAAATGCACTTCATGATAAATTGGAATTATCGTTTCTCAAGAACTTTTTCTGATAATATCATATATTTTTCCATTCATGATAATCCTAATTACGGATGTCAACTAATGGATAACAAGAGGAAAAGTATAAATGAATAGCTAAAGTTAGAACCAAAAAAAAAAAAAAAAAAAAAGTGGGTTAATGTCAAACTGCGTGTTTGAAAAAAAAAAAATTATCTTCTCTTTTAATTGGTTTATATCTATCGTTATATTTTATTTGGTATTAATAGCTATATCTTCCCTACCAACATCTCCATAATTATCTAACATCTAATTGTTTGCGGTACTTTTCTCTTTTGTGTTACAATATATAATATATATATATATATGAATATCCGATCACAAATAGTGCCCTAACTTGCCATGAAGACAAAACCTCGAGCTTAGTTCCCATTATGGAATAAAATCATTATTAAGGAATATAGCCAATCAAATTAAAGGGTAGTATATAGACTATAGCAATGAATATATATGATGATAAGAAACTTCCATATATATATATATATATATATATATATTAGCTCATAAGGCTATGCCAATAGCTCTTGCACGCTAGCCGCTCTAGGGACCAAAAAAAAAAAAAAAAAGCTCTAGCTCTGCGCTGGTTTTGAAAGGGCCTAACAAATAACATCTTTAGCTTCTACACATATTCCTCACTTGGATCATCCTTATTTTCCTATAATTTTAAAACTAAAGTTCAATCGCTTTGTTTGATCATATCACCTTATGTCATGCCCTTGAAATTGAAATAAAAGTGGTAAATTCTTATCACCTTATATGCATTGTATATTTTTGGGGAAAAAAAAAAATCTCTCTAGCTTTCTTCTATAAATTAAACTGTAATTACTATACAAAGGCGTGATCAGTATCTTGCGGTGAAGTTATATTTGTAATATTACGACCTTTTCTCAGGGTTTTTTATTATTATTATTATTATTATTATTTGGCTGCTGTTTTACTCTTTCATTAATATTAATACATGCCACGTTTATTATGACAAACATTATATTTGAATGTCACTCTATTATTATATACATATAATGATCAGTTAGGAAAATAATCAATTTATTTAAATGGTGCGTGAATATTAATTTAAATAAAAAAATCAACTTAAATTATCATTTATTAGAGTTAAACTTATTTTTGTTTGTTTTTTTCAACAAAATTTAAATTCACACTTAAATACTTTTATTGTTGTAAAAATAAATTTTCAAATCACTAATTTATTTTTCTTTTAAATCTCAATTCAAATAATGCAACTCAATAACAATATTTCAAACAACAATTTAAATTTACAACATTTAACTCTTTTTTTTTTCTTCGAAAGTTTGGTAGGTGCAAAACGATGGATATAGATTATCACCGATCATTTGAACCGGTTTATATACATTTCCATGTCAAATATGAGGCCTGCAGTACTATCGTATATGATGATTTAAATAAGTACGATATAGCTATTAATTAATAATTGGACAGGTTTTAGTTGGTTTAGGTTATCTTTTGTTTTTTAGGTTTATAGCCATCATGATCAATTTATAAGTGCTCATAATCCATCTGAATTTTTGTGCCCTCTTTCCAGCTTAGTGACAGTATATATACTATATATACCATTACTCCAATATTAGGAAGAAAAATATATAGCTACTAGCATATGTATACCTTACTAGATGAATTCATAATAATTAAATATGTTTATGCAACAAATGTATGTACCTGCTCTCACTACAGATAAAAGCATGAACCTTTTAACAGATTAAATATATTGTGTCAGAATGCATTTACTTAGTATATACTATAGAGTAGATTTAGTACTTGATTCATTCCTTAAGTCTTTATTTAATTAGGTAATAAAGTAAGATTTCAGCTCTATTATGGAAACTAATTATCTTAAGGATAGTAGGTAGCTGGCCGGATAATTTTGCTTTGATCTTTTCTATGAATTCCCTTCTTTATAAAGTAAAAAATAATAAAGACAACAAGTTAACTTAAGTTTCATATTCTCGTACTCATAAATTCACGAAGATTAATTTATGAGAACATTCACACATTTGTTCTTGCTAAAGTCCAAACATTGAAATTTCGGTTGATTAATATGATTGAGTCAGATTGACAATGAATGGTTCGTGTGACATTACTTTACATGGTATATCTACTTTCTTTCTTTTTTTCCTCAATATTAAGGAATTAATAGTGTGAAGAAAAAATCAAATCGGGTATATATATATATATATATATATATATATATATATATATATCGGGTAGAAGTTTGAAATTATCCCTAGTGCTGGTCATGTGACGCTTGTGAAGAAGTTAAAATTACCATATGCTTTTAGGTCTATTTAGTAGTTAGTCAATTCTTGGTTCATGTTTTAAAAAAATGACCAACGTTTTACAAAATTAAATTATTAATCACTAGTACATAAATGAATTAAGGACATAAAGTAAAATTACATTTTCAAGTAGTTAAGAAAGTGATTGATTTTTTAATTATTGAAAAATATTGACTATTTTCTTAAAACATCGTACAGAAAATAGCTATATACTCAATTAATAATCATAATTTTTTTAAATATATATATATATACATATAATTGATCATGATGACAAAAGGCAACTAATAATATACATTAATGTAAAGACCTCTAGTTCATGCGAACCATGTTGATTGTTGATACCTGCTCCAATTCTCTAATTCTAAATATGTTTTACATTATTTCTTGTCTAAAGCTTTTTTATCTAAAGAATTGTATATATATATATAATTAGACTTTTACTCAAAGAAGTGGAAACTGATGCAAAAGTATATTAATATAGGTGATTTTTTTTGTTGGCATAAATTTTTTAGTAGAGCACCCGAGTACTCTCTCAAATATGTAATTTTTTCATATAAGGTTTTTGATAAGACTCGGCTTTGTAACGTCTTTGTAAGATGTGAATTACAATTTATAACTTATGTGAAATGCGTGGGGTGAAAAGAATATTTATTGTTTTTTGCATTTTTGTTAATCACTTTTGTGATGTTTTTGGCCCTTTCATGGGGATTGTATTTGTATCCAAGTCCTGATTTTATCTTTTTCATTTTATTCGAATATCTCGTTTAAGGTAAATATTTAGATGATTTGGACTATTTAAAATCATCATGACCACTGATACTATTAACAGTCAAAATGATTTTAAATAATTTCAAACTATCTAAATGCTTACACCAAACAAGACATAAGAGTATCATATCTGCACTTAATGAGATTTTGAGTACGGATCAATTTAATTGGTAAGCTTTTTAGTTTCTCAGGCGTGTTGCTTGTTTAATTTATGCTTATTAATTGATCCGAATATGATGAAATTCTAGTTTCTTTCACGTAGAGGAAGGTATATATTTGCTGTTCAAACCCATGGCCAGGCATTCTAAAATTGACTAGAGCCCTTTTTTCCTTTTTCAAGTTTACTTTCACTTTTCTTTTTTCCTTTTTCTTAGTTTTTCTTTGTTCTTTATTTTGTATAAAAACCTTTTCTTTTCTTTTTTTTCAATTTATTAACCTTTTTCCCCTAGCTCCTTGAACAAGAATATTGGTAATTTGTATCGATATATTTTATGTATAGCTATGATTGTGTATACTGGTCTCAACATAATGAAGTGGTCAAGGACAAACTTTTTGACATAAGCTTAATCTTAAATAGAATAAAAATTGTTGAAAGTACGTGCAAATTATTGGAGAGAAAAATGAACAACGATCATTACATGATAAGACCCACATCATTATATCCAAACGACGTAGGACTGATTTCATACTTACTAATGTATGAACTTTCATATTCCTTCAATAACATCTTTAGTAGCAACTATGAATATAAATATATATATATATATATATATCATTATCATAATTAGTTATGTTGAGATATGGAATTCCTTTTATTATAAATATAAAGTTGGAATGTCTTTATGGTCTAAAGAGAGATGCTTGTCTTTGCTTCTATACTTGATCTTCTTTTAGGCCTTTTATCATCTTGGCCAGTTATTTTCGAAGATCTATATAAAGAGAAGCTAGTTAGATTTAAATTAAAACAACGAATCAAGGGGAAAGAGAAAAATCCACATCAAGTTCATGATATAAAAGTGTTACACTTAGTTTCTGAAAAATTCCCTCTCAAGATTTTTCACTTTTTTTTCTACTTTGTTTCTTTTTAGATTAGAGAATTCAAAGCATAGAACTTCCTTTGCATAACTCTTACGTTTTGAATCGCACTTCCTTCATGGAAAATTTTCACTTTCTTTTGAAAACACACACCTCAATGTGTACCAGAAAAAAATAAAAAGAAAACAAAAAATAAAATTTAAATTATATTTCTAGGATTAAAGGATACATGCGTACACAAACAAACACCTTATATATCATGTACTGATCTCATGTATGAATATAGGTTCAGTTATATATATGATGTTGTTATAAGTACTTGCATAACTAATAGCATAGTACTTGATTCAAGGAATATTTGTAAACTTATCTTCTTCTTTTTTTTTATTTCACGAGAAAGGTAACATGAGTATTGAGTACTATAGCTGGACCAAAGGTCATCCTGGCTTTAGGGAACATGTACAAGTTGGAATGACTGTTTACGGGTCATATGATACAATATACTGAAAGAATATTTCAGCAATAAATATATATATATATACATACACATATATATACATATATATTTTTCTTCTTACGTATTACTAATGTTATTAATCTTTTTTTTTCTTTCTTTGTATTTTTTTTAACAAATTAGTTGACAGCCTAAAAAGTAAATGCATAGTTTATCAACTGCCTTGATCCTTCGCTTACATTCCTCCAAATAAAAGCCCAATATTATCAAATAAAAAAGAAGAATATAAAAATTTGATTGCGAAATAAAATCAAAATAATCAAAACCGAAAAAAAAAAAGAGCTCAACTTATTCTATAAGATCTATTCAAAATGCAATATTGTGGCCTCGTTACAAACTTTAGCAAGAGAAATCTAGTGACAAAATCTGTTGAAGAAAATAGAGTGCATGATCGAAGCATATAAAGAGTTTTTCAATCAAAAATTTATTAAGACCTACTTATCAGTTCTATATTTTAATCTATCCTCTGCTTACATCATGATCAGCATTAATATATATTTATATATACATTTTACATGTCAATGGTAGTTTTATAAATTAAAAAGCAATTCAGAAATATTTTAAAAATCAAACACTTAAATTGATGAGATTTGAAAAATAATTTAGGGCCAAAAATGTAATTACCTTTTTTTTTTTCCTGAACCACTATAGTACTATTGCATGTACAACTGTGAGAGGACCATTTGAACATTTACTGTCGCAGTAAAAGTATATATCTTGGGCTAAATCTAGTAGTTTTCAATATACCATATGTGCTATAAATAACATATTTACAAAGTTGTTGTGAATATAAGTCAAGGATCCCTATAAGAAGTAAAGAGAGCACGTTACTACTTAGTCAAAAAAGAACACAACCAGGCGACCATATATATGTAGTCAGTCCTACTTAAAAAGATGAAAACTTGGGGCTTTGTGTACGTAGTGTTGCACTACCATGTTATGTATCTTTATTTACATGTAACTTTTGGTCCACAGTGGGATATAAAGTGTGACCACTATAGATTTTCTTGGATTTAATGAACCAACAATATATATTGAAAACATACATACATATATACTCTCTTATATATGTATAAAAGGGTCGCCTAGCTAGCTAGCTATGCCACTCAACATTCCAATATATATAAAATCCAAGAGAAAGGCAATGCTTGACTTAAACTATATATATATATATATAATGAATAATAATGAGAGAAATTAATTAAGGAGAAATATTAAAAATATTAGTCCCACTTAGCCAATCAATTTGATGGACTAGTATTTTAGAGGAAAGGTGAGAACATGAAAACAAGTATAATATTTGGTCTTACACTTGCCATTGATTAAAGAGTAATTTGCACACGTAGTCCCTTAATTTATCGGGTTTGTTAGGTTGCTTATATTTCAACTTTATTTTTTTGCAATTTTGGACTTGAACTTAATCATAAATCTTAAAAAAGTGATCTAATTAATAACTTCAGCATATATAAAAATAAATGGAAATTGACAAAATGAATTTTTGAGGCACAACATGCCAAAAAAAAAAAAAAAACGTTTGTTATCAATTTTATATATTGATATGGGTGTACGTACTTATTCATATCAGCCGAATTTCTACATATATATACATAGTTGTATATGTCTAGTTAGTATTCTAGGTATATGTATAAGCTAATTTATCACAGTGGAAATGTATGCCCAGACCCAGTACGTACTGGCTAGTTATACGTACAATACGTGCCAAAAATAAATAAATAAATAAATATTATTGTATTTTTTCCTCTTTTTGGTAGACGTGTATGATATTGGACGTACGTTTTCATCAGCATAAAAATAAATAACAATCAATAACTGAGAACAGAGCAAGACCGGTGATTAAAGACAGTGAAACACAACATTATATGTATTGGCTAAAAATAACTGATCTGTAAAAACTTTCCTAGCTAGAGGGACAACACAAAATATACATGTCATCACGAGTACTCTTAGTCTTGCTCTTATATATATTTGTCACATGCATGAAAAGAAAAAAAAATTACATAGTGAACACTGTGATTTCCTAGGTGAGCCCATAACCCTTTAGAATACACTTCTTACAAACCCCATAACTAAAACCTAATATATAGTAAAAATAAAGAAAACAAAACAAAACAAAAAACAAAAAACCGCAATATGAAAAGTTAATTAATCAACCAATCCCCTCAAATCACAATTCAGGACTAACTTTGAACACAAATTTCCTATCAACACATTCCAAAATACCAACGCTAACGGAATCCGAATCCTCATCACCATCGTCATCATGATCATCTTGATGATTCCCATCAAGCACTGCAATGTTCAGATCCAGTGAAACTCCCACGCTGATCTGATCATGATCATCATCATCGTGACGATCAGATTTCTGGCCGCTCGATGACGATCTTTTCGGAGAGCAAGCTCTCGAAGCCGAGCTCGCACCGAAGCTTTCGCAGCTGAAGATGACAATGGAGTCCTTGAGAGGCACAGTCTCGCCACAGGGAAGCGTTATCTCGCCGGTTTCAATGGCTTTCTTGATGCCCTTTTGAGAGCTCCGATCAGCTTCCTCCAAGTCCTCCATGAAGAACACTCGGCGAGGGTTCTCGTTCACCGCCTCGCCGAGCCTCTGGGCGTAGCTACAACCCGACTCGTCCCTCGTCCTCTTGGCGCAGTGCTTCTTGGAAGCTTCCTCCGATGAATCAGCCCTGGCCTTGTTCGACGAGAAACTGCTGAGGCCTATTGAGACAAAGCTGTTGTTCCGAGAGCCGAAGACGAGCCTGGCCAAGGTCCTCGCAATCTTCTCTTTCCCTTTGGCGTCGGCGCCGAGGAAGAAGAGCCAACAGTTCTCTTCCTTGTGTCCCTTTCTTCGGCTCTTGAGGCTGCTCTTCCTTTGGCTCATCCCTGACCGGCATTGAAGCACCGTTGTGGCGATCTCGGGGACGATTTCCTTCTGCCACGGCACGTTCTTCTCCATCTCGTCGCACAGGATTCGCAGGTTCTCGGCGTTGAGCTCCTTGAAGCTTTGGAGATCCTCGTCGGCCTCGTCGTCGTCTATCACCACCTCGCTCGAAGAGGCCGAGTTAGGGCTTGAGTTCGGGTTCGATAGGAGATCGGGTTTCGCGGGCTCGTGATCGTCGTTGTCGTCGTCGTCTCTCTCGGTGCTGCTGTTCTCCAACACCCAGAATTGGTACTCTTTTGGTGACTGTTTGTTGGCCCCGAAAGAGCTGGCTGAGAGGGCATGGTTGAAATCATGGGAAGAGAATGAGTTTGAGGGTGGTGATGAAGAAAAGTTGAAGGGCTTCTCTGCAAAGTTGTGAGGGTGTTTCTGTCCTGAACTGCAAAATGAGTTCCATTTCTTGCATAGATCCCCAACTGTGATGCAATATTCCTGATAGATATATAGAGGACAAAAAGAACATCAGAATTTGATACTCATTATTCTTATGCATAAGGACAAGATATATATTATAATAAAAAAAAGTATTGTATTGCAAAATTTATTACCTGATGACTATTGCTAGTGCTTCTTTTATTCTCTTCACTGTACTTTTGTAGCCATGAGGGCAAGGTTGAGATAGTACTACTTGAATTGGCAATATTGTGCTTGTGATCAATAATATTATTGCAAGAGCAGTGATCAGCACAGTGCTTCTCATGATCTGCAATAATAATATCTTTGGATGCCTTGGTAGTACTGACATCACCTTCCAAATCACTACAAAGAGTAGAAACAAAATTTAGTATCAATCACTTTCACAAAAAGAAAAAGAAACAAAAGAAGGGGAACAAGTTGAGAAAAAGTAAACAGTAAAAGCTGAAGTGTGTCAAGTCTCAAAATTCCTCAATAACTTTCAAATACATTATAATAATCATATATATCAAAAAAGATTTTTATTTTTTTTGTTTTTTTACCTTTCAAACTTGAGGCTGAGGCTCAAGCTTCCAACTGGGATTGTGAGTGGGTGAAGTTCCCAAATGGCCTCTAGAGAAGGACTGCCTTGTTTGCATTTCATGTAAGTTTGGAAAGTTGAGACTCCCATGAGCCAAACCCTAGGACTGTCCCCAAAATGGCTAGAAGAGACCAATCTCTTGAGCTCCATGATGATTTGTTCCATGGCAAAGTACGAGCTTCTTCTTTGTTGGGGACAAGAATTAGTGCTAGTGCTTGACCAAAACTCAGACACCCAAGTTAGATCACCCAAATACAAGACAACCCCT
The DNA here is from genome assembly GCA_018132145.1 of Boehmeria nivea var. tenacissima. NCBI lineage: Eukaryota > Viridiplantae > Streptophyta > Magnoliopsida > Rosales > Urticaceae > Boehmeria > Boehmeria nivea. The sequence continues at coordinate 14,114,258 of CM030875.1, read as the reverse complement.
GATCTTCCCATATAGCTTTTGACAACACACCTAAGCTCAATCAGCTTCTGCTCAGCCTCTTCCTTTGAGATGTTCCTCAAAGAGAAGAGAGGAAGGTTGATGAACTGCAAGTACCTAAAATTCACTAAACTACCATTATTGTTCCCTGATGACCTCTCAAATGTCTCCATGACTCCCTTGGCCACATTCTCAGCCGTGGCCAAACACTCCCCTAGAATGACTGTGTTTTTCCTCTTGTTTAGCATCACACTCAACACATTGCTCACATCCTCGTGCCTAATGTGATCAAAGGGCTTGTTTGGTGGGACAGAAAAATGACTATTAGTAGAGCTAGGGATAGCGATTGCTTGGTGATGAGACACAAGGCCAAGAGGTTTGTGATATTGATCATGAAGAACCGATCTACTCTCCTTATTATTATTAGACTGGTTGACACTAACATGATGATCAGTACTATTCTGTGAACAATTGATCTCTAAAGAAACCGCTTGTTCGACCCGGGTTTTGACTTGGGGGCTAGAGAAACCGGCCTCTCTCATGACCCTGCTGACGCTAGGGTCATCCAAGATGGAGATGATCAGCTGCTCAAGCTCTATCTTGAGGGCCAGGATGGGCTGCTGCTGATTCTCCACGGAGCCGCGGCGCTGGTGGGCCTGCGCGCGCTTGAAGGCGGCCACCAAGGCGTTGGAGAAGGCCGGGTTCGGGTAGTGAGGGGCCAGCAAGGGGCTAGGGCTCGAGGCCGGAAGGCGGTTTAGGGCAACATTGAAGCAGAGCTCCAAGGCCTTGCATTGGAGGGGGTGGGAGTGGCATTGCAGGCAGGCCTTCCTTAGAAGCCCCGAGGACGCCGCGAGCATCGCGCTTGCCACGTGGAGCGGCGTCACTTGCGCGTGCCCTCGGCGCTTCGCGAGGCTCACCGCCTGCTTCACTAGGCTTGTGGCCTCGGCGGTGAGAGCCTGCTGGACTGTGCAAATCCCTCCTCTCATTTTTTTTCTTTCTTTCTTTCTATTGTTTGTGTGTGTGTGTTTTTTTTTTAGAAGTGGTTGAGATCAAGTTGAAGTAGTACAGTGGTACACTAAGCGTTGAGTGTTTTAGGCTCAGTGGGATTCATTTGGATAAGTGAAAAGGAGAGAGAGAAATGTGGGAGTTGGGATAGGAAGTGAAGTGGGTTATGTAGGTATATATATATATATATATCAAATATATGTCTAGTGTTTTGTATTATGCTTGAGGAATGTGTAAGAGAGATATTATGGGATTTGGGTTTTGTTCCTTTCTTGTTAGTGAGGGAAATTTTGGCTTTTGTGTGTGAAAGTGGATGGCATGTGATGCAAACTTTGGCCTCTACCTTTAACATTCTCTCTCTCTCTCTCTCTTGATAAAAAGGATTTGTTGGGTAACAAAAGTTGGTCTTCTCAACATTGTGGGAACTATATAATATGTTTTATTTGCCAAAGCACTAATATTGAGTGAGCTTTAAACATTAGCGAAGGAGAATAAATCACTTTTTATTTTAATTTTTTCTAACTTCTTTTACATTAAAATCACATCGAGTGATATGTTTTTGAAGAATAAACTTCAAAAACCAAAAAAGAGGAATGGAAAAGAGAAAGGGAATGAAAAAAAAAAAAAAAAAAGGCCAGGAATGGTCGTCCGCCAATTACGAGGACCTGACCAAAAAGAAGAAAGGACTGAGTGCTGTCTGTATGAAGGGATTAAGAACTGTTATTTTTGAGTTTCCTTTTCTTTTCTTTTTTTTTTTCTTTTTTTTTTCTTTTGGCTTTTTTGCTTTTTTCTTTTTCTCTCTTCTCGAAGAAGAGGAATAATGCCTTTGATGATTGATAGTTGATCAGTCTTGCTATGATCATCAACCACAAATTTGCATGAAATCCATGTAAGCAAAAAGTAGTTTTCACTCTCTCTCTCTGTTACCTTCCAAAAAGTAGGCTTTGAGGCTCTCCTTTGTTTCAAAATTATGAGTTCATATTTACTATATCTTCTTGTTGTTTTGTTAATAAATTCTGATTTCACCTAACTTTTATGTTGTTATGCAATACTAATGCTTACCATCTACACTTTATACTAATATAATGAAACTAGATAACAATTTTGGCTTTTCATGTCCACATTGATAATGCTCTAGACTAATTGATGGTATTAATATAAAAGCAGTTGCTAGAACCAGCCCTTTAATTAAAAGTAGACACAATACATAGTTTTTTCTATCCCATCATTATATATATTTATATTGCTATATCAAAGCCAAAACAACCTTGTTATTACTTTGTATGGAATGGAAAGCATGTCAAGTGCTAAATTGGTGAAACTATTGAATTTGAGTGAGTAATGGTATCTATAAATAGATGTATTCTTAGAAGCACAACTTTAACTTTCATTTTATTTAGTTATCTATGTAGTTAGTATTATGTTTCAAATAAATAATAGTACGTGCTATTTCTTATACAAGAAAAAAAATAGCATAATTAGAATTTTATCTAACTTTACACAAATTTCAGTTAGTGAAATAAAAATTAATTATGGGTTCACACATAATAGACACAATTTGTAAATGCTCATGTCAAACCTTGTCATCAATCATCAAATCCTTAATTAATAAATCGAAGCACCTGCACCTTTTCGGCTATCTTTTTCCTTTTTTTGACCTTTTGAAAAAAATATATATATATATATATATATATATATATGTATAATCTATATGTCGCTCACCATAATATTTATTTTGATTTTCAATTGAGATAAACTTTTTTTTCCTCAATAATTCAGATAAACTTTCTTAAAATTGGAAGATTTCCTATATTATGAAAAAATAATAACGAGAAGAATAAACCTATAACATTCAGTTGAAGGCATATAAATAACCTTGTTGATCTCTTTCTAGATTTTCTCTCCTGCTTTAAGAATAAAAAAATGTAGCAGTGAACAATCTCATACATAAACCATGCATATAATTAATAATAAATTCAGTATTCATTTTCCCTAAAAAAAGGACTATTACAATGTCCCTTCGATAAGAGTCCTCAAAAAGCCAAAAAAAAAAAAAAAAAACAGCTATCTAGTAGTTTTTTCATTGTCTTATGCATATTATTAAAGCATGACGATTCCTTTGGTTGCAATTTTACAGGACTAAGAGTATCTTTTAAAATTTTATTCTCCCAATTTCCTTACATGATCAAAGTACATATCTTTAACAATTTTACTAGGAGTTATAACTCTCATGCTGAACCTTAAACTGCAAGGCACACCTCTTTTTTTTTTCTTTTTTTTTTCCTTTTTTTTTAACCTAAGAGCTTAAAGGCTTAACAACTAGGCTAATCCTTCAAGACTTTAGAGGACGGAATTTTATTAATAATAAAAGAAAAAAAAATAATCAAGTACAATGCCAATCCAAAAAAGATTATAAGAGAAAAATAAAAATGAGAAGATAATGAGCATAAAACTCCAAAATGACGCTTTTCATTGGGTATAGAGTTGAAATTCACATCTTGTAAGGATGTCAAACAATCGGTTATCAACATAAACCCTTCAATAAACTCAATGGAAAAACCTAAAAAGGAAAAAAATTATAAAAAAAAAATACATGAAGCTATGAAGCCATCTATCTGCAGCAACCAAGCAAATTATCTAATCTATTAGAGAAGGCATAATCACATATAATCTAGAGATCATTCCAGTTGATCAGCTTGAAATGCCAAAGCAAAACCAACCTAGCAGGCAACAATAGCAAGCTTTGACAAATCCTTTACAATTTTTAAACATGCATGTCCTTGCATTCTAAGAGTCCGGAGCTCCTTTAGCTGAACTGTCAGTATTAGCTTCTTTAGTCACAACTGTATCTAATTAAGAATTATGCTATCAATGAATTTGTATTTTTGTAATCTAAAAACTTGTGAAAAGTCCTAGATTAAGTCCATGACTAAAATATCCAAAGTCGCGGCATTATCTGATTAGGCATTATGATACCATGAATTTGTAATTGAAAACAAAAATTAATATCTAACTATAATACTTAATTATGTGACTAAATTAAAGTCCGCGTGCGTAATCAAGTTTTTTTTGTCTAATCCTATGATGCCATTATGGACAAATTAGATTAAGCATCAATTCTTTCCTATGATCATCGAACCATATTCTAAAATTAGCACTATCAATTTGACATATGTCCGATTGAAAAAAAATTCTCTTCAAGACCATGCCAAAACATATGTCCGATTTGACATATTTCAATTTGTATCTCGAATTTGAAGCTTCATATATCTTTATGCTAAATTGTTTAAATTTATACTTTTTTCCTATTTCTAAAGTGAATGTTTAACTTTTAATTAAGAAATTAGTCGTTTTTTAACTACATAATGATGTATTTTTTACCTTTATGTCTTAGCTCTCTTATATATTAGTGACTTATAATTTAATTTTGTAAATATTAATCATTTCTTTAAAACATAGACCAACAAATGGCCAAAGACCAAATAGATCCTATATTTTATTGCCTGCATACCAATTCTGAAATAATTAATGACAAAAAGAATAAAATTTGAAATAACAATAGTCACTTTTTTATAACATATTCTAGGGGGGAGTTCGGTGAATGCTTCGTTTTTTACATATTAATAATCTATATTCTATTTGTATTGCACTTTTAATTTATATCCCTATTTTTACAATAAATATAGAGTAGAAATTAAGTATACTTATCACTTGGGGCATAAAAAGTAAAAAGTAGCAGTTAGAATGTCTTTTTTTTTTTCAATTTTTTCTTTTAGTGTTTTTTTTACTTATGCAGAAGCTAGAAACTATAAGTGCTACATAAATATAAACATATTACCTCGTAGAGTAAGTCGGCTATTTCATCACCCTGTAGTGGGGAGGGGGGTTTTGGATCAAGACGAAAAGGTGTCTTAAAGCCCAATTGATTGGGCTTAATGGGCCTACGTTGTTACCAGCACTCAGCAGGGGTTTTTTTCTTTGAACATTTGATGGAATATCAATTTTCTTTTAAGGGATAATTACATTTATAGTTATATTTGGAGAAACAATTATACATTTATCATTAATATTTAAATATTTACATATGTAACTTTTTTCATTTTTATCTCATTTTTCTGGACAATTTTCTCCCAATTTTTTAGTTTTTTATTTTATTTGTTAAAATTGCATTTTATATTTTTAATTTAGTTTTTTCCACATTTTACATCATATAAATTGAGTAAATATGTTTGTAACTTGGATAAAATTTGTACATTAATTTTTTCCGCATCATGTTTATTACGTTTATATCATACACACGAGATAAATATGTTTTTCAGTCCGATTAAAACTATACATGAAATAATCATTAATTGGTTTTTAAATTCTCAAATTTTAATTGTCTCTTAAGTCTTAAGATTGTGTTTTATGATTTTGGACAATTAATATTAATAATTTTGGATTTTTAAATACTTATATTTTATATTTATAACATTAATATAAAAAAGCTGCCCAAAATGCTTGAAACAGCACTGCGATGATATTTCTAATATTGGAGAAGAAACTGGTTTCAATGAGGCTATATCCTCTCCAACGTAAAGCTCGTGAGGCTAAAGTGCTCGATTGAGAATTTTCTCAAAGAGATTTAGCTGGATACAATGAACGTCCTTGAAATCGGTGCGATAGAGAAGCCCATCGTGGGTGAGTTCGCGACTCAACCCAAGAAATTGTTTGGTAACTTCGTTCCTGTTTTATTTGCGCCAACCGGTAACATTAAAAAAAAAAAAAAAAAAAAAAAAAAAAAAAAACCCTGCAAGAGAAGAAATCATTGCATCGTGGAACAGAGGTCTCTGCTCGATTGGCTCGCTGGTATTGGCGGAATTTTCCGCCACCAGCTTGACATCAGATCCTTCGACGAGCCTTTTATGGATTCCGAGTAAGAAATACGCTTCTAAGAGATCAGAACCATTTCAACACTGAATTATTATAAAACGTTTGTTTGGTGGTATTGTATAGAGCGTTGCTTTCTCTTCCATGCAACAGTCTTATTCACTTGAGAATTCGCAATTTGTGTTGTTCTTTATTATTAGATTAATGTCGTGAATTCTTATGATTTTCCGAATCTACCCACATTGTGTGGACGTGTGACAATAATGCAAACCATTTTTGACTAATTTGATTTTCTATTTCTCCAACAGCAACGGCTTTCATATTGAAGAATGTGTTTGATTTCTTAAAATCTCGCTTTTATAGTGTTTTGGTCTTTCTTTAGTTTTTATCGTCTGCACAATTACTCTTTATCAACAACGTATTTTGCTTATGTTTGTCGTAAATCGTAATGTCATTTGCTTAATAATATCATTTATGGCCAACGATTAAATTGGAATTTTTTTGCTAATCTGTCTAATGGTTATTTTGCTAATAGTACTTTATATATATAGCCAAAAAAAATAGGTTCCGAGGCGTGATTTATGGTTATAAATATTTTTTAGTGACTGGCTAGTTTTGTCCATTTCAAAGCTTTAGCTCTAGCCTCTAATTCAGAAAGGAAAAAAAAAATGTCCATATAGAATAGCCAAGCCCAAGAGCTAGCCTAGGATATAATTGAGTAGTCCATGATTAATTATGTGTACGGTGTGATGTGGGGTCCAAAGTACTTGTTTGATCAGACTTGTCGAACCTTGTGCTCTTCTGCTTTGGACTTTCTGATTTCTCTCTTTGGGTTGGGGCAAAACTGTTATACATAAATTGCAGGTTTGAAAAGCCCCTTTGTCCTCTCAAAAAAAAAAAAAAAAAAAAAAAAGCCCCTTTGTCCACACCAACTTTGTTTCGGAATTTGGTTCCACTATTGATTCGCTAGAGCTATGAAATGCTCAGTCCTGACATTTTTTACAATTACAATTATATATGTGACTCGTCTTAATTTGTTACAAGAGTGAAAATTTTTTTGGAGCTTGTTATATTATTCATGACAAATTGATTCCGTTATATTACACAAAATTACAACCCATCTTATCATGTTCCTTCAGTACTGCCCAGCTGCTATTTTTCTTCTTTCTCCGGATGAGCAATTTTCAATTGGATATTATTTACAACATTCTAATTGAAAACAAGTATAAAAAGACAATGAATTTTACTATTGATCTGACATGTCCTTATGGAATCTCATATTCCACTGATTAACAAGGCTATGAGTTAACTTCCAAAAATTCAGCAGCTTTTCTTTTTCTCACTTTTTTTTTTTCTTTTTTTGTACGTACTTTGAAAAAATTCAATAGCGTTGTTATTCTTCAGAAGGCTTCTCATTTTTTTGGCTCCGCTCAGTATTTTGAGAAATGCCACTTTTCAACTAATTGTTTCAATTTGTGAAAAATAAAAAATAAAAAATCACCTCATGTCATCTTTTTTATACAGATAAATTACATTATTCATCTTTCAAATTCTTCAAAATTGACCGATAAAGATAAGTTTTTATTCTTCTAAAAAACAATGCATCATTATGAAAAGAAATAAAAATGTATAATTGAATAAAAATAAAAAGTGGCATAGTTTATAACTATCTAGCTCAGGCAGGGACCAAGAATATTGTGGTCTCCTTCTGCTATTGTAAAAATGGGTTTCACCACACCATTGAGCAGATTCTAGCCACTTTAGCATTCGACCTTCGCCTTTCTAAAGCTTGAAACTGACGATCTTCATTTTCATCCGTAATAGGAAGTGGCTGGGGATGGAACAACACTGGTGGACCGAACACTCTCTTCATCGGAGCAACGAGATAAAAATTTGTCTATATTTATAGGATTGTAAGTTTGGAGTTAAAAAGGTGACATTGGATCAAAGTTTTTCGTGCCCACTTGATTGAGACCTAGCTCAGCACCTCTCCCACCCAAGCTCAACTCGACTAAGCCCGTTGGCGGCTAGTCAAAATAATAAACTTTGTGAGAAACGATTTGAAAAGGTAAATCTGACGATCTAGAAACGTTCCAAAAAATTTTAAAAAAAAAACGAATAATAAAATGTGATATCTCTAATAATTTTTTTGAAATATAAAAGTTGTATTAGAGTATATAAAATTTAAATTTTGTATTGGAGTAAAAAAATCATATAAATCTAATTTTAACATTTTATTTTTAAATGATAATATTTATCATCATTCTTAACCAATATTTAAGCTCTTTCCAAAATAGATTCCAAACATTTGTTACAAAAGTCACAATTTACCAGTGTTCTTCAACTCTCTAATAGAATAAGCAACAGCTCTACTAAACGACACATCATGAGATTGTCTGGGACATATAAAACATTACATGTTTATCTCATCACTCAAAGCGAGCTCAAACAATGTCCAATAACGATATAAGATTCAATCTCTATTAATTGTGTGAGACCAAATTAACAGATCTAAATTGTTAATTTTAGACTTCATTTAAGCAAATGTACATGTATGAATTTTGTTTTTTTTTTATGTTTTTTTTAAATTATTGATATAGAGGTAAATTATAATCTACTAACTAAAAATTAATAAGTATAAAGTTGCTATGGTATATTGATTTATTGTTACATATAGACATTTTTTTTTTTAAGAAAAAGTGAAATCGTAAACATTTTTTTATAATAAAAAAGTTGTATAAAAAGGGGATGGACTTTCTAGAAAAAGTTAACTTTTCGCCATTGTTGGCTCACTTGATTTTCTTGAAGATCTATATATATTATAAACGACGAAAATATTTTGAGATCCTTAATTTTTTAATCTATCATTGTTTTAAGAAAGAGATCAATGTACTAGCTGTCTTATAAATGTCACACGTAACATAGCACATGATTTCAAGCCCAAAAAAAAAAAAAAAAAAACCCCTCCACTATCCATGGTACGTAAAGACCATGAATGATCAGAACTATTTGGTATAACAGTGGTCGCAATAAAAGTTTTTCTTCACCTTTCTGATATGTAATGATAGTATATATTGTGAAGTCACTAGTTACTATTTCTTAATAGTAGTATATAGTATATATATGAGTCTTTATATCTTATTTCCATATAACCATATATAGCGTTGTGACTTGTGAATCACTACCTTCAAGGCTTCAAGTAATTCTAAGTAGTAGTTGAAGAAGTAGTTGGCCAATATATATGTGTGCATGCAAGATTTTACCCTTTCTCACCGATACGATAAAAGAGGAAATATTTATTAATTAGTAGATAGAGTGAGTTTTTATTTGTCGAGTTACATATACATTGGAGTTAGTTGAAATTAATCTTTATTTATTAGGTCTAATTATTTGATGGACGTCGATGGTATGGTACTTTTCTCTCGTTTGGTGTCTGGTTTTTTTTTTTTTTCCCATTGTTTCAAGCATTGATGGTTGTCTCCCAATTACAAAAATCTTTCCTCAGCAAAAAAAAAAAAAAAAAAAAATACAAAAATCTTTCTCTTTATTATAAGCGGTTGATTTTTTTTTTTTCTAATTATTAAGTTTGTTTAGGTTTGGAATAATGATGGTTTTTACGTACCCTACTATCTTAGTACTTGTTAGAATAAATTTTGCGTATAAGTACAATTTAGAGATTAAAACCTAGTTTTTAAATTAAATTAATTAGTCGAAGTAATTAATAATATTCTAATATATATATATATATAGAATTACAAATATGACAAATTCTTGTATATTTCATTTCTTTCGTGAAGATAGAAATAATAAGAGTGATGTTATAGAACTAAAAAAAAAAAAAAATTGACCAGAAAAACGATCAGATTAATGTGTCAGGGCCTTACTTGTTTCTATAATAAACTTATCAATACATTGTTCTAATAAATAGGAGATTTTTGGCTAAATGACCTTTTTTAGCCTTAGTTTTAAGGAATTTATTTGAGTTTATCATAATTAAGTTATCAGTCATTTTTTTTCGCTATTTTTTTTAGACATTACGCATTGACTGTTTTGTCCTTTGTTACGGAAGTTAACAAATGTTATAGACTGTAATAATTTTTGTTATAATAGGTAATAATTTTTTATACAGACCGTCACAGATAAAATTTAATACACATATGTAATAAAATATCTAATTTTTATTACACATTTGTTTGTTACGATTTGTATTAATTTTTATTGCATGTTTGTCGCGACAAATATTGTTACAATCCGAAACAATATTTGTTACAGATTGTAACAAAAGTTGCGTAAACAGGGGTATTTTGGGCAATCAAGATGTACGTAAATGGGCCTGGTGGCTAATAATTTAATTTTTAGATAGTTGGATTATTTTCTTAAAATATATTATTTTAACAGGTCATTTTGCTAATGAATCATTTAATATTCAATTTAACACTTTTGAAATAGTATTCATAAATATTAATGTGGTTTTTTTTTGCTAAGAGAAATATTAATGTGGTTGCTTGCTATATATGCTATGAATTATTATTTCATAAAAACTAATTGAAGTTACATGCTCATTAATTTGACTCCTTGCCCCATATACACTCCATCACATGCGGTGGCACATGCACCATAGTTGGTAGTTGAAATTGAAAAGACATACCCTCATTTAATATGAGCCATATATATTATTCTAACAAAATAAAATAATATACAATATATATAGCTAGCATCGAGTACAATAATCATGGATATATACTATATTCCAAGATCTCAATTGTGCACAAAGTCTATCCATGTGAGCTGGCTCAGAAAGTGTTCCATGTATGTTAGTATTGAAATTGTCAGAGGCTCAGCCAACCAATCTCTGCCTATGTATACATATATATGACATTTTTTTGTATTTATTGTTTTAATTAGTTTTCATATTGGACACCCATTTTTGCGGGAAATCAATTAATTCCAGTTCAACAAAATACATGATACTTGTAGCAAAAACAAAAAAACAAAATACATGATACACCGCCAGAGAAGGAAGAATAATATGATCTCACTTAATTCATGCCCATATTCTGAAAAGATGTCTCAAAACTTTGGAAAAACCATTACCTTCTTTTTATGCTTATTAATGCTCATCCTCCCCATTTATGAAGCTTCTGATCTAAGAAAGTCGCACGTGCGCTCAACATCCGACACGTGTCACGTATAGTGAATTATATAATTTGTTTTGTTTTTATAATCATCATCATTGTGTGATAATTTTTTTTTTCTAAAAATATTTTCCTCCTACCTTTTTAGAATTGAAGTAAAAAACAGGCAGATATAAACATAGTTACTTACTATCTGAGCTCATTATTATGTGATAATATATAAACCTATAATTACTTTAGAGTTTTCATCTTAAAACATGCATGTTGCAAATTTTGACTATATTTTTAGTTTGTTGATTTTTATTTAATCAATATCCTACTATATGATGGGTGAATGACTATATTTTAATTAGTAAACGATCTCTAAAAGGTGTTGAAAAAAAAAAAAAACATGACATTGTTAGCATTTTTTATTTATATAGGACATTGTTAGTCACGGATATGACAAAAATGTATCTTAGTACAAAAGTTTGTGCAATAAAATGCAAATAATAAATTACCGGGCACTGAACTTTTCTGAAATATTTCATCATCATCATACTATCATATGAGCTATAGCGACATGAATTTCATGAAAAATGTAAATCCACGGCGCGCGCCCCCACACACACACACATCAATGTTACGATTGTTACGTACACTACATATGTCATTAATTAATAATTGATGAGTCAGTACTAATCATAAATCACGAATGCATTAATGGGAATCGCTCCATTGAAAAGGAGATATATTAATTAATTAATACTCCTAAGACTTCAATTTCAACAACAACATCATTTTCTTTGTCCCCTCCTCTATCACTAATCTACTAAAATATATACACCCAAATTTAAAATAAATAAAAAACAATTAAATCACAATAATCACCTAATAAAATATCAGAGCACACAAACATGCATGATTAAAATTACCGTGTCAAATTCCTCTCCTCCTCGTCAATAATAATAATCTCATCACTCCGTCCCCGCTCGCAATTAGGGCTCGAAAACCGCGACACCGCCGACGAAAACGACTCGGCCTTCGCCGCCTCCGCCGCCGTCGTCGCCGGCGTCGAATCATCGCCGCTGGAATTCGCGAGCTCAACGAGAAGATCGACGAAAGCTCCGACGATGAAGGCGTGGTTGTCCCTTCCATTCATCCTCAGATACCATCCCAAGAGCTCCTCCAAGCCCTCCCACTCCCTCACCCCGTTGATCTCCACCATCTCCGCCATCGACCGCCGGAAATCCCCGTACGGGTCGCCGGACTCCATCGCCAGCGCCACGCTCTCTCCCAACCCCCGGCGGCCTCCTCCGCCGGCGGCGCCGGAGGAGGAGGAGGAGGATTCGCCGGAGATGGACGGCTTCTCGGCGGCGACGAGGGAGCTGGTGGGGCCGCCGGGCTCGAAGAAGAGCCGGCGCTCGGACCGGGCGCCGGCGACCACGGTCTCGAGGGACTCGCCGTCGGCGAAGTCGTCGGACTCGGTGGAGAAGCTGGCCGACTCGGAGGAGTTGGTGAACCACGACTCGGGCGTGTCGGCGGGGGCGGAATTAACGGCGTCGTTTTGGTCGAAAAAGACGGAGTTTACGGTTTTGATGACGTCGTCGGAGTTGAAACGGTAAGATAAGGTTTTGGGGTGGTTGCATGACGGCCATTGTAGTAGCTTCATTTTCTTGCCCATAATATAATTTCTGTGTAATTATATTATAATGTTTATATATAATTGGGTTTTTAAGGGATTTTTTGCTTGCTTTTGCTTTTGTTTGAGTGTTTTTTTTTTTTTTTTTTGGGTGTTGAATGGGATTTTGATCAAAGAGAGGTGTAGAGAGATTGGGTGTATTTAAAGGGGAGTTGAGACTTGAGAGGTAAGAGAGAAGATGGGAAGGAAATGGGTGAATATTTGATGTGTGTATTTAATTATTGGTGGGTTTTTTAATGTGATTCAATTAATGCACTCTTAGCACTAACTTAACGTAGCATGACTTTTGTGTCTGCATCAATTTTCTATTCGTTAGGAGCTTCTTTTGTCGTGTAGTAGTCTAGTGATACAAGTTTTTAATTATGATTCCGCTTTAATAATTTGCGTGCTTATTGTGTGACAAATATTAATGAAACCCTGTTTTTCCAATGCTTGGAGAATGGGTATTTAGTCAGAGTGAAAAGAAAAAAAAAAAGTTTATATCTTCTGCTTATCTTTTTCTTAAGTTTTCATGTCAAATTAAACTTAAATTTAATTTTAAATTTGAGAAATGATCCATTATATAAAAATAGAGTAATGTGATATTGAAAAAAATATTTTTTTATATTTCTTTAAGCTAAAACATAAACTATTATATCATCTTCTAATAATATAAAGCTGGCGTTTGTAAATATATATATATATATATATATATATATATTTTTTGGTTTTTTATATTGCTTTTTGTTTGCGTATATAGTACAGCTTGTGCTGTGCTCGGTAAAAGAAACACCACACTCCCTTTACGTCCAGCCAAAGGGTTGTTTACCAAAAATTCAAACTCGAGGGTTTTGACCTATTTACGAGTATCAAATTAATAATATATATATATATATATATATCATAATCAATGTCTTGTTATCTTCCTTACCCTTCTTTGATTTTGGTAAAAAATCAAAATAGAGCCATTTTGGATTATTAATGTTGTTATTTATAATTATTTTCAACACACATTTATAAATTATTTCATTAGAACTTTTTATTCAAATGAGTCATTTTCTTCACAAATGTTGTGGTCAAACTATTCAATTATATATTTTGAATTTTTTTTCCTTATAATGGATTTTTGTAATTAATTTTTTTAATTACAAATAAATATGTATTGTAGAAGCTCATGTAAACTCTAAAATAGATTATTTTGTTACTGTTGCGAGTCATTTAAATAACTCGTTTTATTTTTTTCAAATAACAAAAATAATTTAGTCAAACAATTTGGATAAAATGTTTACAGTCAAATGATTACTCCAAACAAGGTTATTCACTTATTCTCTTCCTTTCTTGCCCATTTAGCTAGGAAACTATCTAAATACTATATACTAAATCCTTATATAAAACGAAACGACAAGAAGTTCAATCCATATTGAAAGAAAAGGCCTCACAAGAATCTAGATCTAGCCATGCCAAATTACTATACTCATACCAAATTCACTATTTGACAATCAAATACTACTTTCAATGACAATTTGGTGCAAATTTGGTAAATGCTAAACTTAGTATTAAATTTGACACTAAGAATAGCATAATGCTAAATTTTAACATTTGAAAATGAGCATTGATTGACTACCTTTTCATCATTAAATGTAAATATAATTATGATCACAGTTTTATATTATAAAAAATCTCTTATATCAAAAAATCATTATTACTACGTGTAGTGTTTTTTATTATTGACTAACATTTATTGTTTTAATGAGTTTGTGCAACTAAATAATAATAAAATAATAAAAATAGCATTGAAATAGCCTAGTGCATTAGAGTATTCGATGCTCAATATAATATTTTGATTTTTTTGTGTCAAAATTAATATTGACATTAGCATTTGCATTGAAGATGGTCTTAGCTAGAAGTTATCATCAAATACCAAGAAAAAGAAAGATATTATTAAGCAAATAACTTTTTAATGATATTTTAAAAAAATAGCAAAGGAGTTCATTAATTAAGAAAATAATCATTTCCTGAACTATATATGATGCCGTGATTAAACATAATGTCTTTAATTTTCTATGCACTAATGACTAAGTTCTTAATTTTTAAAAATATTAGTCACTTTTTTAAAACATAGACTAAAATATAGTCAAATACCAAACAGATCTAAAAAAGAAAAAAATGTGAATTTTTTTTTTTTTTGGTCATACACAACAATGCTAGTGTGTTTTTAGACTTTTAGGATAACAATAAATAAATAAATAGAGTACAACCACATGTTAAATAGATAGAAAAGCAACTTCGTTAAAGATATTTATATTTTGAGGATATTGTCCAAAGAAGCAAATAAATATATGGAAATACAAGGATTAATGTATACATTATAATTTTCTCCACACAAATCAAGTGTATATATTAGTATTTTTTATTTAGCTAGGTCTAAAATAAGCTTTGACCACCGTCTCTATCAAAATTTAGATGCTACTCAATTATAATAGAAGGATATATGGGATAGCATATATTTTACATTAAAAATCATTTACCAAATTATTTGGTTGTTGTATACTTATAGTGATCCTCTTTTAATTACCATTCACACTGAATCACATGTAGATGTATATCGTCTGAGTTTATTTAGATGTTGAAATTACCCTAATTTCTTATTCTTTTATAAATAATATATTCCCTTAATTTTCTTCATCCAAATAGTTTTGATCTAATTAACCATAGCCCATTAAGTAGCTAAAACTAACTATTATTCGGTGCATATCCCTTATCGATAACATTCTTCTTTAATTAACACAGAATTGTATCTTCATGGAATTTACAACTCTACACACTATATATAAAATGAAAATTTGTCATCAAATATACTAGTTCAAAGAAAAGTGTGTGACACTATAATGACAACTATAAGAACTCGTCCATGATTCGTTGATCTTGTATATTTACTTACTTTTTCTACCCTAGTACCCTAGATAATTATTGTAAAAAAAAAAAAGAAAGAAAGAAAAGAAAAGAAAAGAAAATAAAGAAATCGTGGAGGCAAAATTCATGTGAGGTTTTTAAGATGGAACGGTTGATTTTCACGAGTACTTGTACGTTCTGATGTGCTTTTATTCATGAATAATGAAGGGGAAAAATTTAAGACCTCAAAAATAGACTCCCATTATTAATTATGAGAGGTACTATATCCTATTTCTTTTGTTCTTCTGCCTTATTCCGTATTCCTACTAATAACTATAATATCTCTGTGTGTGAGCTCTAAGAAAAGGACACAAAATTATTTTATAAAATTTTTGTAATTATAGCAATGTTATATAATTAATATTTCAAATTACCCACGAAAAGTGTAACTAATTAATACTAGTCCAATATAGAGAGATCTATAATGCTTGAGATCGAATAACTATCACACTTTTTTATATCTAGAAATGAGAAATTGAGCATTAAGAAAACATCTCAACAAAATTGATTTATACATATGTTATTTGAAGCTAATTATCAACTAGGTTCGATCATTCTTAAACAGCACTGCTAATGCAAAGCTCAATATTAGTAATTTTGAATATTGCACAGGTGCCCCTTGAAAAAAAAAATTAACCACAAAACGCTAAAATTAGAAAACAAAATTTTCCCGATGTCTTTCAAAGGGTCAAGTTGAAACTATTACTTTGCTACAGCCGAGTCTAATCAAAAACCTTGGAAGCAAAGTCATTGGAAATAATTACTATCGGAAAAAAAGTAAATGAGTCTTCAAAAAAACAATCTGCAAAAAAATAATAATAATAAAAATAAAAATAATAAACGAAATGGAAGCCCATTCTTGTCCTTGGCGACCGAAGGCAAAATTAAATCCGGACCAAAGAACCACCAAGTGTTGGATGTAGACGAAAATCAAACTAAGAAGTTAATTTTGTCAATTGCAGCGTTGCCTTCGTTATAAATATAAATATTATGAGAGACCAATATATTCATATATATATATATATATATAAATTAAAGAACGAGAAATTTTAATTATACAATATTTATTGTATAGATGGAAATAAGATACTGCATCAAGAAATAAACAAAGGGCAATACTCCAAAATATGGCAAATAAATATTTAACTGGATTGAAGATCTTAAAGAATCATAATTTGAAGCTCAATGAAGGACACGTCATTCGCCAAAACCGATAACAGGATTCAAACTTCAAGGTCACTGATACTAATTACCCAGCCACATTATTAATGAGTGAAAATTGGCCATTGAATAGAAGTGTAATACGAAGAGTAAATATAAATGTAAAAATTAGGTAAAAATATGTGTTAATGACGTTATAAGTGGTGTATTTTCCGGAACTTCTCATAATAATATTCCCAAAATATATGTAACTTGGGCCACATACCATCCAGAGATAAGAGAAAGAACTCAATTAGTATACTTTTCATCTCTTTAAGTAACCTAGCTCCCTTGAAATTGACTCTATTGATAGACACTATGGTAGACTTTTAGCAATAATAATCAATCTTTAATATATATCTGATTGCATAATCTTGTTAATCAGACCCTAATCTCTATAAGAAAACCGTAGAAAAAGTCCGAAATACAAATAGAAAAAAAATGAAGTATAACTTTTCCCTTGCTTCATTTTGTTTTGTTTTTGTTTTTTATTTTTTATTTTTTTTGGGCTACTATTGCTTTTGTTAGTAGTTGATTTTTATATTACCACTAAAGCTGTTAAGCTAGCATAATTGTAGCTCACCATATTGTTATAACACTAAAGAGTACAAACATTTGCTTTAATATATTGTATTGATTACAATGCATGTATTATATTATGCTGTATTAACTTTAACTTATATAATTTTTATGTTATCTGAATATAAAACTACGGTAAAATGATTTTAGATATTAAAGTAGTTAACACGGTCTAATATAAAAAATAAAAAAAATTGTACCAAATACAATACATCTATATTGTTTAAGAGCGTTTTTCATATTATATAGTACGATAATTTTTTGAATCATATCAAACATCATAATATTGTATGATAAAATATAATAAATTGAGCTTATACAATTCACTAGACGTTACCTATACATATGAAATACTAGTATCCATATTGTTTCTGCAACCCCTGCTTAAGCTGCAATCACAATGCCAAAATATATTGTAACAAAAATATAACATTTTAGCATTCCCACTTGAGTATACAAGGTTTTTTTTTTTTTTTTAAGCAACGTGGAACAATCTTATTCTTTTATTTATTTAACTTTTTTTTTCATTATATTCTTATTCTCATTGTTTTTATGGGTGGGGTCTATGACTGAATATCATAAATATAGTATTTAATTACCAAATTCCTCAGTTTTGCAGCATGAGCATGAGTCATGACTTTGTACTCCAAAAGGGTACAACTTGGCCCATGTGGAGAGTTGACGGTTTCTTGTTCTAAATGAACTAATTAAAATAAATTGCTCTTTAATGAGATTAGGTGGTGATAATTAATATAAAAGATCACATATAACGTTTTAAATTGAATTCTTGTTTTATTAGGGCTTAATCAATAAAAGTAATATCTATAATTATTATCCATATAATTTCCATAACAATTGTCATATCGAACATTTCACGATATGTAGTATCATGTTTCTTAGGGCTAAATCATATTTTTTATCCTTAAACTATAAGCCACTGCTTATTTTAGTCTTAAAATTATGGGACAACACTTACAAGAGCAACCTATGACTAGTAATTCATGTGAATTTCTAGCTTGTATTTTTCTATTGCTTACATCGTATCTAAACGAGTTAATTTTGTGACTTTTTTTTTAATAATTTTAATAGATTATCGACAGAGGTAATTAAATTAAGCAGTCTCGTAGATCAAGATATGAAATACTATTCAGCCTATAACTCAAGACCATAAATCTTGTTGACACTACTTATTAGAATCACTATTTTCATGTACGTCCATATTTATTTTTCAGTGGTACCTAAAATTAGCAATGCCCAACATAACAAAACTATAAGGACACACACACATTTCTGGTAGTTTAATAACTGCCAGAGTGGCAGTTAATCTAAGGGCCACAATCAACTTGATGAAATTGGCTTCAATAATAATATGAAATTATTATGTTCTTCTTGGGGGTTGAGAGTAGTACTTTGGGACCATTGTCCTACAATAAAGTTGCATAGAATTGCTAGTAGATGCCTCTGTTTTTCTGTTGGGTGTCCATTGCTAAAAAAAAACTAGTACATGGTGTCATATCCATGTGGATTGGGCCCAAATTATAGCTGTTTTTGTTGTACCAAAAACAAAAAACAAAATTGAGAAAAAAAAAAAAAAAAAAGAAAGAAAATTCCATTTTCACCCATGAGGGTGACAGTAGCAAAGTAGGGTTTCTTCTTGAGTGTAAAGGGTTGGTTCCAACAAGAAATTGTAAAGGGTTGGTTCCAACAAGAAATTGGTGAATGAAGCTTTTTGACAAAAGCCACAAATTAGTGAAGCCACTCTTATTATATATTATAGACAAATCACAATTACTAATAGCTCAAAAATGTTGGTTGATCAGGCATAGATAAATAATTTTTGGTAATATAAGTGTCACAATGTATGTACATTGGACCATTTACTCATTTTGGTATTCTTCTAGTAGTTTTTTTTTTTTTTTAAAGACTTATTGCTATGTATCTATGTTGAAAATCAGAGTTTATGGCAAAAATTAAGATACTAAAACCAAAAACAGAACTTTTAAGAAGCTAACTTTGAGTTACTTCTAAAAAATTATTTTGAAAGCTAGATTTACCAAAAAATTAGAAGCTATTGCCATTCAAAACCAATCTTTAAAAAACATCATCCAAAACTATTATAACAAACTGTTGTTCTTTTGGCGCAGTAGCTGGGATGAGCGAGATGTGATAAAAATTAAGATTAAATGTACTTTTTTAGCTTTTGCTCTTCTTCCCTCAAGCATGATGAAGACAACTCCTAAAAAAATTAATCTCTTCATTTTTACTTAATATATACATGCTTTCTAGTTAGTTTGCTATTCGTTATTTAATAGAGTCCTAGCATTCATGGTGATATATATCTAGAGAGTACACTTTTCTATTTATGAGAAAAATGTCCTTTTTTCTTTACGATAACTATGTGCACACGCATTACTTAATATAGAAATTGAACAAAACCGTACTTTGCAAAATTACGAAATTATCAGTTAAACACAACAAAGATTAGTAACTACTCATAATATTTGTTCGTTGACAGTTTCCACAAAACTGTAAAGCTTCCAAAATTTATATTATTTGATAAGTTTCAAGCACTGTAGCTAGGAAATTTCCGACCATTTTTCACGGATTCAAACTGTGTCGCAACTCACAACTCTATAGTTCGTATTATGAAATGATATATCCACCAAAAAAGAAGAGTATTTAAAATATGCCTAGAAAAGTTATAAATTGTAGATCTATATATATATATATATATATTATATGCACTAAAACACATTGAATAAATTTCCATTACAAGTTGAGAAATTAATTACCCAACTTTTCCATTATAATATGTAAGGCCTATTTTGTTATTTTTTAGTCGATGTTTCAAGAAAATAGTCAACGTTTACAAAAATTAAGAAATTAACTATTAAAATACATAAAGAAATAAGAGCATAAAGGCAAAATTACAACATCATTTAAGCATTATACAATTAAAGAATTGACTATTTCTTTAATTTATTGAAACAAACTTTGACCATTATTCACTCAATAATCTCCTTTTTTTTTTCTAATCATTAATTCTTTAAATTTAAACCTTCATGTGCTTGTAACTTTGATTTTATCCTTTGGTGAAACATTTCCATAAATTAAATAAATCTCATGCTCAAGCAACTATGTGGATCATAATCGCATAAAACATTATTGTCGGAATATGGAGATCCTTTGTGTCTTGCAGATTATGGGTTATTGAGAGAATCATAGTTGTAAGTGAATTGTTTTGTTTCCTATCTACCATAAAAATTCATGATTGTTTCATCACTGCTTTCCAAAAGCACATGCACTATTGACCCTCTCAATGATTGACGCCTTAATTAATCAAAACATACGTTATTAATTAGGGAATTAAATAATTAGTTAATGTGTACAATACTGTTCAGATACTACTAGAATATTTATTATGCAAAACCAAACAGCAAGGCATACTTTTATTTATTTATTTATTTGCTTCATAGGAAATAGTATTATACAAATGTTTACAAAAACTTGGTTTGGGAAAATTTTGGCAAAATTTTGGCTGATATCGATATTGGTGACTATATAGTGGGATTATTTATACAATATATCGAGTTATTTCAGAAAATATATCAAAAACCGTCGGAAAAATATTTTTTAAAAAAAAGAGCAAAATTTTAATATTTAGTTTTCGTAAAGGTTTTTTCTTATTAAAATTACTAAAATATGTCCAATGACTAATTAAAAATTATTTGTATACATATATAGTATACTAAGAATAAAAATAATACATTTAGAAAACTAGTATATATATATATATCTTGGATCATATATAAAGTTACATGCTCTATTTTTCATCAGTAAAAAAAAAAAAAAAAAAAGATGTACGTACGTATGGAACCTGGAGATTATACATGTGAATGTCGGAAATTACTACGTTTGATTTGTTATTCATGAAAATTTTGTGGATAGTCAGAGTGAAATAAATGAGTAAATCAAGCAAGTTTATAATATCTTAATTTAGTTTCAATGTAATTATCATACTCATTTATTCTTCAACTTCTTTTCTTGAATTTTATACTAGCTAGTTTCTAGTTAGTTGTTTAATTATGCATGAAAAAAGCCCATATCATCCCAATCAACATGCAAAAAAGCAGGAATATTCTTCACTATGTCATCGCATGCTTGAAGTTGTCTACAATATATAGTTTATATAGTTCTAATATATATTCTACTACAATTCATTCTTGTCTTATACGTATGAAGTCAACGGTGTTGTACTGATTTTTTCACAAAAAAATATGAAGACACCCCATTAAATACGCATTAGTATGTTTGTCCTATTAACATACGTATAAATATTATATACTTATAGAATTGTCTATGCATTCATGTATGTGTTTTTACTCACGTAATATATATAGTGAGAGACGAATTTGGAATGAACGTGGAATATATATAATCAATACTATGTTTTTGTGAAGTTCATTAGTGCAAGAAACAGCCTTGGGTTTTTTTTTTTTTTTTCAGGGTTTGGATGTACATAGAGAAATGTTGAATAATCAATAAATACTAGAGTTATATTGGTCAACCTTGATAAACTTTTTATTATACTCCTGAAACGTACCGAGTTAAAAACATATCCATGTATCTATACACCACGTGGACTTGCTTTGTAAAAAATACAGCATGTGGAGGTAGGATCAAGAACTTCACCATCAAATTTTCTTTCTATTTTTTACTTCAAACTAATTTATTGTTATTATTTTTAAGTTAATAGAAAATTACAAAATAATTAAAATAGTATTTAAAATAGGGTCAGTTAGGTAAATAGCCATTTTGAACAGTGTGTTTTCAAAAAATAGTCACAGTTTCAAAAAATTTAAAAACTAGCCATTACACACTGTAAGAAATTTCTTATAATAACAAAATTACACATAAAATGTGCTGTAAGAAATTTCTGACACCCGTCAGAAATTTCTGAAAGGGCTAGTTTTTAAATTTTTTGAAACTGTGGCTATTTTTTAAAATCATTTTGTAAACAGTGACTATTTTCTTAAAATTCCCTTTAAAATAAGGGTGAAGTAGGGAAATAACCAGAATTTATATAACAATAAAAATAAATAGCCAAACTTTTGAAGTAATTGAGTTTCTAGTCAATTCGTGAATTACTTGCACATATTTTTTATAACTAAGTGAATTACCACCACTTATCACTATGCAAGTAATTGAATTACTTGGGTAGTTGGTTATATTTTTTAAAAGATTAGGTAATAATTTACATTAAGTTTTAAAAATTGAGTATTCACTATAATTTCTCTTTAATACGATTTATTCATTTTTAAATATAGTATTTTAAATTTTTGTATTAAATTTAACATAGACATTAGCACTTGTATGGGACCTCTAAGTTTCTAATTTGTATCGACGTGATTAAAACTTCTAAACAAAGTTGTGCAGTGCTTCAAAGTTAAAAGGAAAAATAAAATTAAAAAAAAAAAAACAATTATGGTGGGCCAAAATGGGCTTCTTGAGCCCAACCCAATGAAAAATTTTGAAAAATGCCACGTTTCCACTATTTGATTTAAAAAATGCTAATTTAAAAGAAAAGCTGCAGTCCATGTTGCTTTTTAATAGTGACTTTTTTTTTTTCTACAAATGAGAAAGATAAGAATGAAAAAATGGGCAACATAGTAATTTGATGATAAAAAAAAATGACATGATATGCAATAGTGATATAGGTTGTAAACTTAAATATAAAATGTGATATGAGATCAAATTTTCTCAAACCGCAACCCCCACTCTTCAACCGCACCGGGTTCCTCTGTGGCCCCGAACACGAGACAAAATGCTCTGATTTTAGGTTAATTAAGTCGAATTTCACATTTAATCTTTTACTTCTAAAATATCTCTAATTTGCCAAAGATCAATAACGTCACGTCACCTTTTTTTTTCCCTTAAAAATAGATGAAAATAAAACGTAGACATACTTTTGGCTAATAGCATATATTTTTGGGGGATTTTGAGAATGTCTCTCTTTTGGCCCAATGATAGTCTTTCTTTTTCTTTTTTTTTTTATACAAAGCACAATGATAATCTATACTCTACGTGTTGTTGCAGTTTTAATTTATACCCCAAAATTTACTTTACAAATATAAGTGAAAACAAAGAGAGCATGTCATTTAGAGCATAAATTATTAAGTGGCACAAAAAATGACCTTATTTTACAATTCCCTCGATATTTTTCTATTTATCCTAAAACTTTGAAAAGTATTATTATATATTGATGATTACCCTTTTATGCAATATAAAAAGGGAAACTACTACATTTTGAGTTCGTTGTTGTTTGTTAATTAATCTGTCGTTCTAAATGTTGTTTTACTTGTTTGTCCTATTAGTGTCGATTTATATCGTTGTAGTTCTTAATTGTGCTATACTATTTGGTTTCACTTTCATTATTTTTCCTTACAGTACAGCTATTATATATTTGTGTTATTGTTGAGATTTTTATTCTATTGCTTAATAAAATGTAGTTTATATACTCATTGTAGTTTGTAGTTTTTATTGTTGTTTTAAACTGTATTATCTTCCGTAAAACATTAAAAAAAATAAAAATTAAAAAAAAAAAGAAAAAAGAAAAAAGAAAACCTGTATTGTTGATTTTTGAATTATTGTCGTTTTCTCAGCTGTTGTCGCTTTCATTTAGTTGTCATTTGTTCTAACGTTTTTTTATCTTCTTTTTTGCTGTGGTTTTGCATTAGATTATGGGCCAGTTTGGCATTGCTTCTGGAGGCTGCTTTTAGATTATAAAAGAATCAAAATCACCTAGAGGCGTTTGGTAAACATGCTTCTTAAAGAAGCATGTAACCGTTTTTGCTTTTACGTAGTGTAATTTGAGAAGCAGGTTAAAGGCTGCTTTTCTGTAACCGAAACTGCTTCTCAATTTTAAATTACAAAAATATCCTTAATTTTTTAATCCATATTCAACTAACTAATTTTCTAAAATTATTTTTTCGTAATTTTACATATCCACAGCAATTCTAAAAATAAAATATCCAAACACCTTACATGCTTATAACTCCAGCAGTTTCTTTCTTCAGCACAGTTTGAAGCACTTTTTATATCAGCACAGCAATGCCAAACTGGCACTATGTTTTTGTATCTTGTCGATTTCATTACTTTACGTTTTTCTATTCCATCGCTTGTCTTTTTTATGTTGTTGTCATATTATTGTCGTTTTCCAAGTGTTTGTCGTTCTGTATTGCTGTCGTTTTTAAATTTATTTGTCGTTCTCATGACCTTATCGTTTTTATTTCCCTTTTTTTCTGCAGTATTAGCGTTATTCTGGCATTTCTTCTAATCACTGTCGCTTTCCCTCATTAGAGACTGTTGGATATGCTCAGTGATCGATAAATTGATTTCTATGGAGTATGGACGGTTATTGTCGTTTTCCAAGTGTTTGTCGTTTGGTATTGCTGTCGTTTTTAAATTTATTTGTCGTTCTCATGACCTTATCGTTTGTATTTCCCTTTTTTTTTTTTCTGCAGTATTAGCGTTAGACCATCTCCAATGCAAATGCTAATGTCAATGTCAAATTTGGCACTTAAAAATGTAAAAATGCCATATTTGATATTTGATCCTCCAATGTACAAATGCTATTTCAAATGCTATTTTGTTATTTTATTATTTTTTAGTTGCAAAAACCAATAAAAGTAGTTGATGCTAACCAATGGTAAATAAGACTACTATTAGTAATAATGACATCTTGGTAAGAAGTAACTTTTTTGAATAAAATATTAATTTTTAATTAAAGTGCTTAAAAGTTGACCAATCAATGATCTACTTCAAATGCCAAAATTTGGCATTATGCTATACTTGGTGCCAAATTTAGCACCATGTATAGCATTTGCCAAATTTAATGTCAAATTTGGCATTGCATTGGAGAATATTTTTTATGTCAAAATGCTAAATTTTAGTATTGGCACACAAATTTGGCATTGCATTGGAGATGCTCTTATGCTGGCATTTCTTCTAATCATTGTCGTTTTCCCTCATTAGAGACTGTTGGATATGCTCAGTGATCGATAAATTGATTTCTATGGACGGTTATTGTCGTCAAGTGTTTGTCGTTTTGTATTACTGTCGTTTTTAAATTTATTTGTCGGTCATGATTCCAAGTGTTTGTCGTTTTGTGTTACTGTCGTTTTTAAATTTATTTGTCGTTCTCATGACCTTATCGTTTTTATTTCCCTTTTTTCTGCAATATTAGCGTTATGGTGGCACTTCTTCTAAGCATTGTAGTTTTCCCTCATTAGAGACTGTTAGATATGCTCACTAATCCATAAATTGATTTCTATAGACCGTCATATATATATACTAGTTTTTGGACATAGCGCTATGCATGTGTTGATGTAATGTATTTATCCGATCTGCGTAAAAAAAATTTAACAACATGTAACAAAGAAGATAAAATAATTTTTTTAATAAATGATGTTTTTGTTAAGATTTTAATAAATAAATACACTTTTATAATTTTAACAAAATATATGAAGACTTTTATAATTTTGTAAAACACCATAAAATAAAAATGAAAGGGGCCAAATAAATTTATTTGTACCTAAAGAAAGTATACAACAATATATGTCAAAAGATAAAGAGAAAAAAAAAACTAAATCCAAATATGAAAAAAAAATTTGAGATTACTGCGGTAAAAAAAAATCGTTTAAATGATTGAAACAAAAAAAATTGAAAAAGTAAGAGAGAATAAGAATTAGCAAAAAAGTCTCTCAAAATTTGCTAAAAGGCCCTAAAAATTTGCTCAAAAGCCTTCCAAAGGAGCCCATTTTTGCAAAAAAAAAAAAATTCGAAAAGAAAAAAAAAACATTTGGGATGCACTCGTGGGGGGCACACGCACGTCCATTGGGCGCATGTAATACACGCGCCCTAGCAAAAAAAAATGAAAAAGATTATATTTTCGACCAAAACGCGCGTTTTGGCTAAGCAACTCACACTTATATTTATTAAGGATATTTTGGGCCTTTGCTCAAGAGTGTATTTGAAAAGATAGCTTTGAATTAAAACAAAATGGGAGAATTGCAAAATAAAATTATTCTTGATAACATTTAATAATCTATGTCTCAAGTGGTGTGCTTTCTTTATTTTCACTCTATATTTGTAGTATAAATTAAAAGTATAACATACACGGAGCATAGATTATCATGTGTCAAGGATTGGGCATTCTTCAAAATCTCTCAAACAAAATCCCATATGAAATAAGACAAAAGGTAGTGATAAGCCCATAATTTGCCACTTGGGCTTGTGAGTTGTGACGGCCCCAAGTGCGTAACATGTATGTGTATTGTATTTTTAAGTGAGGGATTTTGAGAAATTCTCTTTTGTTTTTTTTTGGTACATTGATAATCTATGCCCTATGTGTGTTGCATTTTTAATTTATGTCTCAAATTTTACAGTATAAATATAAAGTGTGAACAAAGAGAGCACACCACTTAGGGAATAGATTATTAATTGGCATTAAGAATTGCCTTATTTGTAATTCCGCCCTTTTAATTTATGACTCAAATTTATGCCTTATGTGTGTTGCACTATAGCACGCTATTTGGGATATAAATTATTAAGTAACATTATAAAAAGCTTTGTTTTGCAATTTTCCCTTATAACTAACCTTGCTTATAATAATTTATGTTTTGTTTATATTACATTTTTAAATGAGAAAATTACTGATGCTACTAGACCTCATATTCTCATATTTACAAAAATATTTGGATAAATTAGATATTCTCATTAATACTCCAAGTTTCCTTCATTAGATTATTGATTTTTACTATTATACTTTTACCCTCTTAATACTGATAAATTTGATTAAATTTTTGTTGCAAATAAAAATTTACTTATCTGAATGATATTTGTTTGATACTTCATCAAATATCGTTATTCCTAAATCTTTATGTCTATAAATTATGCATTCTAGCTGAAATGAAAATATTGACGTCCATTGTAATAATATATTTATCAGAAAATAGATAATTAATATATTTTTGAAACATATAAAAACTATACTTGATTTCATCAATTACCTAATGATGTAGACCTTTTTTAAGGATAACGTCAATTCTATTGTAGTTTATCACGCATAATATATTTCTCCAAATTTAAAATATTTGTGAAACCAATATTAATACCCATTGTTTCCCCTATGATGGTTGAAATATTATATTTATCAGAAACTACAAAATTTCTCTAAATAATGATTTTGGCAAGGATTTTAAGGAATTTTCTTTAAGTGGTTCTTTTCTAAATATTTTAATGTGATTTTTCAGAGAATAAATTAAATAATTTATTGATTTTTTTTCATATTTGAATTCAATTATAAACCTAATTTGATATCTGTATCATATTTCCCAATATAGATATCTATGTTCTTAATAGTAATTTTTAACTTCATAAATATATATGTTAAAACCCTAATTTTCAAAATAAATTTGTAAATATCTATTAGTTTAAGTATAGATATAATAATGACCTTTTTAAATTTATATACTTATTCTTGCATGTTTTTTTAATATTTGAAATATGTATTATTTTTTTTAAAAAAAATCTATTTAATATTAGTCTATTTTTATAATTCACTCTATTCTTACTCCATAGACTAGAAATTAAAAAAGCACATCAATAGAGAGGGTGAGTTGCAAAAATAAGCCAAAATTAAATGTGTCTTTTAAATAGTAGCCCATGTTTTAAATTATTAAAAAAATAGTCATTGTAAAAAATTGTGCAGCAAAAAAATGCCAAATAAATATTTACATATTTGTAAAAAGTATTTAATTAACACTCATTAAAATAAATGTGTTAACATTTTTTATAAATGTGTAAATATTTATTTGGTATTTTTTTGTTATAAATTGTTTTACAGTGATTTTTTTAATATTTTAAAACGTAAGCTATTTTTTAAAAGGGCCAGTTAAGCAATTAGTCATTTTAAAGATAAAGTTTGAAGGATTTAGCCATAGTTTCACGAAATTAGGGATTTAGCCATAAAATGTAATATTTTTGGTAAAATGGAACATATATACGTGTAAAAAATATAACATTAAATATAACGTTATATTTAATATTACATTTTTTACGCGTATATATGTTACATTTTATCAAAAATATTACATGTTATGGCTAAATTCTAAAAAATTACCCAAAAGTTTGGTTAAATGCCTAAAAAATACCTAAAAAACTCTTTTTAAAAAAACATAAAAAATAATTATTTCATAGGAACGTCTTTGTTGGGAACTTTTTAAAAAACCCACCGATGGAAACAGTTCTGGACCGTCAGATTTATTTTTGATTTATTTTTTTAAGATGCAGGACTCACAAAAAGGTAAATATGACGGTCCAGAACTGTTTCTTACCGATGGGTTTTTTAAAAAGTTCCCAACAAAGATTTCCCCTTATTTCCTACTATTTTTCTTTAAATTATTAAGATGACTCTTAAAATTTCCCCGATCGTTTATTCCTCACACCTTTTAACTTTGTAGCTCTGTTTCTTCGTATGTGATTTCGTTTTTTCCTTCCAGTTTCTCACTCTATTTCGGCTCTAGTTTGTTTTCTAATCTTTGATATTAAAGAACTTTGAGAGCGTTTCTCTTTCTCGCTTTTGTCCCTTTTTTTTTTTTTGTGTGGGTACTTTCTATTGGTATTCTTTGTAAACGTGTTGCTCTGTTTCGTTTTGGCAATTGACAGTTTGACACCTGCAAGGGTTTCACTAAACCCCTAATTTTCATTGGGGTTGTGGCAAAATGGTTCCTTTAGAGGGGTTTTTTTTTTTTTTTTTTTTTCCAAATGAATTTGGGTTTTGGAGAAATTGAAAATGTAAGACTGTTATTGGTGTGGAGAGATTGATGCAAGGGTTCTTACCCATTAATGCCTTTTCCTCTCATTTTCGCTCTATATATTAATTGTCCTAAGATTTATGTTAGCCAAATATTTCTTGAAAAGCATATATTTTATGAAATATATAATTCTGGAGGTTTTGGAATTCATACTAATGGGATAGCCTGTTCTTACTTAAGTTCTATTTTATGCTAGAAATTGGTGAGAACTAGAGAAAGTTAGTATTAAGAACCCCTCCAAAAAAAAAAGGTTTTTTTGTGTGGAAATTCTGATGGAAATGATGTGGAACAGGTTTCAATGCTTGACCAGTAACAAGTACCATTAGTATCAAGAATTTTGGACGTTTTTCAAGATGAGTGCTTGCAAGTAAGATCGAGTGGTTCCAATTCGGAGAAAAAAAAAAAATTTGTCACAACTGAGGTAAACTTGCCTAACGTTAATGTACTTTTTGTGTTGATGTTGTTGTTATTGTGTTTTTTTCAGTGGTGGTTGGTACTTTTGATTCATTTTTGTCTGTTATTCTTTTGTGCCTCTTGGTCATTTTATCAAAGTTTATAGTAGTATTCAAGTTTGTTCATTTGTGTGTGTGATATTTCGTAAATAGTGATTTGCTCATATGATTTTTCAAGTGTTTTATATGGATTTTGGAACTCCAATTCTACAGTGATCAATGAACTAGGAGAGTTTTACGGTTCTCCTCGTGAGAGGGCTTTATCTTCTTAACCATGGAGTATTAAAAATAAAATAAAAAAACCTTGTTTTCTAAATTTCAGTTGGTTGATATGGCAACGAAAAGAGTAAAGCCAAACGTTCCAACAAAGACTGATTGCGTTAATGCTATGGCTCGTGTGGATCGAATTTCAATGTTACCTGAGCCTATCTTCCATCACATCCTCTCTTTTGTTCCCACCATTGATGTCATTCGCATGAGCTGTCTTTCCAAGCGTTGGAGACGCGTGTGGTATTCTATTCCCATCTTGGATTTCTCGGATGCTGATTTCGGAGAGTACTTTCCTTCGCGCGGGCGCGAAGGATTCTACAAATTCCTCGAGAATTGTTTGGAACACCGTGAGGCATGTATGCGCTATATGTCTGATTCCGCTGTGACTAGACTTAGGCTCGACATTAATTTCTATGGAGGCAGTGCTGCCGATGCCCTAGATAAGTGGTTAGCATTTGCCATTCAAAGTAACGTTGAGGAACTCGATCTTGGTGCCAAACCATTGAGATGGCGCGGATACTATGCCGTACCTGAAGCAGTTCTAATTGCGAGGTCATTGAGTGTCTTGAAGTTGCATCTTTTGGATTTGGATGGTTCATTTTCAACTATTCGTCTTCCGAATTTGAAATATTTGGAGTTGAATGTTGTCAAGTTGCGCGATATAGTTCTGCATAGTATTCTATCAGGAAGCCCGTCCCTTGAGAGATTTCTCTTGAGCGAATCTACTAATTTGTCAAATCCTCGAATTTCAAGCTCAAGCCTCAAGTTCTTGAAATTTAGTGGTGTTCGTGGTTGTCAAACAATCCATGTTGAAGCCATAAATCTCCAGTCATTCGTGTATGGTGGTGATTGTAGAGTCATCAATCTCTCTGCATGTCCAGAAGTTAGAAATCTGTCACTGCTTCATAATTTTCTCGACAACAAGTCGCTAGAAGACCTGATTTTGGGGCTTCCTCTCCTTGAGAATCTGAGTTTAAGCTATTGCTATGAGCTTAAACACATCCGAATTTGTGGCCAGAACCTAAAGAGTATTAGACTTGAATGGACTTACAATGCAACAGAAGTGGGGGCAACAATTGAGGCTCCAAATCTAGTTTCATTTTGCTACAAGGGTGACACAAAGTTTCGCTTATCCGTGAAAACACCGACGCATCAATTGAGTGGCAAGTTCAAAATTCAGTCGCTCTCTGAAACCGCCAACAAGGACTTAAAATATATCAACTTAATAACTTTTCTTACAAATATCAATATCTCCTGGAAGTGTTTAGAGCTGCATGTTTTCTCAGAAGAGGTATGTAATACACAAATACTATGAACTAATTCTTGTTTAGCTTGAGTTGTTATTAGTTTAATAACATTTTCTTTCGGAACTATTGACTGCACTTAATTTGTTCAGAGTTGAATGTCATCTTGTGATTGCGCTAACTTTACGGTTTGTTTTGTATCTTCTTCTTATTATTATTATGAATAGGATCTCATCGTTCCAGAGAATTTGAGAAAGATTTGTCATTCGCCATGTCCCGACCTAAAGCATCTCAAGGTTAAGACTGCTCTGAAATCGGGTAAAATATCTGACTTGAAAGATGCCTTATACTGGATTTCACCGTCTCTACAAACTTTAACTGTAGAGCCAGAAATTGAAATTCCTTAAGTTTAGTTTAATGTAGTATGATTTTGCAAGGCGATCGAACCTGATCAGTTACGGTAAGGCGTTTGGGATTGGTATTAATATTTTGCATATACTGTTCGAGCAAGTCTTTTTGTATTGAGATACGTGTTTTGTGGAGATGAACTTTGGAATATATATATACATACATATCACTGAAACTTTAATTGGCAAGAGTTATGTAATAACTCTTATTTATATTCTACGACTGTTTCTTGTTTCACATGATAACTTCAATTGATATGATATTAGGTTGTCCAAATTCTGATCTGATATATACTCCCTTTTGTCTAGTATGGTTCTTATAATTTTGGAGATGGATGTTGCAAAAGTAGTTAGGGCAAGCATAGTAGTTGACATCTTAATAATAACCTCTCTATGAATCTTATTTTTGTTATCCATAGCCTTTTTTTTTTCTTTTTTTTTTTGTTTTTTGTTTTTTTTTTATTGTTGTTCAATTAATTAATTAGGTCCAACATGAGCGAATTATGTGGTGGAATTTTTATTTATTTATTTTTGTATTGAAACGTTGAGATTACTTGTAGGGGTGATTTATTTATTTGAATGAAGCTGGCGAGCATCCTTATAAGCAATGAAATCATGATCATCTCTTCATTATCAGTTTTTTATATAAAGGGAAAAAAATAAATACCCCCTCATCTTTGTTCTATCATGCTTAAAACACTCTTTTGTTTAAAAGTTTAAAACACTACAATCTTTCCCCTGATTTGTTGAAAGTATCAAAATTAACCCCTTTAATCATGATGCGTCATCCAAACAATTAAAATTTGGCCACTAAACTTTTTTTAAAAATTTCACTTATACCTCTATTTTGATAAATCTTTATCACATAAACTTAATTTCAATTTTAATAAAGACCTAAATAAACTTTTTTTTTTTAAGGATTTAACAAATTTTTAGCTAATTTTTTAAGAATTAACCATAATTTCATAAAATTAAAGATTTAGCTATAACATACATGTAAATGTTATATGTATGTTATGGTTAAATCATTAATTTTGACTTTATAGAGAGGGCTAAATCCTTTAAATTTTACTTTTAAAATGACTAATTTCTTACCTGGACCTTCTAAATTATTTTATGAAAAAAATTAAATCTTAACAATCTCAAATTAAATCCCTTTGACAAATCGTGACCCAACAAAAATCAAATCCATAAAATCCTAAATATATGTCTCTCTGCTTTGTTTCTCTAAACACATATATAACAATTGGGTCAAAATTGTATGAATCGTATACCTCAAGAAATATTAAAGACTATGAATGCTTCTAGCAAAATTAAATAAAAATAACTGAGCCAAAACAAGATCTTAGACAAGCGAACACAGACAATAATTACTGTAATATATATATTATATATATATATTTGAGTGTAAAATTTTACACAAATATTAAGACAAAAGCTAAAAGAAAAAAGAGTTTTTTAGACATTTAACCAATGGGTAATCTTTTAGAATTTAACCATGGTTTTACAAAATTATGAATTTAGTCATAACATGTAATATTTTATGTAATATGTAATATATATAAGTGTAAAAAGTATAACATTAAATGTAACATTTAGCTTTTAAATTTTACTAAGACTCTAGATAAAAAAAAAAAAAAAAGGTCCAATGATTAAAATTTGGGGTATTCCATTATTTTTTCCTAAATAAAATTTCGGGTACTCCATTATTTTTTGGGCTATTAACATATATAGTCAGTTTACAATCTAATATTACATATTTGTTCAAAGATTATAACTTATTTCATTTTTAGTCAACCTATTTTTTGTTAAGACAATAATACCCCTAAAAGTAACAAACCATGTTTTTAAACCCGGTTTGTCAATAAGATCCAAAAGCAAAACTAATTATATATATATAACCACATATAAATACACGTTTAATAAGTCAAACCGTGTAACAAACAAGCGGAAAAAAAATCCTTTTATTTTGAAACTCAAACAGTTTATCAAAATTCAAACAAACAATCACACCTTTCAACTTTTCTCTTTTGTTTTTCAAAAAGAATAAATTATATGTCAAAATGTTTCTCATCCAAATTTCATACTAGAAAACCTCTAGCTCAATCATCTTTAATATAAAAAATATAAAACCTATATACGATATTAAAAATAAAATATGATATTAGAAATGAAAATGGAAAAACCATATCTAGCTCCACCATCCTCAATATTAAAAATGTAATACATATATACGATATTAAAATTGTAATATGATAGTAGAAAGGAAAATTGAAAACATATGTAAGATATTAAATATATAATATATGATATGATATTAGAATTTTTTTTTTATAGATTTTAAAATACCATATAAAAAATGAAATAAACAATTGAGAAAACTAATGTCAGTCATCTTGCACGAATAATTTTTTTTGTTGTTAATTGGCATAACCTTTACCAATAATAAAAAAAAAAAGAAACAGAAGCAAAATAACGTAGATAAAACTTCAACAAAGGAAAAACAAAAAGACAAAAAGAGAAAAATTGATAATACCTAATCCTCGTGCAGCAAGCCACAAAAGCAAAGGGTGGGAGAATATGAAAAGTGATTGCTTAAGCCATCGGGTTCACAAAATTGAGAGAATAAAGACAAGAAGAAAGAGAGTTAGGCATATCGACGTAGGTGAGAAAAAACCATGGTGACTTCTAAAAAGGAGAGCAGAAAGACTGATGTATATTTGACTTTAAAATATTTAAAACAGAATTAAGATTAGTCTAATATTTGGCTTTCATATATTTATAAACACGTAGCAAAAAAAAAAAAACCAAAAGTAACAGTAGTTAATATCTTCTTAAAATTAGGAAACAGTCAATAAAAATAAAAAAGATATGATTGGACTAACAAAATGCTCCAAAAAAAAGTTCATAATTTTGATTGAAAACGTTTCACAAATAATTGATTCCATAAATCGAGGAAATAAGTTAGCTTATATGTTTAAAAAAATGTAATTAAAAAAAAAAGAATATTCTACAAAGGGTTAAATCTGGACTGGCAGACTCCTTCTTCACGCTTCTTGAATACAGCCCTTTGTTTATGTTTAGAATAATACTTATATATGTTATATAATTTGATATTAATTTTTAATTACATATTGTATTATATTTTTAATATAGTCGTCAATTTCGGATTGACATTTTCACTAGCAGCCAATGAAAAATGAAATTGTCTCATTTTCAATATATAGAATTAAATATTATATTCAATTTTATTAAATATGTAATATTGAATATCATAGTAAAATTGAATAGGATTGTTGTTGATATGCATGTGTAAAGTTTATGACTCGTAGGCTAAGTTGCATCCAAATAAGAATTGACAAAATAAAAAGATAAAAGGTAGCACATACTCTCTATCCGCATTCCACACGTCAACATCTTCTAAAAATTAGGAGTCGTCCTAAAAAAGAGCAATTACAACCTTAATAACATATATATTTCTTTTAAAAAAATTTAAGGATATCAAATTTTGAATTAAGAAAGGAAAATAACAGTTAAAATGCACGTTTTTTCACATCAAACTTCAAATTAAATTAATTAAGTATTAATTCATTTAATCAATTGATTCCCCAATTTTAGGGAATTAAATAAAAAAAAATCATACAATCGGTTTAAGAATCCGAGTCTACACCAGATCTACAAACCGGGTTACCACTAAGGGGTTAAATGGTCTCCTTAATTATGCCACATAAGCATAATGAACTATTGTAATAATACTTATATTTAGTGAATAAATGTGTAATATATGACTATAAAAGAGCAATTACAACCTTAATAACATATATATTTCTTTTAAAAAAATTTAAGGATATCAAATTTTGAATTAAGAAAGGAAAATAACAGTTAAAATGCACGTTTTTTCACATCAAACTTCAAATTAAATTAATTAAGTATTAATTCATTTAATCAATTGATTCCCCAATTTTAGGGAATTAAATAAAAAAAAAATCATACAATCGGTTTAAGAATCCGAGTCTACACCAGATCTACAAACCGGGTTACCACTAAGGGGTTAAATGGTCTCCTTAATTATGCCACATAAGCATAATGAACTATTGTAATAATACTTATATTTAGTGAATAAATGTGTAATATATGACTATAAATAGAATGATTATGTAAAAACTTCTTATTTTTTTCCTAAATAAAATTTGTGGGTCAGGGTATAAAGTCTTAACCTGTTCCCCCTCCTCCTCCCGGTCTCTCCCACTCGTCTTGTGTGTTCATGTGTCGCTCGCTCCCACCGTGCGCAAGGCCCGCAACCCCTACCGTGAAGCGTAGCTCTACAAGCCGCCACGAAGCAGCGCCGGAGTCACTCTGCCACACGCGAAGCTAGCTTCGCTGCCAACCACCCAAGTGAGGCTCTTCAGCCGCTGCCCGCGTCGGCGTCGCCGGCCTCGAGTTGAGCCGTAAATCGCTGTCTCGGGCCGCCGTGAGTAATGATTTTCCGTTCTATATTCCTTCGTGAGCACTGCTGTGAAATGGGGGCATCGTTATCGCGACTCTGATTCTTTCGTCTCCGAGCTCCGCCCGAGACTGCTATTCCTCTCGAATCTGTAAGTTTCTTAATGTTAATTTACGAAATCCGTTTGGGGCTTTGAATTGCATAACCTTATTCAAGGTTGATTGCTTTTAGGGTCTGGAGTTGAAACTGCGAATGTGAAATTGGTTTTAACTCTTATATATGTGTACAGACCAGATCGATTCTTGCTTTTTCTTGTTCCATTCTTGTTGACTGTTGCTATGGCTATGGCGACGAGAAGGGTAAGAGGACGGGAGGGAAAAGAGGAAGCGCGTGATTCAAATACTATTGTGGCTTTCGACAGAATTTCGAAACTTCCTGATCGTGTCATACATCGCATCCTCTCGTTTGTTCCGACCGTCTATGCCGTCCGGATGAGCATCCTTTCGAGGCGTTGGAGACGGATGTGGTATTCCGTCCCTGCTCTCCGATTCTCGGATTCCGACGGCTTCCATTGCCGGGATTCGTTCGACATGTTTGTAGAGCATTGCTTGATTCACCGTAGCGTTACTACGCGCTACATTTCTGACTCGGTTGTCACTAGTTTTAAGCTCGAAATTATTTACTCCCCTGATGTTGAGAGGCCTGAGGTGAATAGATGGTCGAAATCTCCGATCATGCGAAACGTTGAAGAGTTGGATATTTGTGCTTCACGACATCGTAAGGATTTTTTTATAGTTTGCAATAAATACAGGCCTTCCGTGGTGCTGAATGGAAGATCTTTGAGTATTGTAAAGTTGGGGGGTGTGAAGTTGGATGATTCTTGTTCGATGAACCTTCCGTCTTTGAAATCCCTATGCTTAGACGATGTTACATTTGATAACGATGTCAATGACACGCTACGCAATCTAATGATTGGATGCCCTTCGCTTGAGAAGTTTGTCTTTAAGGTTCCTCGTGCATCGTATTTTGTCGAGATTAAAATTTCAAGTTCAAGCCTCAAGCTCTTGGAGATTGAAACCGGAATTCAAACAGTTGACATTGATGCTTTGAATCTTCAATCTTTGGTAGTGCAATCTTTTGGTTGTTCACAAATATGTTTTTCTTCATGTACAGCAATAAGAGATCTCTCGCTGTGCGGTCTTCGCAATGGTAACAGCCCGAATTTTGCCGAGCAGATTTGTAAGCTTACTTGCCTTGAGAATCTGACTTTGGAGACATTCGGAGTGCCTGACCACATCGACGTAGTTAGTCCAACTCTAAAACGTTTTTCTTTGACAAAGCATTACGGGAAGGAATTGACGGTGACCACTGAAACTCCAAATCTAGTTTCTTTCAAATATCAAGGTGATATGGGGTTTAGCATCACTATTGCCACACCAAATCCTCGATTGAGTGGAAGTTTCTCAATTTGGCGTACACACGGCGAGAAATATGACACTGATGACTGGTTTACGAAGCTGATAACTTTCTTTTCAAATATCAATTGTTTGTGGAATAGTCTCAGCATATGTTTCCGCGAGGAGAAGGTATGAACAAATGCATAATACACACTCAGGTTCTTATAGTTATCTTTTGTTACATTCTTTGATTATGATCCCAATCAATTTTACTAATAATCGCTACATGTATATTCGCTGTGAAGGCTCTTATCATTCCAGAAAGGATAAGGAAAACTTGCCATCCTCCATTGCCTAACCTGAAGCATTTGAAGGTTACCATTCTTTTCAACTTGACAAGAAAATCTGAGTTGAGAAAGGCCTTAGAATGGCTTTCACCTTCCCTCGAAACATTATCTATTTAAGGAAAAGTGAAAGATTCGCTGCTGAACCGAAGCTCTCTACGTTTCTTGGATTGTGTCAGATATGAATCACCGTTGTAACTTGTGCTGTGATATATCTTTAGTGCAAGCTTGAGAGATTGCAACACTACATGTATCACTGTTTTCTATAACTTGCTTTAAACGCAAGAAACCAGTCTAATACAATGCTAGCCTAAGAATCATTTGATGTTGGATACATGATGGTTTGGTTCATCTCTAGTGAAGAGAATTGTATATTTCTATACAGTTTCCTTGTTTTATATCTGCGCATTCGTGCACCTCGAACATGATCATACTTCCTCGCTTTTTTGGTGGGAAATGTGGTCTCTGAGCAGCTTCACTCCAAGCCAACCAAACAAGATCACTAGTTGTTTTAAGAAACAATGATCTAGTTAATTTGTTCTTTCTTTTTATAAGCATATCGATCTAGAAGTTTTTTTTGTTTTTTGTTTTTTTTTTCAAACCAGGCCTATGTACTACTCATCAGTCATCGCGAACCAGCCAAGAGTTCCGAGATAAAACGACAATTCCAACACCTTATTCGACAAAAAATAGATAGTCTTAACTGTCCAACGTTCTATTGAGGACAAGGTAATGAACAAATATATGGTACTCTCTCAGGTTAATCATCTTACTGTTCCACTTTTGTGAACCTGTGTGGTTAATTTAAGTTACGTGCTCATATTTTAGTACAAAGTCTTGATCATTTGTGTATATTTTGTGAAGCCTCTTATTGTTCCAAAAAATTAGTAATATGTATCTTTTTTTTTTAGATATTTAGAAATTATAAATATGCACGCATAGGTTTGGTTGGTTTCTACAGATTGAAAAATGGACAAACCGCTAACCAAACCAAATCAAAACCATATGAATTGAATTGGTTTTCGGTTTGAACATTTAACGAATTACATGAGCACTCTATAAAATTACACCTCAATCATCTCAAATTAATGTAAAAAAAAAAAAAAATCATATATTCAATTGAAAGAAAATATAATCAATACGGAAGAGTGGATAAAAGAAAAGATTTATGCCACAACCTCGATGGATTTTCTATCAACAAAAGCACAAAACAACAACAACAACAACAACAACAACAACAACCGGACAATGTTTTATACTTTTGAGAATGTAAGGGGGTGAAAACATAATTAATACAGAATATAGGGGTCAAATTAAAAAGTATATATGCATACTTTCCTTTAGATTTTCCCGAACCCGTAAAGACGCTTTACCTATTTTATTTACCTTATAGCGACTCTGATTCTTTCGTCTCCGAGCTCCGCCGAGACACTGTTATATTTCTCTCAACTCTGTAAGTTTCTATTTGATTTGTGGTTATTCATGAATGGAATTGCATGATTTTATTCAAAGGTTGAGGGGTTTTATAATCTGGAACTGAAACTGGGAATGTGAGATTGGTTTAACCTCTCGTCTCTAGTTTTACCAATGGTTTACGTATTTAGTTTGTGATAATCTCCACCTTTTGCTCTCAAAATATTTGAGTACGGTTTTGATTTATTTATTTGTCACATTCGCATTTGTTTTGTGGTTAGATCGATTTCTTACGGTTATGGCAACAACAATAAGCGTTAAAGCATGGGAGGAAAAAGAGGAAGCGCGTAATTCAAATTCAAAT
This sequence comes from Boehmeria nivea var. tenacissima, assembly GCA_018132145.1. Classification (NCBI taxonomy): domain Eukaryota; kingdom Viridiplantae; phylum Streptophyta; class Magnoliopsida; order Rosales; family Urticaceae; genus Boehmeria; species Boehmeria nivea. The sequence goes on along the minus strand of CM030875.1, from coordinate 14,074,650 downwards.
TCTACTGTGTCTGTGGCTGTGGACAGAATTTCAAACCTACCTGATCCTATCATACATCACATCCTCTCGTTTGTTCCGACCGTCGATGCCGTTCGGATGAGCCTCCTTTCCAGGCGCTGGAGAGGGATGTGGTATTCCGTCCCCACTCTGCGATTCTCCTATTCTGACGGCTTCCGTAGCCGGGATTCGTTCGACATGTTTGTAGAGCATTGCTTGATTCGCCGCACTGCTGCTGTGCGCTACATTGCCGATTCGGCAGTGAGTAGTTTCAAGCTCGAAGTTAGTTACTCCCCTGAGGCTGACAGGCCCGAGGTGAATAGGTGGTCGAAATCTCCAATCATTCAGAACATTAAAGAATTGGATATTCGTGCTTTTATGGATCGTAAGGATCGTTCAAGCTTCAATAATTACAAGCCTTGCGTGGCGCTGAATGGAAGATCTTTGAGTGTTGTAAAGTTGAAGGATGTGAAGTTGGTAGATTCGTGTTCGATGAATCTTCCGTCTTTGAAATCACTGTGCTTAGAGTTTGTTACATTTGATACCGATGTCAATGACATGCTACGTAATCTAATGACTGGATGCCCTTCCCTTGAAAAGTTTGTCTTAAAGGTTCGTCATGAACTTCGTTGTCCCGAGATTATAATTTCGAGCTCAAGCCTCAAGTTCATGGAGATTGAAACTGGATTTAAAACCGTTGACATTGACGCTTTGAATCTTCAATCTTTGGCATTGCATCTTTATCGTCCTGCCAAAAAAGGGTTCTCTTCATGTGCAGCAATTAGAGATCTCTCACTGTCTGGTCTTCACAACGGTAACAATAAGTATTTTGAAGATCAGATTTCTAAGCTTACTTGCCTTGAGAATCTGACTTTGACAATATATAGAGCGCTTGACCACATTAACATAGTTAGTCCAACTCTAAAATGTTTTTCTTTGACAAAGTATAACAGAGAGGAATTGGAGGTGACCACTGAAACTCCAAATCTTGTTTCCTTTAAATATAAAGGCGATACGGGGTTTGGCATCGCCATGGCGACGCCGAATCCTCAATTGAGTGGAAGTTTTTCATATTGTTGTCCGTACCGCAAGAAATATGACACTGATAATTGGTATACAAATCTGATAAATTTCTTTTCAAATATCAATTCTTTGTGGAACAGTCTCAGCATATGTTTTACTCAGGAAAAGGTATGAACATTGCCTTGAATTGTTCTACTTTCTCTACACTTTGTGGTTATTTTATGTAATCAATTTTACTAATAATTGCTTTTTTTTTTTTTTTTTTTTTTTTGTATATTTGCTGTGAAGGCTCTTATTATACCGGAAAAGATGAGGAGAACTTGCCGTCCTCCATGGCCTCATTTAAAGCATTTGAAGGTTAAAATTGTGTTGGACTTGGACTTAACGAGAAAATCTGAGCTGAGAAAGGCCTTGGAGTGGCTTTCACCTTCCCTTGAAACATTATCTATTGAGAAAAAGTGAAAGACTTGGTTACGCATTGGCTTTCTTCTACAACCAAAGCTCTGTACATTTGTTAGATTAAGGATAAGTTTTTGAGTTCAATTAGGATATTTTTCTTTTCAAGTTATATTTAGTCTTAGGTTGTGTCTATAATTCATTCAACCACTTTTGCAATTATGTCAATAACTTTTTTCTCACTGCTTTCGTTTATTCGTCTTCTTCTTCTTCTTCTTTATTCCCTCTTTTATCTCTAAAAGCTTAATGAAATCACTAGTTCCGTTATTATATTCTTCTCAATTTTGTCAATTTATCATTTTAAGTTTTTTAATTGAACAAAAAAAATATACCTTAATATGATTTTCCGTTGATCAAAATATATATTTTTTATTTCAAAAATGACAACTTACTTTAGGTTCTGTTAAATTGTACAAACAAAAGAAGAAAAAAAATACAATCGCAAAATGAAAAATTTTATATGCACTTTTTAACGAAATCCAATAATGTATATTTTTTTTGTTCAATTGAAAAAATATAAAAAATAAATTTATATATGCAAACTCATAGTATAAATATAAAATTTTATTAAGACACATAAAATATTTATGGTATTTACTCTTGTTTATATAATTATTTAAACTTTATTTTTTCTTTTGGTGTTGCGACTAAACATGTTATTTTAAAGCTTTTAGTGTCGTTTTTTCTGAAAAAGTGTCATTTTAAAATCTGTTGTCTTTTTTCCCACATGATATCGTTTTTAGAGTCTGACTTCATGTTCGAACTCATTTACCAGACAACCCTTTAGTTTCTGTCTTTCTGACCTTTTCCTGATGTGTCGTTTTTCCTCTAACCTGTCGTTTTCAATTATGCTGTCGTTTTTACCAGATATGTTGCTTTTATTATATAATCTGCCGTTTTTATTATAATCTGACCTTTTACCAGTTCTATTGTTTTTATTATAATCTGTCGTTTTTACTATCATCCTCCCCTAAGCGATGGTTTTAAATAATGATGTCTTTTTTTTTTTTTTTAAATTAAAAAAGACTTAATGTCGTTTCATATTGTTTTGTCGTTTTTTTTTTGTGCCACGCAAAATTTTCTCCATTCAATTACATCAAATGGTTAATTAAATCATATTTAGAAATTTCTAAATCCATGTATCATCAAAGCCAAATTAACAATGCAAAACCATAATTATCATACCGATGATATCAGTTACGGACATATATCTGTTGTGCTCCATATTTGATATATCTTTTTTTGTTTTTCTTTATTGCAACATGATGTACAGGCTTAAGCCCTTAATCGAATTTACTTCTCGTTTCAATGTCGGATTCAGGTTTATTTGTCCATTATAACAAAATTTGTTGTATCTGGTTTTTGTATCTATTTTTAATGGAATTTTTCTTAAAAAAATAAAAAATAAAAAATTTGTTTACTCTTCCAAAATTTTAAGAAAAATAGTCATTTTTAAAAAGTTATCACAGTTTCAAAACTTTAATAAAATAGACATTTTAGAAATATATTACTTGAATGACTATTTACTTAACTTATTTTTACCGTAGAGTGATAATGTTGTACATGTTTGTCATTTTTTAGAATAGAAGGGGTGGAACCGTGATTTAGTTAGAATATACGGGTGAAATCGGCGGTGTTTATTTGCCTATAGATTTGAGTCCAGAGTCCAAAAGAAGCAACGCATTTTGCGTCGTCGTCGTTCGATCGTCTCCGAGCTCTGCTCTGCTATGCTTAGTGAGATCGACCCAAACAGACCAAGTAAGTTTTTAATGCTATTTCTCTGATTTCTCTATTTCAAGTTCCTATCTTTTCCATTGTAGCTCATTTTTGCTTCTTTCTTCTTTGGGTTAAATGGAGTTTTAAATTTGAAACTCACTGGGATTATAGGGCTTTGGTTTCTGGTGATTCCTTAGTGCAGTTTTATAGCTTTATTTAAAGGTTCAATAGCTTTCGAATCTGGAATTTAAAACTGATTATGTGAAATTGGTTTTCCTCTATTTGAAAATATTTTGTCTTTGGGTAAAAAGGAAATTGAAATTACAGAGATTTAGAGAAGATAAGATAACAGCGAAGCCAAAAAAATAATAATAATAATTGGGAGAGATATTATACTGTTCTTCTCTCTCTTTTTTTTTTTTGTTTTTCCCTTTTTTTTTTTTCGCTCAATTTCAGGCAGAAGTTGGATGAACGAATTCGAAAATGAGTAAAATACTCTGACATAAATAGGTTTAACGAGAAATTTCATGTTATATGTTGCAGGTGACTGATCATATTTTTCTGGTTTTATATGTGTAAATGACTAAATTAGACCTTGTTCGAGAGGCATTTTTATTTAGAGATTACATATCAATTTAACTGGGTAATCAATGTTATACCATAGTGATTTGAAAAATACATAAATAGAAGTTGATATGCCATGATAATCAGGATAAGATGGTTCGTAGATCAACAGACCTCCAAAGGTGTAATGAGCTTCATTAGTCTCTTAGATTAAGCAATCTATTGCTAGCTAGGTTGTGTGTGTTTGATTATACTCTATATATGGATTTTCATTTTCCTATGTGAGCCTCAAATTGTGTCTATGATAATCATCCACCTTAGTTTCCACAAATTTTTTTAGGGGTTTGAAAAGAGTCGCATATTTGTTTTGTAGCCAGATCGTTTCTTGTCTCTCTTCTTCCACTCATTTGTTATGGAACAGAAAAGGGTAAAAACGTGCGAGGGAAAAGAGGAAGCAGGTAATTCAAATAGTACTGTGGCTGCTGACAGAATTTCAAACCTACCCGATCCTATCATACATCACATCCTCTCTCTTGTTCCCACCGTCTATGCCATTCGCATGAGCATCCTTTCCAAACGTTGGAGACGGATGTGGTATTCAATCCCTACACTGCAATTCTCCGAGTCCGAGGGCTTCCGCACGCGGGAATCGTTCGACATGTTTGTAGAGCAATGCTTGATTCACCGTACCGTTGCTATGCGCTACATTGCTGATTCGGTTGTGACTAGTTTCAAGCTCGATGTCACTTACTCCCCTTACATTGACAGGCCCGCTGTGAATAGGTGGTCGAAATCTCCAATCATTGAAAACACTGTTCAAGAATTGAGGATTTTTGCACATCCAAAACATACAGGTGGTTTAGGCGACAATAATTACATGCCTTCTGTGGCATTGAATGGAAGATCTTTACATACTATAAAGTTGACGGGTGTGAAGTTGGATGATTATTGTTCGATGGATCTTCCTTCTTTGAAATCACTATGCTTAGACTTAGTTACATTTGATTACGATGTCAATGACACACTACACGATATAATGATTGCATGCCCTTCCCTTGAGAAATTTTCCTTTTTAGATTATTGGACCAACTTTGGCAAGATGAAAATTTCAAGTTCAAGCCTCAAGTTCTTGGATATTGAAACTGGATGCAAAAGAGTTCACATTGACGCTTCAAATCTTCAATCTTTGGTAGTCGATTCATCTGGTAGAGTCCAAATTAATTTTTCTTCATGTACGGCAATCAGAGATCTCTGTCTACCTGGTTATTTCAAGGATAACAACCAGAATCTTGAAGATCAGATTTCTAAGCTTACTCAACTTGAGAATCTGACTTTGAATATACACAGAAAGTTTAAAGACATCCGCATCTCTAGTCCGACTCTCAAATTTTTTTATTTGACAAAGTTGGAAAAAGAAATATTGAATGTCACCACTGAAACTCCAAATCTGGTTTCTTTCAAGTATGAAGGCACTATGGATCTTAGCATCAACATGAAGACACCGAATCCTAAATTACGTGGAAGTTTCTCAATTTGTGACTCTGACAACTGTTTAATAGACTATTGGTATGCCAAGCTGATGACTTTTCTTTCAAATATCAATTGTTTGTGGAACAGTCTCAGCCTATGTTTTGATGAGGAGAAGGTATGATTATGAACGAATACATTCCTTAATTATTTCCAGTGTGCCACTTCTCTAACTTTGTGGTTATCTTATGTTACATTCTTTGATTATGGCCCTGTTCACTTTTACTAATAATCGTTATTTGCATATTCGCTGTGAAGGATCTTATAGTTCCGAAAAAGATGAGGAGAACACGGCGTCCGCTATGGCCTAACCTAAAGCATTTGAAGGTTACAGTTGCATCGGACTTGACGAGAAAATCTGAGTTGAGAAAGGTCTTTGAATGGCTTTCACCTTCCCTCGAAACGCTATCTATTGAGAAAAAGTGAAAGATTTCGTTGCTAACTTGTTATCAGTAGTTGACTTTCACATCACGACTGGGCAGAAGCTCAGCTGGGGTGGTTGTGCCAAAATCAAGTAACATGTACCGTGATTTGTCTTTGCGAGCAAGCTTGAGAGATTGCAAAACATGTATTACTGTTTTATGTTACTTGCTTTAAACACAAGTAACTAATCTAATACAATGCTAGCCTTAGTCTCATTTTAATGTTGGATATATGACATTATGATGATTTGGATGATCTCTGCTGAAAGTAATTGTATATTTGTGGCCAGTTTTCTTTTTTTGTTCCATACATTGAGTTGTATAGTTGGACACAGTGCAATTCGAATATCATCTTAATTCCTCACTTTTGGCGGGAAAATGTGGTCTCTAAGCCGCTTCACTCCAAGCAAGCAAACAAGGTTGACCGGTGGTTTCAACTTTCACGAAACAATATTATAGTATATTTTTATTTTCTTTCGATCAATAAAAAGTGCTTAATATCGACCCAGATATTTATCAATCAGGCCTTTGTACAACGCATAACGGAACTAAGACCATCTCCAATGCTAATGCCAATGCCAATGTTAAATTTGGCACCAAAAAGTGAAAAAATACCAAATATAGCATTGGCATTCAATTTTTACTCCAATGCACTCAATTAGCATTATCAATGCTAAATACTATTTTATTATTTTTTAGGTGTAGAAATCAAAAAAAGTCAATTAATAGTATTAAGCAATTATTACTTTGTTGGAAGTTGTGTGCTTTTTGAATATTTAATTATTAAAAGTATATGCTAAAATTTGGCATTATGCCAAACTTGGTGCCAAATTTGGCACTTAATTTGGCATTTGCCAAATTTGGCACTAAAAATGGCATTGGGTTGGAGGATGTATTTTTCTCTCAAATGCTAAATTTTAGCATTGGCACATCTTTTTAGCATTGCATTGGAGATGCTCTAACAAAGGCCAAGAGTTGCTAGATAAAACTACAACCCCACTTTATACGACAAAAAATAGAAATGCCTACCAACCTTATGGTTATTTGGATTCCAATCCTAATAAATAAATAAAAATTGTTTAAACTATGTTTCTATCCAAGTAGAGGGATCAAAATGCAACAACTCCTAAGTACACGAGTCACGAGGTATTTCTAAAATTCACCAATTTTTTTAATCAACGAAACTTAGATTTATATTTGTTAGAGTACTTTGCACTGATGACCCTTGAATTAAACGAAGTGTGGCAAGTTACACTCTAAACTTTTTAGTTTTTGCAATTTGCACCTGAAGTCACAAAATTTGACAAATTTATACAAATTGATAACACACATCCAATCTGTGACACCAATACTAGCAAAAAAATAAAATAAAAATTGAAGAAACAATGATGGTATATTCATCCCAGGTGAAAGACAACATCAAATCATTGTGCATTAATAAACAGGAAAAAGAAAATCATTGTGATCAAGCTTCTAAAAGATCTCAAACAACAACAACAAATGGATATTGTTCAATACAACCCTTCTTTTCTCTTGACATTTATTAAATCTAAAAAATTGAGTCATTTGACTATCACGATCATTACAGCTAAAAGTTCATGAAATAAGAAAACCCATTTAATCTCAACTGAACACACCTCACATACGCAAAATACTTTATTTGTTATAGCATAAACTTTTGAGTAGACCATTAAACTATAAGGTCTATTAAAAAGATAAGAGATATTTTGTTTTAGATTACTCGAAGAACTACTAAATAATTACTATTTTCTTGGGTCATTTTCATCATTAATTTTGTTACTATCAATATCATTAGAAAAAGACCAAACCTTTTCCACCAAAAAGTGAGAAAATAGATATTATAGAAAGAACGTGCATACAAATATATTATTCTCTGAGCCAGAAATGAAACAATTCATCACATAAATATTCAACATCGAAATGATTCTTACCACGCAAAATATATCACAAGAGTAGTTTCTTGATTTTAAATCAATTCCCAGAATACGTGGTTATACATGTGCTCTAATCTCTCAAAATATTTATGTTAACGCTGGTGGCATCCTCTATGGAATTTCTTTCCGCAAACAAAATAAAAAACAAACAACATTTATACTTACGAGAATGTAAGGGGCAAAAACATAATTTAGTTAAAATATAAGGGTCAAATCAAAAGTGTGTTTACGTACACACATAATTGCCTTTAGGTTTTTTCCAAACTGCAAACGACGACGCATCACCTTATAGCGGGTTGGCCACTCTGAATCTTTCGTCTCCGAGCTACGGCGAGACAGTACTGCTATTTCTCTCAACTCTGTAAGTTTCTAATATTTATTTCCGAAATCCATTTTGGGCTTTGATTTGTGGTGATTCATGAATAGAATTGCATAATCTTATTTAAAAGTTGAGTGCTTTTATAATCTGGAATTGAAATTGGGAATGTGAAATTGGTTTTACCTCTTTATATCTGAAAATGCTAACTCAAAAGAGCAGAGACTGAGAGTCTGACATAACACAAAGTTTTACCTCTAATTGTCTCTAGTTCTCCGATGTTTACATATTTAGTTTGTGATAATTGTTCAGCTCTGAACTCTCAAAACATTTGGGTCTTTTTTTTTGGGTTTTTACGAGTCTCATTTGTTTTGTGGTCAGATCGTTTCTTGCTTTTCTTCTTCCATTGTTATTGCTATGGCAACGAAATGGGTTAAAAATTGCGATGGAAAATTGGAAGAGCATAGTAATTCAGATACTACTGTGGCTGTCGACAGAATATCAAAACTGCCTGACTCTGTTATACATCACATCCTCTCGTTTGTTCCAACCATCGATGCCGTTCGGACGAGCCTCCTTTCGAGGCGTTGGAGACGGGTGTGGTATTCCGTCCCCACTCTGCGATTCTGTGAGTTCGACGGCTTCCATTGCCGGGAATCGTTCGAAATGTTTGTAGAGCAATGCTTGATTCACCGAAGCGTTGCTATGCGCTACATTGCTGATTCGGTTGTGACTCGTTTGAAGCTTGACTTGTACTTCAGCGCTGACATTGGCATGCCCTCTTTGAATAGGTGGTCAAAATCTCCAATCATTCGAAACGATGTTAAACGATTGTCTATTTTTGCGAATGCACAACCTTCAATTTCTTTAGGCGACGAAGATTCAAGGCCTTCCATGACATTGAATGGAAAATCTTTGAGTATTATAAAGTTGGTTGGTGTGAGGTTGGTTGATTCTTGTTCAATGAACCTTCCTTCTCTGAAATCCCTACGCTTAAACGATGTTACATTTGATAACAATATCAATGACGTACTACGCAATCTAATGATTGGATGCCCTTCCCTTGAGAAGTTTGTTTTAGAGAACTGTCAAACACCTTTGGACGACATTAAAATTTCAAGTTCAAGCCTCAAGTTCTTGGTGATTATTACAGACGTCGAAATCATTGAAGTTGACGCTTTAAATCTTCAATCTTTCGTACTAGATAGTTATGATTTACCCCAAATGAGTTTTTCTTCATGTGGAGCTATTAGAGATCTCTCGCTATCAAATGTTTGCAATGAAACAAACCAGAACTGTGGCGATCAGATTTCTAAGCTTACTCGCCTTGAGAATCTGACTTGGATGATAAGCAGTGACTGTCAATCAGAACAACACATTAACGTCTCAAATCCAACTCTAAAATGTTTTTCTTTGATAAATGGCTGCGCATTTGGATTGAAGGTCTCCATGGAAACTCCAAATCTAGTTTCCTTTACATATGGTGGTGATACGAAGTTCAGCATGGCCATGAAGACACCGAATCCTCAATTGAGTGGAAGTTTCAGATTTTATGAATCATTTCAAAGTGCACCAGATTGGTATACTAATCTGATCACTTTTCTTTCAAATATCAATTACTCGTGGAAAAGTCTCAGCCTGTGTTCTTTGGTGGATACGGTATGAAAAAATATTTAGTATACGCTGGACTTAATCTGTTTCCTTAATCATTTCTATTTGTTCTACTTTTCTCTATCTTTGTGGTGATCTTTCATAACATTCTTTGACTATGGTTTTGATCACTTTTACTAATAATCATTGTGTGTATCTTTGCTGTGAAGGATCTTATTATTCCGGAAACGATGAGGAAAACTTGCTGTCCACCATGTCCTAACCTAAAGCATTTGAAGGTTATAATTCTTTGCGAGTTGACGAGAAAATCTGAGTTGAGAAAGGCCATGGAATGGATTTCACCTTCCCTTGAAACATTGTCCATCGAGAAAAGTAAAAGGCTTTAATATCGAATTTGCTTCGAGCAGTTGGCTTTCACAGCACGACCAAACCGAAGCTCCTCACGAAATCTAAGTATTGTTGTGCCGAAAATGGGTCACCCGTGCCATTCGTACTGTGATTTGCTTTGAGCCAAAACTTGAGATATTGTAATAGATGTATTACTGTTTTTTTGTGCTAATTTTGGGTGTGCAATTTGTAAATTTGTTGCTAAATTGTAAAAAAAAAAAAAAAAAGTCATGTCAAAGTTCGAACTGTATTTTCTAATAAATTGCGCCAAACGAAAGGGAAAAAAGCTCTCCAAACACGGGTAACTTCTCATTGATTCTTCATTTAAATCTAAATGGTTTGGCCCAATAATTTTGATCAAGATCTTAATTCCTGACTTTTTGGCCGGAAAATGTGATCTCCAAACTCCTTCCTTCCAAGTAAGCAAAACAAGATCGCCACCAATGGTTTTAACAAACAATATACTTTTTTTTTTTCCCTTTTATTACACCAAATTTTCCATTATAAAAGAATGTTCTCTTTTCATATTCATTTCCCCTGATTTGTACCAAATATTATGTAGTTTTTCTTAATAAAAATAATGTTTTTATGCTTTATGTAATTTGCTTTTACTATAACTATATTTGAGTAACTCAATTTACATTTTAACTATGTTTTCTAATTATGTAGAGAAAATTTATTTTAACGCGGGTGGCACTGGCATCCTCTATGGATTTTTCTTTCCGCAAACAAAATCAACAACAACAAGAGGACAATACTTAGGGGCCGTTTGGTACGCGGTAATCCTCAGTAATAAGATACTCGGGAATCTTTTTAAAGTAATCAGATATTCAGATATCTAAGATTATAACGTTTGGTTTGATAGTGTAATTTTAAGTAAGATTCCTAAAAATGTAAGATTATATTGTTTGGTTAAACATAATAATGTAATGTGATTTTATTAGTTAGATAAATAAACTTTTAAATTAATATATTTTATAACAATACTATCAATAAAATCAACATATATAAAAATATACAAATCTCTGAATTTTTTTTGATGTGTATGGAAAGAGTAAAGAAAAAAAAAAGTAGTAATATAAAGTACAAACCAATTAAAGAGGTTGATTGATTCTTTTATTTGAAAAAAAAAACACTTATTACTTTATTAGCGTATGATATGATAATAGAACTAAATTAAAAAATCTCATTCAACGTAAAACAAAATTCATAACTGCATAATGCAAAAATCGGCAACAAGAAATCCTCAAAACACCAAACAAAAAAAAATCTATTCTCACGAGAAAAAGAAAAACATGAGTAATTTATTTTTATGTTTGTTTATTTGTTTTTTTTTCCACAATGTATGGTGGTAATTTATAAATTATAATGAGGCTTGTCAGGCTTTTAAGAAAAAAAATAAAAGATAATTAAGTCTAATTTAATTTTTTAAAGATTACCATAGTTATTAGATAGAGGGTAATCTGAAACCCACCCCCTTCCATGGTATTCAGATTACCCCATTTTAAAGTAATCTCATATCCATGGGAATCAAATACCCGGGTATATTTAATTATAATAAACACGTAACAAACAAGGCAGAGTGTTAAAGCTTCATTGTAATTTTTACCTAGTCTTGATTTTATTGTATTAGGATTATATACAAATAATGCACAAATTAATAAAAATTATTATTTTTTAATCTACTAGAGTTAAAAGAGTAAATACACATATTAAAGTCCAATTACTCATTCCAATGACCAAAATCTGTCTATTTTAACGAAGAATATGGACGGAGGGGGCTACTGAAACTTTTTCAAATTTTAGGGTGTCGATTGAGAGGTTTTGAAGTAAATGGGGCACACTGAGACAACACCTAAGTAGAGGGGGTATTTTTAAAATTTTTTCTTTTATAATTAATAAAAATAAATTAGGAAATTATACAAATAACAAATTACTATGTATTATTGACAAAATAAAAGTGTATTTTCATTTTAAAAAAATGGGTGAATAAAAACCGTTTGGCTTTGCGCCAAAACTCAACGGGATTTCGCTTTGACAGTTTGACAAAATTGGTTTAAATAAAAAAAATATATATATATATATATTTATATATATATACATTTTAGCTTGCTTTGTTAGCGTTGCTCTGAGTCTCTGCCTTGTCGTCGTTCGTCTTCGTTCGTCTCTGAGCTCTGATCACTAAGATCGACCCAAACAGACCAAGTAAGTTTCTAATGCCAATCTCTTTGATTTCTCTCTATCTTTTTCGTTATCGCTTGTTTTTGGTGCTTAATAGATTATCCTTTGAGTTGAGTTTAATCTGAAACTGGCTTTTCTTTGTGGTGGTTCGTGAATGGAATTGCATAGTTTTATTTAAAGAAAGAGTGGTTTCCGAATATGGAATTGAAACTAGGTTTTTAGATTGGGTTTAATGTATATGAAAATGTCTTTTAAACGAAAAAGGAAATTGAAATATCAGAGATTTGAAGAGCACAAAGAACAGAGTTTTACCTCTTTGTGAAATAAGATAAGATGACAGTAAAGGAAAAAATAAATAAATAAATAAAAGAAAGAACGAAAAAAGGGCAATTTTGGGAGAGATTGTTCTGTTCATTGAGCTCAGTCTTTGATTGTAATTTACATGTGTTTTCCAAATGTAATGCCTTAAGTTGTGGAATGTGTGTTCACCATTGTGTCTTGCTTTCAAGAACATCAAGAATGAGCTGTAGTTTTTAATGTTTCAACGTATTTAGTTTTTATGATAATTATCCCAATTATTCAGTGCCACGGCAAACGAAAAGGGTAAAAATGTGCAAGGGAAAAGAAGAAGAAGAAGAAGAAGAAAAAGAAGAAGAGCGTAATTCTAAGAGCAATGTGACCGTCGACAGAATTTCAGACCTACCTGATGCTGTCATACATCACATCCTCTCGCTTGTTCCCACCGTCGATGTTGTTCGGATGAGCGTCCTCTCGAGGCGTTGGAGACGGATGTGGTATTCAGTCCCCACTCTGCAATTCTCTGATTCTGTTGGCTTCAAAAAGCGGGAATCATTCAACGTGTTTGTGGACGAATGCTTGATGCACCGCAGCCAAGCAATGCGCTACATTGCTGATTCGGATGTGATTCGATTGAAGCTCGACATTAGTTACACCCGTGATAATGACAGGCTTGCAATGAATAGGTGGTCAAAATCTCCGATCATCCGAAACTGTGTTAAAGAATTGGATATTTGTGGGAGAGCAAAGCCTTCTTTGTTTAATGGCTACTATCACTTCATGCCTTCCGTGGCGCTGAATGGAAGATCTTTGAGGATTATAAAGTTGGAGGGTCTGAAGTTGGATGGTTGTTGTTCAGTGAATCTTCCTTCTTTGAAATCCCTGTACTTAGATAATGTTCCATTTGGTGAAGGTGTCAATCACACACTGCGCAATCTGATGATTGGATGCCCTTCCCTTGAGATTTTTGCCTTGACAGGTTATCGTTATCGTTATTCCGAGATTAAAATTTCAAGTTCAAGCCTCAAGTACTTGGAGTTGAAAATTCATTGCAAATTAGTTAACGTCATCGCTTCAAAGCTTCAATCTTTGGTGGTCGATTGTCGTGGTGATCCCCAAATAGGCTTTTCTTCGTGTACAACAATCAGAGATCTCTCGCTGACAGATTACAATGGCTACGATCAGATTTCTAAGCTTACTTGCCTTGAGAATCTGACTTTGTCGATGTCCGAAGGGTTTGGCCACATCAATTTAGTTAGTCCAACTCTAAAACGTTTTTCTTTAAAAAATTTTGACGAAGAGGAAGCGGAGGTCACCACTGAAACGCCAAATCTAGTTTCCTTCAACTATGAGGGTCATATTGAGTTTAGCATCACCATGAAAACACCGAATCCCCAATTGGAAGGTAGTTTCTCATTCGGGCGCCGATACTCGGGGATCCCTGACGAAGATTGGTATCCCAAGCTGATGACTTTCTTTTCAAATATCAATTGTTTGTGGAACAGTCTCAGCCTGAGGTCGAATGAGGACGAGGTTAGACACACTCGAAGTTCATTATCGTTTCAATTGTTCAACTTTTCTCTACGTTTGCAATTATCTTATGTTGCATTCTTTGATTGTGGTCCTGATCACTTTTACTAATAACTGTTATGTGTATGTTTGCTGTGAAGGATCTTATTATTCCGGAAAAGCTGAGGAAAACTTGCCGTCCACCATGGCCTACTCTAAGTCACTTGAAGGTTACCATGCTTTCGATGACGAGGGAATCTGAGTTGCGAAAGGTACTGAAATGGCTCGCACCTTCGCTCGTAACATTGTCCACTGAGCAAGAGCAAGCTGAGGCGCATCATAGCTGAACCGAAGCTCTGTCTGTTTCTGGGATTACTGCGCCCGAAACCAAGTCACCCGCGTAATTTGTACTGTGATTTGTTTTGAACCAAGCTTGAGAGATTGTAAATTGTTATACAGGTGTTACTGTTTTTGTGACATAGCTTTAAACACAAGAAACTACTCTAATGTTGGATATGCATTTTCCTTTTCTGTTCTTTTTTGTTGACCGGAGCATAGAAACATTGCCATTTGAGTTGTTGAAACTCTTTTTTTTTTTTTGGTTTTTTTTTTTAATGTTGTTGTGGAACGAAGATTTAAATGTAAAATGTGACAAATGAAATGAAATGAAAAAAGAGAAGGTCTCCAAACATTGGTAACACTTTTCATTGATTCTCTACTCAAATGGTTTGACTAAACAATTTGTTTTGAATAAGATCTTAAATTCCTCACTTTTTACAGACAGAAATCTTTTATGAATATGTACCATCTTGAAAAATTCTATCCCTTGAATTAATCAAAAAATCCTTTTTAACAACATTATACCCCATTAAAAATTAGAGTTTATTACCAACAAAAATTTTAAAGTCCATGGTCTTAATTGCAAAAAAATAAAATTTTACAGGGTAGTTTGCAAAACACAACATAGGGGTAAGAAGAAGAAGAAAGAAAAAGTAAAAAAAAAAAAAAAAAAAAGAATTCATTTACTTTGTCGTCGTTCATTCGTTTGTGTCCGAGCTCTGCTGTGTGAGTTCGACCCAAACAGACCAAAGTAAAGCTCACCTTGCCATTTGAGTTCGCGACTCTGATTCCTTCGTCTCCGAGCTACGCCGAGACAGTACTGCTATTTCTCTCAACTCGGTAAGTTTCTAATCTCTATATCCGATATCATGAATGGAATTGCATAATCTTATTTAAAGCTTGAGTGCTTTTATAATCTGGAATTGAAATTGGGAATGTGAAATTGGTTTTACCTCTTTATATCTGAAAATGCTAATCAAAATAGCAGAGACTGAGAGAACACAAAGTTTGACCTCTTTATTAGGGTTATCTCTAGTTTTACTGATGTTTTCATTTTTAGTTTGTGATAATTGTTCAGCTTTGAACTCTCAAAATGTTTGGGTCCATTTTTTTTTTTTTTTTATTTATTTATAAGAGTGGCATTTGTTCTGTGGTCAGATCGTTTCTTGCTTTTGTTCTTCCATTCTTATTGCTATGGCAACGAAAAGGGTAAAAACTTGCGACGGAAAAGCGGAAGAGCGTAATAGTTCAGATACTGTTGTGGCTGTGGACAGAATTTCGAAGCTGCCTGATCATTATACATCACATCCTCTCGTTTGTTCCGACCGTCTATGCCGTTCGGATGAGCCTCCTTTCCAGGCGGTGGAGACGGATGTGGTATTCAGTACCCACTCTCCGATTCTCTGAGCTTGATGACTTCCATTCCCCGGAATCGTTTGACATTTTTGTAGAGCAATGCTTGATTCACCGAAGCGTTGCTACGCGCTTCATTGCTGATTCGGTTGTGACTCGTTTGAAGCTTGAGGTGTGTTTCAACGCTGACATTGGCATGCCCCGTGTGATTAGTTGGTCAAAATCTCCAATCATTCAAAACGATGTTAAGCGATTATCTATTTTTGTGACGGAACTTTATCCATATTGTTTAGAGGATGAAGAAGTTTGCATAGGTTACAGGCCTTTTGTGGCACTGAATGGAAGATCTTTGAGTGTTATAAAGTTGAGGGGTGTCAAGTTGGATGATTCTTGTTCAATGAACCTTCCTTCTTTGAAATACCTACGCTTAAACGAAGTTACATTTGGTAACAATGTCAATGACACGCTACACAATCTAATGGTCGGATGCCCGTCCCTTGAGAAGTTTGTCTTAGAGAACTGTCCAAATTTCTTTTACAACATTAAAATTTCAAGTTCAAGCCTCAAGTTCTTGGAGATTGATACAGAATTTGAAATCGTTGAAGTTGATGCTTTAAGTCTTCAATCTTTGGTACTAGATGGTCATGGTTTTCCCGAAATGAGTTTTTCTTCATGTGGAGCTATCAGAGATCTCTCGCTATCGAATCTTTGCAATGAAACATGCCAGAACTGTGAACATCAGATTTCTAAGCTTACTCGCCTTGAGAATCTGACTTTGATGATAAGCTGTGATTTAGAACAACACATCAACGTCTCAAATCCAACCCTAAAATGTTTTTCTTTGATAAATAACAGCGTAGTCGAATTGAAGGTCTCCACTGAAACTCCAAATCTAGTTTCCTTTAAATATGAAGGTGGTACAGAGTTCAGCATGACCATGAAGACACCGAATCCTCTATTGAGTGGAAGTTTCACATTTTATGAATCATTTCAAAGTGAACCAGATTGGTATACTAATCTGATCACTTTTCTTTCAAATATCAATTACTCGTGGAAAAGTCTCAGCCTGTGTTCTAATGCGGAGAAGGTATGAAAAAATAGATAATACACAATCAACTTCTATTTCTTTAACCGTTTCCATTTGTTCTACGTTTCTCTATCTTTGTGGTGATCTTTCATAACATTCTTTGACTATGGTTTTGATCACTTTTACTAATAATCATTATGTGTATCTTCGCTGTGAACGCTCTAATTATTCCGGAAAAGATGAGGAAAACTTGCTGTCCACCATGTCCTAACATAAAGCATTTGAAGGTTATGATTCGTTGGGAGTTGACGAGAAAATCTGAGTTGAGAAAGGCCATGGAATGGATTTCACCTTCCCTCGAAACATTGTCCATCGAAAGAAGTAAAAGGCGTTAATTTCGAATCTGCTTCGAGTAGTTGGCTTTCACAGCACGACCGAAGCTCCTTGCGAAATCTAAGTATTGCGGTGCCGAAAATGAGTCACCGGTGCCATTCGTTTTGTGTTTGCTTTTGAGCCAAAACTTGAGATATTGTAATAGATGTATTACTGTTTCTTTGTGCTTGCTTTAAACGCAAGAAACTACACTGATGTTGGGTGTGCAATTTGTAAATTTGTTGCTAACTTTAAAAAAAAAAAAAAGGAAGAAAGTCATGTCAAAGTCAAACAATGATTCGAACTGTATTTTCTAATAAATTGTGCCAAATGAGAGGGGAAAATGGTTTGGCCAAATAATTTTGATCCAGATCTTAATTTCTGACTTTTTGGCTGAAAAATGTCACCTCTAAGTAGGGGTGTACAAAAACCAGATGTTAAGCGATTATCTATTTTTGCGAGGGAACTTTGCGCATATTGTTTAGACGACGAAGAAGATTACAGGATTTTTGTGGCACTGAATGGAAGATCTTTGAGTATTGTAAAGTTGGGGGGTGTGACGTTGGATGATTCTTGCTCAATGAACTTTCCTTATTTGAAATCCGTATGCTTAAACGATGTTACATTCGGTAACAATGTCAATGACACTCTACGCAATCTAATGATTGGATGCCCTTCCCTTGAGAAGTTTGTCTTAAAGAGACGCCGAAGTCCTTTGGACGACATTAAAATTTCAAGTTCAAGCCTCAAGTTCTTGGTGATTATTACAGAATTCGAAATCGTTGAAGTTGACGCTTTAAATCTTCAATCTTTGGTACTAGATGGTTATGGTTCTCCCAAAATGGCTTTTTCTTCATGTAGAGCTATCAGAGATCTGTCGCTAGCTAAACTTTGCAATGAAACGAGCCAGAACTGTGGCGACCAGATTTTCAAGCTTACTCGCCTTGAGAATACGAGATTGTGAACATCAATGTCTCCAGTCCAACTCTAAAATGTTTTTCTTTGATAAACTGGTCCACATTTGAATTGAGGTCTCCACCGAAACTCCAAATCTAGTTTCCTTTAAATATGAAGGTTATACGGAGTTCAGCATGACCATGAAGACACCGAATCCTCAATTGAATGGAAGTTTCACAATTCATGGATGGAGAAACCATTACCCAGCTTGGTACACCAAGCTGATAACTTTTCTTTCAAATATCAGTTATTTGAAAGGTTTGAAAAAAATATATGCTTTAATCATTTCAGTTTTGGTCACTTTTACTAACAATTGTTTTGTGTATATTCGCTGTGAAGGCTCTTATTATTCCGGAAGAGATAAGGGAAACTTGTTGTCCACCATGTCCTAGCCTAAAGCATTTGAAGGTTATGATTCATTACGACTTGACGAGAACATCTGAGTTGAGAAAGGCCATGGAATGGATTTCGCCTTCCCCCGAAGCATTATCCATTGAGAGAACTAAAAGGCGTTATTTCTAATTTAGTTTTGAGTAGTTGGGTTGCACAGAACGACTGAACCGAAGCTCCTTGCGTATCTGGTATTGCTGTGCGAAAATGTGTCACTCTTGTAATTTGTATTGTGATGTGCTTTGAGACAAAACTTGAGAGATTACAATACACGCACTACTATTTTCGTGACTTGCTTTGAACGCAAGAAACTTCACTAATGTTGGGTGTACAATTTGTAATTTTTTTGCTAAATTAGAAAAGAAAAAATAAAAGAGAGGAAAGAAGTCATGCAAATAAAGATTCGAAATGTATTATTTTATGAATTGTGCCCAATGAAAGGGAAAAATAACTCTCCAAACATAGGTAACTTTCCCTTGATTTTTCATAGGAATGGTTTGGCCATTCCTAAATTTTTGGCGGGAAATTGTGATCTCTAAGTAAGCAAAATAAGATCACCAATAGTTTTAAAAAACAATGTACTTTTTTTTCTTTTATTACTCCAAATTTTGTTTAATAAAGAATGTTCTCTTTGCGTATTAATTTTCTCTTATTTCTACTAACTATTTTACTCATACCATACCAAATATTATGTGATTATTCTTATGATATTTTTATGTTTGTTTAAGAGATTTTTAAGGATTTAACTAAACTTTTGATTAATTTTTTTAGGATTTAGTCATAGTTTCATAAAATTAAAGATTTAGCCGTAACATTATATGTTACACGTATCTTACAACTAAATCCTTAATTTCATAAAACTATGACTAAATCCTATAAACTTTATCTTTAAATTGGTTAATTTCCTAACTGACCCTTTTTGTATTTTGTTTTTTCTAGTATTATATTTGAAATCATTTAATTTACAATTTTTAATATAATAATAATAACAACAACAACAATTATAATAATTGAATATTTTATAATTAATAAAAATAAATTAGGAAATTATACAATTTACAATGTATTATTGACAAAATAAATAAGTATATTTTCATTTTTAAAAATTGGTTAATACAATTAAAATATAATAATAAGAACCATTTGGCTTTGCGCCAAAACTCAACGGGATTTCACTTTGACGGTTTGACCAAATTGGTTATAAAAAAGAAATTATTTTAGCTTGCTTTGTTAGCGTTGCTCTGAGTCTCTTACCTTGTCGTCGTCCGTTTTCGTTCCTCTCTGAGCTCTGATCACTAACATCGACCCAAACAGACCAAGTAAGTTTCTAATGCCAATCTCTTTGATTTCTCTCTATCTTTTTCGTTATCGCTTGTTTTTGGTGCTTATTAGTTTATCCTTTGAGTTGAGTTTAATCTGAAACTGGCTTACTTTTGTGGTGGTTCGTGAATGGCATTGCACAGTTCGAATATGGAATTGAAACTAGGTTTTTAGATTGGGTTTAATGTATATGAAAATGTCTTTTGGACGAAAAAGAAAATTGAAATATCAGAGATTTAAAGAACACAAAGAACAGAGTTTTACCTCTTATGAAATAAGATAAATAACAGTAAATTAAAAAAAAAAACCGAAAAAAGGGCAACTTTGGGAGAGATTGTTCTGTTCATTGAGCTCAGTCTTTGATTGTAATTTACATGTATTTTCCAAATGTACATGCCTTAAGTTGTGGAATGTGTGTTCATCATTGTGTCTTGCTTTCAAGAACATCAAGAATGACCTGTAGTTTTTAATGTTTCAACGTATTTAGTTTATGGTAATTATCCCAATTTATTTAACTTTCCACAAAATTGTGCAGTTTTTAGTAAGACTTGCATAATCATCTTCCATTCAGCGTCACGGCAAAAGAAAAGGGTGAAAATGTGCGAGGGAAAAGAAGAAGAAGAGCGTAATTCTAAGAGCAATGCGACCGTCGACAGAATTTCAGACCTACCTGATGCTGTCATATATCGCATCCTCTCGCTTGTTCCCACCGTCGATGTTGTTCGGATGAGCGTCCTCTCGAGGCGTTGGAGACGGATGTGGTACTCAGTCCCCACTCTGCAATTCTCTGATTCTGTTGGCTTCAAAAAGCGGGAATCGTTCGACGTGTTTGTGGACGAATGCTTGATGCACCGCAGCCAAGCAATGCGCTACATTGCTGATTCGGATGTGACTCGATTGAAGCTCGACATTAGTTACACCAGTGATAGTGACAGGCTTGCGGTGAATAGGTGGTCAAAATCTCCAATCATCCAAAACTGTGTTAAAGAATTGGATATTTGTGGGAGAGAAAAGCCTTCTTTGTTTGATGGCTACTATCACTTCATGCCTTCCGTGGCGCTGAATGGAAGATCTTTGAGGATTATAAAGTTGGAGGGTCTGAAGTTGGATGGTTCTTGTTCAGTGAATCTTCCTTCTTTGAAATCCCTATACTTAGATGATGTTCTATTTGGTGAAGGTATCAATCACACACTGCGCAATCTGATGATCGGATGCCCTTCCCTTGAGAATTTTGCCTTAACAGGTAATCGTTATCGTTATTCCGAGTTTGCAATTTCAAGTTCAAGCCTCAAGCACTTGGAGTTGAAAATTCATTGCAAAGCAGTTAACCTCGTCGCTTCAAAGCTTCAATCTTTGGTGGTCGATTGTCGTGGTGATCAACAAATATGCTTTTCTAAGCTTACTTGCCTTGAGAATCTGACTTTGTCGATGTCCAAAGGGTTTGGCCACATCAATGTAGTTAGTCCAACTCTAAAACGTTTTTCTTTAAAAAAGTTAAACGATGAGAAAGCCATGGTCACCACTGAAACGCCAAATCTAGTTTCCTTCAACTATGAGGGTAATATTGAGTTTAGCATCACCATGAAAACACCGAATCGCCAATTGGAAGGTAGTTTCTCATTCGGGCGTCGATCGGGAATCCCTGACGAAGATTGGTATCCCAAGCTGATGACTTTCTTTTCAAATATCAATTGTTTGTGGAAAAGTCTCAGCCTGAGGTCGAATGAGGACGAGGTAAGAAAAAATGCATAACACACATTCGAAGTTATCGTTTCGATTGTTCAACTTTTCTCTACCTTTGCGATTATCTTATGTTGCATTCTTTGATTGTGGTCCTGATCACTTTTACTAATAACTGTTATGTGTATGTTTGCTGCGAAGGATCTTATTATTCCGGAAAAGATGCTGAAAACTTGCCGTCCACTATGGCCTAACCTACGTCACTTGACGGTTACCGTTCTTTCGACGACGAGGAAACCTGAGTTGCGAAAGGTCTTCAAATGCCTTTCGCCTTCGCTCCGAACGTTCTCCATTTAGCAAGAGCAAGCTGAGCCACATCATGGCTGAACCGAAGCTCTGTCCGTTTCCGGGATTACTGCGCTGAAACCGAGTCACCCGTGTAATTTGTACTGTGATTTGTTTTGAGCCAAGCTTGAGAGATTGTAATACCGACTCTAGAAGCATTTCAATGTTGGATATGGGATGATTTGGTTGATCTGTGCTGTAGAGTAATGTATATTTGCTTGCATTTTCACTCATCCCTTCCTTTCCTGTTGTCTAAATTTATATATTTCTGATCCAAATATGAGGCAGTTTGGTAATGTTTTTAGATGCTGTTATAATCTACAATCTTTCCTAGTGTTTGATAAAATTTTACTTTTTCACAATTTGCTATCGAGAAGCAGTTTTTGATGATCAATCTAACACCAACTTTTTAGATTTAGCCGTTGTTGCTTTTATTTTAAAAGAACAAGTACAATATGCTTGCCCCATCATGTACTTTCGGCACATTTAATTCACCATATAAGGTCATTCTAAAAAGATATTTGATAAATTAATTAGTTGTCGTTTGCAAATTATCCTAAAAAGATATTTGATATCCATTATAAAAATATTAGATGAATGAACATTGAGATTCTCTTTCTTTTGTCACATTTTTATCCAAGACCTTGATACAAAAATGACAACAATATTATTTTCTTTTTTGCTGGATTGACTTGAATATTATGAGCGTACAAGTTGAAGTTGGACACTTTGGATAAAATAAGTGGGTAAAAACATGTTTTGCCAAAAAAAAAAAAAAGAAAAGAAAAGAGGGTGAAAATATGATTTTGATAGAATGTAGGGGCCAAATAAAAAAATTCATTCGGCTTTAGATTTATCCAAACTCCAAAAAAACGCATTGCCGTTCTGATTCGTTCCGTCTCCGAGCTCCGCTGAGACACAGCCACAAACCAAGTAAGTTTGATTCTGTACTTATTTTAGTTGCTTATATTCTTTGGGCTTACGTGTTAAAAGTCTCAATAAACAATTAAAAAGCGTGGCAATAAAATAGGAAAGCTTGTTTTTTTAATTTAATCTGAAACTCATTTGGGGCTTTTGAGTTGTGGTGATTCTTGAATGGAATTTAAGCGAAAGACCACAACTTTTATTGATCAACTACATGTCGGTTTAACAGGGTAAATCAATGTAACATGGTCTGTGAAATACATAACTAAAAATAAAGCTGAGATACGATTGATTGTAAATAGATGGTACATCAACAAATATCTAAAGGTGTAGCAAGTTTCATTACTCTCTTATGCGTGTTTGATTAAACTAATTTATATGGATTTTTCACTATGCGACCGGTCTTAAGTTATGGTATGTGCGTTTATTATTGTGCCTTGCTTCTGGACATAAAACAAGAGATTTTCTTTTTCTTCAAGAACATTGAGAACGGTCCTAGTTTTAATGTTTATATATTTAGCTTGTGATAAATGATAATCAACCCGCCTTACATTCCGCAAAATGACAATGAGTTTGAATAAGAGTTACATTTGTTTTGAAGACATTTCATTTAGTTTATCTGCTTCCGTTCGTAGTTATGGCAAAGCAAAGGGTAAAAACACGCAAGGGGAAAGAAGAAGAACGTAAATCAAATAGTATTGTGGCTGTGGACAGAATTTCAAAACTACCTGATCCTGTCATATGTCACATCCTCTCGTTTGTTCCCACCGTTTATGCTGTTCGGATGAGCCTTCTTTCGAGGCGTTGGAGACGGATGTGGTATTCAGTCCCCACTCTGCAATTCTCCGAGCTTGATGGCTTCCATAAGCGGGCATCATTCGATGTGTTTGTGGGGAAATGCTTGATGCACCGCAGCAGAGCAATGCGCTACATTGCTGATTCATTTGTGACTAGTTTCATGCTCGACGTTCTTTATTCTCGTGACAGTGACAGGCCCGCTGTGAATAGGTGGTCAAAATCTTCAATTATTCAAAACAATGTTAAGGAATTGGATATTTGTGGGAATCAAGTGCATACAAATGGTTTTGGTAACTACATGCCTTCCGTGGTGCTGAATGGAAGATCTTTGAGTATTATAAAGTTGAAGGGTCTGAAGTTGGATGGCTCTTGTTCAATGAATCTTCCTTCTTTGAAATCTTTATACTTAGACGATGTTGCATTTGGTGGCGATGAGCATAGAATACTACACAATCTAATGATTGGGTCTCCTTCCCTTGAGAAATTTGTCTTGAAGGACTGTGATACTGACAACATTAAAATTTCAAGTTCGAGCCTCAAGTACTTGGAGTTTAAAACTGATTGCAACGACTCACTTGACATTGACGCTTTAAATCTTCAATCTTTGTTAATCGATTGTTACGGTTGTCCTCGGATAGGTTTTTCTTCATGTACAGCAATTAGAGATCTCTCTCTGTCTGAATTTTGGAATGGTATTGACCAGAATATTGACAATCAGATTTTTAAGCTTACTTGCCTTGAGAATCTGACACTGACGATATGCGAAGAGTTTGACCACATCAACATACTTAGTCCAACTCTGAAATGTTTTTCTTTGATAAAGGTGTACGAACAGAAACTGGAGGTCACTACTGAAACTCCAAATCTAGTCTCCTTTGAATATCAAGGTGATACAAAGTTTACCATCACCATGAAAACACTGAATCCCCAGTTGAGTGGAAAAATCTTATTCTGGCGTCCGCTCGGCAAGAAATATGACACTGATTTTTGGTATACCGAGCTGATAGCTTTTCTTACCAATATTTACTGTTTGTGGAACAGTCTAAGCCTACATTGTGATGAGAAGGTATGAACAAATACGTAATCCGCGCTAAAGTTCGTCAGTTTACTTGATCATT
The DNA here is from genome assembly GCA_018132145.1 of Boehmeria nivea var. tenacissima. Taxonomy (NCBI): domain Eukaryota; kingdom Viridiplantae; phylum Streptophyta; class Magnoliopsida; order Rosales; family Urticaceae; genus Boehmeria; species Boehmeria nivea. The sequence goes on along the minus strand of CM030875.1, from coordinate 14,050,066 downwards.
TCCATTGACCACTTTTCTCAATCTCTGTGGTTATCTTATTTACATTCTTTGGTTGGTCCTGATCGCTTTTACTAATACTCGTTATTTGTCTATCGTTGTCAGGATCTTATCATTCCGGAGAACCTGTGGAAAACTTTTCATCCACCATGGCCTAACCTAAAGCATTTGAAGGTTACAGTTTTCAGGAAGCTGACCAGAAAGTCTGAGTTGAAAAAGGCCTTGAAATGGCTTTCACCTTCCCTCGAAACATTATCTATTGATAAAAAGTGAAGGATTCTGCTACTCATTTGTTATCAGAGGTTGGCTTTCACAGCACTGACTGAACCAAAGCTCTGTACGTTTACGGGTTCGCGATGCCAAAAAGGAGTCAACTTTGTAATTTGTACTGTGATTTGTTTTGAGGTAGCTTGACAGATTGTAATACATGTATACTGTTTTTTGTGACTAGCTTTAAACACTAGAAACTACTTTAATGTTTGGATATGATGGCTGATCTCTGTCTCTGGTAATGGTATATTCGTGACTTTTTAGTTGTCCTGAGCCTAGTAACTTTTTCCCATTTGGATAATTAAAAATTAAAAATTGAAGCTTAAAAATTCGTTGTCAAACAAAAATTCAAGTTGTAGTTGGTGCCGAATGGAAAGAAACTAAAAAATATATATATATATATATATATTGCTAAACATTGGAAAACTCCCATCGGTTCTTCACAAATGGTTTGGCCAAACATTTGTAATCCAAAGTATGATCTGCGGGCACACATGATTTATTGTATTGTAAGATTATCTCTATTGCAAATGCCAATGTCAATGCTAAATTTGGCACTCAAATAGGTAAAAATGATATATTTGACATTTGACATGTGTTGATGAGGGAGTTAATTTCGTTTTTGGTGCTTATTTTTTGGGTTCTTTGTGAAAATAGAAAAGTAATTCTCTATAGATAAATATAAAGCATAATCAAATAGAAAAACTCGCTTTTTTAGTTGAAGCTTGTGTTCATTTGGTGACGATTCGGTCCATTTAGGCTATGGTTTGAGTTAATAGTTTTAATCTGAAACTCATTAAAAGCTTTGGGTTGTGCCGTTGTGGTGATTCATGAATGGAATTGCATAATTTTTATTCAAAGGACTAGTGGCTTTAGAATATGGAATTGAAACTGGGTTTGTGAAATTGGTTTTACCATTGTACAAGGAAAATCAAAATAGCAGAGATTGAGAGAACACGAAGCTTCAACTCTCTATTAAGGTTTTCTCTAGTTTTACTGATGTTTGCATTCATTTTTATTCTCGGAAATCCCTATGCTTACACAGTGTTACATTTGGTAACAATGTCAATGACACACCACGCGATCTAATGATTAAATGCCCTTTTCCTTGAGAAATTTGGTTTAAGGAACTGTACTTTTAACCTCATTAAGATCTCAAGTTCAAGCCTCGAGTTCTTGGAGATCAAAACTGAATGCAAAACAGCTGAACTGGCTGCTTTAAATCTTCAATCTTTGGTCGTAAGGTATTGTGGTCAAGTACATTTTCTTCATGTAGGGCAATCAGAGATCTCTGGCTATCTGGTCTTTGCAGTAGCACAGAATCAGATTTCTAATCTTTCTCACCTTGAGAATCTGATTTTGGTGTCAAGCGCAAAGTTTGAACGCATCAACATCTCTAGTTTTCTTTTCCTTTGTGGTTATTTTAAGTTGCATATCCGTCGGTTATTGTCCTGAATCACTCTTACTAATAATCATCACGTGTTTATATCTGCATATTTGCTAAGGCTAATGATGCTCTTATTACTCCGAAAAATCTGAGGACAACTTCCCATCCACTATGGTCTAACCTCAAAGCATTTGAAGGTTGCGATTCTTCGCGACTTGACGAGAAAATCTGACATTAACAAAGGCCTTGCAATGGCTTTCACCTTCGCTCGATCAAAACACTATCTATTGAGAAAAGTAGTTTGTTTTTACCATTCTTTTGTTCGGTAGTTGGCTTTCACTGAACCTAAGCTATGTTTGTATTGAAGACCAGTTAGCCTTGTAATTTTCTGCTATGGTTTGTCTTTGAGGGCTAGCTTTAGAGATCGCAATACATGTATTACTGTATTCTGCGACTTGCTTTAAACAGAAGAAACTACTTTCTTAAGATGTTGTTAGCCTAAGAATCATTTTAATGGTTGATTTATGATGATTTGGTTGATCTTTGTTGCTCAGTATGGTATTTGGCATGCTTTTTGATTTTTTGTTGTAAAATTTTATTGAGCATAGCCAAGTAAACTAGACCATAATCATCTATAAAATTGCCGAGTTTTAGTTCTCGTTAATAGCGGTAAATTATGTGTAGAAAATTTACAATATCAATACGTAATTGATAGTTGATGTGATTTTTTATTAGTTGGCTTATATCATATATATGTAAGCGTTATATCACTTCTTGATGTCATGAGTTTTCTTGTTATAATTTTTTTAATATTGTTTATAGAATAAGCAAAACCGGAAAGTTATATAAGTCAACGACAATTTTGGCGGGAAAATATGGTCTCGTTGCTGCTTCATTCCATGCAAGCAAAACAATAAGATCATTACAAAGGTGTCTCTAGTTGCTTCAGTCCAAGATCTCAATAAAAGAATTGATAGGATCGGTTTAAAAGAAAATGACACATATTTATTGGGTCACTCAAAGGAGATTTTGTGTTTTTGCTAATGATAGTAACAAAGTTTACAATCAAAATAGTTAAAGAAAACAATTCCATATGTGATGAAAATTTCTTTTGGGGACTTCTATTGGAATCCCTATTTTTTCTCTTCACACCCCTAATTTAATGACTAATAACTGTACTTTTTTTTTAAATAATAACTACATGAGAATTACATAATATACACTTTGATAATAAAATGGTATAGTTGTATGCAAATTCCTTTTCTATTGCTTTTTTTTTTTTTTTGATTAGGAGAGCGTTGAATCTTTCGCATTTGGATAATTGGACACTCAAACGTCGATCATTGTGTTCGGAACTTTGGATTAGATCTTAACCCTCACTATTTATTGGATAATAAAAATTACAAGAAATTCATACAAAATAGTAGTAGCGCACGATTATAGCTGCACATTTTTTTTTTTTTAATCCAATTTCTAGAGAAGTAAGGGAAAAACCAATTTGATTTGGGCGTCTTGACCCACCCCTACCCTAATGTTAGTTTTTTATTTATAATTTATATGCCATAGTAAATAAAATAAATATTTAGAATAAGATGGTCGTTGATCACAAATTAATCATATATATAAGAGGTTTCCATCAACTTATTTTTATTGATCCTCGATTTAAATGCCCAACACTTGTACGTTGATAAAGTTCCTTCATATTGTTCTATTGAGATTGCATAATGAATGTAATACTCTTCACATGGAAATGCTCTTATTAATAATCCATGCATGTTGAATTAAGTTACTTCCTAGAATCCATAATGTCTTGTTGCACTGTTTATCGAAGTTGGTGAGTTATTGAAGTCTAGAATTAGAAACTAAGCTTTTTAGAACATTTATATATATAACTTCATGAGTAGGACCTAGACTCACACGTAAAACTAAAATTAGTAGAGTAACATTAGGATCTTAAGTTAAGGGTGGCTTTGCGTCACTTTAATTTTGCTTAGGGATTGATTTTAAGTCATGAATAAAATGGATTGGCATCCAAGTTGTAGTTTCTACAGTATGAAAAACTTGTGCATGTTGATGACTTGATTTATAAAAACAAACAAGTGTATATATATTTGTTATAAGAAAAAAAAAACAAAAAACAAAGAAACAAATTATATTTTTTACCGTCTGAAAGATGTATGATGATAACTAAATTAAAAAACAAACATATATATATATATAAATGGTCAGTTAAACTGTATGTTTTTAAAAAATAGCTACAGTTTCAAAAAATTTAAAAACTAACCCTTTCAGAAATGTGTGTGATTATATAAACGCTTATATACATACATATATATATATAGGATCTATTTCGTATTTTGTCATTTTTTGTCAATGTTTTCTTGAGAGAACTGTAGGGAAAAAAATGAATGCACATTATTATGTAATTTAAAAAATGTCTAATTTCTTAATTAATCAAAACGTTGGTTATTTTCTTAAAACATCAATTAAAAAAATAGTTATTTACTCAATTATCTCTATATTATATATGCCCTAAGATTAAACCTGAAAATATCTATAAGTAAAAAAAGTGAAAACAACAAAATCTTTTATGGGCGGGTTTATTTTATTTGATATTGTGAACAAAGATTTATTAATTGAAAAATTAAAAAGAAATTTTTGGATATTTAGAGACCCGCTGATACAATAATCTAAAACAACAAAATAAAAATAATAAATAAAAAAAAAGAAGCAAGAAATATCCAGGTACTTAAATCCATTTCAAAGGGACATAGATTGTTTGAACAAAGAACTAGCTTTAGTTCAATTCCTAGCGCTCTTAGCACTAGTGTTTCCACGGAACCTATCAATCAAAATAGAGCTATGGCATTTTGGGCATTTGGGGTCACTTTGTGACACCATTACATATAAGTAGCAATTAGCACAACCCATTAGGACTAGAGATGGCACTTGATCATCAGCTACTTCAGAGTCCATCGCACAATCAAAATCCTGAAGCTTTGAGTTTAGATCAAAAGGTAGATATGAATTTGGCTTTCTAGGTAATATTGGTATTGAAGAGTTTGATTGGTATTCTTGTGGTTGTGTTGACAATCTAAGCTCCAAATCTAATCCATAATTAGTGAGAGCTTCATCTCTAAGTGCCATCTTCATTAGGCTCTTCTTTTTTATGTCATTTTGGAGGCGTCTTTTCCCAACCTTCAAAATGAAATTAAGAGAACAAAAGTAAAACATCAAATTGAAGAGAAGTAAACACTGGACTTTAGTCGCCAAAAAAAAAATGTTAATAAATGCTACTGTTATTGGTCACAACTTAATATGTTTTGGGTCAGTTAAGGATTTAGCCATTTTACAGTCTATGTTTTAAAGATATAGCCCACGTTTTGAAAAATTAGCAAAATAGCCATCAGGTCAATATCTAAAAATCTATGACTAAAGAAATAAAATTTGTGACTAAATAAATAAAATACACAGTCATAAAATTTGTGACTATAGTCACAAAATTTCAGAAAATTTGAAATAAACACAATAAAAAATTTAAACATCCATTAACAAAATAACTAACTCACAAATAAATGATTGTCTATACAACCAATTTCATAAATTTTATTACTAAATAAAAAATATCTTATAAATAACAAAAAAAATATGCAACCAAAGAAGTCATAAATTTCATGACTAGAGACACAAAATTTTAGACAATATTGTCTGTAACAAAAAATAAAAACAGAATTCAAAAAATTAGTGACTGCAGTCTCAAAAATCTAGACGCGAATGTATGGCTACTTTGCTAATAAAAGCAAACATAGGCTAATTGTTAAAAACATATATAAAAATATGGCTATTTATTTAAAAAATCGATATGTTTTTTTCCCAATAATTTCTCGGTGAGCGATTTTGTTGTAACACAATATAATTAGTCACGAAAAATTAAATTTTTTAAACAAATCATGAACTTTTTGATGCCTAATAATTACAAAATTTTATATTTTAATCGCAAAGTTTCATTGGTGATTGTATCTCAGCCGAAAATATATGTATTTATATACAATTAATAAGAAGTATTGGGCACAACAAGTATCTCAAATTGAAATCCATGGCTATTGTGAATATTAATAATGTTATGCTTTTACTTCTCAATGTGTTCGTTTTTTCCAAGCTGAAATATAGTACCTAACCTTTTCAAGAATCTTTTAGTCCCTGACATGTTTTCACAGTTTTCTAAAAGTAATAGAAAATCATTTTTAGCAAGGAATCTACACAATAAATTCAGAGTTTAGGTACTAAAAAAGACTTAAAATAGTTTAATGCAGATATAGACGGATCGGATTGCACCATTTATGACTTCTGTTAGCAATTAAGAATTAAAAAGATTTATTTAAAAAGTTATACAAAAAAAAAAAAAAACCAAAAAACAAAACACAGTAATTAATCTCTTATAGAAGAAAATTCTGGTTAATTAGAAGCAAAAAAGAGGAGGAACACTGATAAGTGAAGTAATTTCCAAATTTTAATTGCTCCAAATTTAAGTTGATTATAAAACTCAGGTATCAAATCTAGCACGAGCAAAAATAAAATATATATATGTAATAAAATTGCATTACAAAAAAGAAAAACATGTATGAGAAACTTCATTACCTTCTTAATGGTATTGTTTTGATAATTTATTGGAAGATTAAAAATCTCCCCAGATTCAAGTGGGGTTTGCGGAATTATGCTCTGATTGAGATCGAACGATTTGTGCAATTCTCTGCGAAGTAATAATTCTAGTTGTGAGCGAAAAACCATATCTCCATTCACCGTAGGTTTTTCAAATCCTAGTTCTTCATTTTTGTGTGATTTAGGTGATGATTGAGAAGAAGAGGCCATCAAGACTAAACATATAAATGGTTAAACCTAATGAAAATACACTGCTTTTACACTTTCTATCTACAAATATATATGTGTGTGTGTGAGAGAGAAAGAGCATGGTTTTGCAAATACACAGGCTCTTTAAACAAGTATGGATTTAGACTGATTTCAAAATTAACAAAACAAGAATTTTGTTACGAATAATACACACGCGTGACGAGACTATTCTTTCTTAACCATTGATAAATATGGGGTCCCACATAAGATGACGCCACTCGCGACTGTCTTAAATAAAACTAGTTTAATTTTAATAGTAATTTTTAATACGAAATAGTTAAATGAAGTTATAATACAATTAGTTTTTAAAAGAACAATCCTAAAACGGTTTAGTACAGAGTTAGAGCTCCACGTCTGAATTTTTAAAGCCATGCATGAAAGAGACAAATGGAAAATGAGTTAATAAATGGTTTTTGCAATAAAGTGTCAATCACCTTGAAACTTTCTTGTTTTTATTTATGGAGAAAAAAAAAAAAACTTTATGGCCAAGGGATTTCAGTAACTGCCTTAATTAATTATGCAAACAGAAAGACAACGAATTCCATAATGTAAAGGGTAAGGTCTTGTATTCATTGAAACAAGAAGGAGAATATAACTGACTTATAATTAAGTTTTCAAACAGATTTGAATGGAAGCTTTCAAACAATGACAATTGTTTATGTATTATGTTCATTTAAAGAAAGCTTTAATGTTATAGATGCTAATTAAGAGTTATTATTATTATTTGCAGTGAAAGATAATTAATGATTTCAAACACCATATCATGTCTTAAATGTGTCATTCATGTAAAAAACGACAAAAAGCATACTCACGAAAAGCTCCTCGTCATGTAATTGCAATATAGCCAAACAGTAATTACACATATAACTCTACAAAGAAACGTAAAGTTTGACCCATATCTCTCCCTCCATTAGGCCGTGAAGCCTATTTATCAGCAAGGGGGAATTATAAAACAAGATCATTCTTGGTGTCACTTAATAATCTATGCCTCAAGTGATGTGCTCTTTTTGTTTTCACTCTATGTTTGTAATGTAAATTTTATGTTATAAATTAAAAGTGCAATACACATGAGGCATAGATTATCATTATGACAAAATATGGGCATTCTTCAAAATTCCCCTATCACCAACTCCGTCCTTCAATTAATCTTAAGTCAGACGGCCCTCGACAAAGTATCTGCTTAAACGGAGGATAGAATGGGAAGCAAAACCCCACCCATTTAATTAGATGGGGCCATTTTGATCCCTCAAACCCACCCTGGCTTGAAAAAGAATTATTTGCATGATCATGTTATTTTTAAGTGAAAAAAAAAATACTAAAATGCCCTTCTTCCCGATCCTGTAGTATTGTGTTTAAATGCACTTTATTTTTCAAAACACTATACTTTTGCTCTCTGATTTATTAAAATGTGTCAAAGTTACCTCCTTTAAATCATAATGTGTCACAAAAAAGAATTAAAATTTGACCACTACATTTTAAAAATTTAATTTATATCCTCATTTTGATAATTCTTTACCAAGTAAACTTCATTTCAATTTTAATATGGACCTAAATACACTTAAAAAAAAAACCTTTTAAATTATTTTACTAAAAATCTAAATCCTAACAATCCGAAATCAAATCCATAAAATCCTAAAAAAATAAAATCCCAGATCTCTCTCTATCTTCTTTGTTTATCTGAATGCGCCAAGAAATATAAAAGAGTATGAATAGCAAAAATAAATAAAAACAACTGGGCCAAAAAAAAATATTTTTGCAAACGAACATAGACAATAAAATAATAATACCTAGACTGAAAATTTTAAACATATATTAAGACAAAAGTTAAAAGAAAAAGGTAAATATTTGTTTAGAGAATGCAATGGTTAAATGGTAATATTAGTATAAAAAAAAATAGAGCATTAGTGAAATTTTGAAACAATTTAGTGGTTAAATTTAATTAATTTCGTGACACATCATGCCGAATCCACATTTGAAACGGAAAAACAAACGGAATTGGACAGAATGACAAACTCGTAGTTTTTCAATAGATCGAAGGGTAAAATATGGTGTTTTAAGCAACAAAGTGTATTTAAAGTTAAATGCAACAACAAATATTTTTTTTCCTATTTAAAACTACTTACAAAAATGTCGTGTTATCATTCGATTACGCACGTGGCATAGATTATACTTCTAATAATACCTTCATGGGATGAGTGTGTGACCTTATAGCTCGACCCGAAACTTTTTAGTCATGTCTGATTCATTTCCGGATTTTCAAGGAATATGATGTAAATTTCTTGTTTTAATTCATTTATTACTATTTTTGGTTTGAAGAATCTAATATGATTATCCTTTGCCGCAAAATTAGGATTTCAATATAAAAACATAAGTGATATATTGTCTATTTTTTTATGGAATTATGCCTCTGCAAATGCTTTTATTGACCTTTATCTGTCACGAATTTAGGAATGATTTTAAGGCTGAATTTTGTAAAAACACTTCACTTTTGCTAAATTAAATTAAACCTCTTCCAACTTAGAAGTTGTTGATGCCTTGATGGTTTCTAAAAATGATTTTGGATTTTGAAAGATTTCATATAAAATTAGTGTTATGTTATTTTTTCGTGGTTTATAATTACAAAGAAAAACAATAGATTACCTTAGAAACAACTCCAACTCTCTCTATAGATCCTTGGAATCGAGTTAGAAACTAAAATCAACGTTTCTTCTTTTTTTTCTTTTTTTTTCTTCTTTTTTTCATGCTTGAGAAACCAGATTCTCAATATGCTATACAAGACGCAACAAAAAATGGGGTTACATAAATTTTACATTGATCTACCATGCATTGTCATAGCCATGCCCTATTCACCAACAGAAGGGCAATCACTTCAAAACCACAATCCGTGGTTCATATCGCCATCGTCATCATCGTGCTCACCGTTATTGTCAGTCCCGACGGTAGGATATATTCCACTATCATCTGTGTCGACATCACTTTCATCTTCGCTATCAATATCTGAATTCACTTCCGAACCATGAGACAAGTTCCAATCCGGAGGGAAGGTCTTTTGCAGGGCTTCTGTCAGCTCTCCGCCGCCCCTCTCAATCTTCCGCAAGCACTTGGACCAGTGAACTGCGGTCCCCATATCGATAGTTAAATCAGATTCAATCATTTCCCTACAGATTGAAAGAATTCCCGAGTAAACGTAAGCTTCGGCAACTTGAGCTCTCGACAGCAGAGATGTCATCAAGCAATGGTATACAGCTTTGTCTGGTTTCAGTCCCGCAAGCTTCATCTCATCGAAGCATGTCAAAGCCTTCTCAGGAAGAGAAGCACGTGCCCAGCCGTGGATTAACGTGGTGTAGGTTTTAACATTTGGCTTCACTCCAACAGCTTGCATTTCTTGGATTGTTTGTGTAGCTCTCTGCAATACAACAGAAGTCGGGAAATAAGTTAAAGAAACTCGCAAACAAAATTGAGGAGCACAAAGGGAGACGAACACAAGCCTTTCCATCACTTGCCACTATGATTTTGGTTGCCGAAAACATTTGTGGTAGTATAATGGAAGGAAAGTTGACAATCAAAATCAATTTCTTGTCTGAAAACTATCTTAATTGGAAATTATAGATAAAAAAGAAAGCAAATTTGTTTTTCAGATTATGAACACGTGACAAGTTATAATCAACTCCATGAAGTAAGATCAATCATAAAACCATAAGATAATAAGGCTGTATAGATTCCATTCATCTTCAAGAACATTGAACAAAAAAAATTCCTACAATTTCATTATATCAGTTAGCATCCCAGAAACAAAAATCATTCACTAAGTGTGATTTCATCTCCTAGTCACTACTCGCTAGGCTGTTTGAATCATAGTATGAATTCTTATTGTTTCTCGGCCGTGTAAAACAAAATATAGCTATAAAGAGCCTACCGTCATGTCTCCAGCCCTGCTACAAGCATTTATGAAAGATGTGTATGTATGGATATCAGGTTGAACGCCTTCCTGCTTCATTTGTTGCATCAAATCAGCAGCCTCCCAAACGTCGCCTCTTCGAGCCCATCTACAAAAGAAAATAACAAAGCTGAGCCACCAAAAGCACAAAAACAAAAACAAACAAACAAACATTTGTAAGACGGGGGAACATCAAATAGAAATTCCAACTGATACGAAAAATGTTGCCTTGAAAAATTTGAAGTTAAAAAAAATTTTACCAAGAAAGAGATACAAAAGAAATGACTCAGATGATTTCAGCATACCCATCAATTAATATATTGTATACAAAGGTGTTCCTCCGAATATTTTGATTGCTCATTTCTTTGGTTACTGCCAAAGCACTCTGCATCCGGCCTGCCTTGCAGCATGCCTTCAACAGTGCCTCATACGTAAACACATCAAGTTCAAGACCTTCATCCCTCATTTTAGTAAAATACTCAAAGGCCTTCCCGGTGTCACCCAGGGATGCGTAACCATGCATGATATTTGTGTAAGTATGTTCATCTGGACTCACACCTGCCAGTGCCATTTCGTCTAGTATTTCAACGGCCTTCTCCATCTGCAAAAAAATGACATACAGGGTTTTACAACCAAAGTGAATACAAACTAAAACAGGATAAGAAGAAAAAAATCGGTGTGATATGGCAAAACTTACCTGACGCTTCTCAACGAGGCCAAGAACCAAAGCATTGAAAGTATGAACAGTAGGTATACATCCACTCATCCTCATCATATCAAAAACTTCTAAGGCTCTTCTCATTTCTCCAGCTCTTGCAAAACCGTGTATGATGGGCATAAAGGTACGTGTTGTAGGCCTATGTCGTTCCTTCTGCATTTCTTTGACAGTACGGATAGCACGTTCCATGTTTCCCATGCCGCAGAATGCTCTTATAATGTTATTATAGAGGATTACATCAGGTTTTAGACCGTCATTTATCACATCTTCAAACACTGCAAATGCATTAGCCCAATCTTTCAATTTCAAAAATCCGTTGATTAACATGGAATAGGTCTTCATGTTGTGCTTTAAGCCAGCTGATTCCATCTTTTTGCTGACTTCCAAAGCTTTGGAAACCTTTCCAATCTGAAACAATGTATAAATAGTTTTTTTCTCAAAATCAATAATGTCTAAGCTATTAATCAGATAATAGTTGAAGACATGGACATGAGGTAAAAATATATGAAAAAGAGATTAAGCAAAATGGAAAGCGTAAGAATGCGATACCTTGGTATAAAGATTGATTAGACATCCATAACTGATAACTGAGGGTGTAAAGCCACATTCCTAAGAAAAATATCAGATTATCCTATAAGACAAAGCATTATTCATAATTTATTAAAATATCGTGTTTTTACCTTGAGTCGATCAAACACTACCAAACATTTATCTTCATCGCCAATCATCGTGTAACCGTCCATCATGGTATGATAAATATCAATTGGAGCATCTATACCTGCTTCTTCCATTTCCCGCACTAACTCCTCAGCTCTATCCATATTGCAAGTTTGACTGAAATTTTCACGAGCAAGAAACCAACATTAAGTCATTTAAAGATAAGCAATACAAAGTATCCCAGCACACTTAGGAGGCTACAAAGAACAATAGTTGTGCATGTAGAATAGCGGGAGTATAACAAGAGTTGAAATAGATTTATAACTTGCCTTATTTTGTAAAATAAGATTTAAAGCAACCAAGCTAGATGTACTAACCACTGAGCATATATGATGTTCCCGTAAATGATTGCATTTAAGGTTGTGTGCTTCTCTTTGGCCTCGTTAAACCAGAACTCTGCAGCTCTTTCAAGAAAACATTAAGGAACGTCAAATTAACTAGTAGAACCAATTATGAGTTCCAAAACAACAAAATACATAGGAGCTCTTTCTCTGGCTGAAAATTGAAGAGCATGCTTCTTATGATTTATCATGCTTAAAGAGCATAGAACTAGCGGTGATAGTTGAAATTGGGAAGATGATGTCGTTATGACAACCACAATGGTGTTTCCGAAAATAAGTGCAACGCAAATTATGGAAACCGCCCTTATTTTGAGATTTATTTGGTTCACTTACTCGGCATTGGCCATTTTTGCAAATCCCCCCACTATTATACTGTAAGTCACCAAACTCATGTCGATGCCTTCTTCTTTCATTTTCCTAGCACAGGATAATGCTTCTTCCATATCTCTTCCAACTGCATAAGCGTGAATAAGGCTGCATGTAATATAGGTCTTTTAATGTTTGGAAAAGGAAAGCCTCAAAGGTAATATACAACAGTAATCAAGTAGGACTAGAGCTTCTAGATATGCCAAATTCTAAAAAACAAAAAAAATAATAATAATAAAAATAAAAATAAAAAACTATAATTAGTGAACTAACTAGCAAAATAACGTCTTCCAGCATAATATGACTCCAAATTTTCATGGCCAGTAAGAATTAGCAAATTACTTATCCTCGGAATGTTTCAGAGTTTCAACAACCTTCCATCATGCAATGCTCATGATGGACTAGTTTAACTCTCACTGTAGCAAGCCCAATGTGACAGGGTCAAAGGCACGGGTCAGCAAAGTGGTTTTAAAGACTCAAACCCAGGTGCATAATGAAAAGAGGTAAAAAAAAAAAAAAAGCATTTTAAAAGCTGCACCAAACCATTGGCGAGCTACCGAATCAAAATATATTCTAAATGTGTTCAGCTGCCAATAAAAACTAGGCTATTAGAGATGCTATATCAGCATTCATAATGTTTCACCAGCAGTTTGTTACCTGGAATAGACGTGTGATGACGGCTCTATACCCCTTGCCCGCATGCTCTCGAAAGTCTCACGTGCGCGATGCATGTCTCCTCTCCTTGCATAATACTTTACCATCAACCCATATTCTTTTCTAGCAGGCTGAGACAATTTATCAAAATCTTATAAGCTTTTTTCTGTTACCTCAAACCAGATATAAAGTTTCAACGCGTTTAAGATTCCAAAATTCAGCTATACATTATCTGCAATTTCAGTGAGTTGAATCTTGGACAATACAAAACCCTCATTTCTTTCCCATTAGCTCAATAGCTCAGACCAAACGTTAATCACTTATCACTCTCACACCATTATAAAGATAGAATAGAAGCTCTACTCTCAAATACAATACTAAAACATAATATTTTCAGAGCATAAGAAGCTAAATTGTAACTAAACTTGGACAAAAACACATTGCCTAAACAACAACACATAAAGCTACAATCTTTCTGTTTTCAATTATAAACAAAACTAATCACATTGATAGTAGCATTATAACAAACACTTCTATACCTTCTTGATCCTCTGAAATGCCTGAACAACAGCCTGCCAATGCTCCGGCTCCGTCTCCACAACTCGCTGGAACTCCCTCCGCGACCCGTCCCTCTCCTCGTGCCACTTGGACCGATGCTCCGCCCCGTCCCCCTCGCCGCCCCCGACCCACCTCGCCCGCCCCTCCATTTTCCCCTTCAACCGCCTCCCGTCGTCCAATTTCACCGTCAGAACCCGCCCGTGGAACTCCACGCCATCGAATTCCACCGCCTTCATCGCCGACCTCTCCGCCCCGGCGCCACCGTAGATCACGAACCCGAACCCGGCGTTCCTCTCCGCGCTCTCGTGGGCCCTGATCAGGATCACGCTCTTCACCGGTCCGAACTGCCGGAAGAACTCGGCGACGTCGTTTTTCTTGATCCAGCCCGGCAAATTCCCCACGAAGATCTTCCCTTGCTGCCGAAACTCGACATTCCGAGTCGAATTCTCTTCGACGACCTTCTCTTCTTCGGCTTCACTCTCTTCCTCGTCGCTCTCAATGGCGATCTCCGTCATCGGCGGCGGAGGCGGAGGCGGAGAGAGCTTGCTGGTGAGCCAGAGCTTCCTGGTGAGCGAGTCCGAGTCGCCGCCATTGCTGGTCGGAGCGAGGATGCCGGGCTTGGAGAGGGTTCTGAGAGGGTTTGATGGGGTTTTGGGGGAGCGAGAGGCGGTGGTGGTTCTGAGGGTTTTGGGGCGGCGGAGATGGCGGGAAAGCGGCGGCGAAGGAGAGGATGGGTTGGTGGAGCTGTCGGAAGAAGAAGAAGAAGAAGAAGGCTGTGGCGGCGGAGAGTTGAGGGACAAAGGAAGGAAATTAGAGGGTTTCACGGCGGAGGAGCGGCGATTTCCGGCGACGGAGGAGGAGAGAGCGGTGGGGTAGTGTGGAGTGGTGAGAGAAACTTCCATTATCCGTTTACACTACAAGAGAAGAGAGACTATTACTATAGACTAGACTAGAGTGGTGGAGCGAAGTGGAAAAATACTAACAAGATGGTAATGGACAATGGTAATAGTGATTTTTTATTTATTTATTTATTTTATTTTAATTTTGCAAAAAGAAAAGGATAATTTATTGGGTATCTGCCCCTATCTTTGTATGTTTTTCAAGTTGCACCCTGTTCTTTTCAAAATGTTATGTGTGCGACCTAGTGGGTTTCAGATTTCAACTAGGCTGTCTTTAGAAAACGTGCACATAAACAAATAAACAATAGCAGACTTCTTACAAAGATAATATGCTTACACAGTTACACGCGATTAATTAATCCAATCCTATGCATACAACAAATGTTGAATTGGGATTAAAACAACCCAATCCAATCTCGGAAATAAAAAACGAAAATAGAAAAAGATAAAGCCACAAAATTTCCATTAACTTAAAATTGGAGACAACAAAACTCTCTCTAAATTCCAGTTACATAGGACACAGCCATAGCTCAATAATATTACTCTTGAAATATACCTCCCCTTAGGCTGTTCTTGTTACTTTGAAATTAGAATCATCCCAATTCTGTATGACAAATAAATAAAACAATCAACACCCTTAAAAATTAATCAGCCACTTTCACCAAAATTCCCTGCAAGAACAACATCCATTCTTGAAATGGTGAAACCGATATGTGTCCCTCACAATGATCTCTCTCCCCGTAAAACCGGACGCGATTTTCATGAAAGAATGGCAATCCCCGCAGATCCTAAGGTTTTTCATGATCCGAATAGGCGCATTGGGGGCCAAACGCATCAGCCCATAAGCGAGAGCAAGCTTCTCACTATGATGCCTCAAGAGCTCATTCTTTCTGCTCTCTTCCACGTTGTGAAGATCATCTTCAGTCTTCGCCACGTACCCGAGCTTCGTCGATTCTTCGATCAATTCCTCCAACTTCGCGTAAATCTCGACCATCCTAGGATGGTTTCGCTCGCCGACCATGAACGAGTGAACACTGTTCTTGATTTCGATCCAACTCTTGCCTCTCTCCTTCTTCGCGTCGCTCTCTCTAAGAAGCTTCCTTGTTCTCGCAACTTCGTCCCACTTTCCGTTTGCTGCGTAAACATTCGAGAGCAAAACGTGGTTTCCTGCGTTGTCGGGCTCCATCTTGAACAAATGCTCGGCGGCTATCTCCGCCGTCTCAAGATTCTTATGAGTCCGACAAGAAGCAAGGAGTGAGCCCCACGTGGGAGCCTTTGCGTCAAATGGCATGGTCTCTATCAAACTACGAGCTTCATCGATCAGCCCTGCACGTGCAAGAGTATCAACCAGGGCCGAGTAGTGAACGACGCTTGGCGACACATTGTGTACTCTTCTCATGAGCTCGAAATATTTCCTTCCATTTTCGACCAACCCCATGTGGCTGCACGCAGACAACACTAAAATGTAAGTTACATCGTTTGGGAACAGGCCTGCTTGCTGCATTTTCTCGAACAAAATCATCGCCTCGAGGGAATGCGCGTGTCTAGCAAACCCGGAAATCATCGCATTCCACAAAACGACATTCTTTCCTTCGGTACATCGAAACACGGTGTAAGCCTCTCCAATGCTGCCACATTTCGCGTACATATCTACAAGCGACGAAGCCACAAACACATTCGAACCAAACCCCGCTTTCCAAACCACAGCATGAACCTGTCCACCCTCGATCATCGACGCGAGCCCCGCGCACGCGCAAACAGCGGACGAGATCAAAAATGCGTCCGTTTCCATCCCAGCAGCTCTCGCCCTACGAAACAACGCCAAAGCCTCCTCATGAAACGCGCTCTGCACGCAACCCGCCACCATGGAGCTCCACGTAACAATGTTCCTCTCCGGCATACACTCGAAAACAAAGCTCGCTTCCTTAACGAAGCCGCATTTGGCGTAGACATCGAGCAACGCGGTCCCGACAAACACGTTCGAGTCCATCGCCATCTTAACAGCGAATGCGTGAAGCTGCCGGCACTCGAGCACCGCAGCCTTCCCGGCACAGGCGCAGAGCACGCTCGACACGGTGAACTCGCTAACCGGGCAATTCCCTTCCCTCGTCATCCTCAAGAACAGCCCGAGAGCCTCACTCTCCAAGCCCCTCCGAGTGAGCGACCCGATCATGGTGTTCCACGAGACCAGGCTTCGCTCAGGCATTTCCTCGAACACCTTGCGAGCGTCGCCGAGGGACCCACATTTCGAGTACGCGTTGATCACCATGTTCGACGTCAAGGTGTCGGAGCTCAGCCCGGCAGTGATGATCCGGGCGTGGCAGGCCTTGCCGTCCCTGATCCGACCTGTTTTGGCGCATCGCTTCAGGGCTTCGTGCAAGAGAGGGACTGGGCTCGCGCCTTTGCCGACCCAAGTGATGTAGTGTGAGGCTGTGGGCCCATCGAGCTCGGCAATGGCGGTGGCCGAGAATCCTCTGTGGTGGAAACCAGTAAGCAGTGTCGTTTTGCATCGGTGGAACATAAGTCGGACATGCGGAAAGAGGAGAAGAGAAGAGGAGAGGAGTAAAAGAGCGATTGGTCTATGATCATTGTCGTTTCGGAGAAAAAGGAGATCAATGAAGGCCCAATTGCTAGATTTGTTTGGACCCAACTAAGGCCCAAACTTAGAGTCCATGGCTTTCTAGGACAAATGTTAGAGAGAATTACATATGTATACAGGTTTAGATAGAATATTACATCTGAAGAATACAAATTGAGATAATTACATATGAAGTAAAACTTAAGATGAAATGTCCAAATTGCACTTAATTTATTTTAGATTATATAAATTTTAAAAAATTGAAAAAGAAAAAAAATAAAGGAATTACGTATACAATTTGAATTCAAAAAAAATCATTCGAAATATATATATATATATATATATATACACGCTAAAGAAACAGATTCACGTACAATTTGGGATTATATAAATGCCATTTATCATTCTATTTCTCATTAAAAAAAATTCAGAATTCCCAGTTCTCAATCTTCACCGCTGCTCCCGCCGCTACCGATCGCCTCTCCCGTCGCTACCCGCCGCTGCTTGCGCCCATACTCCAACCGCTTCCCGCCACTACTCCGGTCGCAGGTTGGTAATTTTTTTCTT
This sequence comes from Boehmeria nivea var. tenacissima, assembly GCA_018132145.1. NCBI lineage: Eukaryota > Viridiplantae > Streptophyta > Magnoliopsida > Rosales > Urticaceae > Boehmeria > Boehmeria nivea. Next base: position 14,032,169 of record CM030875.1, on the reverse strand, counting down.
CATTCCCAATTCTCATCAACATTTCCATTAGCTTCGCTTATGCACAAGTTCTTCAATTTGGTGGTAATTTACTCCATTTCTCTGCAATTTCTCTCATCTTACTTCAAATTTGCTCATGAATAAAAAAAAAAAAAACTCTTTGTTTCTCGAAGTTTCGTTTTATATGCCGATTATTTTTTTTCGTTTCATTTCGTAATCTATCGACTCTATGGGTTTACGTTTTTTTATTTTTTTGTGGGAAAATCTTTAAATTAGGCTAGCCTTTCGAACATGGATTATCTTCTTTCTTGTTTCATTTTTTTGCTTAATTTCTTTACCATACCTTGTTTTAAAGAGGGATTATCCCCAATACAAATGTACTATCAAACATAGAATTGAACATAAATATTATACTTTTACTATTTGGTATTTGATATTTGAATATTACAAATCTTGGGTTTTTATTTGCGACACACTGACAAAATGATTATGTAATATTTTCAGGATTATATACTTTGGATTATACATTATTGAAGGTAAATTGAGATTTGTTTCACTCATGTTATTATACATTCTGGATTATATTAAATATTCCTATTACTTTTTTGTAGTTTCATGTAAACAAAATTTAGAAGAGTAATAAGCAAGCAACGAGTCCATGCATTCAAAGACTACTTGGAGGATCGACACAAGAAACAACAAAGAATGTTTTTTGTTGAAGAATCACTTGTATGCCGGGTTATTTTGTGGACTAATCTGAAATATACAAAATATATTTGATATTTGAGATGACATAATTCACAATATAAACAGATTATATAAAACAACAAAGATTAGAATTGATTATATAAAATAAGCTCAACTATCCCACGCATATAATCTAGAATATATATATATATATATAATACAATTGACATATGCTATGATATAATCTAGAATTTACATAGATTATATGAAAACAACAGAGAATATAACAGATTATATATAATATAAACAAGATTATATGAAAACAGCAGAGAACATAACAGATTTATGAAAACAACAGAGAACATAACAGATTATATATAATATAAGCAAGATTATATGAAAACATTAGAGAACATAACAGATTATAAGAGGCTTAATATATATATATATATATATATATGAATACAATCGTACATGAGAAAGTAGAAACATATAATACCTAGTCAAATTTGAGTCCATAAAAAGTGGAAAAAAGGGCCTAAAAGTAGATAACAAAAATAATAAAAAAGCAATAAGAAACGTTAATCTATTAATTTGAAAAACCGTAATACATGCAATCTCCTTAAAAAAAGGAAACAAATTAGTTAAAAATAAAGCAAAACGAAAAAATAGTAAAACAAAAAACATATTTTTATAGTTCATTTTTTTACTCGAAATAGTTTTAAACAAATAATAAATCCACTGCTATTAAATAACAAATTTTTAATAAAAGGGCAAAATTGACCATAAATATAGCCACGTGTATGATTTTGTGTTGAATGTAAATATCTATATTTGTGTTCTTTAAATGTAATATTCTACCCAATCATGTATATATGTGTAATTTTTCCCAAATGTTATTAAAAAATAAAAAAAGAAAAAAAGAAAGAAAGAAAGAAGGGAGAATTTCAAAATAACGACATTCTTGATGCCACTTAATAATCTATACCTGTGATATATTATTTTCATTTCCATTCTATATTTATAGTATAAATTTTGGGGTATAAATTAAAAGTGTAATACACATAAGGTATAGATTATTATTGTGTTAAGAATGGGATATACCTCAAAATCCCCACAAAAAAAAAATTTTAATTGTAGTTGGTGCTTCTTGTTTTTAAGAGGACTTTAATGAATGCTTTTTATCAAATTTTTTGACACATTAATAATTTATATTTTATTTATATTATATTTTTATTTTTTATTTTTTTACTCTTTAAAAATAAAATAAAAAATAAGTAAATACATTATTTGAACATAAATTATTAAGTAGACCTTAAAATAATTTTTTTTATTCCGCTTTTTTTTAAGTTATTACTAAAATTCAAATAAATTTTTAGAATCACACTTTTTTTCTTAAGCTCTTCATCTTTTCAACCCATATAATTCTTTGTTTATCAGGCTCAAACATGGCTTTTTCTCTCTCGATCTAGATTTCTTTTCGATTTAGGTCATTTGTTTCTCATGAGTCATGACATAGAGATTACTTCTCCATCGAAGCCAAATACAACAGACAGTGAGAAGCTTTGACTAATAAGATTTTGATTTACGAAACCCCATTGAAGTCAAATCTGAGTAATTTTTATTATTTTTAAGCTCACTTTGGTTTTAGAGTTCTCCATTCATGTGTAGTACATATTGCCATTAAGACTAAAACTAAACCAACTAAACTCAGTAACAAAACTAATCCAAATATATTTTTGGACAAGAGACTTGGGTCTTGGTATATTGCAAATCTTCTTCTCTTCAATTCTTTGCCCTAATTTTTCTTTTTCTTTTTGTTCATTAGGCAATCAACCTTGTATTTGGTTGGGTAGATAAAGAGGTGAAGGAAGAAATTGAACTGTTTTGTTTAGTTGGAAAGATATGACATAAGAAGAAGGAGAGAGACGAGTCCAAGTCCATCAAATTGCATCATTCTCGAAAAATATGCTCTCCCTTAATTTTAATTAATGAAAAGCCTCTTTTACCCTTGATACTAATTATTAACGAATAATAAAAATAGACAATATAATAATTTCATAAATAATTACTATTTATCATTTTAACTCTTCATCTTTTCAAACAAACGATTTATAGTATTATTATAATCTTTTTCATCATTCGTATTCTAAATACTACTCATCGTTTATTTTCTCCATTCACGTGGCGAAACATACTCATTCTATCCGCCCAATCAAACCGGGACTCATAGAACAACTATGTACCATTAAAGAACATTTGGTAATATGTGGACTAAGATGTACTTGAATGGATATGTGATGTGGTAACATCGACATATATTTTCATGCTGATGTGGCCAATTAAGACAAGGAGACAAAAAATTTGGGAGCAGAAAATGACTTGCATACACAAAAATCACGTGATTCCAACAGGTTGCTTTGTCTATACATTGTATTTACCAGCCCATGATCTGATATAGATATTTTGGTATATAATTGTTCGTTAATTGATTGCTAGACCAGAAATGCCTATTGTAAATTATTTTAGGCAAAAGGTTGGTTTGATTCATCTGCTATGTACCTCTACAATGACTATAATCAACCATATTTGAATGTTAAAAGTTAAACTTGACCACTTGATTAAGAAGAGGAAATTTTATATAAAAAAATAGTTATTTTTAACTATTGATTTTAGTAATTAATTAGTTTTTAGAAATTTTGGTGAAACAACTGGTAAGTTCAAAAAGCTAAAGTTATCTATGTCATCATCTTTAGAGGTATAATTTTCAATTTAGAAGGGAAAAAAATAATAACTTGAGATGCAATCGTAAAAATTAAAAAATTTAAGCAATAAAAATCAAAGAATAATTTTGATTCCTCAATTCAATTCTTTATCGTACTTGTGAACTTGAATAAAAGTTTTATATCTCGATTCAAAAGTAATATTATAATTTTGATGGTCTCAATCTATTTCTAGCAAGATTACACCATATTATAGCAGTTTTATATAGTGTATCAACAAATGTGAAAGGGTTGCTTACTGATATTTTTGTCACAATTGTACCCCTCTAAATTTTTAAGGGTCGAACTGTGAAATATATCATATATATATATATATATATATATATATTATATATATATATATTCATGCTTTTTGAGTTTTTGTTTCTCTGCAAAAAAAGATTTATTTGAGAGTGGATTTGGGTCAGAAAGTCTTGGAATAGAGAAATTGATATCACAAATTCAAAATTTGGTGCGTACATTTCCTTCATAGTAATTAGGGTACTTAGTGTCCGACAGTTACTTCCTAACTTACACACATGTGTTCCTAAATAGAAATTCAAGTCTGTTTATAGTGTAAAATTCAATATATAATTATGTATAATTTAAAAAAATATTAAGGGCAAATCAAATAATTAATCTTAAAATTTTTAAGAAAATGTGCCATATATATTTGGCTATTTCTTTTCTTTCCCTTTTTTTTTTTTTTTTTTTTTTTTTTTTGTCCTTTGGCTACAATTCACATATTACCTCTAAGAGACAAAGTGCAAAACATTAATGGATAATCCACCTTGTCTTCATCATCGCTTTTGAATGGCGTCTCTTTTGTTGATGTACTTTTCATGGCTCGAATGATGTGATCGTTGTGGTGGGCAAATTATATATGCCTTTTTGTGGTGGATTTTAAGGAAAATTAATATAAGCTTTTTTTTCTTTTTTGAAAAGACAACTTCGGTAGGTCCAATTTTTGAGCAACTTGGTTTTTTAATGTCGCACAAATTTATATTGGCCAAAATAGAAGCATCCTGATTTTTTTCTGCAAGTGCTATGCAGGGAAAACATCATAAAAGAGGAGAAGGAAAACAAAAAACATTAATAAATACTTTTGTTTTTCTTTGTCGCGAGAAGAAAAAATAAAATAATGATATAAATTGAAAAAGGCAATATTTAAAATGAGAGATGAGGGCGTCCAAGTACAAGTTGAGGGTTGACATTATTCATATGCAATTGAGCACATATTTTATTGCTCATACAATTATCAAGGCAAGGTCTAAGCAACGCAGATAATTTTTATGGTAGTAGATAAAATAATTTTTTAAAAATTGAGAAATTAATATTTTATTTAAGAACATGCCTTTCTAAGTAAAGGTCTATAAATTAATATTTTCAACCTTTTTTTCTTTTTCATATTTTAACAACATCATGGTTTCTACATAATTAAACTCATGCATCTATATTTTCTGTTTGATCATAACGTGTTTGATCTCTTGATGTATCTTAAGAATAAAATATTCATTGATTTTTGTTTTTACGCGTATTGAGTTTGTTCAATGCTAGTTACCTCATATGATTACTTGTCGTTCAACCTACATAAACAAAGGAGTGTAGAATATTCAATAATATATATACGAGAAATACTGAACGGATGGAACTTTTGGATTAAAAAAAAAAAGCATATTGATAACTATGTTTGATAATCGGTAGATAGATACCATATCATTCTTGTAATTATATATATATATATATATATTTTTTTTAATTTTTTTTTGTACCATCACTCTTTAAATAAATAGAGAAATTGATATTGATAATTTTGATAATTTAGTACAAGAGTTGAGATCTTATTATCCTTAATCAATTTCACTTAGCATGCATTTTCTTGTACTTTGTTTGACTTTGATAGAATTTGTGGGTAACAAATGCATATTTAGGAAATGCTCTACAATGTGCAATATCGCATGCACTAGTGTTATTTAGATTACAATCCAACTAAAAAAATTAATTTAATCACGTTATTATAGTAATTACATTAATAAAAAAATCAAATTTAAATTTAGCTTCCAATACAGAAAGAGAAAATGTTGCTTCCAATACCTAGCAACGATATCCACTTAAAAGCAATCTATTAGAATTGATCTTATCTTGTAACCAAATTGTAGAGGGAACCAATAACTGCTAGTTTGGCTAAGCATTAGTTGGAGAGAGATTTAAATGATGGGACATGCTAGCGTCAGACGCGTCACAGCATCGCGACCGTCCATCGCGGTGGGTCGCGGTGGGGCCCACCGCGATGGACGGTCGCGATGCGTCTGGCGCTAGCAAAATTTTTAAATAATATATATATATATATACGAATTTCACGTTTATATTTTGATTTGTACTAATTCAAATTTTATCTCACAATCTCTTAAACTGGACAAAAGTTGACAAGATAGATGATAAGATATGGATTATGGACAAGGACAACCCAATTACACAATAGTATGTAACTGCTAGTTTGGCTATAAGGATTTAATTCTCTCCAAATCTTAACTTCCATATTTATAAGTAATAAGCCAAATTTCTTAAATGATTTATATAGAATAACTTTGCTTATTCATTATTTCTTTGAAGAAATTTGACTTATTACTTATAAATATGGAAGTTAAGACTTAAGAGCAGCCAATGTGGTGGGCCAATAGAATCCAACAATATCTTGAACTCATCCAGTGGCTTTTTACATGGGACCCATTTATCATTTTTCCTGCTGGATATTGATAGCAAGTCTCATGATACTGCACATAAATGTGTTATATAGACTGATAAATGGAAATTATTAGTCTATATTCTTCTAAATACTTTTTTTTACTTCTTATAAAAAAACTCCAACTTATCAGCTCGAATATAATTCAAAGTTTGATTTTTAAAGAAGATTTGGAGAAACTACGATGAGTTTCAATTATAATTTTTTTTTGTACTACACATGATATCTCTAATTTTTAGTCCGTCTGTTTTAAGTGTAAAAAGTATTTCGTAGAAAAAAAATTGCACTGTGAATCAGTTAAATAAGTCATTTCGAAGAAATTAACCATATTCTTATGGAAAAAATACCCATTTGCACTTTATATTTGTGCTATTTTTCTCGATAGCATCCTATTGTTTTTTTTCGACATATTTGCACCCTGAATTATATAACTTTGACCACTTTGCACCCTACGTCTAAATCCGTCAGTTAAATGATGACATAGCACTAATAATAATTATAACCTAACCCTTAAATTATTTAAAAATTATACTAATACCTTAAATCTTTAATAATTTAACAAAAACTAAATCATTGGCGGGGGTGGGTTTTGCGGCGGCATTGGCGGGGGTGGGTTTCGCGGGGGGGTGGGGGGGTGTTGGCGGGGAAAGAAAAATTACAGAAAGGTCTGACAGAATTTTTCCATTACTCTGTGTGTAGGGTATCAATTCTTATGCAGTCCATTATTTGGAGACATAAATATTTGCTGGTATTTTACTGTTGAAGCACAGTGCTGCCTTGTGGAGTTTAAGTTCATATCATAGACGTTACTATTTGTTGACAGGTCAAAGAAGAAGATGATGCAAACTGTTGTTTGCATTGTCGCATTTATTTGGTTGTTGAGTATTACATAATTTGTATTGCTTATATGTTCAATATTGTGAGATTTTGTGGAATGGGTTAGCTAGTTAAATTAGAATCACCAGATCGCCAAGTCCGTAGTATATATTAAATTATGTCAAATATCGAGAGTAGAACGCAGAATGAGATTCATTGAGGCATACGTATATGATGTGGATGTGCCCTGAATTGTGGCACTCATGTACGAGGGTGGCGGGGGTGGGTTTCACGGCGGTTGCGGGGGTTGACAGGGGTGGGTTTCGTGGGAGTGGCAGGGGTGGGTTTCGCGGGGAGGTTGACAGGGGTGGGTTTCGCGGGGGTGGCGGGGGTGGGTTTCGCGGCGGGGTGAGTTTGTGGGGTGGGTTTCGTGGCAGTGGCAGGGGTGGGTTTCGCCGCGGGGGTTGGTTTCGCGGCGGTGGCGGGGCTGGGTTTCGCCGTGGGGGTGGGTTTCACGGCGGGGTGGGTTTCGCGGCAGTGGCGGGGATGGGTTTCACAGTGGGGTGGGTTCGCGGCGGTGGCGGAGGTGGTTGGGTTCGCGGTAGTGGCGGGGATGGGTTTCACGGTTGGATTGGTTTTTTTTTTTAATTATTTAATTTATTTTTGTTAAGTTGTTAAAGATTTTGGGCATTAGTGAAATTTTTAAATAAATTAAGGATCAAATTATAATTATTTTTTGTGCCACGTCATCATTTAACTGACGGATTTAGACGGAGGGTGCAAAGTGGTCAAAGTTATATAATTCAGAGTGCAAACATGTCGAAAAAAAATAATAGGGTGCTATCGAGAAAAGTAGCACAAATATGGGGTGCAAATGGGTATTTTTTCCTATTCTTATGTTTTATATATATATATATATATATTTTTTTTTTTCCTATTTTTAAATTATGCTATCTCTAGTCTAGACTAATTGCTTTTTATGCCGGGCGTTTACCCTATTTATATTGAAAAACGATTTTATCCTTATTTTTGCAACTTAATTTCAAAGATACCCATTAAAAAATTTGTAACTACTTTTACCTTATTCCCACCCGAATTTCCTCTCACATGGAATGAGATTGAGATGAGACTTTTAAAAAAGGCCGCTATTAATAGATTAATGATTATCCAGAGTATATGCGCTTTCTATATGCGATTAGATTTGGAGCATAACAAAAAATCTCTCCTTATTTTTGTTTATACAGTGTAAATCTCTCGTTTTTTATGGCATATCCAAACTTAGCTATAAGTTTAGATGAATATAATATAAGACTAAATTAATAACCTGTAATCAAAGCTAGCAAAGTTTTAGGAGCATAAAAGAACCTCAGGTTAAAAGAATGACTCAGCACTCAACAGACAGTTAATCACCTGATTACACTTAATATGCTTATTTATCCTTGAGTAACACATCTAAATCGAGCTAACAACAGCTACATAAAATATTTCAACTTAAGATAAGAATCGTAAGTACTACATATGTCCTTGACTTGATCTAAATAATCATTAATTACCATATTTCTTCATTTAAATGTAAAAAATTTATTTGACGATCGACTTCATAACACTAACTATATAAAATTTATTAACAGTTTTTGCTTCTTCTGCCATCACCTTCCTGCGAGTCTACGAGTAGGAATGAGTCTCAAGCTGCTGCAGCGCAATTTTTTCGGGATTCTTAGGCTCATCTCCTTTGCCTCTCAGAATCATACACAATTGAATACTACAATGTACCATTTTATATGTTAGAATTGCAACTGAGACTGCTACTGTTGCAAGTGATTTTTCGTCCGCTATTATTTCTTCGGGGAGGGAGTCCCCGAAGAGCAATTAATGCGAAAACGCACTGCCACGCCATCACATGAGCGTCCCCCAGATGAAAAGGGTACGAGGATTGTCGTAGATGACCCTCAATCTTGTGCACTTGAAGATAAGCTGGAGAAACACTACTGGAGGTGGAGTCAATTTTATGACAAGATACTCGGAGAGGGATTGACGGGCAAGAAGGCTGTGGATCCTCTTTGAAGATCCACTCCCCCGAAGCTAGCCTCAGAGAGGAAGCAAGGACTTCGTTGAAGACGAAAGGTTCGAACCACGAAGTTGGTGATCCCCGACCGAATCTGAAGTCCACACGTAATAGTCTAGGTCTTTCTTTTGAACTGATCAACTACTCCCGATTGTGGGATGTCTGACAGTCTACCCCGTAAAACTTGGGACAGGGACTGTAGGGATATGAGTTCCAATGAATGTCTGTATTTAGTTGGTAACCCAATCCCGTAATTTAAGGGATTATTGATGACTGTGTATTAGGTCACATAATCTCATGATTTAAGGGATTGGGTGTCAAATCTCATTAACTCATCCCTCTCTCCTGCCCTATATAAGAGAAGGAAGGAGAATGGATTGGGGGTTGGAGAAAAATTGGTCAAAGTCTTTGTAAGAAATTTACCAAGAATATTAGAAAAGTGGACGTAGGCTATTACTCTGGAGGAGAGCCGAACCACTCTAAAAACCGTCATGTTTTTCTTTTTCCGGTCAATTTCTCATTTTTCATTGCCGTACCACTGTCTAGAGGTGTAGATCACGGCGTTGGTTCAAATTTCACACCAGCAGTTACTATATGGTTTTTTTGACCAAAAACAAAATTTACCTTGAAATAAAATTAGGAGAGTTTGATGAATGCATTTTTTTTTTACATACTCAAAAAATTTTAATTGTAATTGCCATCAAAGGGGCCCTATAAACATAAAGTAATAATTAATAAAACACACTATTTGAGACATATTATTAAGTGATACTTTTTTATCTACCGTTCCCCTAATAAAATTTGATAAATTTTAATACAAGAATTTTTTTCTTTAACAAAAAGGAAAAAAAAAGTTATATTTTAAATGGAAGAATTAGTCACATTCGAGAATTTATTGGACAAATCATTTAAATGCAGTTGATCTTGTGAATCAAATTAAGTATACGGTAGAAATAAAAATAAATAAATGAGATGATGTAACAAAAATATCGCTGGAGTATTAATTAGATATCTTTTCCTTTTCTAATAAGATATATAAGAGATTGGCACTATACCAATGAAAAAATGTTTCATAATTACATTGTCACATCATCCAACATATTTAAATACCGCAAATCTTTGGTGGGAGAGTTGTGGTGGGGAATAATTTTTGGACTGTTTGATTTATTTTTTAATGATTTTTTTAATTGAAAAGACAAATTTGACGGTCTAGATTCGTTCCGTACCATAATTTTTCCCACCAAAGAATTACCAATTTAAATAGGACAAAAGAAATTTCTGTTGAGCCCAAACAAAATAATAACAGTAACAATAACAACAATCAACAAATCATCTAGGCAATTGACAAGTGCAGTCGACAAAAAGAAATTCAATTGAGATAAGAGACATGACAAATAAATATGACCATGGCCCATTATAAATCACGTTGCTTCCAATACCCTAAGAGAAATGTTGCTTCCAACACCTAGCAACAATATCCACCTAGCTACAGGCGATCTATTAGAATTGATCTTATCTTGTAACCAAATTGTAGAGGGAGCTAACAACTGCTAGTTTGGCTAAGCATCAGTTGGAGAGAGATTTAAATGAGATATATATATATATATATATATATGAATTTCACGGTTATATTTTGATTTGTATTATATAAAATTTATTAATTTGATCTTCTTTCATTTTATTTTATTTTTTAACTCCGACACTAGATAATTAAAGGAATAGATTAGTTCACGAGGAGAAAGGTATAACAACAATTAGTATATATTGTTGGGTTTTGTTTATATTAAATTAAGTGTAGTGTGTGTATGTGTAAGTGAATGTGTTATAAAGGCTTTGTGAAAAGTCCCATATTGGTAATTTAGTAAGAGGTTGAGCTCTTTATAAGTGAATGTGTACCTAGTGGACTTAATTAAGTGCTAATAAGGAGTGTGGAGGGTGGCACACTCACATGCTCACACACACGTGCGAGCGTTCGCGAGTCCGAACGCGCTAGTTTGTAGCGCGCTGAAGCGTTTCCAAAAAAATGGTGTTTTCTGGACGCCGCGGCGCCGGGCCATTTCCAGAATAGTGGTCACAAAATTGACTTTTCACAACCTTTAAGCCTTATGTACGAGACAAACACAAAAAATCTAGAGATTAATCTTTGCCTTCAATCGAGTGTTCATTATTGCTTTGGTGCATACTCGATCTAAGTCTTGTCATATTTGCGTATAGTTCCACAAAGCAAAAAGGACGCAAATAAACGCTCAAGGAAAGCGTTTCGTACGTGTTTCAAGCTTCGTTCTTCATCGTTTCCTCAAATTTTCTAACATACATTTTCTTCTTCACCTCTCAAAATTGTCTGTAGTTAACATTACTTAGAAGATGATAATGATAGTGATAATGAGAATGAGAATGATGATAATGATAATGGGATTCGAGAGAGGTATATATGATTTTGCATTTTGAATGAATTAAATATTTGGTATTTTAACTCGTGATTTTTATCGTTTGACTTGGAATCCAAAGCGTTGGTCAGGACCAAATTGAGTCCACTTGCCAATGGCACAAAATAAAGTGAAATTTTTTTCAAGATGCTAATGGAGAATCGTTTCAACCAATTGGCGCATAAAACTTTACCTATATAATTTAGCATTCCATGTGCGACTTTTTTCTTTGGGCAAAATTTTATGGTTTGACATTACCTTGAAAATAGTATCAAATATATTCTTCTAAGTTTTAATGACTTGAGTTGAAACATCAATTTCAAAAGCTTCTTTATCCTACAAAGATGCTATCATAATCGGCTTTTTAGTAGCCGACTCTTCCCTTTTATGCCTCTCTCTCTCTCTCTCTTTTTTTTTTTTTTTAGGTTTTGCTTATTCTTCCGTCATCACCTTCCTGTGAGTCTACGAGTAAAAACGAGTCTAAAGCCGCTGCGGCGCAATTTTTTTGGGATTCTTTGCCTCTCAGAATCATACACAATTGAATACTATAATGTACTATTTTACAAGTTAGAATTGCAACTGAGACTGTTACTTTGTTTTTTTGACCAAAAACAAAATTTACCTTGAAATAAAATTGGGAGAGTTTTATGAATGTAACTTTTATGACATACTATAAATCTTTACTTTTTTTTTTTTGTTGTATTTATAAATTTTACCACCACTTTTACATTAGGCCCGTTTGGATTTCACTTTTTGTTAGTGTTAGTCCCAATAAATTTGATACATATTAATACGAGAATTTTTTTCTTAGAAAAATAGAAAAACAAAACAACAGTTACATTTTAAATGGAAGAATTAGTCACATTCGAGAATTTATTGGAAAAATAATTAGATATCTTTTCCTTTTCTAATAAGATATATAAGAGATTGACACTATACCAATGAAAAAATGTTTCATAATTGCATTGTCACATCATTCAAAATACTTTTTTTTTGCAAAGATACTTAAATAGGACAAAAAAAATTTATGTTGAGCCCAAACAAAATAATAACAGTAACAATGACAACAATCAACAATCATCTAGGCAATTGATTAGTGCAATCGACAAAAAGGAATTCAATTGAGATAAGAGAAATGACAAATAAATATGACCATGGCCCATTATAATTTGTCCCGTTATTCTTTTGCAAGATAGTATCTCTATCTTAAGAGGGGGGGGGTTACTTTTTCAGATTCTAATTTTTATTTATATTTTATATCTGGTTCTTCCGATTCTGATTTTAGGTAAAGGAATTTGTTGGTATTTTGAATAGTTCCTTCCTTTTATGGATCATCGATGACCAAATTAGTAGGGATATTTGTTGGGAATCGTTTCAGATATGGATATTTGGGAATAAAATTTGAATGATTAAATGAGAATTTTACTATCCTGGATCAATCAAAAAGTTGTCCTGTACATTTTAAAAATAAGTCCACACACAAACGTTGAGGTTGTGCAAATCATTTTATGTGATCAATAATCAAAATAACTTATAAACCAAATCTATTGTATCATTTTCCTATACATTTTCTCTCTTTTTTACTTTTATGGCATTGCTCAGTAGTGAGAGATTATGAACAAGAGAGAATATCCAAGTAAAAGTCAATAAATATGTACTAATTTTGAAGGGGTAATACTAATTCCTATGTTAATCAAATGTAATTATGGCAACTATTAAATACCAATATACCATGGTTTAAATTACAATGAAAAATCTAACAGAACTGCCAATAAACTGAAATTTTCTAGTCTTTCACAAAATAACATATATATATATATATATATTGTATATATCACACACTCTTCATGATACTTCATATTCAACTCAATCCAAGTGCTCAATCACAACCAAATACCAGGTATTTTGTCGGCAGCAATATAATTTTCTAATTAAAACGAATATTTTTTTTCTTTATAATAAAGCAAGTAAATGTTAAAGGTGATAATGGTGACCCATGTTGGACATTGAACAAAGAGTATGGAAAATGTTGGCCAGTGGCCACAAAATACAAAATCTGCTCACAAAACCAGCCAACAAGATCTAGATACCGGAATTTGTCCCATATATGATTTTATGGTTCTCACTTTTTATTTCTCTTTTTAATGGACCTCCAACTTTTACCGAAAGCTATGGAATAAAAAACTTTTACCGAAAGTTTAAGGATGAAAATGATCAATTATCACCTTCAAATCTATTAATCAACTTTTCTCACTCCCCAAGCTTATAAGCTTATCTTCTATTCTCCAATATTGTTCTTGGAAATATGCTATTCAATCCTAAATATGGCATAATGGATTGATACGAAGATCCAAAGTTAATTAACCATGGTTAAATTATCCAAGTTGTTTCACCACATCTTGTTAGTCTTGGCTTTGTCTAATTGGAGTTTCCAAATGTGTAATTTATCAACTATGTAACTTGATAAATTTTCTTGACGCGAGATCATAATACATCACCACGCTTTCGACACCTACGTCCGCAGCGACTTGCTCTAGGTGCCCGTTCTGGATGACTTTCTTTAGGTCGTCCACTTTGATCTTTTCAAGTTGCCCTTCTCAAGATCGCTACTTCCGCAACGTGAGTGGAATGTGTGATTTGACTCTGATACCAATTGATAGAACCCAATAATTCTCGATGGATCACAATCACATTCCCATATTCACTCTCTCTTATCTTGTAGCTATATATATATATATATATATTTGATACTGTAAAGAAAGGCCATTAAATATGGTGTAAAGAAATATCTTACAAATACAAGTTAAGTTTGGGAATGACATTTTGCCCATTCCATCCCATTCTTTTGGATGGAAAAAATGGTTTGAAAATGGATTGAAATTGTTTGAAAAAAATGATATTGAATGGTTTGACTTTGTGAATTTCGAAGTGGTATAAATAGTTGAGAGTTAAAGATATTGTATAGGAATTTGGAAAGTTGAAAAAAAATGGAATGGAATAAAATGATTTGTAAGATTAGAAAGTTGAATGGTTTGGAATAGTATGGAATTGAATGGAATGAGTTGAATAGTTTGCCCATACATTAGGAAACCTTCAGTTTTAATGAATTTCCGCTAAAAATGTCTAAAAGAGCAACCTAAAAATGAACAACATTATTATCTGATGTGATAATTTAGTTTCAAATTAATTCTAATATTGTAGTAGAAACTTATAAAAATATAAATAAAAAAAACCCCATAGAGAAAGGTCAATGGCTCATGTTGTGCATTTCTTTACTTTTTTTCTTTTGATAACAAGCAAAGGCCAAAACATGACCTACATGTACACTAAGGATCACACAACCTGAAGCCTACCTTCCAGGTAAAAGTAAAACCAACTATACAATTCCCCACTCTTGCAAAAAAAAGCAGAGTATTCTATTCCCTATCCTATCTCATTGCTCTTTTCCCTTTGTTTTCTTCTTCTTTTTTGTTTTTTTTTTTTTTTTTTGTTTTTTCTCGCTACCCAATAACCCTTTAAAAACTTGAGAGAAAAAAAAGTCCAACAAATTAACAAGTTATTTCTACACTTTGAGACTATTGTCCCTGCTTTCTTCTCTTGGCTCCATGTGGATTTCCCCATTCTTCACACTGAGAGACCCTTCCCCTTCTGCATCATAGCTAGCATGAACACTATAGAACACATACACAAGAACCGCTAGAGCAGAAAAGAACCCGAACCTCACATATGAGGGACGGTCCAAGGAGCCCAACAAGAAGATGTTCAAGAAAATCGATAGGGATGGAATCCATGGCATCAACGGGACCCCCCAGAACTCGGGCTTTCTCACTTGAGGGACCACGCAGTGGAAGATCTGCAACAAAGCGACCGCGATCAACGCACTAACACCAAGCATGATGTCTTTTGGCATTCCCGGCGGGGCAAGATGCCATATGAGGGTGAACATGACGGAGGTCAAGGAAAATGCGCATAGGAAGGACAGTGTAGGCCACGGGTTGGTCGTCCCCACAGTGACGTAGCGCCTGTAGATCACGGCATTCGCCACCATGTAAAAGACGAAAAGGGTGCCAATGGAGACGAGGTTGAGAAGGACGTTTAGATCAGTGAAAAGGGCAATCAAAGCCGTAAAGATACCTGAAAAAAGCATGTGCAATATAGTATGAGAAACCATTAAGTACATATTCAGTTCAAGTACATGAGACTACATGAGACAAAGGCTTTTCTTTTTTTTCTTTTTTTTTTGGTTTTCCTTTTTTTCTTTTTCAAGAGGCGTGCAAATATTTTTTTCAGCAAAAAAACAAGGAATGGTGGGAATTCAAGAGCACCCCACAAAACAAAAGCAAAAAAAAATGTCACAAAAGGAATGAAATAACTCCACACACATTATATATCTATCGATTTTAGTGGACTTCCTATTTACAAAAATAATCCAATTATCCACGTAGTGGCCTTGCCATTTATATGGACCTTTTTTTCTTTTTTTTTTTCTTTTTTTTTTTTTTTTGAGGACGGCCATTTATTTGGATTTTGACATATGACATTGTGAGCTAGGTCGCTTTCGATAATGGCTTCAATGCAAGGATTATCTTGCAAGATGATTGGACCATTTTGGACCACTTGTGAAAAACAATGAAAACTATTTCTTTTTAAGAGGGAAAATACTTAAAAGCAAGATAGAGATATTGATAAAATCTGCAGTTCATGAACATCCAAGGAAAAAAAAAGGCAATGATGACACCACAGGACGATTCTATCTTAAATATTTCCGACTTAGCCTTTTTGGTGAATATATTGTGCAGAACAAAACGAAAAAGGGAAATCCTTTCACCAATTCCTTTCGAAGGATTTAATAGAATAATACGCGTTAACGCCATTGCACAACAATGTCACAAACCAACAGTTGAGACTTAATAAATTCGAGATCATCATGTGCATTTGAGTGCCAAGTGACTGAATGAGACTAATGGTAATTCATTTAAGTTGATCAAGCAATAAGAAGACACTAGAAGCTAGATATTCCATCACAAGTTCATCGTTTTCAAATCAAAACCTACCTTCACTAAAGTAAGCTACACTTTTTATAGGTAAACCTACATAAAAACAAGGATGCGAACGAACCCAATACACAAAAAAGAGACAAGAACAAGAGCAGAGTAATGCTAATTCAATTTACATTCCATCAATTATCTTTGCTTGAAATGTTGGCTTTAATATGAAATAGTAACTTAAAATGGCAATCACCATGTTTGGATATTGTCCATAATTAACAAAAACTCAGCCACAAGACACCAAACACCAAGCTCAAAACATGTGAATTTCTCACTTTCGCTCAATTTTTTGCGCCTTTTTTCGGGTTACGTACACAAAATGGCAAGCCAATAAATCATCCTAAATTTCCATTCCTAACACGATGCCCCGCGATAAAGATCCATGAGGACACCCTTACTGAATCACAACCCTCCACCTACAACGAGAGAGAAAGAAACAAAGAGAGCCCACAAACTAACCACGCAACCGAAAAACAAATCAGTTCTAGTGGGTCCCTAATCTCAACAACACCAAAAACCCCAAACAAAAACTTAAGCCATAAAGAGGACGAGAGGACAATTTCAACACTGTGAACCTTTTTCACCAAAAAAAAAAAATATATATATATATATATACACATCTATCTGCACATTTTTTTTTTTTCCCAACAACGTAACGTAACAAGTAAAAAAAGAAAAACCAATAAAAATTTATTTGAAAGATCACGATATCATCGTGTAAAGACATACAAATCACAAGTACAGAACCCAAAAAGCGGATATAGATATATCTTATGAATGAACGAACGAACGAAACGAATGTAACGTACCGAGAAAAGCGGAGGCGTTGACGGGCGTTGATGTCTTGGGGTGGACCCGGGCGAACCACGGCGGGACCACTCGTGACCGCCCGATGACGCACATGTATCTCGCCTGCCCCAGCATCGCCACCAGCAGCGACGTCAGTATCCCAAAGCTCGCCCCCGCCCCGATCACATTCGACGCCCACTTCCACCCCTTCTCGCCCCTGAACGCCGCCGAGAACGGCGCATCCGCATCGATCTAGATTTTCTCGAGCACATAAGTTTTTTTTTTGTTCCATGAATGATTGATTATTTCAAATAGTTTGGGGGATTAATGTTGCCGTACCATGTCGTAGGGGAGGAGTTTGGACATGGAGGCGGCCATGAGGCAGTAGAGGACCGTGACGATGGCGACGGAGCCGGAGACGCCGATGGGGATGTCCTTCACCGGGTTGCGGACCTCCTCCGCCATGGTGGAGACGGCGTCGTAGCCGATGTAGCTGAGGTAGACCATGGCGGCGCCGTTGAAGACCCCGGCGGCGCCGAAGGGAGCGAAGCCGGAGGGGTGGGACGCCGGGTCGGACGGCTCCGTGAAGTTCCTCCACTCGCCCTTCCAGAACCCGACGGCGATCACGAAGCCGATGAAGAGAATGTGTACCGCCGTCAGCACCAGGTTCACCACCGAGCTCTCCCTCGTGCTGAAACGAAATTCGGAATCTTGAGTGAAATGCTGGGCCGCGAGAACGACGGCGTTTTGAGTGGCGCTTTCGGAGTTTTTTTTATTATTTTTTTTATTTTTTGGTTTTACCTGTAGCAGATGATGAGAGTGACGATGAGGACGACGAGGACGGCGAGGACGTCGATCTCGTTGAAGCCGTCGGGGAGTCCGGCGACGGTGATCCTCCATTTCGCGGTGGACACGCCGATCGCCGTGCCTAAGTACGCCGTGAAGCCCCTCGCCACGGCGGCGTTCGACATCACGTAGTCCATCACCAGGTTCGCTCCGGTCAAAAACGCCGCAAACTCACCTGTGGAGATAGAAACAGAGTCTGATATTAGGAGTGAATGTGGGATCGAATTTCTTAATAATATATTATATGTGTGGTTGTTGTTGTACCGAAGGTGACGCGGAGGTAGCTGAAGGCGCCGCCGGCGACGGGGAGGTCGACGGCGAACTCGGTGTAGCAGAAGGCGGAGAGGAGGGCGCAGAGGCCGGCAATGGCGTAGGAGAGGACGACGGCGGGGCCGGCGTAGAGGCGGCTGGCGCGGCCGGTGGTGACGAAGACGCCGGCGCCGACCATGCCGCCGATGCCGAACCCGACGAGGTCGTACCAGCGCAGCGTCCGCAGCATGTCGGGGCCGGAGCGCGCGCGCGCCCGGCTCATCTCGTCGAACGACGTCGTGACGGAGCACGCCCGCCGCGCCAGCCGCGCCGGGGTCTGGGCCAGCGCGCGGAGGTAGGCCCGGGGGCTCGAGAACGACGAGTGGCCTTGAGAGTGGTAAGACTCCATCTATCTATCACTCTCTGTCTCTCTCTGTTTTTCTTTCTTTGATTCTGATGAAGCCAATTGGTTCAGTTTTTATAAGGAGAGAATGGGAGTGAAAAGGAGAGGAGATATGTGGGAAAAGAAAGGTCACTTTTTGGAGAGAGGAGGGTCTCTTAATTTTTTATTTTTTATTTTTTATTTTTTATTTTTTATATTTTTGGCTTTGGGGTTGGGGGTCCCAAGAGAGGAGGCTCTGGATAGAGTTTAAGAGCTAGCTTTGATTTGGCTGGCTTTTAGTTACTCTGCTTTTGTGCCTAGTTGTGGTGGTGACTAGAGAGGGGAGGTAAAAATTAAAAAGAAAATGAAAACTAATGTAAATACAAATCTTTAATCCAATTGTTGTGATCCAACTAAACTAAAAAGCAGTTTGTAAAAATCTGAACTGGATTTTGAATGACAACACAACAGCATGGTTGCCACTAAGACACAGACTGAGTCGAGTCTCTCTCTCTCTCTCTGGTTTGACCCAATTCAACTCCCTCACTCGTCAGCAGTGTTGTTTAAGCTTGAATGCACTTCTCTGTTTCAGCCGTTTTGTTTTTGCAAAATGGCATTATGCGTGTATTGGAATTGGAAATGTCACTTATGTAATGTTGAAACTCATATCTGCATTTCACCACTATTTAATGAGTTTGAAAATTGTGATTAATTATATTCAATTTTAGAGATAATTGTGATTGTTTTTGTATCTATTAAAATATGATATTCTTGGTGGTTTTTTCTTTTTTATTAATTTTAGATAGATTTATTTTTTTTAAATATAAGATAGTAGGATATACTAAAAAGATAAATTTGATTATTTAGAATTATTTTTTTTTTTAAAACCCACAGAGATAAGTTTTCATTAAAATATAAATGTTTCTTTTTTTAGATTTTATGTAACAACATGAAAAAAAATTCCCAAACAATACTTTTTAGTGTAGCAATAGGTTTATATCTAAATTGTGTGGTTTAGATTTCAAACCAAACAACCCCATCATAATTGCATAGTATAAGTGAATTCAGCAGGGACATTGACATTGTATAATAGTTAAAATGACTATGTTATTTCTTAAATTATTAGTTAATATTAAGATAGTAAATAATTTTTTAAAACTCATAATCATTTCTATGTGAATCAAATCCTTAATATGTTATTATATTTTAAATTATTATGCGATAACATTACTAACAAGTTTCGAGAATTTGTTTTATAATATTCGACTAGAGCCGAAACTGATATGCAATTTAATGAAATTATTATTATATTAGATTTGAGATTTACACATAAAACTAATTTATGTGTCGTACTATGTGCTTATTTATATGATTTAAGTATATGACATTTTATATGTGAGTAATTTATTGTATTGTGCTCTATAAATTCATGTTAGTGGAAATCCTGTACTTTGCTCATTATCTATAGACTGTAGTTAAGAGTCACCAACCTAATTAAAACTAAAAGAAGTAACTAGTTTCATCATATTAATTAATTAGTTCAAAATTGAAGTTCAACTTAGACTAGTTAATTAGTTAGTGGAAAAAGACATCTATTGATTTTCTTAATTTATGTAGGAAATTAAGGAATTATGCATTGAGTGAATGTGTTCTTACGAGCCAACGAAAAGACGTGTTCTCTCGTACTATAAGCAACCAATTGTAATTTGTAAATTAGAAAAATACGACGAAAATTACCAAATTTGAATTAATAGGTTTCGTTTGTATAGCTTATATAAGTGGCAACTGGCAAGTTAATCACCTTGTGTACATGCTTAATTCCATGCAAAATGACCAGTACCCCACTCAACTTTGACTCATTAACCATGAAGCTTTATGGGACAAATTTTTAAGGCATTATTTTTTTCCCTTTTTATTCCTCTCGAGACTGGCCATACCCACTCTCAATTTCTTCCAAAATCAAAGAAGTCAAAAACTTATACAAAAAGCGAAAACAAAGAAAAACCAAGTCACTCTTTCAAAGAGGAAAGAAAAAGGATTTGGTAGTCATACCCGCACTAAGATAGTACCATTCATAGGAACTATTCGAAGCACTTAAACCGTTAGTATTCCATTTTATTTTTTTTAAGCTCTATGATCTTTTTTGATAAAATTGTTGTTGTGTTAGTCAAGGCCTCAAGGGCATTAATGCCTTTTATTAAAGTAAATATATTGAGTAGAAATATGTTGCCAATGAAATCATGTCCTTTCTTTGCAAATATTAGCTTTGTTTTGTTGACATTATTTGTGTCCATGCAAGTGGTGTTCCAAGTAGAATTGTCAAAATGTTCATGTGAGTTTAGTTAAAATCTTAACTTGAAATTATTTTTCTTATTTTCAAATTATAGCTTTGAATCATTGTCACTACAAGTTAAATTTGTTGTCATGATATCATTTTTTTTTCTTATAATGTGAGTTTTGTGTATTATTCAACTAAATGAAAATGTGAGCTATGCATATGGATATAATTTAATCATGTTTGATATACAGATTTTCATAGTTTGAATGACATACCTCTAGAGTCTAGACTATTCTCTATCTTTGAATGAAAATGATGAATTTAGTACTCATGCTAAGGAGGAAATTTAATTTATCATATAGACATTAATACATGTTTCTAAATGTTTTAAATAGAATCATGATTTTCGATGTTTCTCTAGTGAGTTTGTGTTTGTAGTGGGAAATAATTCTGAATCATCAGATTTATTTTTGTAAGACGTAGGACCTACTAAAAAAATAAATTTTTTCCACAATAAAAAAAAATCCACCCGAGAGACCAGTATGATTTTACCTTTCACAATTATATAGTCAAAAATTGATATAATAAAACTCTTGGTATTATTATTATTATTATTATTATTACTACTACTACTGTTGTTGTTGGTGTTGAGATATTATCATCAATAAGTTTTAAATATGGTTGGATAAACGCGTCTTTTGGTATGCCTTACTTTACTAAATGACTAGAACTAAATCAAAAGTACGATTCGGTAAAAAGTTAAGAAAAATATATTTTAATTAGAGGGAAAATATCAGTTTATGTTATTTTATGAAAACCATATATAGAAAATTGAGGAAAATTGCATAATATCCATGTAATTAGATAGATATGTTATTTATGTCGATGCTCTAATCTTTATAACATTTTAACATAGATCTTATTATCAATGTACAATAGTCAAGTATTAAAGTTTTGTAGGTTTTAGGTTTTGTGGTGAGATCTAATCCAACTAACATGATCTTTTCATCAAACTGATAATTATCTTAATCTCGATATATGATTATCATCTTGATAACGATTGATAACAAAATCCATTTGTTTTATGGTTATTAATGTTAATAGTAGGAGGAGGAGGAACTAGGAAGTCATCTTTTTGCCATAAAGGAAATTCCTTCTTAATTAACTCCATTATTAGAGCATCTTCAATGCAATGTTAAAATAATATGTCAATGCTAAAATTTGGTATTTGAGAAAAAAATATATTCTCTAACCCAATGCTATTTCTAGTGCCAAATTTGACAAATGCCAACATAATACCAAATTTTAGCATATGCTTTTACTAATTAAATATTCAAAAAGTACACAACTACCAACAAAATAATAATTGCTTATTATCTCTCCTTCATACTACTTTTCATTTCATTTTCTACACATATTCATTGTCCTATATTTTTTTTTCTTACCTTCTACGCATATCAGTTTATCCTCCATTGATGAAGTAAAAAATATAGATATGAGAAACACAAGCCTATGTAAAACATGGGAAGTCATCTACCAATAAAGAAGATATATCATTATGCAATGTTTGGTTGAGCATCAGCCAAGATCCCGTAGTATGTACAAGATTGAGAAATAAAGAAGATGGCTTTTTTTTTTCAAAGGAAAGAATGTTAATCGTGAATCCTATAGTCAAATCTAAAGCATTTATTATTATTAAAAATTAATTGACTTTTTTATTTATTTATGCACTTAAAACATAATAAAATAATATTATTTAGCATTAAGAATGTTAATTGAGTGCGTGGAAGTAAAAATTAAATGCAAATACTATATTTGGCATTTTTTTTATTTTTTGATGTTAAATTTAACATTGACATTGGCATTAACATTAGAGATAGTCTTACTCTTTAATGGAAGAATTCATCAATTCAATTCCGGATTCTTAGTTTTAACCCAAAACAACTTTTTGCTTTAGTGCTTAACATGTTTAATAGAGAAAACTACACATATATACAACACTACATAAAATATTATATATATCTCACTAATAATAAGATATATACATCTGTATAATAAAAAAAAATGTACACACGTATCTATACTCATCGACACTTCTATCTTCTTTTTTTTTTTTCATTTTTTATATTTATATAAATTCCCTTTTTAGGGATTTTGGTTTTTTATTTGGTTATTTTGTTGCTTTTGTTTTCTATAAATGTTTGATCTTTTAATTTTTTTTAATACCATTTTGATAATATATATTTTAAAATTTTTTATTACACTATAATTGATCATAAATTTATGCCTTTTTTTATTAGGGCCAGTTAAGCAATTAGTCATTTTAAAAGTAAAATTTGAAAGATTTAGTCATAGTTTTATGAAATTAATGATTTAGTCATAATATGTAATGGTGAATTCTTAATTTCGACATTTTAGGGCTAAATCCTAAAAAATTACTCAAAAGTTTGGTTAAATGCCTAAAAAATCCTTTTTATCATGTAATTATAACGATTTTATGAATTTTCAATCTTCATAAGTTTATGATAATTTATAAACTATATTTCAAACAAGTCATTACTATCATATGCATTTACTCGATATTTATTATTTTTACTGTGATAACTTCCATGAAGTCTTAAAAGAGTTTCTTTTATTATTATTACTAATTTATTATTATTATTATTGTTAGGTTTAGTGATATATATATATATATATCAGAGATTATCTAGTCCTTTTTTAAAGCTGCACAATATCTATTTCACAAAATATTATCTATTATATACTACAAGATTTTTTTTTAAGTCAGTTAGGTAAATAACTATTTTGGACCGTGTGTTTTTAAAAAATAGCCACAGTTTCAAAAAATTTAAAAATTGGCCATAAAACTGTAAGAAATTTCTTAAAATAACAAAAATATACATAAAAAAACTGTAAGAAATTTATGACACTAGGCAAAAATTTTGTAAGAAATTTCTTACATGGTTAGTTTTTAAATTTTTTTAAACTGTGCCTATTTTTTAAAATTATTTAATAAACAGTGGCTATTTTCTTAAAATTTCTTTTTTTTTTCAATATTTCATTTCTAACTTTTCGTAACACGTTTAGAAGTTTTGTGTTAGATTTTTGTATTATGTGCGTATTTGTAATTGTATGTGACGAATTATAGATCAGTATTATGTTCAACTTCACCATTTTTAATTTATTACTACTCTTCATTTACAAATATAAAATACTTTGATACTATTAATACATCGATAATTTAATATTGATTGATAATATTTTTTTTCTTTCCAAGTTAAAATTATTAATTTATAAAGGTTTTATTAAATCTGGAGCATTCTAATGCTCAAATAAAATGTTTATAAAGGAATTACATTGTTAACAAAAAAAAAAATTTTGAGGTTCAATCCTTTATTATGAAAAGGCTTTAACTTTTGAAGAGAAATTTGTAAATTTTTTGATTCGATATTAAGAGCGAATTCTTTTATTGAAGAGTCTCTGAAATTGCATTTTTATTTACATTCACATATAAGATGGTCTAATTAATTAGAAGGATAGATCAAATATCAACCAAAGTTGTTCTTAACCTCTATATTTAAGCCAACTTTTTTTGTGGTCAGCTTAACGTCTGGTATTTTATTAGAAAAGATAATAAAGACTAATACATAGCTATTATTATCATAGATAATACATTTTATATTTGTATTATATTGTATTGTATTGAATAATAAAATATACTGAAGATGTCAATATGTCTTTTGGTATCTTTCTAGGTTTATGTACCCCATGTTTGTTTACACCATTCTACCCATTCCATTCCATTATATTTTTTCACTTTTTTCAATCCTCCAAACCATTCCATTCCACTTTTTTCAACCATTTTTTTCAACTTTCCAAATCCCCATACAATATCTTTAAATCTCAACCATTTATACCACCTCAAAATTTGTAAAGTCAAACCATTTTCTAACCCCTTGTTTGGGGGAGTCATTAAAACCATTCCATCCCACTTTTGGGATGGAAAAAATGGGTTTGAAAATGGTTTAGAATAGTTTGAAAATGGTTTGTAAAAATGATGTAAGAATGGTTTGACTTTGCTGATTTTGAGGTAGTGTGAATGGTTGAGATTTAAAGATATTGTATAGGGATTTGAAAAGTTGAAAAAAATGGTTGAAAAAAAATGGAATGGAATGGAATAGTTTGAAGGATTTGAAAAGTTGAAAAAAATGAAAAATGAGAATGGAATGGGATGGGAGAAATGGGTTATAGAAACATATGGTAAACCATTCTTCAAACCATTTTCTAAACCATTTTCAAACTATTTAAAATGGTCAAAAATGACCAAAATGGTTTCCCCAAACGCATGGGTAGTATTCTTCGCATAAAAGTTAATTTTGTTCTTTTACTTTTATACCCCCCAAATTCATTTATAGATCTTGTGACGAAGCTTCGCTAGTTTTGATGCCTCTCTCTTTGGTTCCAATTAAATCATAATGCAGTTGGACAAAGTAACAACCAAATATGGTGCAAAATTAATGATATTTATACGTAGAGACTTTAGTGGTCTATATGTTTAGAGAATATTGATACCTCTTGTGATTATTTAATCTCCAATTTTCATGGCTGTGGTCCTTTATGCGATAAATAATTACTAACATTGTTTAAAAATCTCTTATACTAGTTTTTATTTTTATTTTATGTAATATTCCGTACATAAAAAACTATTTGTCAACCATTTCAATATATTCTCTCTTCCATATACTATTCTTCTCATGCTTATTGCACTTTTTCTAATATATATATATGGCATTTGACAATAGCAACCAAAGAAAAAAATAGATTAATAAATAAAAGATGACAAGAATACTCAAATTTCTTATTCATCGATATCACCGAGGTGTAAGTGTAACTCTCATACCATCCATAAAAAAATAATAATGATATAAAGAAAAACATTAATATTGATTTAATTTATACCATATAAGAAGGCTTTACTCATTTTCACCACAAAAACCTTTAATTACTTGTCTTCACTTGGGTTACATCGAAGATTAATTAATTAATTGTTGCTTCTCAAACGGTTACTTAATTTAAGAAAGCACTATTATATTCATCAATTCACCCCGAAGATAGTAATATAAATATAGTTGCAATTTTTTATAGGTATTTTTTGGGAGTAGAGTGTTGAAGTAATTAAAATCTCAAAGCTATTGTTCTGCGTAAATTTGTCATGAATTAAGCTAATAGCTACAGTCCAAACTGATAATCAAAAGAAAGACAATACATGAGTTTTTCAACAAGTTGACCAAGGCCAAATTGGTAAGCTGTGGATGTTATTTTTCTTTTTGTTCTATAATATTATGCAGTTAAATTAAATGCTAGAAAAAAATTACTTTTTACATTACTTCATAATTTGAGCTGGGAAAACAACTTTGAGAAGCAATGAAAACTGAACTTTTACATTATAAATTGTTACATTTGGTGTTCAAATTTTTAAAATATTTTGCACTCGTATTAATCATAAAATTTAATTTTCGCACAATTAATTTTTTGTACAGGACAACTACCATCATTTTCTTCCTAACATCATTTTTTTTTCCTAGTGGCATAGCATTAATATCAAGGCAAATGATAATAAAACCCATTTAAATGCTTCGATTAAAATTAGGTTAAGCTTTTTCAGGTCTCGTGATATAGGTCTCAAAGCTCTTAAAATGACAATGGGATAGAGACGTAATAACAATAGCGATCAACTTGTTTTTTTTTTTTTTTTAAATTTTCAGAGCGAAAATAAAAGGACAACCACAGACGAATTTCACCACACTAATCAATTGGAAAATGGAATATCAGCGCTGAATTGTCGATGCCACAAATCTGTGATATAAACCACTAAAAATTGTACCAAAAATTCTCAACTATATTGCCATTATATATGTTGGTGTAGTTTGGGAGTGGCCCTTGGGGCCAGATGAAATAGGGTCAAGCCAAAGTGCCCTGAAAAGTAGAAAGTGAAAAAAGGGCATATATTATTGAGGAAAAAGGTCAGTAACAACGTTGACGTTTTGCTTTTTCTCTTTGAGAGGCATTGGAAGCTGAACTTAGGAACCGAACTGAACTGAACTGAACCTGAAACGGACTCAACACACACACAGTCAAAACAAAGTAAATTAAAGGACCAATTAGTGGAAAGTGGGAACCAACCCAAAGGTGGCACACCAACACAATGTCTCTTTGGTAGGGCATATTATATATGATGATATATACACATGATCAGTATATATATATATATATGTATGTATATATGTTATGGTATTTCTATTTCCGTTTAGAAAAATAAATATTTTGATCATATACTACACGTGTGTGCCCTCAAACGACACGTGGATGACCAGTGTGTTTGTTTGTGGTTTTTGTCTTTTTTTTTTAATAATATATATTTATGACATAAGCAAGGGATATAGGCTTATTTTAGTGGAGTGATGGAGGGGGCTAACGACACGTCGCAGGCAAGGGCTTCTTTGATTAATAGCCCTTTTTTATTCCTGGTTCGAAGATCAAGGTTTTTCAACTTCAAATTTCAACTGAAGAATAAAAAACAACACCCCACCATTATAGAGAGATCAAGTGTTTTTTTTTTTTTTTTTGGTTTCACGTCGCACTCTACTCAATCATATAACTATTAACTCAAGTATATATTATGAGAGTATTAATAAATACATGATTTATATTGCGACACAAAGCATAAGTTGTGAGTTGTGACCACCAAATATCATGTATTATAATAATAGGGTAATATATGCACATATCAGAAGATACAGCAACATAGAGAAACTGAAAGTGGGTTGGAATTGAATTACGCACGCCTCAGGCCTCACTCGTGATTACGCAATTTTTCAGTCTATACAGTTCCTTTAGCCCTGTCATTGGTCCAACTTGCCCTCTGATTTTCTCTTGTTATATATAGATATAGATACATATTAATTGGTGATAAAAACTGTGTGTGGTACCATATATTTTGATATTTATCACGTAGTTAATGTCCACATATCATAACTGATACGTATTTAAGTGTCCAGTTATCATATTTATCACGCACTAGCTAAGTAGGATAACGTTAAAAAATACCTATAATTAAATGTTAATTTGTAACGTTAAAAATATATATATACTAATAATGAATTTGATATTACTAAGGTAATAAAATAAAATTGAGATAATTAGCTCGTTTTTAGCTCTTGAATATGTAAACTTCAAAATCTTTTGATAATTTTATTCTTTAAATTATAAACGGACATCTATATTTGAAATGAAAAATATTCTGGATTTAGCACTTATTATATATTATGGGTGCGTTAGGTAAATAGTCATTTTAGATTGCATGTTTTTAAAAAATAACAACAGTTTCAAAAAATTTAAAAAGTAACCATAAAATTGTAAGAAATTTCTAACAATAACAAAAATACACATAAAAATACTGTAAGAAATTTATGACACTAGGCAAAAATTTTATAAAAAATTTCTTATATGGCTAGTTTTTAAAATTTTCAAAATTGTGGCTATTTTTTAAAATTATTTTGTGCACAGGCTATTTCCTTAAAATTCCCTTATATTTATATATATATATATATATATATATATATATATATATACCCCTAAATTCCTAGCGTATTAGTACTTTAGTCTCTCAAAGTTTATATGGACAATTCATTCCTTGAATTAGTCCAATAATTCTTTAAAATTTACATGTTTGCTCAATTTGAATTAAAATTTCACATAAGTTACTTAAATTGAATTGATTGTCAAGATTTTAAAAGTAAAGATTCAAATTGTAAAATATAATAATAAAATAAAAATTTAAACACAGTTTGTCAAAACACAACAAAAATAGGGGCTAACCGGCTAAGGTGTAAATTAGTCAACTATTAATGGTAATGCAGTTTCTTCTTCTAACTATAATCCCACTTATTATAATTATATAAAATTGAAAGTACTATATTCATCTCATTAATGTCAAATTTTCACTGCACTTATGTAAAATCATATCACAGACTTAAATTAGTGTTGATGTAATTTTTCGTCGCATCACTTGCACGAGTTAGATAAAAAAAAATATATAGGAACACCAAAATAAAGAGTAGAACAGTAAATTAAAGACAAAGGGGCAGACATATAATAAAAACTAGTATAATTTTTAACTGAATCTCAAGAAAATCAATTATGACTGTGTTATTAGAGAATGAGTAATTACAAAGAGATATCTCTGTTATGTTATAAAAGGTCAAACTGGATAATATTGTCTTACTTAGTTTGCATATAACGATTACCAATAATGATATTAGTAATAATGATCCCTTATAAATGTCCCTAAGTGTGTATAAGCCTTGAATCTCAAAGACTTCTTCAATCCACACCCTCTCATAAATAAAGAAATGCTCCGTATAAGCTCATCGTCGTATTATATTAGAGATTATAATATAATATTTGACATATTTATATTAACAATTTATATAATACGAAAAACGCACTTAAGACAATATAAATTATGTTATCTAATACAAAAGAAATCTTTGTATTAAACCGATAATCATCAACTCTAATGTCTAAATTTAATTTTTATTGTTTCATATAATATTTTTAGACAATAAACAAATTATATGTACTTATATTTATATAACAAAATATAGTATAATATAATATCTTAAACTAAATATGTCGTTACTACCTCAGTAGTGACAATGGGAAGTCCATCTAGGCTTCCTCACTCTACAGGCCAGGGTTCAAGCTCCCATACCCCTAACTCTTAAAGTTGGATGCACCAGATACCCCAATGATCTTAAGTGGAGTGTGATCGCATGGGGAAGTCGTGATAGACCTTCCGACCTTGTCTCTCTTGAGTTTGTCTTGACTATTTGGCATTGATTGATCATATATGGCGACAAATATCTATTGTACTTTGAATACTCTAGAAAGCAACCCTTAAATCCATAACTCAGCGAACATGTACATTGCTAAAAAAGAAGTGATTTTGCATTCTAGAAAATGGCAAGGGAAATTTACGTTACAAGTTGTACATACTACATAATAGTGGCACATATACGAGTGCAATTCAATGTGTTGTTGTTATAGAACATATGGGACTCAATACCCAATTTGGTGCAGAACATGTGGGTGGTGAGGCTATCTAAGATAAAAATATGGGCTTACATGTGTCACCCATATTCCTATATATTTTTAGAAAATAATTAAAGAATGCTTCAAAGTTACACATTCTCTTGTACATTTTTTTACTTTGGCATAAATATTCCCTGTGGATGCATGTGATATGAGGCCAAACTCACTCTGCTGCCAAAAAAAAAAAAAATCCAAAAAATAACAAACCAATACAATTATACAATCATTCCATCATAAACTAACCAGATTTTGTTAGGACATTGCTAAGAGAAAGAGAGAGTCCAATTAACATCAAATCTTCTTGCTATTCCCTTTTGACTCTATTAGAGTGTAGAGCTTCTGAGGTTCAAAGCCTTCTCATTGGCCACTTCTCTTTATTCCTCTTTTTAACTCTCTATCTATCCACAATTTTTATATATTCGTTGAATTATTGTACACACAGTTCATTATTTATTGGTTTTACTTTTGTAATTTTTTTAATTTGGGGTATTATGTGTAGTCTCAATCGGTCCTATCCGAAATGGATAAAATTGTCTGCCAAAAAAACACTGTTCCCACCAAGAGACATTTGTCAGCCCACTCTCTAATTACTCTGTTTTTTGCAGCTTAGGCTATTATATATGGCCATGGACCATGGTATGGGCACAATCTTATCAGTCCACTACCAATCACATACAAAAATTCATACATATCTTTCATTTCTTTTTAATTTTTTACCCTTTTTTTTTTATAATAGATTTGGGGTTCACTTTTGGCTTCCCCAGAATCTTAAATGTGTGTCTTTTTAGGCCCCCAATGCTGCTGTACATATCACGTAATATATGAACCGATCAATGTGTCTTTTTTTTTGGTTTGGTTCTAACTTCTAAAGACTTAAAGACGAGCTTAAAAGAAAAAAAGTGGAAAAAAATAATGTTCCTTTTTTGCTGGAATTGAATCAAACCCCTTTTTCTGGGACCGTACTGATGAGTGGCCTAGTTACATTGTGGTGGTCAGTCAGTGCTACTCAGTCCCAAACTAAGTTTTTTTTTTAATAAGGGAATTTTTGGTTTAAATTTCACTTCAAAAAGTGCTTTTTTACTTTCGGCAATTGGGGTGTGGAAGAATAAAACGAAATGCAGTTATTTTAATTAGATAAAGGTAGAAAAAAAAATAGAGTGCGTTGTGTTTTAGTGACCAATTATTCTTTGAAGAGCTCTTTTATCGTTATTGTTATTATTTATTTCACTTTAACTATTCTGTAAGAATCATTCTGTAAAACTTAATTGAAAATAATAAATTGTTTTTCTTTCAGTTTCAAGTGATTTGTTTTTTTTTTTCCCCTTTCTTTTTTTGAGATTTAACGGTCAACTTTAGTTAATATTTTTTATTTTTAGGGAAAACTTTAGTTAGTTGCAAATGACTAAAATGAGCATATGCCTCATTTTCTTTCTTTTTCTTCGTACTTCATAGAATGGAGAGCTGAATACTCATCTTTTATCTTATAACATGTCCATGCATACTTGTTAGAAAAGATCGTCACAACACCTATAAACACAAACGCATACGCAATAGATACATGAAACAATAAAATAAAGAAGACGTAATATTTAAGTCGTTCGCCAAATTACCTACGACAATTATAGATGTATCTCAATTTAATGTTAAATTGGTAGAATATATATTCACTATTAAATTGGTAGAGATACGCTCAACACTCAAATCTCTCACCAACTCAAAACTCAATTACACAATTTGTCCATCTCTCTTTCATACACTCACTCAATCTCGTGTCGCTCATCCCTCTCTCTCTCTCTCTCTCTCTTGGTGCGGTGTGGCTACTTAACCATAGGGTTATCCACAGTTGTTTTTACCAATTATCTCCACACACATCACCCCAGCCTCATTTTCTCAATTATGACACATGCATAGTAGTCCTTTTTCTTTCACGCCCATAGCCGCACGAATTTTTCTCTTTGTCACATACACAAATAAATGAGTGCACATAAGCCCTATAAGTTATGTAAAAGGAAATTTTCTCTTTCCTCTTTTCTTTCCTTAAATTAATTGTTTCACAATTAACTACTTCCCAAAAATAAATTTGAGTCAACTTTCTTAACAATCACCATCTTGAGTAAAATTTTCTCTTCATCTTGGCCCAAAGCGCTCCACCGCATTCTCGGCATCTCTCGTCAACACCTATCTTCGCACCTCTTTTGGGTAGGTGCCACCACTTCACAAATCAGTGAGAGTAAACATTCGTTGAGTTCCTCTTACCAAACTTGACGCGACAAATCGACTTCATACTCTTCTCTCTTGCCTCAATCGAGAAACTCGTGCTCGTAACTTTGACCTTGTCCACCGTTTCTTTGCTCTCGTTACTTCGCAACAAAACATCTTCCATGCTGCTATTGAAGTTTATCTTCCCGTCAAAACGCTCAATCTAAAACTTCAACCTAGACGTTTTTGTTGATTTTCCCAAAATCTCTACAACTTGTCTCTAATACCACTTGTTGAAAGAAAATAATCACAATACGCACAAACACAAATGCACATGCAATAGAAACACAAAACAATAAAATAAATTTAAGTGGTTCGACAAATTGCCTATGTCTACTATAGATAGACCTCAATTCACTATTCAATTGGTAGATATTACACGCTCAACATTAACAAATATCTCACCAACCTAAAACTCTCTCATGCACTCACTCAATCTCGTGTCTCTCACATCTCTCTTGGTGCAGGAGTAGCTACTTCACCATAGGGCTACTCACACTCTACAAACTTATAATTGCTTTGCTTGCTATTTTTCGCATATATCTGCAACCACACTTTTTTCAGTTGGACTCAGTCATAGTAGCTCATCCTCTTTCACATGCATAGTCATACAAATTATTCTCTTTGTCACATACACGTATATATGAGTGCACATAAGTCCTATGAGCCACGCAAAAAATGAAACTTTAAGATATTCATCACTTCCCAAAAATAAATTTGAGTCAATTTTTCTAACAATATCTACCTATAATATTTATGAAAGAAAAATGTGCTTGTTAGTCGATTTTTAAAAACATTTTATAATATGAAATTAATCGAATTTTTTTGCTACTTATCATTGTAAATATATTATTATAAAAGAAATATGTTATTTAACTAAAAATAAAAGTAAAATTAAACTATTTATTATCAATTGCTTATTGGTAAGTGCCTTATCATAGGATAGATGATTAGTGGTCTATTCAATAGTGTTTGACCAAATATCTTACCTAAGATTTATAGGATTTCTTGTTTTTTTCTGCACATACCAATTTGACTCTAAGTAGACGATAGGATCATAGGAATATGATAAATTGATAATGAATTAAATATTTTTTTTCAGAGTCCAAATCAAAATTCAAGACAAACCAACCTACCTAAAAAAAGGGCTATCTGAATCACATGTTTAGTCCAAATATAAGTTTAGGTCTCCTCATGGGACAACACTCCTAACCCCATTATCCTAATCCAAAGAAATAGAGAATGAAAATGAAGCAAAGCCATCACTTTCACTTATTTTTGTCTCCTATTTATTTATTTTGCGTGTCACGTGGTCTCCATCAAATTGACCGTCATTTTGCGTGCCAAAATCTAAAGATTAGATACTAGTAGATTTTGGCTCAAATTTTGACCATTCTTCCTTATGTTTTTATTTCTTATTTGTTTTGCCAAGTGGATAGCTTGACCGTATCTATGAATTCAATTCCCTTCTTCCCATTTTTGATTATGACATAATCACCTTTTTTTAAGCATAAGTTCCACACCCATTATTGGTTTATAAACGAATTTAATTATACGCTTTCCTATGTCATGGTCGTATAGTCAAGCTACAAGATTAGTGGATTCTTGTAAATAATGTTTGTAAAGCTAATCGTCTTCTTTAGAAAAGGAAGGTAAGATCTTATAGTGTTAGGTATCAAAATTGGCAAATAATGTAAGACTCGATATGTTCTTCAAAAAAATGTAAGATTCAATATACTTTGACTAATAATGCGGGCGAGTGGTCAATGTTAGTGTACTTCTAAAAAAATTATCAGGACGAGATATTCTAATGCCAACAATAATGTTTTTTTTTTAATCCTTAATCCTTATCATTCTGATCTCAATAATAGTTAAGATGCATAGGAACGTGTTTCCAATAGGGGTGAAAATTTTTAACCGAAAAACCGAAAACCGCTTGAAAACCGACCGAACCGGTTACGAAATAACCGAAATATCGGTTTTTTATTAACAACCGAATTTTTCGGTTGTAGAACCGAAACCGACCGAATTTTCGGTTCGGTGATCGGTTTTTGGCGAAAAAATTCGGTTAAATAACCGAACCGACCGAATTTTAGTTAGGTTAAGTTTTTGTATTTTTATTTTTAGTTTTATAGTCATAGAGGGTTATTTCTCTTCTCACCATCCCCGATTCCCCAATCCCCATTTCCCCCATTCGGCGCCTCCGCCTCTCTTGCCGGCTTGCCGACTCAGCTCTCGCCGCCGCTCGCCGCTCGCCGCTCGCCGCTCGCCGCCTGCCTCTCGACTCTCGACTCTCGCCTCTCGACTCTCGCCTCTCGCCTCTCGCCTCTCAGCTCGCCTCTCGCCTCTCAGCTCGCTGCCGCCTCTCGCCTCTCGCCTCTCAGCTCGCTGCCGCCTCTCGCCTCTCGCCTCTCAGCTCGCTGCCGCCGCTCGCCGCCTGCCGCCCAGCTCGCTGCCCGCCGCCCGCCGCTGCTCAGCTCTCTGTCGCCGGCTACGCTTGAAGAGGTGAGTTTATTTTTTTTTTCCTCGCATCTGGATTATGGAAAAAATGTGGAATGATTGTGGAATTGTGGAATAATTGTGGAATGATTGTGGAATGATTGTGGAATTGTGGAATAATTTTTGTTTTGGTAAAACTCTCTCATAAAGCGTGGTTTTGATGCATCTAGAAACTCTTGTATGCAGATTCATGAGGCGTGGTTTTGATTTTGTAATGACTAGTCTCGAACTGGATATGGATTATGGAATATGGATTATGGAATATGGATATTGGATTATGCTATGGAATGATTGTGTTTCATCCGTTTCACTGTTTCTTTTGTTTTAGGATATAGTTTTCAGTTTTTTTTATTGTTTAAGTTTGTTGAATAAATATGCAGAACAAGTATAGATGTTAATGTACATATTATAGAACTATTTGAAAGTGTTAATTTCATGTTTTAGTACCATTTAAGCCATAAAAACAGCTCCAAAAGCTGAAAAAAATTTGGGCAGTTTTGTGATTTTGTACATAGAACTATTTAAAACATGTTTAAATATGTGATTTTGTACTCAAAATAAAAGAGAACAGAACAGACTTCCAAAATACTATAATTTGTATTTGTTCTTAAGTTATAATCTGTGTGAAAGTATTGAAACTATTTAAATAGGCAGAGAGCAAAAGAACAGACTTTAAGTCTAACTACTTTTATTTTTATTTCTTTGTGAATCAGAAAGTTTGTAGTGTATTGTAATGGAGTCTAGTTCTGAAAGAGCAATGCCTTCGTCGCATAACTCTAAACAAACCACTGAGACTGAGGAACAGGAACCTAATTCTCAGCAAGAAAAGACCGATGACAATGAGAAGAAGCGGCGAATTAATCAATCAGAAGTGTGGGAGCATTTCACCAAGATCGGGGATGGTAAAAGGGCAGCTTGCAATTATTGCTCTCATTCTTATGCTTCTGATCCGAAGAAGAATGGGACGTCGACAATGAAAGGGCATATGTTGAATTGCACAAAGGGTCCATTCTACTCGGAGGTCGAGAAGGATCAATCAGTCTTGGCTTTCTTCAAGAAGCAGAAACACGGTGAAGAGGAGGTTAGTTCAACCGAACTATTAGCCACACATTGGAATAAGAAGGGGTTTCGGAAGGCATTGGCAAAATATATAGTTATTGATGAGCTTCCATTTCGGCATGTTGAGGGAGAAGGATTTAGGGAGTACTCTAGGTACATGAACCCAAAGTTTGTTGCTCCTTCGAGAATTACCGTGGCCAAGGATATTACTAAGTTATATGAGGAAGAGAAGCTAAAGTTGAAGAAGATATTAAGTCAATGTCGGATTAGTGTGACTACCGATACTTGGACGTCGATTCAAAACATGAACTACATGTGCGTCACTGCGCATTGGATTGACGATTCTTGGACAATGCAAAAGAGGATCATTGGCTTCTTTCAAGTCCCTAATCACAAAGGGGATACAGTGGCTAATGAGTTGGTTAATTGCTTCAATGATTGGGGAATTATGAAGATTCTTACAGTTACAATGGATAATGCATCATCGAACGATTTAGCCATCGACAAGCTAAGGAAGAAATTGAAAGAAAAGAAGGGTACTTTGCTCCTAGACGGTGACTTGCTTCATATGAGGTGTGTGTGTCACATCACTAACCTCATTGTTAGTGATGGTTTGAAGGAGATATCACCTTCTATTGCAAGCATTCGGAATGCTGTGAGGTATGTTCGATCCTCTCCGGCACGATTCAAGAGGTTTAAAGAGTGTGTAGCAGAAGAAGGAATTGAATCGAAGGCTCTTTTGTGCTTGGATGTTCCGACGAGGTGGAACTCTACGTATTTGATGTTAGAGGCTGCCTTGAAGTACCAAAAAGTGTTTGAGAAGATGGAGGATGACCTTTATTACCGAAGTCATTTCGATGATTCAAAGATAGAAGGTCCACCTGTTGATTCAGATTGGGAAAATGCAAAAACTTTTGTGTTGTTCTTAAAGACTTTCTATGATCTAACTTTGAAGCTTAGTGGTACTTTGTATGCCACGTCAAATCTCTTCTTCAATGAGATTTGTGAAGTTAAGCAAGAGTTGATCATTCTCTCCGACGATTCAGACAATCTTATGTGTCAAATGGCAGCAAGTATGGAGAAAAAGTTTGACAAGTATTGGGGCAATCCAGAGAAAATGAACATCATCATGTTCCTTGGATTGGTGCTTGATCCACGATACAAGCTGGATTATGTTCAACATTGTATTGGAGTCATGTACGGAGGAGATAAGGCTGAGAAAATGGTGGTAGATGTCGAGGCTGCTTTGAAGAGGCTTTACAAGGAGTATCATGACATTGCACCACCGCCCCCGATTGCTCCAAACATGGTTCCAAAAAAATCAGCAAGTAAACCAATTCTTGATGATTCAAAAAATCGTGTCAAGATGACATATCTGAAGGAAAAACGAGTCAAAGAGGGAGGGGACAAGAATGATGTTGAGCGCTACTTAGCTGAAAGTTGTGAAGATGTCTTTTCTGAGAACTTTGACATACTTGGTTGGTGGAGGATTAATTCCAACAAATACAAGGTGCTTTCAAGGATTGCAAAGGATGTGCTAGCGGTTCCAATGTCAACTGTTGCATCAGAATCTGCTTTCTCTACAAGTGGCCGCATTCTTGATCCTTTTAGGAGTTCGTTAACTGCTAAAACGGTGGAGGTACTGATTTGTACCAAGAGTTGGTTGAGTTCTAAGAATGGCACAGTTGTGTGTAGCGAGTTTATGGATGAGATTGAGACTTTCACAGATTCTATTAAAGTGGAGACAGGTATAAACTCTAAACATAATGTATTTTATTTCTCAAATATTTGCATTGTTGTATTAAAATCTAACATTTGGTAATGTCATTCTGTAGATAATGATTCTTCCACCACAGACACTGATAACGTGCAAGAGATTGATGATTGTGAATGAAACTGCTTTACTTGGTCAGTGCTACTGTGCTAATTAATGTGAATTCATTATTTATTATCTCATTGGCAATTTGGCATTGGCTATTGGCTAATTGATTTACTTGCATTTGTTTCATAGATGGGCCGAGATTATCGATGTTTGCAGCTATTGTTGGTCTTGTTGATGAAGAGAAGTCGATAAATTTATGAACTCTTTAGTATTTTTGGTGGATATTATGTTTTTTTATGGAAGACTATTTAGTATTTACTTGGTTGGTTTGTAATTTGGATAATTTGTTTCTAGTTTCTACTTTCTACTTTCTGTCTATTTGGTTTCATAGTTGGTTCTTCTTAGTTCTTATTTGTTGTTGTTGACTTGAATACTTGAGTTGATTAGTTCATTTGTAATTTGTATTTGCCTATTTGGACTTTCGACTAGCGAGTTTGGACTTGTGTTAATTAAATATGAACTATCAGCATATAATATTAGATACTTAGATAATAGATAGTGCATGATTTTTCAAAAAATACGATGCAAACCCTTTTTTCGGTTAAAACCGAATTTCAAACGAAACCGACCGAATTTTCGGTTTCGGTTCGGTTCGGTTCTCCCTAGGACAAAACCGGTTTTCGGTTCCACATTTCTTAAAACCGAAAATTTCGGTTCGGCGCAAAAATAGGTCTAAAACCGAACCGAACCGACCGACTTTCACCCCTAGTTTCCAAAACAACTACGTTGAAGTTTGAACTAAAGTATATTTAAGAATTGTAAAAGCCTAAAAAGTAAAAGGCCACTTAATAGTTAATACAATAATTATTTACTACAAACCGACCACAATAATCTTTTGCCACTAGTTACCATCTTCCGTGGTTCCTGTTTTTGGTTAACTTTGCATCCGTTGAGACAGTGGCGGAGGTAGCTGGTGAAGAGTGGAGACAATCGCCACACTCAAATTTTGAAAATTAAATTTTGTACTACACTTATTTTTATAAATTATAAGTATTCTCTCATAAAATATTAAAAATTTAAAATATGCCTTTACTTAAAGTTTTGAAAACTAAATTTTATACCATAAATTTTATAAAATTATGAGTTTACCCCCATAAAAGTTAAAAATTTTAAATTTACAGAAGAATTGAATGAATTTATAAATATGTCCCCACTAATTAAAATTTTCTTCTTTAAATGTGCCCCCACAAAGATATAGTCCTAGCTCCGCCACTGCGTTGAGACCTTGTTGTTTTAAGGACACCTTTGGTGCATTATATAAGCTTATTTTATTGTATTAGAAAATATAAAATATATTTGAAATGTTCAAATTACTGTATTGTATAAAATATAAAATACATCTTATACAATACAAATTGTGTTAGTATAAAAGAACTTTTCGTATAAATTGTGTTATCTACTCTAATATCTAAGATATTTTTTTTAAATTTTATATTATATTTTAGATCACGCACAAATTGCGTAAGTTTATGATCATATAACATAATACAATATAATACAGTATAATATAATATAATTTGGTAAACCAAACATGCCTTATTCAGCTTATGTTAAAGGCAAAAAATGAATTGAATATACAAACCACTGAAAGTTCATAACCAACACAGTAAATTAGCTAAATTTTTCATTTGTGAGTTGATCAATGTTGTCAAGTGCATGACCATCACATAGAAAAGTTTATTGATATAGAATCGATTTCGAAGAGAATTATTTTGTGTATCTATATTATTTTACGGGGAATTGTAAAATGAAAAAAAAATATATATATTTTAAGTGTTACTTAATAATTTATGCTATAAGTAGTATGTTTTTATGTTGAAAATTTCGATTAACAGCTCAAGTCATTATCACTAATAGGAAACTGTAAAAAAAGTTCTAGTGACAATTTCGCTTACTATTTCTTCAGCATGAGGTATGCTCCCTTGATTCCCCATCTTTGTTTATAGTGTAAAACTAGAGACATATATTATAAGCGCAATACAAAAAGAACATAGACTAATAATGTGTAAAAAAAAAAAAAAAGACACTTGTCAAAATCTCCCATTATTTCAAAAATAATTTTATTAGAAACTTAAATTAATTTTTATTTCATAAGGCATATTAATTTGTTATTTATTTCATTTTTTTTAATTTCAAATAATTTTTCAAAATGTACAAATAAATAAATAAATAGTTTTATTCAAAAAATATAATTAATGTTTAAGTAAAGATAGTTTTGATACAATTTAAAGTTTAATTTAATAAATCTATAATACAACAAGTAATTAAAAGGAAAAAAAAAATACTACAACTAATGTTGAAGAAAAGGCTTAAGCACGACTGCACGAGCCTCATTGCACGAAAAAAATGCATGGTTTGAAAAAATTATTTGAAAGTGGCAAAATTCCATACATGAGCTCAAAAAATGATAAAATAATAATAAGTTCTGAATTTCTTAGAGAAAACGCCTGAAATGATACCCGTATTTAACCGATGTGCATTATCTTTATGCAGTTATGAAAATAAAACCTTTAATATCTCTAGTTTTTCTTCTATTTGTTAGTATAACGAGAATAATCGAATAAGTCAATTAGATATTGCAAGATGAAAATTATGATAAAAAGTCATTGATTGATTATGTCATTTGAATTTCTTAATTTTTTTTTTTTTTTGCTTTTGTGCCAAAAAAGTCTATAAATCTAAAAAATTTATTTAAAATTATATAAAAAATTATTAAATAGTTTATATATATAAATAGATATGATATAATTTTAAATATATGTGCATATTGAAGCTGGTTTGGTTTGATTTTATAACAAAGTAAAACATAAACCAAACCAAACTAATTGCAATTTGAAAATTTCAAACCAAACTAATAATAATCGGTTTGAAATTGATTTAGTTTGATTTAAATTGATTTAGCCGATTTAGTTTGGTCTCATCGATTTTTTGAACACCCATAATAGGATGTATATAATTTCTAATCTTTTAACATTTTCTCTAAACTAACCTCTGGTTTAGAAAGTCATTTAGATTGCATTTACACGAGTCTTCTTATACATACAAGGGTCTTATTTCTATATAAAATTCTCCGAGAAAACGCCTGACAATCCAACTCTCACTTCAATTGACAATCTAAATGAAAAAAAAAAAAAAAAAAGACTTCTTTTTATTCGAATGAAACCACATAATATTTTTAGTTTAAACGATGAACCAAACGGGTAAAAGACATCTACATTCCCACAATTTCAAAAATAACAAAAATAAAACCACAATTTATCAAATAACAAGAGTATCTGCTAGGAGGGAAAACAAAACGGAACTTCTTAATAAAATTTGACCAACATATAGATAATTCTTTAGTTATTTCTGACAAAATAGAGTGCACTTCTAGAGTCAAGGAATGCAAAGATTACATTAAACTACCATTTTACTTAAAACCAAATAAGGGACTTTCGATACAAGGAAGTTTATATAAATACACTTTCATGGATTTAAACAACCCACTAAAGCTCCTGAAGAACTTCAACCTTAATAGTCCAAAGGCTCAGGTATCTACTACCTTGTTTCTCATACGGTAAACTCTTCGTCATCTTATCCTAAAGACTTGGAGAAAAGCTTCTGAGTATTCTAACAAACAAAATTTAACCAACCAATAAATTTCTGTAAAAAAAAAAAAAAAAAATCACCCTTCTGAATTTCACATTAAAAGGAAAAAGGGATTTGGGTGTCAGAGATTTTGGATTTAGGATCAATCTGAACTTAGGTTCACCGGAAACCAAAACAAAAACTAACAACGAACAAGAGCTCAATGTGAAATTAAAAGGTCACTATGTTCTTTGAATATTACATTCTAGTCATCATGTTCTTATGATAGAAACACTCTTCAAAACACTGAACTCCAACATGTAAACACATATTATAAGTTCGATCACAATCGCAGAAGCACCATGACTTTGTAACTTACAACCGGATTTATCGGCCCGAAAAGAAGTTCATTGATTGCCTAGTGCAAGATCATGCCAAGTATCTCCGCCAACTTGTTGAGTCTCCTGATCTGCACAATAGAGAACATACCAAAACCGAATTACGGATGACCGAGTTTCGATAAGCATCAAAAAATTTTCTCTTCCTTTTTCCTTCTCAAATTCAATGCGAAAGAGTAATCAAAAGTAGAATTCAACATCACACCTCGCTCCCCTATGAAATTTTCTCCTCAATATACACAAATCAAAAAATAAATAAATACAAGTATACAACAAAAACCAACCATATTTATGAATCCAAAACCTCTTCAATTTTCCAAACACATTACAAATGGAGAGTTAAATCATCAAAAGACTTTGTCTTCATGACAACAATATGAAAAGACTAATGCACAAAACATACTTGAGTCCTCTGTCTCGTCGGGTCGAACAACCATAACTGGTGGTAACAAAAGATCTGCAACAACAAAACTTAACCTTTTAACACTTGCCCAGAAGAAGCAAAGCAAAGAGTGATTATTAATGGAACAATCATGACAACAGACCATCATCAGGAAGAGTGTCTCTCATCCATTCTTCATCGACGATATCGATAAGCACACCGAGGCTCAATTCTGCCATTTTTCACTAAATTCGCTACAACGCAAAAAATAAATAAATAAAATAATCACAGAACTAGTCTTGACTTAGGAAAAAACTAACCAACAATTTTGGACAAAAATCCAAAATTTTGAACAAAGCAAAAGTAATCAACAATTTAATCCAAAATACACATAAGAAAGGCCTGACTTTGCAACAATCTGAGATGGGCAACAGAATTCGCATAAGATTTACCTAATCTCTGTAACTCTGTTCAATCACAAAGCAAGAGAACATAAAATTCAAAAAAAAAAAAACAATAATGGACAGATCGTCGGAAGATATACATGGATCATAATGTAAAAGAAGCTGTTTTTCGAATCCGAAGAAACAAAAAATTGGTTTCTGTGCTTAGATGGATGGGTGAGAGCGAGAGAACTTACCTCCTCAGCTTCGAATCGTTGCTCTCTTTTTTTTCCTTCTTTTTTTCAAAATCGGTAAATTGTTTGTTGGCCAGCAAAAATCACTACGGAAATGGGACGGGCTTGGGCCGT
Source organism: Boehmeria nivea var. tenacissima (assembly GCA_018132145.1). NCBI lineage: Eukaryota > Viridiplantae > Streptophyta > Magnoliopsida > Rosales > Urticaceae > Boehmeria > Boehmeria nivea. Next base: position 13,989,149 of record CM030875.1, on the reverse strand, counting down.
GGGCTGGTGAATCTGGGCCCGAGCTGAATTGATCCAGTTTAGAACACCATTTGGGGCTTTTTCTGGAAAGGAAAGGGAGGAGGAAGGAGGAGGAAAGCGGAAGAAGAAAGGGAGAATTTCAAAATAAAGCCATTTTTTATGCCACTTAATAATCTATACCCATGTGGTGTGCTCCATTCACTTCCACTTTATGTTTGTAGTGTAAATTTTGAGATATAAATTAAAAGTATAACACACATGGGATATAGATTATCATTGTATCAAGAATGCGGTATTCTTCAAAATCCCCCCTTTTGAAAAATGTCCCCTTTTAACACACCGTTTGGTTTCAGAAATTTTTGAAAATTACTTTTTTTTTTTTTTTCCTTAAAAGAAAGATTAGAAATTAACAACACATATCAATAAATTTGACACAGACCTGAAAAATTGACAGCCAAAACCCCTCTAACCTCAAGCCAAACGTTATTCAAAAGAAAATAAATATAAAAAATATACGAGTTCAAGATGATACACCACAATGAAAAACAAAAAACAAGAAAGGATTACAACTAAAAAGCAATTAAAGATTCTATAGTTTTAGCCAATTAATTTACGCCTCGTTAAAACCCCTCATTTAGAAAATCCACAGGGAAAAATTTGAAGAGAGAAGGAAAAAGTGCATGACCCAAATCACGAACTAGAAAAGTAATGAAGATGAAAGGGAACCCTATGGACCAAAGTAGCAAGGTCAACACGAATATTAGTCCACCAATGACTCTCATGCAAAGATCGGCACGCAATGCCAACTTATCAAGTACACGATTCCCCTCTTGAAAAATATAAGAGACCGCCGTATAAACATCCTTACAAGGGCGAATAGTAGATGCCAAAGGATTTTCCCAGTTCCATGTTTGTATAAATTAACCAAGCATAGGGAATCAGACTCAATCCAAAGGTTTAGTACAACCAAACTCATACGCTTTTTTAACAGCCAGGACAAACCTATAATCTTTGCCGCAAAAGCATAACCTTACCCTAATGAACATGAAAACTATCACTAAGAAGTTCTTTGCGGACGTTGAGAACATGTTTGTCAAGAACAAAAAGCTAAAGTAGGTATGCTCTTAACAAGCCCAATTTCAAGAGGTGCATGGAGAAAGACAATTTTAAAGAGATATCTTACTTAAAAGTCGAAAGAACTTAACCTAGAACTCTCTTGAGTATTTGTTGGTTCATATGGTTTTGATATCTCTCCCGGCATAATTTTGCTAGTTTAAAATAAGCTTTAATTATCAAAAAGAGACTTGGTCTCTCGAGCTCATCTCACACTATGTTTAGGAAGATAAAATGCTCACCTAGCGTATAGTGTATACACTACAAGGATGTTGGCCACATGATTACGCCATTGGAAAACAACCAAACATGTCTTGTTATACTTATAGAGAACAAAAGATCGAATGCTCGCATCTCGGAGGTCAAATGATCTTGAGATTATGAAGTACACTAACTACAATTTTGTTGGACGTCAAGATAACAACAATCTTGTACCATGCATCGGGCTAGATCAACCTGTTAACCGGGGGAGTTATCTCTTGGAAAAGTCTAAAGAGTCTCTTATACCATGCAACAAAGTTCATAGCATGTTATAAGGCATCCAATCACAAAATATACATGTGGAATTTTGTCTGGTGGGAGGCTACACATAGTAGACGATATTGAAAGACCGCTCAAATGATTTTGTGCAATAAGTCAACAGAACTACATTCCAACAATAACAAGAGCTCGATGAAGTTAAAGCATATCTTACTGAGCATATCTGAACAAACCATATAGATAAGGATCCGCTTATTAAAGAAGTGTCACCTTAACTGTTTCATGAACACACTACTCTCATAGGTGTCATGTTCTTAGATGATATTCAATTTTAATGGGAGTTTGTAATTTTGATGCTATTTATGATATTGGAACATTTTTAGTTATTTAGTTCATTTATGTTTTAAGGATGTTATCTGTAGAAAAAAAAAATATTTTGGTGTATTCACACACTGATTTTTATATGATTTGATCTCACTAAGGTTTAACGAAGACCAGCTTGAAGTAGAGGTGTTGAGATCAAATTGCATAGAATTTTCTTGCTACACATCCATATCACGACTCATGATATTATTACGAATATCACTTTTTATATTGTTATGGTTGATGGACCAAATTGGTTAAAGATGCATTTGGGTAATGACAATAGCGTTAAGCTCATTTAATCAATAAAGAGTACATAGAAAAAAAATATATAAAGGTTCTCTTATGAAAAAAATATGATTTGAAAAGTCAATTGCATAATTTTAAAAAGTTAATTGGTCATTATGAATTTAGGAACAATTTGTTACATTATCCCTTAATTTTGAATGATTAAGCATGGACCATTATAGAATTATAGGATGGTTTTAAAAAAGGCTAATTCTGTAATGCTCCATACCCATCGATGCTCCACCAATGAATGTAAGAGAGACGAAAAAAATCATTACTACATACTTTATTATCATTACTATACATTTACTTAGTGTTACATTGGCACATCACTAAATAGAACATTGTAGAAAAGCCCTTTAAAAAAATACGAAAACTAAATTTGCTCCTATCATATTCCATTCGAAGTTACTTCCACAAACCTATATTACATCAATTAAGCCGACATAAAAATTAAAAAAGAAAAAAAAAAAAACCTCCCATCCAACTGAGTAGGACACAAATAATTAATAGAATAGTAAAATATAATTAACCGATATGTAATGTCATTAAAGAGCAACCTTAACCACTTGATATGGGACACATGTATGGTTAATTAGTTCATCTGTATTGTCATTTTTTCCCAGAGGCAATCACGCAGACGTCATTCTAACATAGTGCAATCCGTAATTTGTCCTAAGCATAACTATTTTTTAAATGACATTCTCATAGATTTTCATGAAAATATTTTGGCACGTATCCAAAATCCATAGACAAAACGTTTGAAAAGAATACATATACAAACAAAATTATTTAATGAAGTAATAGTAAGCACTTAAAGATGTGGCCGTTAGTGCTTGGTAGTCTCATTTTCAATAATCAAGATTGTAACTTGTCCATTTTTTTTTCCTTTTCTCTTGCATTGTCACTTGTCGACTTGTTATTCTTTATTTGATTGTTTGTCACCATCACATCACGCTCACATGCATGTTGTGTCTCCCCTAGAGGCCCCAGTAAATACCTCGAAAATCTAATTCCGTATTTCCTTCCGTATTCGATTTTTTAGAGTAATAAAAAATTTTGACGATTACTTATGTGAGTAAAAAATAAACTTATTAATATAATTAATTTTATTATACTCAATATAAAAGTTATAATTAACACGTTACATATTTTAATGTATTAATTAATTTGAAACATTGATTATTTTTTTAAAATTAAATCTAAAAAATAATTATTTATACAATAATCTTTATATATATATATATAAGGGTGAAGTAGGCAAATACCCAGAATTTATATAACAATAAAAATAAATACCCAAACTTTTGAAGTAATTGAGTTTCTAGTCAATTTGTAAATTACTTGCACATGCTTTTGGTAACTAAGTGAATTACCACCACATGCTTTTGGTAACTAAGTGAATTACTTGCACATACTTTTGGGTAGTTGGTTACATTTTTCAAAAGATTGGGTAATAACTTACATTAAGTTTTAAAAATTGGGTATTCACTATAATTTCTCTATATTATATTATTATATAATATAATATAGAGAAATTACAGTGAATATCTAATTTTTAAAACTTAATGTAAATTATTACCCAATCTTTTAAAAAATGTAACCAACTACCCAAGTAATTCAATTACTTACATAGTGATAAGTGGTGGTAATTCATTTAGTTATCAAAAGCATGTGCAAGTAATTCACGAATTGACTAGAAACTCAATTACTTCAAAAGTTTGGGTATTTATTTTTATTGTTATATAAATTCTGGATATTTTCCTACTTCACCCATATATATATATAAGCAGAATCTAAACTTTGAGAAGTCTATGATATACTCAGCTAAAATAGTTGGATAATATTACTAAGCATGCACAATTGGATAAAAAAAATTTACCCAGTCAAAAATTCTGAATAATTATCCAGAATTATCTGGTCACATTTTTTTGGATAATTATCCAGAAAATATGATTTATACCCGCCGTCGGGTAATTTTCGGATAATTCCATGTAATTATCCGAAAATTATCTGGACTGTGTATTAAAAAAAAAAATTGGACTCAAAGACACGAAGAATCACAGGGAGGGAGGAATTTGCGGGTAAGAGTCGGGGATTTTTTGGGTAAAATTTTTTTGTTAAAAAATCAGACAAAATTCAAGTATTACCTTGTTTTTACTCTACGGATAAAAATCGGATAATATCCTTCCGGTACTGTTCACCAGGTAAGGGCCGGGTAAAATTGTATATTGTCCGTTTGGGCATGCCTAATAACTACATGCTAAACATACTTTTTAACTGAAAAGATAGAAAGTCAATGATTTGCCCATATATGTGTTGTGTTTTTTAAATTATCAACTTATACAATCTTATCTTTCAATGTGTGATACAGATCGAATATTGAATTGTGAGATAACTGACTACTCATTTCATGCATATACATAGTTAATGGAGGGATTATGATTAAGCATGCACAATTGAGTAAAAAAAAATTACGCGGTTTAAAATTACAGGTAATGTTCGGATAATTATCCAGAATTATTCGGTCACATTTTTTCGGATAATTACCCAAAAAATATAATTTATCTGCCACATAATTTTCGGGTAATTTCGGATACCGAAAATTACTCAGATTGTGTTTTTTTTTTTTTTTTTAATTTTGGACTTAAGACACGAAGAATCACAGAAGAAGGAGGAATTTGCATGTAAAAGTCAGGAATTTTCCAGGTAAAATTCTTTTGCTATAACCCCACCAAAAAAATGTAACAAATATAGAATTTGACTAAATTTAGTCCAATCCAATCATATCCTTCCTTAATCCATTCCTTCAAACACATCAAAGAGAAAAAATCAATAAAACACATTATTATTCGAGACATAAATTATTAAGTAGCACTTTAAATATTTATCTTTTCAATTCCGACTAAACAATGAGGACTTTCGAAGAACCACATGGCGGCGCAGATCGCGAGCCAAAAACCCAAACCCAAAAGATCCCACGTGTGGTTGGGCGGCATAAGGTAGGGTGCCATGGACAACGGAAGCTTGTCAGAGAGGGAGAGAGACATGAGCGATAGGGAGATTGAGGGAGATTAGAGATTGGAGATTGGTGTTTTGATACAAAGATAATATACAACAGCATTGCTATCCAAGTTTTACAAGGGGCATTTTAGGAATATTAAAAAAAACCTACAATTTTGTTGTCAAAATCTGAGCAAAAGTTTATGAGAAGTCACATTTTAAACAAATAAATGGAATATTTAAAAACTTTAAAAAATATAAGGATTAAACCAGAATTTTGTAATATTCGAGGATTCTTTAAGATTTTTTTTTCTTTTTTTATTAACTTGCAAAAAAGAATGGAAGATTTACCAATGCTTTGAACTTTGAAGCTCCTTTTCAGAACTTTTTAGCAGCTTATATTGCAAGTTACTAAGTGATGAAAACCAAAGTAAATAAACTTGGAGTTATTGCCTTTGGGGGTCCTTTTTCTTTGAGTTAGTAACGGTTTGATCTCTTTTCTTATGATTTTTGTAAAATAGTTCATGAATTATGTATTTTATTGTAAATTTAGTTCTGTCAATATATGTATATTCTGTCATATCATTTGTTCCGTAAATCTCATGTACACAAGTAGTTTTTTCGAATGATATTCTTATTGTTTGTGTTAAATTTGAAACGGGACAATGACTGTTTCTAATCAATTTATAAAAGATTTTACAATAAATAAAATTCGATGATCAATCACGTAAAAGAATAAAAGTTTTGGGACCAAAACTTTGATAGAATGATTATTTTTGCTATAAAATGCACAATTCAAGGACTATTTTGTCAATAAGAAAGGAAAAAGACTAAAGTATCACCAACTCAAATGGATAAAACCTCAACAAAAAAAAAAAACAAAACAAAAAACCCAGCAAAAAAACAAAAAAAAAATGTTGGAAAAGTCAAACCTAATAAAAACAGAAGGCCACGGTCGTCCGCTTTTCTCAAGCTCCAAAAACTCATTCCAAACACTTGACTGAGGGTATGTTTGGTTGGGTGGATGGAGAGTAGGAAAGAGGGAGAGTATTAGAAGGATGGAGAGTATGAAGGACGATGGAGATGATTATAATAATTCTTCGAGTTGTTTGATTGGAAGGAGGGAGAGATGAGTAGATTGATAATAATTATTTGTGTAATGACTATATTGTCTATTTTAATATTTGTTATTAATTATTTTAAAGGGTAAAATAGACTTTTTGCTAATAAAAGAGGAAGGAGAGGTTGCATCCTTCCATAAGAGGAAGGATGCAAATTTGTGGGCCCGGGTGGATGTGGTCTCCCTCCACCCCTCTCCCTCCCCCTTTCCTCCTTCTAACCAAACACATAAATTACACATCTCCCTCATCTTTTCCATCCTTTCACCTCTCCCTCCACCCAAACAAACACACCCTGACCAAATACTCCCAATCTTGGCCAAATTTATTTCACCCAATATAATATTCTAATATTTTTAACTAAAACACAAAATAAAAACAAAAGGCTGCGATGACGTGGCCGATTTCATCTTATCCAAAACTTTTTCTTTTACTCGGCGGGCGGCTGAAGCATGAAGACAGTATTAAACTATTAATATTGACAATTAAGCAATGAAAATCGGCTTCTCGGAGCTGTCTTTAAACACAGCCCTGCCAATATTGATAATCATACGCTCTACCAATATTTTGAGTACTTGTTTTTTTTTTAGCGGAAATTCATTTTTCTTTAGTGGAATTCGTATCTTAAAAATATGAATCTGATAATTAAAATTATTTCTCATTATACAAAAAATTCACAATAAATTTTTTTTAATATTTTTATTTAAATATTAATTTTATTAATAATTATTAATTTGATTATGAAAGAAATATGTTAGAAAAAATATTTTGGGACAATCGTTCGAAAATAGCAGATTTTCGTTCGTAAGCATCAAGACAAGTTGAGGACACGTGTCAGCATAATGGAAACGAAGCACGCGTGTTCGGTCGTATCGCTTGGCAAGTTAGCAGTTTCTAGAAGTAACACTGTTTGGCTGGTCACTGGTGGGACCCACTAAAGAGAGTCCGATCAAAGTATCAAATTGTGTCATGTACTATTTTTGTAGTTATATTTTAAGATTTGATTGGATTGCGATTCGAAAAAATAGAATAAAATAATTATATTAATAAAAAATAATATTTAAAGTAAATTATAGAAATAAAATATGATTTAAATTTGTAATAAGTTTTTACACACTCTCTCTCTTGTTTAAATAGGATGAAGAGTTCAATCTACTGTTGTTCTCGTTTAGTGTTTATGCGACTGTGACGCTGTGTTATGTATTATTTTTGTAATTATATTTTAATTTATACACATTTTTTCTCATTAGGGTTATTTGACACACACAAAAAGTGGGCCCCGCCAGCTGTACAGACACGTCAGCATCTTCATTCTCTGAGAGGCGGTTGCCGACCTGCTAATTCCCCAACCGTTCACACACCTCTCAGGCTCTCACTCAACTAGTAGAGTACTATTATACCGCCCACCAAATGGACCAGTCAAATCTGGCTTTTGTGGGACCCACTTACCTTATTTATTTATTTTTTTTCAATGTTATTTTGTCCACTTTAGTTTATTTTGTTGCTTTTTGAGGGAAAAAAAAAGTTCATCACCTTCTTAACGTGTGTTATGTTCTTTATTTATTATTTATTTTTTTTTTCTTGTGGATGAGGTGTTGAAATAATTGGGTGTCAATTTTACTAGATGACAAAACCAATTTTGCTAATGCATTGCACAAGCCACAAGATAGAGATGAGAAAGAAAACAAAATAAAGAGAAAATAATGGACAGTATTCATTTGCAATCTCACATGTGAAGTCATAATGTTTGACTGGAAGAGTAATGTTATTTAGTTTAACTCGAACTAGTTTACACACGAATAAAATTTATCTTTATATTTAATTGATTTTTTGTATTAATTAAATTAAATTTGTATCGAACTTAATAGTATTTTTGTTGACCAGAAAGCCTTTTTTTTTTTCAATAAAAAAATTCTGGTTTTCGTCATTTTAAAATTTCAAAATGCACAAATAAATTGAAAATACTTGCCTAATCAAAAAGTGAAAATAAATTTGACATATCAAAGGTAAGACCTGCAATTTGAATCCACACACGGGACACGATACGAAATTATCAAAAATGAATCCTCTTTTATTTGATATGAGTCCAAACACAACACAACACGACACGAAAATCGAGTTGAACACGATAATATGATTAAACTCGTTAAGACACGATTATTAAGTAATTTATAAATAACTATACATAATTAAGACACGTTTGACACCCATTTACGTGTACTTAAAATTTTCATCCATGTGACATAAGAAATTGTGTCCTAATTTCATACATTATCTAGACTAGGTTTTTATTAAAATTTGTTGTTTTAGATTTACAAAATAAAATTAGAAAAATATTGATTTCAACCGCTAATTGGGTCCAATAAGCATGAGTATTGTGAATTGAAATATAAAATTGTTTATACTTCACTTTGGGATTATCTTCACTTTTTAATTAGTTTTAAACACTTCATTTGTACTTGGTCTACAATGTCAGTTCTTGACAAATAAGAAATCTTACGGCTCTGACAGCCCACCAATTATGTTATAGACTATATATTATATATTTATAAATAAGATCATAAGAATATTCTTTATGTGCAAGCATTTATATTATTATTATTATCACAGCAAATAATTGGTTCAACAATCAAACATATTGGAGGCCCTATAATATATATACATATATATATATATATATATATATATATATGGAGGGCGACAAGCTTATGATCACCGTACGTTACCATGCTCTCACCATTATTTATTGCAAAAAAATTTTTAAAGCCACAGATAACACATTCATATTATTTAATTGAGATAATTTTATCTTTCTACAAGTATAAGATATCGAAATATAAATATTTTCTGAAAAAAAAGGCTATAAAGCACTAGTTCCTTTATTGCTTATAAATTTATTATATATAAAATTTTAGTTTAGTTTATTATTCTTACTTAAGCAACGTAAGAGCGGGCATTTCACGCATAATAAAAATTGAGGTTGAGAATATGCAAATCAAACCAAAGTAAATATTGGACCCGAATTAAACAATAATATTAAACATGTAAGAAAACAATAGAATGTTGACTCTCGTGTATGCTTTATAAATTTTCTTTCCACTTCAAGTAATTGTCTTAAGGAAAAAAAAAAAAAAACCCTCTTAAAACATAACTTATCTATTACTAGGCATGCACATCCCAGTAAAAGAAATTTACCCGGTAAAGAATTTTCTGGTAATTACCCGAAATTATCCGATCACAATTTACTAGATAATTACCTAAAAATTCCCTTTTTTTAATTTCCATTTTTAATTTGTTTTAAGGTTTAATTTTAAGTGTTATAAGTTTAAGTTTAAGCTTTTTAGGGTTTATGTTTAATTTAATTATTTTAAGGTTTAATTATATTATTTTTAGGGTTTAAGTTTGAATTTAATTATTTTAATGTTTAATTTAAGTGTTATAATAGTAATTTGGTAAATAAGTTATTTATAAAGAATAAGTACATGAAAATGAGTAAAATTCTATGAATGAACAAGTATTAATTATAGAAAAATTTAGTCAAATTGTCTTAATGAATGAAAGAATAAGAAAAATAGAGAATTGTGCATATTCACGAGCACTACTGTTTATTCACGGGGCTGAGAATGAAGCAAAAAAAACAAAAATTGCACGGGTAAAAAAGGGCAAATTCCGAGTAAATTTTTTAAGAAAAAATTCGAATAAAAACCGAGCGCACACTGGGCAATACACGGTTTTACCAGGATTTTTCCTCGGGATAAGGGGACGGGAAATTCCCCGTCCCCGTTTGTACACGCTTATCTATAACCCTAGTAATATACAGGGCAATATTTATTTTTCTTTATGTGATTTAAATAATTCATCTTTAATTCTTTCTTTAAATGTCGTACTATGAAATGCCGTACTATGATTATTCAGTATTGTACTTGTTTAATATGTTAGAAATGAGAAAGTACACATATATAAGACACTTAAGATGACATTAACAACTAACCTATATTTAAAACAAAATAAAAAACACATTACCCTTGTACTTAATTATATTCTGAGTAGGTGCACCGTGCACCTATAAGCTAATACACAACAATTAATTTAGGGAAAAATCATATTAATTTGCTCAGCGTAGTTCACATCATTTGTAATTTTGTTGAACTGGCATGCATATATAGTATATACTTAACATTAGACTGTGCTGGAAAATGATGGTTTGAATTTTTCTATATAAAAATTTCCTTTATCTATCTTTTTTTTTTTCCTTTGCTCTCGTGTTATTAAGGTCTATAAATAGTTGAGCGCTTTTATGAGTCAGAGTGTGGACATTTTTATGGCCAATGATTCACATTCAAATCTGGATATTATTTTTTCGAATTTTAGCCGAAAAGTGGAAAAAAGAAGAGGGAAAAAATAGAGAATAAAATGATGTGTAAAAGTCGTGTGTGTATGAACTTTGTTTAATTTCATTAAACAACATTTTCCTCGTTAAGTAATCTCGTGTTGTGGCTTCCAATAATAAATTAACATGTATACTCTTATTTAAAAAAAAATAATCAATATAGACGATAAAAAGCTGAAATATAATTACAAAAATAATGCGTTATCATTTGTTAAATTGTTATTTTGAGCACGATAATAAGAGGTACCATAAAAAATAAAAATAAAAAAGAGAATACATAAGTGTTGATCGAGTTTGTTGTTGGTTTTTGGTTGACTTGTCAAATTCTAGTTTAATTAATATCATTATTAAAAAAATTGATTTTATTTGGGTGAACAATAAATCAATAATAAAACTGTTACTTTCCCATATGTTAAGAATTTAATGACCGAACTGACCATGTTGAGATGTTGACAAATTGGAAAAAATTGTTTTAGTGCGATTTAAAGTTAGAGGAGTGATTCAAGGTGTTTGCTGTGTCTGATTTATCCTTGCTCAAGAAAAGTCTCTCTCAATTGCCATTTCAAAATTAGACAAGAAAAAACTTGCAATCAATAGTCACCATCTTAATATATAATCATAAGCTTGTTGTAATCATGTGGCAAGGAGTGTCTCAAAGAACCAAAACCAATCTTGTTATGTCACAACTAACTGCTAAGTTTTTTTTTTTTTTTTGGGCATGTATGAAGAAATTATTACGCATGGAATAGTAATGAAAACCATTCAATAATAGCAACAATAATGATGGTAAGAGAAATGCTAGTGAATTTCCGGTGGACCCGATTTAAAATTCTACATTAAGAAATACAAAAGTAACAACATACGTTAAGACATTTCCAATGCAAATACTAATATCAATATCAATATCAATATCAATGTCAAATTTGACACTAAAATAGATAAAATGTTATATTTGACATTAAATATTCTAATGTACAAATGTTATTTTATTATTTGACAATTGGTCAATTTTTGGTATTATGTTATATTTGGTACTAAATTTGACATCATGTATAACATTTGTCAAATTTAACATTGTATTGAAGAATATTTTTTATGTTAAAATGTCAAATTTTAACTTTGACACACAAATTTGACATTGCATGCATAAGAGATGTTCTACCAAATAGTTGTAATAACAACGAAAACAATACACATCAAAAACATATATTTATTATATCGAACCTATAGGTATAAAAAGTTTGTGAATTTTTAAAGAGGAAATTAATATTTAATTTGAAGAAATTTCTTTTGGTGACTGGTTCTAGTTTTTTTTTTTTTATAGTTCTTTTTTTATTTTTATTTTGAAGTTCAAGTATAAGATAATAGCAAACCTCCATTAACTGTGGAATAGGATTCTGTTAACTACCACTTGCAGACTATTGGATTAGCCATGTTTTTATTTTCCCATTAAAATTTGGTCGGTTTTGAACATTAACTGAAAAATCTGTTACCACATAGCTATTGTCCACTTCTCAAACAAGATAATTTAAATTAACCAGAAAGGTCTTCTTAGTTAGTTGCTCTTGAAAAAGTGCTAATTGATTGTTTGCTTAATTGCTTGGTCCATGTCATTACTAGTTCTCCTCTGACTCATGCCCATCTGTAAAGTATTTTGTATTTAACTCATTTGGATAATAATCCGAATAAAAAAATTTTGAGTTAGATATTTTTCTGGTACAGTACTAATACTAATAATATCAAATCCAAATCCTTTTATTATTAAAATGTGATTTTGATTCCTCTTTAAACAGACATCTCAACTTGGATGTTTTAAGAATTTTTTTTTTTAGATTTAAGCTTTATATGGATTTTTAAAAAAATGATAAACCTGATTTAATGTCTCTAAAACATGTATAAATGAATCTTCTCACTGATCTTATTGTCCATAGTGTGATATATATAACACATGCAAAAATCAGCCCGATAATTTATATTTAAGCTAGTCATAGTATCATTGCTTATTAAAATTTGATAAACAACTTAATAAGCCTAAAGAGTTTTTACCTACTATCATAATAATGTTGATGTTACAGAGCACTTGTTGTGATTAGATTTCAGTTTAGAGTAATCTAGTTACCTATTAAACATAATTTTGAGATAGAGATTGACATTGATTTTTGGAATTTTTATGATAACTTTCACTAGATTTTCAGACAGCTAATAGTGTCTAGTAAATATGGATACAAATATTTATTAGAGAATCCAACCTGCAATTAAAGCTATTTTGAGATATTAAACGCGTTTTTGACAGCTATTGTAAGAGACAACCAATGATTTTATCTTTAGAAAATCCGGTTTATGTATTTATTTAAAAGAAATAGAAAAAATTAAGTAGTTTGAGGATAAATGTTAAAAAATTTTAAAAACAATTTTCAGGCTCATACGTTAATGAATATAGACATAGTTTTGTGCTACATGGTTATTTTGACTAGAGAGCTACTAAACACTCAAAATACTTTCAAAATTTTAAATTCCCGTATTAAAAGGAAAATATTATTCCAAAGACTATTTAAATACCAAGTTTATTTCAAAACAATTAGAATTACAGAGAATATTTTCAAACAAAAAATAAAAAAAAATGGTCCACGAATGATACCCCAACTGTTTTTTCGTTATTTTCTATAGAATTTGAAACTTTTACAAAATTCTAAATTTAACAATTATTTTAGTAAATATATCGTTGAAATTTCATTAATACCTTGAATATTAATTTGACTGTTTCACTAATTTTGTCAGCTCCGAATCTCCAATTAGCTTCTAACAATAAACAAATAGTAAAACAGGTTTAAGCTTTTATAAAAATTAAAAAAAAAAGTAAATAAAGGAAAAAGGCAAAAAGAAAAAGTGAAAACTCCAATAAAAGCAAAAACGTGTTTAATTAGGACTCTCAAAAAAAAAAAAAAAAAAAGAAAAAGTCCTTTTCTTAAACAACTCTGTCGTTCTCTATATTCTCTCTCCTCCCCCGTGTATATATATATATATAGATATAGATATATAGATATACGCATACACATATACAATCCAAAGCAATCGAAATCTCCCACCAAACACGCGAAACCCCCAAGAAAGCTCTCTCTCAGAGTCAGACACACCCCCCAAAAAAAAAAAAAAACCCAAACCCTCGAAACCCTCGAACGATGTACCAGGGCGACGCGACTCGGGGCGGGCCGACTCAGTGGACTCGCGAGGAGGACTTGCTGTTCGAGCAGGCGCTGGCGGAGGGCGTGGCCGACTGGGACGCCGTGGCGGCGCGGCTGCCGGGGAAGACGGCGCAGCAGGTGGCGGCGCACTACGGCGACCTCGTCCACGACGTGGCGGAGATCGACGCCGGCCGCGTCGAGCTGCCGGACTACGCCGCCTGCCAGCTCGGCGGCGCGGCGTGGGACGCGCCGGAGCAGCAGATATCGTTCGGCGGCGCCAAGGCCAAGCACGACCCCGATAGGAAGAAGGGCACGCCGTGGACTGAAGAAGAGCACAGGTGATTAATTCTCGCCGCTTCTTTTTTTTTTTTTTTTTTCTTTCTGTTTGGTTGCTGAGAAAATTTGACTTCGCTGTTCGGTCTGGTCTGATTAATTTTTTCTCTGTCACGAAAGATTGATTTTTTTTTTCTTTTTTGTTCTTTGGCTGTGAAAAGCTTCTGCTAGTGAGTCTTTGTCGCTTCTTTGGCTTCGAATTTCTGGGTTTGGTTTTGTTTTGTTTTTGTGATTAGTAAATTTTGTTTCTTTTATGACTTTTTTGTTTTTGTAACATTATCGAGGGAATATTTTCTTGGGTCATTTTGTTGGCGGCAAAATGGTGCGAATTGGGATATTTTTAGTAAAGTTGTTTTTCTATGGGGTTTTGATTTTAAAGCTGTTCTTGTTCGTGGGTAATATCTGTTTGACTCGACGAGTCTGTTTTTATCTGTTTTAATTAATAGTTCTAGATTTTTGTTGGTTTATGGTTATTGGAAATTTCAAGCTTAGTGCTTCATTGCAAACTGTTTATTTGGCAGTTAGGTAGATTTGGTCAAAGATTTTTCAGGTTCTAATTTAAGCTTTATGGTTCCGAAATCGTTTTACTGAGACCCTTTAAGGCAGGCATTGTAAACGCTTATACGGCACTGTTTGATTATAAAAAAAAAAAGCCTTTATATTCCCTTTCATGGTTAATTCGAAAATTAATAAAGGAAAAAAAAAAAAAAAAACTCTTCACGGTGGTTATGTAATGCATAACAAGTTTGGGAAATAATATTATTCAGAAGCTAATGACGCATACCCATCTTTAAGTTTTGACATTGATCTGTTTGGAATTAGTTCTAAATTGTTTAGATTTTGGCAATATAAAAAAAAAAAAAAAAAACGAGTCCCAAATCGGTTGTGAAGCTAAGTCTTTAGCCTTCTAAAGATTCTGAGATTTTGTTTTAATTTGCTTTTCACCGGACCATGGTTTTTCTCTCGAGTTTCCCAACATAAAGTTACTTTTTCTTTTGTCGTTAATATCTGTTCTTTGTGACTTCAAACTGACGGTTTCTTTTTAATTTTTTGTGGATCAGATTATTTCTAAAGGGGCTTGAATTGTATGGCAAGGGTGACTGGAGGAGCATCTCAAGAAACTGCGTGGTCACAAGGACTCCGACGCAGGTGGCGAGCCACGCGCAGAAGTACTACCTGCGCCAGGGCTCGGGGAAGAAGGAGCGGAAGAGATCGAGCATCCACGACATCACCACCGCCGACACTGCCATGGTTCCCGCCCGCCCCGCCCATGGCCAGAACAACGGCCTCCCTCAGCCCGCTAACAATCCACCGCTACTTCAACAACAACAACATATGCCCGTGTTTCACCAACAGATGAACAACCAGCCGAATCAACCGAGCTTTCCCGCGCCTATTAGGCAAGTTCATCCAATGGATTTCCAAAACTATGGTTTTCCAATGTGAGAAATGAGTTGAATTTGCAAGTTTTAGAGGTCACTAGTGAGTCGCCGTGTATATAACAGAGCTATTACCTTCAAACTTGAGAGCCCAAATATGTACAGTTCAGTTTCTTTAGGTCATTGTCAAAGTGAAATTTGACAGTGTAGATGGTCTATATCTTATTGGTCATTGGTCAAATATTGGGTATAATTAGTTTAGGGAGGTTTAATTGTTATTTTATGAATTCTATAATCAATTGATTCAAAAGCAATAGTAATTCTTTCTATATCTTTTTTTTTTCCTTTTCCCTTTTGATTACTTTTGAATGCCTTGTTGAAAAATCTGCTTTGTCAAACGCTATCCATTATTCAACATGATCTCGTGCATGATCTCGCGTGAAGTGAATAAATCATATTTTTCAAGCTATATCTGGTCGCAAAGAGAGAGAAAAAAGGGTTCTGAAATGAAATAGTTTTAACTTGTATAATTCAAGTAAAATATAAATAAGAACAACGAAGTGAAAAAAACATAATCCTTGAGAGGATATTCTGCTATATCCGGTGAAGTGAGAGAGATTCAAAACTTAAATTTAACTTGGTAAATATGTTGAGTCATGAGAGAGCATTTTTAATATGCTACTGTCCAGAGTTATAAAAGCTTTAATTAATATGAGGAATGAGTCCATATGATTTGGAATAATGTTAATCTAGTGGAGGAGATATTCTATGATCTTCTAATTTCAATTGCAGAATTATTTTGTTCTGAAGTAAAGCGACTTGGACTTGCTCCTTCTTTAAGTCACTTGTAATATAAATAATTGGCTGATTATATATACTTTATACTACAAAATATAATTCAGCAAACTGGTTTGGAATGGATACAAAAGCTGCATATGAACAAAAGGAGAATTCAAACCCTTTAAGGTCTAATAAAATGTGGAGTGCAAATCTCACGTTGAAAATTGAGAGATTATTATACCATTCAATCATAGGAACCTGATTTTGTGCCTTGAATTTTCTTTTCAAATTATATTTTAAAATCTCATTTTGTCAACTACACGTTCAAATGAAGAAACATCTTTAAAAGTCAAGTAACTCATAATTAGTTGACTATGAAAAGCCAAATTAGTTTTTCGCCGTAGAAAACTTAGTATACAAGACAACATATTCTGGCCGAAACAAAGGCATTATTTTATGACTTGTAAAACTTAGAAAACTTGGTCAACTAAATTGTAAAACAAATAACAAACAACAAGGAGTGATAGAGATCACATACATACATAAGAATAACTCCATGGTAATTAGTGAAAACATCATGGTTCGATGACTTGAATAATGGTCTCAACGTTTCCGTTCCAAAAAAACTTTCCTCAAATCACTTGAACACTATAAAGAGCTAGAAATTACGAGTTTACAAGTTCTTTTAAGGAGATTTTCAAGACACATTTACTCGTACCAAAAATCATGTGTGGCTCGACGAATCGAAGAGAATCCCTGAATATGGCCTCGAACACAAAGAATGACCATGCCTCAAACACCTCTAAATTCCCATGGAAAAGAAGCTCATCTTCGTTGTGATCTCGAAGCTCTAAACCAAAACACAACCTTTGTTCCGAACTTTCAATGACAAGGAGTGCAATTCTCGTCCTTGGAAGATTTTCCCACCGTAAATTGCTATGCCAAATACAATAGTGAAAATAGAATCTTTGTAATTCATGCCAACCAGATCAACTATTTAGAATTGCTTGCTCATGTAGTCATTTTATTATTGTTTTGACACATGTTTATTGACATATGTGCCATGATACATTATTCATTTAATGATCATATTCAACATTGTTCTTATTTTTATTTTTAGATTTTTTTTTTTTTATCTACAAGTTACACTTAACATAAAAGAAATTCTTGACAAGATTCAGAGTCCGTTTAGTAGAGGAGAAAAGTGGAAAGAAAGAAAATTTTGGAGTGGAAAATATTTATTTTGGTTGTTTGGTAAGGAGAAAAAGATGAATGAAGGAAAAAAGAAGGATAAAAAAAATAAGTGGGACCTATAAGTTTTTATCCTTAATTCCTTCTAATATTAGAAGGAAAAGTAAAAGTAAAATTTTTTCAATGCAATAAAGAGTATAATTACTCTTTTATTCATTTTTAAAAAAGTTAAATAATAAAATAAATGATAAAATAGTAATTGTATGGATAAAAAATTTTACCAAACACTATAAAAAAAATCATTTTATTTCTTTTGATATTATTTTCTATCACCTTTTTATTTTTCTTTTCATTCAATTTTCTTTCCACCACTACCAAACGGACTCTTTAAGTAGTCAACTTTTATAATCCACATTTTGACACGCATTTAGCGGGAAAAAAAATGTTGTCAACTTCTATAACCCACATTTTGACACGCTGGCATTAATAAATCTGAGCTAGACTTTATGTATATATTTTCCGTAGCGATTCTAAATCCAAACGGACGAATAGAGAATATATAGACAAGGGGGATTTTGAGGAATACCCAATTCTTGACACAATGATAATCTATACCCCATATGTGTTGCACTTTTAATTTATACCCCAAAATTTACACTACAAACATAGAGTAGAAATGAAGGGAGCACACCACATGGGGTATAGATTATTAAGTGGCATCAAGAATGGCTTTATTTTGAAATTCTCCCTATAGGTAGTAGGTAGTTAGACAAATAAAAATGAATTTAGATTAACACACTCAAGCTCGTTGTGGGCTTCACTGCTTAAGTATAAGCAGTTACCAGTCCATTCAAAGCCCAAAAAACCACTTATTATATAGTGTACGTGTAGTAGAAAACTAGAAACAATAGAGGTTAAATTACACATTCATGTTCTAAATTATTTGCTAATTTGTATTTTAATCCTCAATTTTTAATCTATGATATGATATTGTTAAATTTTACTCTATTTATTAACAATCAGTTAATAATTTTGACAACAACAAAAACTAACAGGGTCACATTGATAAAACACAAACTAACAATAACAAGTGGAAAATCAATAGATGCGTTGGTTTCATCAGCTATCAAGCCGGCTTGACATACTGCTAGGCTCGCCGAGTCCTATTTTGAGTATTGTAGTATTTTATATGACACTATCTCCCAATGCTAATTTGACAATTTAATGTTCAGCAAAAAAAAAAAAAAAAAAAAAAGAAAAAAAGACAATTTAATGTAAAAAAATAAAACAAACCTCACACTCTTCTTTAATACTAAATTAACCACTCAATACTACACAAAAAAAAAAAAAACCACTCACGCTCTTCCTTAATTCTAATTTAAATACACAAATGTCACAAAAAATAAATATCACTCTTTTTTTATTTAGCAACTCAATGCCACAATGCCTTCTCAACATTGATTTGCCCACTCATTACCACAAAAAACAAATCTCATATTCTTTTTCAATACTGATTTGACAACTCAATATCATAATAAACAAACATTACGCTATTTTCTGATTCTGATTTGACCACTCAATGCCACCAAAAACAAACTTTACACTCTTCTCTAACACTCATTTGACCACTTAATGCTACAATAAACAAACCTCACACTCTTCTACAATATTAATTTGACTACTCAATGTCACCAAAAATAAATCTCACACTCTTCTTCAATACTAATTTGACATCTCAATGCCATAACAAACAAACCTCACACCCATCCCCAATGTTGATTTGACCACTCAATGTCACAAAACACAAACCTCATATTAGATTTGACCACTATTTTTAACATTGATTTGACCACTCAATGCCACAAAAAATAAATCTCACACTATTCTTTAATACTGATTTGACCTCTCAATGCCACAACAAACAAAACCTCACCCTCTTCTCCAATATTGATTTGACGACTCAATGCTATAAAAAATAAATCTCACACTCTTCTTCAATACTAATTTGACATCTCAATGCCACAACAAACAAAACCTCATACTCTTCCCCAATGCTGATTTGACCACTCAATGCCACAAAACACAAATCTCACATTATTTTTCAATACTGATTTGGCAACTTAATCTCACAAAAAAACAAACCTCCCACTATTTTCCAACATTGATTTGACCACTCAATGCCACGCAAAAAAACCATACACTCTCCAATTGCTAAACACTCAAGTCTCAACCAAACCATTCAAGGTCCTCTATAAATAGAGGCAAGTTCTTCTCATTCTCACACACATTCGAAAGTCCTTTAAGAAAAAAAAAAATCTATCCACTCTTTAAGAATCCTTCAAACAAAAAAAATCTCTCTATACACTCCCTCAAAAATCCTTTGAGGATAAAAAAAAAAAACTATCTCTATACTCTTCCCCTCTTTCTTAATTTTTTTTTTCAAACTTTTGTCTAAGGTATTTAATCTTTTAAACGTAGTGATTTTTTTTTGTTTGTTTATTAGGTAGTCTGTATGTTGATATTAATTAAGGTTAATTTTTATGTAGCTTAGCAATGGCATCACAGAGAGAACCTGCCCGTCTTCATGTCATTTCAAAAGATGAAGAGGAGCACCAGTGCCCCATTTGGCCTACGGGGGACCTCGAAAATTCCTCAAGAGTCAATGGCACCCAAGCATCCAAAAGAGGAAAGAAGAAGGCGCCCCAACATACTTTTGAGGTCTGGAATTCCTTTGACTTAGTGGAGGAAATTAAAGATGGCCAGGTAATAGAATGTGTTGTTTATAAGTATTGTAAGAAAAAAATTATCTGAAGCATCATCATCTGTCACGACTCATCTGAAAAGGCACATTACAAAATGTGAAGCAAAATACGATGGTGGTGTGGAACCCCACCAAAACCACACTTAACTTGACAATGAGGGGTAACTTTGGCATATTTATATATGACCAAAATAGGGCAAGAGAACTACATGCAAAATACATGGCTACTGCCCAGCTCCCACAAGATTTAGCCGAGGACCCAGCATTCGAGGAGTATATTCAACAAGCATATAATCCACAATATAAGGGAGTAACAAGAAATACAACACAGTTTGACTGTATTAGAGTTTTCAACGATACGAGGCAAAGTCCGATTAATGAGTTTAACACTTTCCATGCCTCTATAGCATTCACATCCAACATATGGACTGGTCGCACAAAGAGTGGTTATATATGTGTGACTGTGCATTATGTGGACGGTCTTTGACAATTTCAAAAAAGATTAATCGCATTTTGCCAAATTCCTTATCCACACGATGCATTTGTCATATATATACCACTATTATGGAGGTTTTTGACCTCTACAACATAAGGGAAAATGTATTAAGCATCACGTTTGACAATGCATTATCTATCAATGCTACCGTAAGCCTATTCAAGCAAACTCTCAAGCCACCACATGGCGGTTCGCTATTCCACCAAAACTGTTTGTGCCATATCATCAACTTAGTCATCCAAGATGGCATGAAGGAGTTCGAGTTTTGCTTGGAAAATATTCGGACAGCCTTAAGCTATATTAGAAGTTCTGACTCTCGGACACAAGAGTTCGCCCAATACAGTAAGTGGTCGGGTATAACACCAAAGCTGCCCACAGACATATTGCATAGGTGGAATTCCACCTACTTGATGTTCGAAGCATGTCTATCGTACAACGAGGTGATTACAGGGTGCTACGACACCCATAACACAGAATGCAATCTCTCAGAGGTAGATTGGCAAATCGGTCAGTGCTTCTTCTACTTCCTTAAAGTTTTCTACAATGCAACTATGACTCTTTCTGGTGTGTACTATCCTACCTCTCCACATGCATTACATAAATTATGCGATATTGCTACCTGCTTTGAATGCATAGAAATGTTATCGTGTTTAGATCGATTGTTGCATTTATGACGGACAAGTTCAAGAAGTATTGGCAGAAAATACCGCCTCTTTATTGTGTGGCTGATGTTCTCGACCCAAGGGTGAAACTCCATGGGGTGGATTTTTGATGCAGGGGATTGCAAAGAAACTCCAAGTTGCTTCTGACATCATAACTAATAATGATGTCAAAACCAGGATGATAGCAATGTTCGAATGTTACAATCGAAACTATAGAGGTTCATCTGGAACATCTTCTGGACCTGTAACGTTTAACATAATCCCACCATCTGGCTCGTCGTGGCAAGAAATAATGAAGAACCCTTGTTTCAGTCTTTTGAGTTCATTATCTTCAACCCGCTGTGAACTAGAGAATTATTACGATACGAATTTTTCTGCTCATTTTTGTTGGTAGACAGGATGGTGTTATTGATTTCACAAGCTTTGATCTTCTGACATTTTGGAGAGGTCAAGCGACAACATTTCCTGTTCTCAGCAGAATGGCTCGTGATGCACTAACAACTCCACTTTTCACAATGACTAGTGAACATGTGTTCAACTATAATGGAATGATACTTGAAGAACGAAGAGCTAGACTAAGTGAAGACATTATGGGGGCCTTGATGTGTGTAAAAGACTCATAAGATGCTCGCTGCAGAAGTCAACAGTTTCAAGATGACATGCTAGCTGATATTTCTAATTTGGAAACTTTTGATACATGTGGAAGTAATTATATGTAATATTGATCTGCATCTTTGTTATGTCGCATTTTTTATTTTCATTTTTTGTTTGTACTACGAAAAACTATGTTTTTCTGCTGGCCTTATTTTATGTACTCACTTTTGCCTTAAGCAATTGAATATACATTCTCCTTTGATGATGATAATTATTTTATTTTTGTCTTAAATTTTATTATTATTCTATTTGTCTTAAATCATCCAAACCGTTTTAAAAAAAAAAAAATTAACGTGTTATCTTATTATAGCTTATAGGGGCAAAAATGTGATGAAAATGCTTGAAATTGTTCTCTCTTCAAAGCCACAAATACGAGAGACAAATAATAAACTGTTTAGCAAAGGAACGAAAATGTCAGTGAGATTTCTCTCTGGACTCCACAAATCTCTGCTCACAAGCCTCACAGACAAACCCTCACTCTATTCTCCGAGAAAGCACGGAATCTCCAGAAAGCTCTCTTCTCGCCGCCACTTCGCTCTTCGCAGAAACGTTTCGGAAAGTCCCGCCATTTCCACTTCACCAACTAGTCTTGCTTTTCCGTCCAATTCAGTCTCTGAAGACTCTCCTCTCTCCGGTGACCCATTTTTCCTAAGAACTTCTCATTCCTTTTCTTTTCCTGACACATTTTCTCAATAACCAAACAGTATTTGTTTAAAAAAAAAAAAGTTTGAGTTCTATACTCATCCAACTTTACCTGTAAAGTAATTATCTTTGCTAGTATTTCTTGTTATTGGAATATTTCAATGTTAATTAATTTGTATATAATGCAATTATTCAGGATTAGAGGATGTTCTAGCGAGCTACGTCTTTGGGAAGAAGAAGGCCACTGAAGTTGCTCATAAGTATGAATTCAGTTTTTATTTTTTTTTTTAAATAATAATTGTTCTGTTTTTTTATTTTTATTTTCTGTGAATTAATTGATAAGCTTGAATATATCAATTGTGTTTTGCCACTCTATGAAAAAAACTTTGTTAAATCTACTTTAACGAAAAGAGAGTTTAAGCTTCAAAAATAGCGTTATCTGATTTAATTAACAAAGTTTACTCATGATGTGCAATTAGCATAGGTTGGGAACTGTTATTTTCCTATGTCACTAACACATTTCGCGCCCTTAATGTTCTCTAGAATGGTGATCGGTATGAACGACTGTGATTTTTTGCAGGGTGTGGGAACGGGTCCTCCAAAAGGGGGATACGGCCATTGATGCCACTTGTGGGAATGGTTACGACACCTTAACGATGCTCAAGATGGTCTCTGATGAGTCGCACGAGGGTCGTGTTTATGGTTTCGACATTCAGAAAGATGCTTTAGAGAGCACAGCTTCTTTGCTTGAACAGTCAGCCAGCCCGAATGAGGTACACTATTGCCTATATTTTTCACTCTCTGTGACCTCTAATTTTCCCCCAAGTAGATTTTTTTTTTTTTTTTCTTGCGGGGTCTCATTGTTTCATTGATTAATTACATTTTCTTTGTGTAGGAGTTATTGTTTAAGACCTTGTGTTAAACAAGTTTTACCGCCTAATGCTAATGAATTTTGTTAGTATCAATTAAATGTCTTGTACGTCACACATTGACATTAAGAACGAAGATTCACAACCTTGAGTCTTTGTATATCTATATTTCTGCGCAATTAATCGCATTAAGGAGTTGGATTTCGTAATTTGTTAGGTCAAATATGATATATGGTTCAATATGCTCGCCTTACCTTCTTTGATGTATTTAATTTTGTAATTTGATTGGTAAGTAAACTCACTGAAGTGTTTTTCTATAAAGTATAGATCATTGTATTGTTTGAGAAACATATTGCCAATGCTATTGCGTCACTGTCTGCAGAATGAAACCGAATGCTTCATTGCTTCATTAATCTTGTGGTTCTAATGAACATATCTTTAACTTATAATAAGTGTGATAGGGGGGTTGAAACTTGATTAAAAAATTAATTTCCCTTATGAAACGACGTCGTTTAGGACGAAAATTTTCGTCCTTAACGACGACGTTTCTATGCTTTGGTTTTTTTTTTTTCAATTTTTTTCGACAACCGAGCCTACTTGGCTGGCCTTTTGCATTTAATGAATACCACTTTTGGGCTTAGGGACCGAAATGTGTCATTCCCTCATTGGTTGTTTTTTTTTTATTATTTTTTTTATTGTTGAGTGCATTTGCCGAACATGTTGAAATGAAAAGTGCCCCAAATTTTTGTTTTTTTGCATCCAGGAATGACTTTTGATCCTTAAAAGAAGGGCTAAAAACTAAGTTATTATTTTTACTTTATATCTTTTTTTCTCTCTCTTTTATTTCTTTTTCTTTAATTAAAATCTTTTTATTTTTTGGGCAAGTCTTGAAAAAAAAATTCAATATCACTGTTGATTGTAAATTGTTTTTCTTAATCTATAGACACCCATATACATATATTTTATCTCATTTATTTTTTTACACTTTTTCTACCGATGAAATAATATATATATATATATATATATTATATTATATAC
The DNA here is from genome assembly GCA_018132145.1 of Boehmeria nivea var. tenacissima. NCBI lineage: Eukaryota > Viridiplantae > Streptophyta > Magnoliopsida > Rosales > Urticaceae > Boehmeria > Boehmeria nivea. Next base: position 13,964,428 of record CM030875.1, on the reverse strand, counting down.
CCCAATAAGGACTAAGTGATAATTATTTTCTTTCAACTTTTAACCCTATCTTTTTTTTTTGACAAATTTAACCCCCTATTTTAGAAAAAGAGTTAAAAATAATTATTATTTTTGCTTTTTGGTCTTTTTTTTTTTTTTTCTCTCTGTCGTTTTTTCCTCAATTTAAATTCTCTTCTTTTTGTTGTCCTGAGTCTAAAGAAATTGGATAGCACTGTGGTCTGTGGGTCATAATTTCTTTTCTTGATACGCAGACATCTAATGTATTAAACTTATTTTGATTCTTTAATTTTGTCTTTGCTGTTGGTGAAGATTAATAACAAAAATAGCAATTGACATCAGTTGTCTCTGATTTATCAGGGTTTAGCAAGTGTAATTAACACCTCAACTTTGAAATCTTGGCAAAACTATACAAATTGATAGCCATCATAAACAATTAAATGTCTAAATAATATTGTGTACGACGGATTTTTTTTTTTTTTTGTGCATCGTAATTTAACAAATTGATATATTATAAAAAAAAATTTCTTAATCTGCATATACCTTTTGTTTTGTCCTTTTTTCTCTTTTTTAACATTTTTTCTACTGGTGAATCTTTAACTTATAATAAGTATCTTGAGGGGGTTTAACTGTTTAAGAGGACGAAAATTTCGTCCTTTACGACGACGTTTGGGGCTTTGTTGTTTGTTTTTTTAATTTTTTTTTATCATTCCTGTCTGGCCTTGCGCATGAGGGAATCAGAGATAGGGGTGAAATCGGTGCGGTTATGCGGTTTTTTGGGCGTTTTAAAAACCGAAACCGAATTTTCGATTATTAGGAATTAATAACCGAAAACCGGTTTTTTTTTGGAAAAAAACCGAATTTTACCGAAACCGAATTTTTGGTTTTTTAATTCGGTTTTTCGATTAATAACCGATTTTTATTTTTTTATTTTTTAAATTCGGTTATTCGGTTTTAAATTCGGTTATTCGGTTTTTAAATTTGATTATTCGGTAAAAAACCGGTTATTCGGTTAAAAACCGATTTTTTTTTAAAAAAAATTTGAAAATTCAGTTAAAAAACCGATTATTCGGTTTTTAATATTCAAAACTGAATAACCGCACCGAATTTTCGGTTATTTCGGTTTTTAAGCACCGAATTTTCAGTTTTTTAAAAAATTCGATTTTCGGTTTCGGTTTTTAAAAAATTCGGTTAATTTTTTCGATTTTTCGGTTTTTTCGGTTTTAATTTTCAGCCCTAATCAGAGAGAGGGTTTGATTGTTTCTACTAGGGGCGACATTTGTCGCCTCCTGATTGGCTGGCTTGTAAAAAAAAAAAAACTCTCTCTCTTATTTGCTTCCCACCGTGAGCAAAGCAAAAACAATGGGCCCCCACTCTTTCCTTTATTTGCACCCAATGAAAGGTTTGGCCCCCTAAATGAGGGGCTGAAAAATAATTTTTTATTTTTGCAATTTCAATCCCTCTCTCTCTCTTCTATTTATCTGTTTGATTTAAATTTTTTTTTTTTCCAATCGGATCTTAAAAATTTTTTCCATGAACACCATTGATCGTAATTTTTTTTTCTTAATCCATAGATACCCATTGTGCTATAGTTTTTCTCATTCAATTTTTTAAAAAATACGTTTGTAATGTTAGTAATACTTGATACCATAAAAGACTACCTATATTTAATTTCTTTTGCTTTTTAACCATTGTTATAAAAAAAAGGACTAAATAATATATATATTTAATTTATAATAAGTGTGGAAGGGAGTTTAGAAAAGGCCAAAAAAGGACAAAAAAGACGATAATTTCGTTCAAAACGACGTGGTTTAGACCATCTCCAATGGGTTTTCCCATTTTCAACACCAAAATGCAGTAAGTGTCACATCAAACAGTAATTCATCTCCAACCTATTACACCATTTTTAATGCCAAAATAGAATATTCTGAGTATATTCCTCTTATCACCTATTATATTAATTTTCAATAATTGCCTTATATTTATCAATTTTACAAATTAGACCCACTTAAATTTTACTTTCACAATAACTTAATAAAAAGTTATTTATTATTAGACAATTTCACCAAAAATAAAACATTACATGACAATTTAATTCCGTACAAAATTATATCATTGTCTAATAATAAACGTTCATTTTTTTTTAATTATGTAATGTAATTTTAATATAAATATATCAGTGTTGTATTTTAATTAAGTAGGTAACTGTATTTTAAATTAGAAATGATGATTTTTTTAAAAATAAATTAAACACAAATAATTAAATCTATTAAAACCAAAACATCAATATACATCTTACTTAAAAATTATGATTTAGATCAAAAATAAAAACATCTTAAAATTAAAGGGTCATTTTATAAATAACAAAACTTAAACTAAAAATGAGTTTGATGAATAGTGCAACACCATATTTGGTGTTATACTATTCATAAAACTCATTTTGGGTTTAAAAATGGTGTCTTGATTGGAGAGGATTTTTGAGGGAAAAAACGCAAATTTGAGATTTAGGTTTGAAAATGGTGCCTCATTGGAGATGGCCTTAGGGCAAATTTTCGTCTTCCACATTAGAGCGGCATTTGTCGCCTTTTTATTGGCTACATATATATAATAAAAAAAATTCTCTTTTTTTGCTCCCAACCAGAGAGAGCAAAAACAATGGGCCCCCAATTTCTTTTATTTGCGCCCAAGGAGAGGTTTGGCCCCTAAATGAGGGGTTGAAAAATAATTTGTTGCTTTTGCCATTTAATCTCCTCTTTCTCTCTCCTCTATTTCTTTCTTTGATTTTTATTTATTTTTTCTTACCGCTCAGATCTAAAAAAAAAATTTGTCAACACCATTGATCGTAAAAAAAAATTCTTAATCAAGACACCCATTTTGCTATAATTTTTCTCATTTGATTTTTTAAACATATATCTGTATTGTTAGTAAATATTCATATTATAAAAGGACCACAAAATAATTAGTTTTTGTTGTTTTTTAACTCCTCCTACAAAAGAGGGACTAAAAAACATAGATTTTTCTTTCAATTTAATCATTTTTTCTCTCTTTCTTTTTTTTTTTGTTTTGTTTTTTGTTTTTGAGATTTTAAATTCTACCTTTATTGTTCAGGTCTAAAAAAAAATATTCATTGTCGTCATAAGTTGTAATTTTTTTTCTTAATCTATAGACGCTTATTTTTTTTGTTCATATTTAAAAAAAAAATGCATTGGTAGAGTTGTAAATAGGCGTTCAAATCCGAGGATTCTTACCTTACCCGAAAATGAATGACCGGGTAATGTTCGAGCAAATACCCAATCTTCCCTTCCCCTATTTTTTCGGGTAATTCCTCGAAAATCTGGGTAATTTCTGGTAATTACCTGGATTTTGTTTTTTAGTTAAAAAAAAAAATGTTCACAGGGGGTTGAGAATTTTGTTCACCAGGTAAACCACAAGTAAATTTTTTTTAATAAAAAGTTGGGAAAAAACTGGGTAAATCGGGTAATACCCGATTTTTGCCAGAAAAACTTCGTCGGGTAAATTCTCCGTACCCGTATTTTCATGCTTAGTTGCAAATATATGTATAAAGGCGTTAATTTTTTTTCTTTTGTTTTACTATATAGAACTATGTTGTGTTAATTTTACCATTCGATTGTCTTGTTAAATTTGCCTAAAAAACAAAATAACCGTTATTTTTTATTCTTTTCCGCCCGTTTTTTCTCTTTCTTTAATTTTAATCCTATTTCTTATATTGTTTGGGTCTAATTTTGTTTGGGTCTAAAAAATTTTCTTTGCTACCACTGACCGTAATTATTAACTTATAAATATGTATCTAAAATAGTTAGAAAATAATTAACAAATTAATCACTTCTTCAAAGACGTTGTCAAAGACAATTTTTTATTATGTTGTTGGTGAAGGTTGAAAAAATTGCTTAATAAAGAAATATATATTTATGATAAAAAGTCCTTTTTGGAATTAAATTTTTTAGAACCATCGTATATGGTCTTTTTAAATTTTTGTTTTTGTTTTATTTAATTGATAGATAATAGTTTCTGATCTAATAGTATTAGAATGATATTTTATTGATCATTAGAGACATATTTAACAAAATACAATATGAAATTATAAGATGAACAATATATATAGGTAAAGTAGTTATTGATGTCTGTTAAAAATTTTCTTTGCAAAAAAGGTACGAAAGAATATAAATGCGCTTTTGATAAATTATTGGATATAATTGCTTAATTATTTTAGATTAAAGCATTTTCGATACAAAGCGTGTGATAATAAATGAAATATCAATTATTATTCAAAGATTTACATATGTATATTACAAATGAATCTACAAAGAAGATATGCGCAATAGACAAACACCAATTGATGGGGCTTGCAAAAAAAAAAAAAAAAAAGAGGGATTTTAAATGGCTTTATTTTACAATTCTCCCAAAAAAATTTTGGCACTAGCCGTAGAGATTTGGCCCATAAAATAGATGTTCAAAAATATATATTTTTTATTTTGTTTTAAAATTAACATAATTGCTAGAAAATAAACTGAATAAAGTACAAAAGAGAAAAAATATAGAGGTAGACACAAGAGAATAAATAGGGAGAAATTGAGAGCATTCTCATTATCATTGTTACATTTGTGTGTGTCTGTAAAACACATATAGATGAGGCATTTATACATGAATATAATGGTAGATAAGGAAATAAAATATTAACATTTACTGTAAGGATTTACAAAATGTCAACCATTAGCTATAAAGAAATAAATCCCTGATAGTCAAAGGTGATATCTACCAAATATTCATAACATATTTGTATTTTAGTCTCTTTCTCTCTTCTCTTAGTCTCTATTGAATTTCAATTGTTTTTTTTTCTTGCCACTCGAGTATCAAAAATTTTTTTCCTCACCACCGTTGATTTTTTTTTCGTGCTTAATCTATCGACACCCATTTTGCCATTTTTTTTCATTAGATTTAAAAAAAAAATTTTATATGTGTAAAATTGATATCTTAAAGAAAGATTAAAAAAAATTATATATGTAAAATTGATATCTTAAAGAAAGATTAAAAAAAAAATTTATATGTAAAATTGATATCTTAAAGAAAAATTAAAAAATAAATATATTTTTTTACCTTTATTAAAAAATAAATATTTTTCATTTATATTTTAGTGATTTCTATTGTAATTTTCTCTTTTGTTTCATTTTTTTTAACAACTTGCGTGCCGAAATTTTTTTTTTTTGTTATCGCCATTAATTTTAATTTTTCTTGCTTATTCTATACATCCATTTTGTTATGTTTTTTTTTTTAAAAAGGGGGTTAAAAAATTAAATATTTTTTATGTTAGTCTTTTTCTTATTTTTTTAATTGTCTCTTTGATTTCAAAATTTTTCACTGTAATCTAGCTACGCAGTACCTTTTCTATTCAATTTTATTTTTTAAATAATATGTTGTTGATAGATGTAAAAATGTACATATAATATTTTTCTATAAAAACAAATATAGAAAAAGTTAAAATTATTCAAATCGATTGTTTTATTTTTATTTTTCAAAAATATTTTCACATTCTAACTTTTCAACTAATTTTTATATGCTCTTAATTTTAGTTTTGTGAAAACTAAATGTGAGAGTCAATTATTATTCAGAGATTTTCATGTATATTACAAAATGAATTTAGAAAAACATTTTTTTTATTGTCTCTTTGATTTCAATTTTTTTTTCACTGTAATATTGAAAAATATAGAGACTCTAGCTACGCAATCCTTTTTCTATTCAATTTTATTTTTTAAATAATATGTTGTTGGTAGATGTAAAATTGTACATATAATATTTTTCTATAAAAACAAATATATGAAAAGTTAAAATCATTCAAATCGATTCTTTTATTTTTATTTTTCAAAACTTTTTCCGCATTCTAACTTTTAAATAATTTTTATATGGTCTTAATTTTAGCATTTGAAAACTAAATGTGATAGTCAATTATTATTAAGAGATTTCATGTATTTTACAAAATAAATTTATAAAAAAGATATGCGCGCGCGAAGCGCGTGCTAAAAACTAGTTAGTAATAATATTTCTACCCTTGATGTCTTTGCAGAAAGAACACGTTGAGCTCTTTCAAAAATGTCATAGCAAAATGGCTGAAGTTCTTCCCAAGAATACTGCGGTGAGGTACTCACTGCTTGAATTTCTTGACTATTATATATGCGAAACCTTAGACTAGTAATATCAAGAACCTCCAATTTTACAGTTATCTGGTTCGTGAAGGAATTTGGAAAGTGTTATCTTTAGCTGACTAAAAGGTCACTCAGCATTGATTAGTTGGGGTTAAAAAACATTTAAAAGAAAAAAAAAAAAAAAAAAAAACAAACAAACAAACAAACTGTTGTATGAGAAGAATACGAGGCCAAACATTTGGAATGCTTGTCACCAGTTCTTTGGATCCATGGAGATGGCTTTGCAGATTATGTGCATATGTAATAAATCGAGATTGCTCGAGTGTTTTCAGGCTCGTCGCTTTCAACCTAGGCTACCTTCCCGGTGGGGATAAAACAGTAATCACAGAGCCGCAAACAACACTAGAAGCATTAAAAGCTGCTAAGGATATCCTTATTCCTGGAGGATTGATCAGCTTAGTGGTTTATGTGGGTCACCCTGGGGGTTGGTAATCCTTCTTTGCTTAATTTTCTTTTCTTTTTTTTTTTTTGGCTAGTTTCCATCGTTTGTTGGCTTTGTACTGTAGGGCTGTGAAATTTTGATAGTAACTTATATTCCATAAGGATTGTGGATTTGGCTTTGTTGGAGCTTTTGGTGTTTCAATGTCTGCCTGTTTTAACATTAGCATTCAATTACGACGTGCAGGCAAGAATTAGAGACTGTCCAAGAGTTTTCTTCGGAATTATCTGTCGAGAATTGGATCTGCTGCAAGTTTCAGATGCTGAACCGACCACTGTGTCCAGTTCTTATCTTCTTGTTCAAGAAGTCATAAATTGACGACGTTGTTACACTACTCATCATTAGGGAAAAATGTTATTATAGTTGTCTTATAGCAAGCCATTCTACCATGTATCACTTAGTCCTGTAATAACATTTGATCATGGAACTAGGGTTCTTGTTATGATAAGATTCTTTCTTCATTAGAAACTGAAGGTTGGTCAAAGCCTATCAGATCAGACAATGTTTAAATACCTCAAGCCAATTACTACAAGCAGGGTATACATACACAGAATCAGAGCAACTTCCATAACCAGTATATCACTCTCAAAGTTGGATACTCAAGATGGCTTGTCTAAAATGAGCTGAAAATGGAGCTATATATCAACTAGATTTTCCAATTCAGGTTATCATTATTATTATGTTTCACGTATACAATTTGCACCAGGGATCTCTCATTCTAATCTAATCTTTTGTACGTAACAAGAACATTACTGTGGAAAGTCCATGTTTGCTTTGGTGCTTTAATGTATACCTTATATATTCTGTTTTGAGCTGAATTGAATTATCTTGTGACTTTCATGTTTTCTCTTTGCATTTTAAGCTCAATTTATATCGTGGAACAGCCTTTTCTTTCTTGCGCTTTATCACAGAAAAATTGACAGCATATAGTTATTACAAATGTAAAATATGGCAATAAAATGAAGGGAAAAAAGAAAGGTATGAGCAGAAATATTATAACATAAGCAGCACGATTTGATCAAAATTTTTGTGCCAAAGAAAAGAAAAACCTCTTTACTAAAGCTTTTCAGTTCCTCCTATTGTTGCTATTTTCTAGCATACAAGGTGCACTTGGAAACATGGGAAATGAGGATTTTTAGAAATAGATATAAGTTGTACAAATTTTAAACCCACAAAAAATTGTTCCAATAGAAGAAGAAGAAGAAAAAAATAGATCGAATAAACGTTTTTTTATTCCTATTATATTGATCTGAAATTGGGTTTACTCAAAATATGAGTTTTCAAAATAGTACTTCAAATAGATATCCACAATCACTTTTTTCAACCAAAGCTCCAAATGCACAAATATTATTTTTCATAGTATATAATATAAATCGCTATTGGTGATGTATTATCACAGGCATATCAATGAAGCAAATTTGTCGCATTGAAAATTATAACAACTAGGTTTTTCTATGGTTTATAGCAATTTGTCACATATATTTATTTGTTTACTATTTAAGAATTAAGATGTTATATTTTAACATGAAAAAAAAAAGGAAAAATAAATCCTTTTTCCAAAAAATAAAACATTTTTCCCAATTAAAAAAAGAAAAAAAAAATGGTTGCTTGAGCAACCACCCCCGTTGGGTGGGCTAGGAAGACAAGACTCAGCCTGCCCATCTCGTTTGGGATATATTCATATTATCGCCGTACTAAACGGCCTCCCAATGGGCCGACTGAGCCCAGATGAGTGGGCCCACATAGTTTGGGCTTAATAGTTATTGACCGTACAGAACGGCTGCCCAGTGGGCCCACTTGGTGACAATGAGCCCAAATTGGTGACAATGAGCCCAAACCCAACGGGGCACCGAGCTCGCTCGCCAAAGCAAGCTCGGCATTTTACCTATCAAACAAACGCGCTTATAAACACTTCAAAATCTCTCTGTATTTCCGATATGGGACTTAAATAAAAACAAAATTAATGGATTCTTTTTTAATATTTCTCGTGTTTTTGCCTCTTGAATTTCCCCTCTCTCTCCTGGTTTCTGTTGATTAAATCGGTTTCTTGTGAGCCCTGCTTACAGGTTTGTTCTTTGCGTTGAATTTCTATGTATTAATTGATATAAATATGCTCGTTCTAGTTGTCTTTTTTGGCTTCAAAATCTTGGCCCCAACACGCCTAGATTCTCAAACTCGATGAAACTTCTCTAATTTCACGAAACCCTTTTTGTTTTGGTGATTCTTTGCGTATTATATTAATCTCCTCTCTCTCTCTCTCTCTCTCTCTCTCTCTCTATATATATATATATATATCTGTTCGTTTTAGTCGTCGTTTTGACATCGAAATCTTCGTTTCTCAAAAACCCAGTTCCCAAAAATTGACAGCATTTAGTCATTACAAATGTGAAATATGGCTATCCAAAACTGAAGGGGAAAAAAAAAAAGGATAAGCAGAAATATCATAACATAAGCAGCAAGATTTGATCAAAATTTTGTGCCAGAGAAAAGAAAAACCTCTTTACTAAAGCAGAAATTGCATTGAACAAACAGCAGTTTTTTTGTTTTTGTTTTTCAGACATGGCAACAGGCAACCACACACTATACATTAAAACCAGCCTTAGTCCCAATGGGAGGTAAAACCATGTACAGCTTTATTCTTCATCGTTACTTGCAGAGTAAAGAGTTCAACTAGTACAGGCGACCGTTTCAGCCTCAATTGCCAGGTTTCTGCAAGAGGAACAATATATATTGACATCGATGAAAAAAATGAGCAAACGACGGACAATAAATTCAGAAACGAGAGAACGAGCGAGAGGCCAAAAAGAAAAAGAACAAAAAAGTAGAAGAGATTAACTAAACCTGAAGTAAACACGGAATCACCATGAAAATTGGATGTTCTTTTTTCTTTTTAGTAATGCAATGGATACTCATACTGATGAACAACGCACACTATGCATCTGGTATAAGCAAATTCATCAAAACAGAAATACAAAAAACCTTCACATAACTAGAGTTGAAAAGTATACAATTGCTTAGAGCCTACCCCATCCGGAGACCGGGACTAACAAGGTTAACGCAAGAATTACATGGACTAAAGCTTCTTCACTAAATCAGAAAGGCGTGAAACTGAATAGAACAAGTAAGCGAATATCCGTTATAAGCAACGTGTCTATGTATCTCGACAGTAATCAACGTAAAGAAGCAGGGCATGTAAAATGCAGATCCAATACAAACCCGGGACCAGTCAAGCAACCAGTATGATGTTCAAATGAGCTAAGGGGCAAGATTCTCCAATCCAGTTGAATTACCAACAGAAATACAAGCAAGCAATCAATGTTTGCTTCGAGGATTATTCTAGTCCAGCGAAATTGTGCAAAACATCGTCGCGGATATGTTTTATCGGGCATGTTACAACGCAGCACCACTTACATAGTTACCGAAACTGTCCCGATCGACCCCGAAGCCGTCTTTCGGAATCACTAGACTAGCAACATTGGTATCATATCTGTCACATCTTAATCTAAAATTAACAGACCTAAAATACTATACAATTAAATCTATTTCATCTCACAAGTCTCATGGAGAACCGAAGTGCTCAAAATCAATTAGTTCTCTCTTTCTATATTACCTCAGTTAAAGATTCAAGCTCAATAGCAACTATAAAGTCAAGTTTTGTTACAAAAATGAAAACCAATAAGAAAATTATGAAAGAAAAAAAAAAAAAAACACACACACACACACACAGATCTTCTCTATTTGTTGTTGAGCTTAAAGCAAAAACCCATACCTTCTCAGCGTTCTCTTTTTCCTTTTCAGCCTTTTCCTTCTCAGCCTTCCGCCTCTGCTTCTCCAGCCTCTCTCGCTCCATTTTCTACACACAAAAAATTAATCAAAACAAAGAAAACAAAGAACCATCAAGCGAAGCTCTTCAACAACAATCGACCTAAAAGAGGACAAAAATATTTTCTCGGGAACCAAACAAGTGCGGACCTTGATGTAGACGTTCTCGGCGGCGCGCTCCTCCTCGCTGAGGACTCTGCCCTTGTCGTCGCTGAAGTAGCGAGCCGCTCCGCGAGAGGACTCCATGGAACGAGTCAAAGCACCAGCTCGGCTAAGCACAGATCTCATCGCCATTTTCGGACTCTCTCTATTTCTCTATTCTCTCTCTCTCTCTCTCTCTCAGCTCAGTGTCGCGGTCGGAGGTTGAGTCAACGTGTCTTAGAAGTTTCGTGTTTTTTTTTTTTTTTCAGAGGCTCAAAGGGCCGCGGACCGGTCAGCCCAAGTTGTTTCGCCGGATGGGCCCGGCCTGGCCCATTGACCCTATGAGCGGACTTGGCAGGCCGGGGCTGGTCGGGTCGGGTTTAGCGAGCCTGTCGATCTTTTTTTTTTTTTTTTACACAGATTATTTTTTTTTCATTTAATAATATTAAAATTTTAGGTTAAAATAAAATAATTGTTATACGCAGAAGAAAATGAAAATTTCTATTAAATTATAAGCATGAGAAAATTAGTACAAAACAAAGGGAAAAAAAAAGCAATTACAGAAATAAAGAAAGAAAAAAATGAGTCAACATTATGCATAACAAAAAAAAAAAGAAAAAGAAAATAAAGCGATAAATTAAAAATAAGAACTAGTTCAATATTATATTGTATCTTTTTTAATTTCGATGCTTAAAAAAATTATTTAAAAAAGGGCTACGTCGGATCCGACCCGCTCATCCACCTTTGTCGGGCAGGGTTAGGCTGGCTCGTGGACACAATCCCTAGGCCAAGTTTTGCCCTAACATATACCTCAGGCCCAAATTGATCAAGCTCTGGCCTTGCTCGCCTTTTCCTCGGGTTGGTCCACCAAACACGACCTGAATTGCCACCTCGATTTCTAAATTGGTTCCCTTTTGGAAAGATGTTTTGGTAGGGTATGTCTTATCGTGTTAAACGATTTTGGATTGTCATGTTAATCATATTTAAAAAATAAGATTCTAATATGAGATTATTAAAAGATAAGTCACATGATTTATGACAATTTTTTTTATAGTAGGTTGTATTCCACCAAAATATTTCTTAATTTTCAACTATAATTTTCAATAAGTAAAATTTTGAAAACTGTCTATTTTGAACTAATAATTTTGATATGAAAATTTTTTAGGTGAGGAATGAATTATCGTTCTCATAAAGAAAAAAGCTATGGGTTTTTTATTGGTTAGTTAATTTGATAGGACTTAATTTAGTATGCACTTGCGAACACTTGATTGCAACCTTAAATTTTGAAAGCATAACATGGGTCCTATGTACTATTGCAGAACACTAATTGTATGCCCGTCCAAACGTAAATTTGAATATTTGATATATATATTTTTAAAGTGAATTATTTTATATATATACCTATCATTGGACTAAATTAGAACAAATTGGACAAAACCTATCATAAAAAAATATATTTGACTGATTAGACTGAATATAATAGCATCTATCTTTAAAATAAAAAATATATTATCTTACCAATTTGAGTGGTGGACTAATAATAGGGAAAAAAAATTAATTCCTATCCTTTTCTTCCACCAAACATAGCACAAGAATTAAAAAGTCCAAGCAAATATTGTCATGTTTTATCCCACCCAAACGTACGCTAGATGATATCATCTCAATGTTTGAAATTCAACAACAAATATTAAAAAGCCTATCTGACTTTTTAGCCATGGCCTAAATTTCCAACGTTCTCTCTGATTCACGACTCTAGTGCTAAATACACAGTTTTAAACCAAATATTTCAAAGAATCGACTCTCTTCTCTTGCAAAATCCAAGCAAGAGATCGCAATGGAAGCTCAAGCACTGCCAGTTTTGCTCCTCCTTTTGGTCACTACAACTATAGAGCTGTTCGCGTTTATAAGCGCTCAACAAAACACAACCACCAAAATCAGCCTAGGCTCTTCTCTCTCTCCAACTTCCAACAACTCGTATTGGCTATCACATTCTGGCCACTTTGCCTTTGGCTTCTACGAGCAAGGCCACAGTGGCAGCTTGGCCGTCGGCATTTGGTTCGAGAAATCGACCCCGAAAACCGTCGTGTGGACCGCGAACCGCGACGCCCCACCCCTGCCGCGGGACACAACGCGGCTGATCTTGACACTTGATGGGAAGCTCATCCTCCGCGACACGCGCGGCGGCACGGACGTCCCCATCTACAGCTCCTCCCCGGCCGCAGCCTCCGCATCCGTGCTCGATTCGGGGAACCTTGTCCTCTACGCTACCGATTCGAGCATCGTATGGCAGAGCTTCGATTCTCCGACGGACACCCTTTTGTCCGGACAGCGTCTGGATCCCGATAAAAAACTCTTCTCGGCCGTCAACTCCGAGACTAATCACTCGACCGGGCGGTTTCAGCTCGAAATGCAGACGGATGGGAATTTGGTTCAATACCCGATCATGACCACCGAGCGCACAACTTACCATGCTTATTACGCAAGCAACACTGCCATTCTTGAAAATACAACTCTGAATCTTAATTCTGACGGCCAGTTATACCTGCTCAACGGGAGAGGCGTCAATATACGAAATTTGAGTGTTGACACAGATCGGAGACAACTCGGCGACGTCATTACTTATCGCTTAACTCTTGATTCAGATGGGGTATTAAGGCTCTATTCTCACACTCTGTCTAAAAGTAGTAGTACTACTACTACTGCTGATTGGGTTGTCAAGTGGGAATCCGTAAAAGATAAGTGCGCTCCGATCGGACTCTGCGGTTTTAACTCCTACTGCGTCGAGCCTCCGGCGCAGGATCAAGCTGCGGAGTGCGCTTGTGCTCCGGGCTTCGACTTCCTTGACCTGGGCCAGAAGAATTTGGGCTGCGCCAAGAACTTTAGCGGCTGCGACGCGGTTGGGAGGAACGTTTCTATGCAAGAATTGGATGGAATTATGTGGGAAGACGATCCGTACTGGATCTCATCACCGACGGACAAAGCTGCTTGCAAAGAAAACTGCCTGCAAGACTGCAACTGCGAAGCTGCTTTTTTCCAGGATCAGAAGTGCAGGAAGCAGATGTTGCCGCTCAAGTTTGCGAGGGTCTTGGGAGCGACTGCGACGGCCATGCTCAAAGTGGTGTCGCCGAAGGAGATCAAGGCGGCGGTGGCCGAGGGAAAACCCGTCAAAGTGGAGAGAAAGCTATTTCTGACTGTTGGAATTTCATTTACGGTCTTTGGTCTAATTGCCATGTTGTTCGCTCTCTTTCTAGTTTGTAGAATTAGCCATTCCAGGTCTCGTAGAAGGTTTACTCCTATTGAATTAGCGAAACGTATGGTTGATGAGGAAGTGCTTACTCTCCGGCCGTTTACTTTTGACGAGCTCGTCCTCGCGACCAACGGCTTCACGGAGAGGTTGGGTAGGGGCGCTTTCGGCACCGTCTTCAAGGGATCCTTGCAAAGCGGCAGCGCGCAGAGAGCTGTGGCGGTGAAAAGGCTAGAGAAAGTGGTGGATGAAGGAGAAGTCGAATTCCGAAACGAGATGAGATCGATAGGTAGGATCCACCACAGAAATCTACTTCGCCTGCTCGGATATTGCCAGGAAGGGCCAAACAGGCTTCTGGTCTACGAGTACATGAGCAACGGGTCGTTATCCGATTTCCTCTTCAAATCCTCCACAAAGCCAGACTGGGATGAACGGGTCAAAATAGCCTTGGGCGTTGCCAGAGGAATCCTATATCTCCACGAAGAATGCGAGAGTCAAATTATACACTGCGACATCAACCCGAACAACATACTTATCGACGAAAACCACTCTGCGAAAATCGCAGATTTCGGGCTGGCAAAGCTGTTGCTTCCTGATCAAACAAGGACCAACACCGGGATACGAGGAACTAGAGGATTTGTTGCTCCAGAGTGGCATAGGAACATGCCTATTACAGCGAAGGCCGATGTCTATAGCTTCGGAGTTGTGCTCTTGGTAATCATATGCTGTCGACGAAGCGTCGACATAAATGTCGCCGAGGAAGAAATCATACTGGTGGATTGGGTGATTAAGTGCTTTGAGCGCAACGAAGTCGGGAATTTGGCGCGCGGACAGCAAGTAGACGAGCAAGAGTTCGATAAGTTTGCGAGGATCGGGTTATGGTGCATACAAGAAGAGCCCGCGATTCGTCCCGCAATGAAGAAGGTGGTGGCCATGTTTGAAGGGACTATGGACATTCCTATTCCTCCCAAGCCAACCTCTTACAATAGTATTCCTGATTCAGACCAGTTTAGTGACTAATGTGATTGTGGTTATGCAGCTTAGTATTGCTCATTCAGACCAGTTTAGTGACTAATGTGATTGTTGATTCTGGTTATGCAGTTTAGTGACCAGTTCAGTTCTGTACTCTCTTTTTTTCTTTTTTCCAATTCAGTCATGTATAAAACTTAGCAATGCGATTAGATATATTGTATCAGGTACAATACTTTTTTCTTCTTTTTGATGAAGAGGACAATAATAAAAAGGAATCTCAGGCGCTTGTTTGAGACATTAGAGTATATAAAAAACTGAAACCATTCTTAAAACTCTAATACATCTGACAAATATTATTAAAGTGGAATATATAATCAATGACTCAAAACTTTGTATTTGAGATTATTATCTCTTACTTTTGCGCCACTTAATTTACTTTTGGGCTTATCATTTATGTTAGTATCGGAATGGTTGAATCATTTAAAACTAAAAGTGTTTGGACTATATACAGCAAAATTCTAACTAAAACTTCAAAGACTAACAAAGACAATGGCTCAAAAGTATTTAAGAAGCTGCTTCTTCCCAAATCACAAGCTTATTGCAATGGTTGATGGCTGTCAATAAAGTTTTGTGGAACAACCAAGGGGAAGACTTCTAGCATTATTGAATTTTGTATTTGATTGGTACATTTTCTAAATATACCATTCGAATTTTAGCTGTCGCAAATAATTTTGTTTTCTTCAGTAATAGTCTTAGATTTATCTAATGTTTTTTTTTCTTATTATATATATAAAAAAAATACAATAGAAGTCATTAGACTAATCTTATAGTTCAAAAAACAAAAATCTTTAAATTTAGCCATAATAGACCTTCACATACCAAATTCATGTTTGAAGGGACTCTCTGGAGTCTGGACATTCGCGTATTCCTCCCAGGCCAACTTGTTGATTCTGTCATGCAATTTGTGTGTGTGTGTGTTTTTCTTTTCTTTTTTTTTTTTCTTTTTTTTTTTTTAAAATTTGTTGTGGCTTGTTTTGTACTCTTTTTTATATTCATGTTTAAAATTTATCAATGCGGTCATACGTTAGATCAAGCTTTAATTCATGAATTGGTTAGCAAAAAAATATTTTGATTGAATATTTCTATACGAAAAGTAATTAAAAATACAAAGCAACTAGTAATAAAAATGTTAAGAGCAAAAAAAATTTGAAAATTAATAATATTCAATTTAGTAACAATAAAAATCCTGAATATCAATATTTTTATAATAAAAAGAAAGAAAAATAAAATTGGCTAAAATAATTCGGGTATCCATATAAATGAAAAGCGTGATTAAAAAAGTATAATTTAATTAAGGAAATAGTGAATATTGTCAAATATATTTGTGATATTGAGTCAAATGAGCATATATTTATAATCTTTCTCTGTATAAGGGTGAAGTGAGAAAAATACCCTTATTGGTCATTATTTTAAGTATTTGAAGAAAATAGTTAATATATCAATGGCTTGATGATTCAATCAAATAATACTATACAAGTAATTAAATTACTTGAATAAATAGTTACAATTTTCAAAATATTAAATATTTATTTATATTTAAATTAAGTGTTAGTTATCGAGTATTTATATATAAACTTTACATTTAAATTCATTATCAAACGACCCCTTATTTCCAAGTCATTAATAGGAAAATGATAATTTTACTCTTTCTAAGTCAAATACACATCTTTACTCTACCAACACTTGCTCAACTTCCATTCGAACATTAACAACACAAGGATATAAATGTTAAAAGAAACTAGTAATTTTCTAATCAATATTTGAAGAAAATAATTAATATTTTTAAAAATTAAGAAACTAACCATTAATCTCTTAAGAAATTAAGGATATTAAAATAATATCACGCCGTCACGTAATTAAAAAAATAATTATTTTTCATAATTAAAAAATATATTAACTATTTTCTTAAAATACCATCTGAAAAATAATTATTTAAGTCTCTTAAAAATAAAATTCACGAAATTCGGGAAAAAAATTTAAAAAAAAAATCGGCATGCAAAATCAGCGACAAAAGTGAGGTGATAGGTGGGATCCGTGGCAAGGTCGCAACAACGAGCGAAGAAGTGGAATTGTAAATACTGCGACTCTGAATAAAAACTTTTCCAGAGAAATTCAAATAATCATAATCATAATCATAATCATAATCTTAATCATAATGTATCATCCCACCAGAGGCGGTGTTCGTGGTGGCCGAGATCGTAAGCCTCTCTCTCTCTCCAATTAGGGTTTTTTATTGCCCCTATTCCTCTTACACTTAGGGTTTTATTACCAATACAGCTTATCTGATTTGTGCTGTGAATACGAATTTTCGTGCTTCTTTCGAATCTATTTTGGGTTTGTTTGTTTGTTTGGGCTAATTTAAACGCGTTATTTGTGATTGCGAACAATCGAAGCCCTAATTTTGCTTCCGATTTTGTTTTTTTTCTTTCGTTTTCATTTCTTTTTTCTGACATGAACGGAAAAGCAAAGGATTGAGCTAAGGAGTTTGGTGTTTGATTACGGAATTACTTGTGGTATGTAGTTATTCATAGATTTATCTGTATTTCTTAGCCTATAATAGATAGGCTCGGTAAAACACTGAAAGAGATACAATTAAGTAACACACACTGAAAGAGATACAATTAAGTAACATACTTTGAATGAGCCTTCTATCTGTACATGTGACTTGTTTGGGTTCTCTCCCTCTCTCATTTTTTTTTTTTAATTTTTAATTTCACTTTTCGTTTTGTGATTAACATTCAATGCTTGTTGTTTATGCGATGCACAGAATTTAGTTGGGATGATGTGAAGGTGGACAAGCATCGGGAGAACTATCTCGGCCACAGTCTGAAAGCCCCTGTTGGAAGATGGCAGAAAGGTGACTGTTTTTCTATCTAACTGTAGAAGATTATTGGTCTATCTTCATTACATTTATCATAAAGCTATTGTCTTATCTCATTTCTGTATATGTATCTTGCGCTGTGGTTTTCGTGATGGAAAATTACGTTACCTAAGGTTGTTTGGGTAAACCATTTGAATGGTTTAGTCAAACAACCCCACATAGATTATCAACCCCTTGTTTGGCTCCACCATTTGGATGATTCATTTCCATTTTGACACATGGTCAAAATGGATCATTTTGAACTCATTCAAATGGTTTGTAAAAAGATGCTAACATTTTCAGTACATTTAAATGGTTTGTAAAATGGGTTGCAAATGGTTTGGTAAACTATTTGGATGGTTTAACACTATTTAAAATCATTTCGAAATGATTTTGAATAGTGCTAAACCATTCAAATGGCTTACCCAAACAACCCAGAATGAATCATTTTATTACTATTGTGAGTCATCCAAATGACTCAAATAAAAATGATTTGGTCAAACCATTTGGATGGAATGTTCCCGTTCAAATGGCTACCACAATGCTACATTTAAGAAAATGTCTACGACTATCGTTTTGGTATGTTGTTGCCTATATACCATGTTAAGTTGTTGATACAAGCTATTTTAGCTTGGTATTTTACTGACTTACGCTGATAGGCAGTTAGTGTACAACTACCAAAAAACGGGTTAATATTAAAAAGTTGGGAGTTGTGGAGATTTTCTTAAATAAAGTCTAAAGCTCGATATTTAGCTATATCCCTCTTCATATAATTGTATTGTTGGAACAATGATTCACGAAGTGTCTTTTCTCATTGAGTTTTTGGGAGTCCTAGTCCTCGTCCTGTAGTTATTTTTTTTTTTTGCAAACATTACATTGACTAGTCCTAGTCCTAGTCCTTGTCCTGTAGTTATGCAGATGCTAAAAGAGTATCTTAATTGCTTATCTCTTATCTGTTTCCTTTAATATGATGCTTATTGTTCTGTTTTAGTACATTTTTTTTTTATTGATTCACTTACGTACAGAGTATAACAAACATTACATTGGCTTGTCTGACCATTTTTTAAATCGGCCTTTAAATCTGTTGTAGACAACTTAAGATTCATTATTCGCAAAGAATGTGACGAGTTCTGATTGTTTAATTAATTCAACAGGGAAGGATCTGCACTGGTATGCGAGGGACAAGAGTTCTTTGAGTGCAGACGCAGAGGCTGCCAAAGAAGAGATCAAAAGGATCAAGGAAGAGGAGGAGCAGGCCATGAGAGAGGCCCTTGGCTTAGCTCCTAAGCGCGCACACCGTCCCCAAGGCAATCGACTCGATAAGCACGAGTTCTCGGAGCTGGTGAAGCGAGGCTCCACTGCTGAGGATGCAGGTGCAGGGCATGCCGAGGCAGCGCACGTTCATGGTCTTGGTTTCACAAAGTACGTAACTGGAAAAGGAACCAATGGACCGAGTAATGGGTTCTTGTCATGAATTATATATTTATGCGCTGTATCCTTCGATTTGTTTTCTTATTTTGGGTATTTCTGTCTTTTTTCAGAGCACATCGCCCTCATGTGGAATCTGGTTCTCATGAACCCACTATGAAGGAGGACGGTCCATCCGAAACGCCGAGGGCACCTATGCCTAATCCCACTACAAGAAACTCCGAAGAAGAAGAATCAGAGGATGAAAGCAGCCGAAAGAAAAGGCGGCGTGAAGAGAAGAAACAAGAGAAAAGAGAAAGACGCGAAAAGCGAGAAAGGCATGAGAAACGCGAAAAACGCGAAAGACGTCATTCCTCAGATGAAAAGAGGAAGCACAGGAAAGACAAGGAGAGGAGAAGACACGATTCTGACTCTGACTGAACACCGTGAGAAAGCTGCGCAATATGCTTCTGTTTCTGTTATGTTATTGGACCACTGAATCTGATTTCGCAAAATTTTCAGATGCAGGAAATTTCAGGTTTATATTGGGACAAAGCCAGTTTATCACATGTCAACCTAGTGCTGCAACATTTGTTTTCTAATCAAATCTATTGGAAGAATTTTTCATGCTTATTGTCTGTAGTAATATTTGCTATATAAGTTGTCAGATTGAAAATATGTTCTATCAATGCTAGTTCTTGAATACAAAAATCAATTGATGCTAATGGATATTTGTCTTTTATCTTTTGTATTTGTATATTTGTATACAATCAGGTAAATCAGTACAAGTAAGGGTAGGGAAATGATGGCATCCTTGTGGTGTCATTAGTTGCCATTATTTTTCTTCGTAGCTTAATTATATAATTAATTTTGTCTGCAGTTTGGTGATCACAATCGCGATATTATAATATTAGCGCGGTCTCTGATAAGTGAGCCTATTTAACGTTCAAGTTATTCCTATGACTCGGATGATAGAAAGACTTGGACATTATATTCTTGCATTTTCTAAGGGACAATTGTAGGTTTTTTATTAATTTGTATTACATATAATGAAAACTTAGGTTACTCTCATCTAAAAACAAGGTGAAAATTAACTTTTGGGATTGTAGCATGTCTAAAGGAAATAACACAAATAATGAGTTCGTGATATGTTTTATGTAAAAAGAAAGGTAAATGTTACTTTGGTCCTGCCTTGTTCATTTCATGTGTGCTCTTAGAAGCTACCCCTACTAATAAAAATGAAATAAAAAATTAGACAAGTCCATACGTAACCTAACTATAACTCTTTATACTCCATTATTTGGAATCCTCTTTTATCCTCTTACTCAATTGCAATATTCTAATTTCTTAACTCACCCTTTCGTTTTACTCTATTGTTGTTTTAGTTTTCTAAATTAAAATCTTCCTTTAAACTATAAGCCTATGAAAATCAGAAAATAACCCAAATAATATATATATATATGTATATTTTTTTTTCTATCACATTACACAAACAAAATTGCAAATTAGACCAGAAAAAGAAAACGAAAAGGACACATCACACATCGAGAATCCCAAAGAGGTCCCCCACATCCGAAAGAAAAAAGCCGATGCACTGCCTTTGTTTAGTTGTAATTACGAAAAAAAAAAAGGGCAAAATGGGAAATTAAAAAAAAGAAAATAAATCATATGACTATTTAAAGAGAGAGAAAGAAAGAGGGAAAAAAAAATAATAACACTCCACAGCACAGAGAGGAAAGCTCATTGTTCTGTGCCATTGGTGCTTTCCTCTATTATTTTCCAATTCTCTCAACAAAACACAGACCTCTTTGTTTTTTTTTTAATTTTTATTATTTAACATTCATTGGAATTGGATTTAGCAAAGCAATAACCATATCTCCGATCAAATTGATCTGTCTCAGTAGTTGTAGTGATAGCAAAACAAGTTGCACAGGAATTCTTAAGAGACCCAAAAGAAAGAAAGCAGCGAAAATGGTGTCGGCGAATCAGGAAATGGTGGTCTTTTGCTTCGACACGCTCGTCGCTCACTATACCAGCGAGGAAGCTCCTCCACCGGCCTTCGATGACGGTCAACAGTAATAATCTCTCTCTATATTTATAGTATAGATATAGACTGTGACGTGTATGTTTGTGTCTGTGTTGTGTTGTGTTTGTGCTTTTTGCATGTATTGAATCTTGGATTTATTAGCGCTTTTTTGTGGCTGATCGTGATCGTTTGGCGTTTTTATGTGAATTTTTTTTTTTTTTCGTTTTTGGGTTTGGTCTGAAATTGTTGAAATTATTTGGATTTTCTTTTGGGGGGTGAGTTTTAAGCGGTGCATGTGATCGAGTGGCTTGATTTTTCAGTTTTGTGTATCGGGTTTTGTTGGAGATGGCGATTTGGGGTTTTGGTTTTGAGACTTTTGTTATTGGTTTTAGGACTTTCTTTGATGTTTGTGTGGTTTCTTTTGGGTAAAATATGGGAAGGTCAAAGGTCAGTCCTTTTCTTATGAATGGCACGCTTTGTTTATATGAGGTGTTGATTTCTGAGCCTTTAATGAGTTTGAAGTGTCAACTTGGCTCTAGCTTAAACCATGATATTTCTGACGCTTTGTGGAGACTTTCTAGATATGTGTAAACAATCTAAAAGCAACAGGTTATTACTTATTAAGAAGTGGAAGATATGAATGTTTATTGAAGAAGCTTGAGTCGTTTAGGAAAATTGTTTTCTTTAAAGAATATTAGCTCCAGTTATTCAATTCGTTTCATTTTCACCATGGAAAGAATTGTTCCCGGAGTTGTTACATCTACGAAATTCCTCGGTTCTCCTTTGATAAATACAACTCTCTCTTCGCTTGCAGCTTGAAGAGTGTGAACGCGCATTAATGATGACAATTTTGTACTTACAGGCCTTGTGCTTTCTACACTTAATTTAATTTAAGTAATTTGAGTTCTGATTCTCTTTGTAATGAGATTTTTTTTTCTAGGATATCTGGGACAAGATCGTGCTTATCTGCTTTTTGCTTTCTTTTACCATCACGGCCTTGCCCAAAGTAGTTTAACTCTACCATTTTCTCTCATTACGTGACTTGTGCACTTTCAGTCTTATAGTCTCTAATTCTTTGGGCCTTTCTGGTTACTCTCAATGATATATCTTTTCTTTTTTGTTTGTTTTACATAGAAAGCAACATATAGCTTGATGATTTGCTTATGATAATCATACTTTTGTTTGTGCTCAAATGAACCGACAACAATGCTCTGCTATTAGCCCGTTGTTTGTCACTTGGAAAAAAGTTGTGAATGGTGGGGAACCCCGTTTGCGCGGATGTATTGGAACACTTGAACCTCGTTCGTTGGTTAATGGCTTCAAAGACTACGCTCTAAACAGGTATCGTTATGTCTTTTGTTTCAAACGTGTTCTTATCTTTCGAGTATTTTAAGAACCACCCTTATGTGAAAATCAAAACAATTTTTCATCAACCTGAACACAAATGCTGTTCTAGGGAAATGAAGTACCTTCTTTTATATAAAGAGAACCGGTAAAATGAATAAAATGAGATTTCTCATTGGTCCACTGTCCACTTATGATTAGAATTTGGGATAATCATATATGGTAAATGAGGCCAACCGTCATCCTATCTAATATGCACTTACTAGTTGTTAGGTATTTTTGTTTGGCTGTAAATTTGCTAAAGTTTAACATCAGCTAGATGATGATTTCTGATGCAGTCTTTGGATTACTTATATGTGTATGACATTGGTTCACATGAGTGCCTTCCCAATAATTTAATTTTCAATCTGACCATAAGTTTCTTTAAATTCTTTTTCTTTCTTAAAAGTGTAGCTTATCTAATTGTTTTTTGATTTTGATTTGCACGTCATCTTGTCTGACATAATGAGAGAATAATGCCTGTCCTAAAAGAAATTAAATGGCCTAACTGACTAAAAAAGCATCACACAGTTTCCTCATCATTCTGGCTGCTACAGACACGATTTTGTAGTCATTCGTATATGCAATTTAAAAAAAAAAAAATGTTGTGCAATGTTCCTATGAAGTTAGATTATGCATTTATTCCTGTTTCTTGTGGGTGATATTTTTCAGTGCTTTGAGGGATAGAAGGTTTCCCCCGATTCAACCCAAAGAATTGGCTTCTTTGGAGTGTACAGTTTCCGTTCTGACTGATTATGAAACTGCTAACAATTATCTTGACTGGGAGGTATGTGACTTGTATGTCATAGATGTTTCACCTTTTGGGTACTTAAAGATTCTTAGACGTTTCTATATTTTGCTTTATGGATGATTTTTCTGCTCAAGCTTAATAGTTTGATGGTTTATAACTACATCCTTCAATTCTAGCATGTAAACTTGATTTCTTGGATTTTTTATTCATTAAATTTGCATTTTGTTACAAATTGGTTCCTCTACGAATCTCTCCACAATCAGCACGGGTCTTAATTGTAACCTGCCTAACAGGGGTGGTCATAACTCATAAGATACGGTTGGAAAATACTTTTATAATATAATGTGCATGAAATCTATCGTCTTCCGAGCTATCTTATTAGTGTGAGTACTTTCTGCAGGTTGGAAAGCACGGTATGATTATTGAGTTTACTGATCCTGATTATAACACAAGGCGTAGCGCCACATATTTGCCCGAGATAGCTGCTCATGAAGGTAACTCTTTCCGGTTTTTGTGACATACTGATTGTAAAATAGGTGTTGGGGTTTCGTTTAATAACTTAGCAGTTACAGCCGGTCAATTATTTTACAGCTCTACGATCAACTTCTTAATATCACTTATCCTTTAGTATTTTTAGGAAAAGTTTATAAGTCGACGTACTTGAGCTACTTCCATGGAGATGGAGTTTATTTGACAAGCTATTATTGTAATCTGTGTGCGTTGGTTTAGGTTGGACGAAGATAGAGGCAATCGACTCGCTGATGCGCAAAGCAGGGTTCAACGGTGCCATCACCGAGTCGCTGCGTAAGAGGATTAAGCTGACCCGTTACCAGAGCACATTATACACCATGCACTACAGTGACTACGTTAACTACGTCAGGGCAACCAGAGGCGCCGCTCCGTCTATTCTTGTTGGGAGCAAGCCCGGGAACTATTGATTCATCTCACCCCAAACTGCTTTTTTCGCAAAAAGACCAGAAAACCAGTTTGGTCTGAACAAAAACATTTATCTGAATTGGAAAAAGAAAAAAAAAATGTCTGGGGTTGGAATGGATTTGCAAACTGTTCCAGCTCTGATTGCTTTTAGCATATTCTGTTTATATCATTCTTCAAATTACATTAGATTTTGAAGAAAGAAACAGAAAACTGCCATTGGTTCAGCTAAGGTTTGTCTGCCTTAGCTACAATTAAAACATTCATGTTCTACAGCTTCCCTGGGACAGGCTGTACCATGTAAAACTCGAATCTTAATTTATGACTCATGTCTCATGCTTATCTTGGTTTATTTATCATATCCACGCTTATATATTATATTTCTGTTCAAATTGTTGCCTGTAGTTCTTGTTCTTGCTTCTTAAGAGTAACTCTGTGTGTGTTTTCTAAGTTTTGGGTAAGTGCCTGTGGGTGAGATTATTGCTTCCAATTTTACCTTTTATTAGAGGTATATATTAGTGATGCTGAATCAAGGTCAGATATTCTAGCATCATTTTCCATAATCTTGATATCTTGAGGCTATCTTGATAGCTTACAAAATTATGGGTTCTGTGTACATGTTTTTCTTTGCATTTTGTTTGCCTTGTCATGTATGTTTTATAATGATGTGTAACATAAATGTTAGTTATTATTATCAATAGTCATGAATTCATAATGTGACAATATATCATTAACAAGGGTAATTAACATTTCCTTTATATGAAAAGATGAGGCAGTTTGTTATTGTCACACTCATTCAATTGAACATTTTTTTTATTTGAAATTTTGTTTAGCACGCTCAACTAAAGCCAAAAGTGACGTAGGGGAAATTATGAAAAATGTCAAGTTCTGAATAACTTATTTCGAAAATTATCACTTTAAAAAAATTTATGGTTTACCACTTTTTATTAGTGAATTTGACCGAATTATATATATATTTTTTTTACAAATAAAAAAAAACAATAAAACAATAAGAAAGAATATGAACAATATATTAATTTATTAATAAAAAAAAGTAACATGTCATAGTCATAGTGACATAGATTATAATAGATTGTAAACTTAAATATGACATGAGATCAATTTTTTTTTATTTTTAAAAAGGGATAATTAAGCCTAATTTAAGTTTTCTTAAGATTACCAAAATTATTAGATAAATGGTAATTTGAAGCCCACTTTCTTTCACGTTATTTAGATAATTATTTTTTTAAATAATTTTATACCTACGAAAATATAATACTCAACTATCTTAAATTAAAATAAACATAGTAATCTTATGATTTCTCTTCTCTTAGAAGATTCTTGCGTAACAATTTAACAAAGAGTCTGTAATGAACGGAAATGAAGAGGTTTGGTTTTTTTTTTTTTTAGTAGTTAACAAAATTAAATGAATTAAAAAAGTGCCATCATTAAATAAAGGAAAAATACCATAAATGACCCCTGAATTTTTGCGAAATACCATGATCGATGATTGCTTCTTCAGTTTACTATAATTCCAAAATCACCCTTAAGTTTTTAATTCCGGTTCAATTTTAACCTCTCCGTTGACGAGGCATTGAAAAAATCGTGAACATTTGTTATAATTCCACAAATACCCTTATTGCCATGTCACTTATCCGGTATTAGAATTGCCAAGTCAGCTATTCCAGTTTAAGAATAACCTAATTCTTAAAACCTAAAACCAAGCCAAAAAAAAAACCTTAAGGTCGCAAGGTTTCTGGGCAGGGGATGCGGGGGCGGAGGCGGGGTCGGAAGCTTGGGGGTCGTGCGGAGGCAGAGGTGGAGGCTCGGGGGTCGTGCAGAGGTGAAGGCAAAGGCAGAGGGTCGAGGTTCGTGTGGAGTTAGAGGCAGAGGCGAAGGGTCGGGGTTCGTGCGGAGGCGGAGGGTCGGGGGTCGCTCGGAGGCGAAGGCAGAGGGTTAAGGGGTCGTGTAGAGGCGTAGGCAGAGGTCGGGGGGGTCGGGGGTCGTGCGAAGGCTATGGGGTTTTTCGATGATGGGGTTTTCAGCAATGGGGTCGACGATTGAGTTTTTAGGGTCGCAGGGGTTTAGGCGATGGGGTTTTCGAGGTTAGGGGTTCGTCGACTTAGGGTTTGTCGCAATGGGTTTTGGAGGTTGGCGGTTCGTCGAGAAGCTCGGAGGTTGGGGGTCTATGATGTGGGGGCAGTCGGGTTTGTTGCGGGGGTCGTTGGCTTGGAGTTCGTAGTTTTGTATAGGGGCATGTTGACATTTCGCATTATTTTTTAACGCCCAGTCAACTAAAAGATTAAAATTGAACCAAAATTAAAAGCTTAAGGGTGATTTTGGAAATATAGTAAACTGAATGAGTGATCGTGGTATTTTGTAAAAACCAAGGGGTCATTTATAGTATTTTCCCTTAAATAAATACTACTAAAAAAAAAAAAAACTCTACCAGTCCCCTCGAGTTTTCTTCTCAATTCATAGCTCAGTCCTGAAACCAGTCTCAAATAAATCTAGGGTTTACAAATTTTCCTCGTCTTTCTTTCTTCCCTCTCTCGTCGATCTCCTCTGTCACTCTAGGGCTTTTCTCAGCCTTCAAAGATTCAATTTCTCTCTATTCAATATTCCCAATTGTGCCGCCGAACTCGACGCCGACCAGAGATCTCCCGATCTCCTCTGTCAACGCAGACCCCGACGCTGCCAACCTCCTCTGTGAGTGCAGATTTCTTTCTTATGGATGAATCAGCTTTTATTGGACTCTATACGTTTCCAATTTGTATCTCTGATTGTTCAAACCCTTGATCGTCGAAGATTTTGCTTTAATTTTGCTGGAAAATTGCATGATTTTGTATTATTTCCTCTTTGATTTCCTCGTCTTTTGAACTCCTTTCTGCTTGATTATGGCAGTGTTTATATATTTCTTATGGTATCATATTTTGGGTCCAATAGTTTGAGTTCTTTTAATTAATTTGCAATTTTGAAATATTGCATTTAGGGATAGTAGAGGGTTTCTGATTGCCTCAGCAGATTCGAGGTGATATCGAAGGATGAGTCACAAGGGTTTGATATATAGCTTCGTTGCTAAAGGGAATGTTGTTTTGGCGGAGCACACTTCTTTCTCAGGAAACTTCAGCACCATCGCTGTGCAATGCCTGCAGAAGCTCCCGTCGAATAGCAGCAAGTACACGTATTCGTGCGACGGATACACCTTTAACTTCCTCATTGACAATGCGTTTGGTATTTGACCTTACTCTCCGTTTTTTTGGGTATCTTGATCATTATATAGTTTATGATTTGCATTATGTACTGGTTGGTGATATAATCTTTGGGTTGGTTTGCAGTTTTCCTCGTCGTTGCAGATGAAACAACTGGGAGGAGTGTGCCTTTTGTGTTTCTCGAGAGAGTGAAGGATGACTTTAGGGAGCGGTACGGTGCGAGCATCAAAGATGAAGGGCCGCATCCTCTTGCTGATGACAGTGAGGATGATGACTTGTTTGAAGACCGTTTTAGCATTGCCTACAATCTTGATAGGGAGTTTGGGTGTGTATACTCTTAATGCTTTTGAATGTTAGCTCGCTCACTGTGTTGTATCGGCTCATATTGTGCTTTGTTCTTGTAGCCCAAGGTTGAAGGAGCACATGCAATATTGTATGGAGCACCCTGAAGAAATGAGCAAGCTTTCCAAATTGAAGGCTCAAATCACTGAGGTCAAGGGAATTATGATGGACAATATTGAGAAGGTATTCTTGCTTTGCTTTTCATTAGATTCACAAATTGAGAAGATTTCATTGTGATATTAGAAATGATATATTGCGTTGGTTCTAGCAGTTTTACGTGTGTAGGTAATTTGTTTGTCTCTTCCTGATGTCGTGTGTGATTCATGATCTTTATAGATTGCAAAATTTTATTTCCCCTGGAGTTCTTGTTCATCCTAAAGATGGTAAACTGAGACACAATAAATTGTTACTTATCGAGTAAAAGTGTGACACATAAAAACCTTAACATTGATATTTTGAGTGGCCTTGTCTGCTAGTTCAGGATCTTCTTTGAATTAGACAGGAGTGGTATAAGCTTTTCCAGATCTGGGACAGGTTTATACTTATTATTTCTTGCTGTAATGATGTGAATATCTTCTGGAACAGAAATACTTGCTTATTGTGTAGTATGTTTAATAGGTTTTCATATGGAGACGTGTGAGAGACGATTAGAAATAATAGGTATGTTTATCAGTACGTAAACTGAACGGTAGTATAAACATTATTATTAGTCTTAGCTTCTAAGTATTAGGGTTAGTCCGTCTGCATGTCAACTGAATTATATTCTGATGGAAACAGTTGACCTGTATTAAGTTTTTTTTAAGTCTTAGCTTCAAGTTCTAGGGTTAGTCCCTCTACGTGTCAACTGAATGAAATTGTGAATGGAGTCTTCGAATTATATTCTGGTGGAAACAGTTCATTTATATACAATTCAAAAAACACTTGAGGTGGTTTTGCTGCCACGATGTGAGTAGCTACCAATAAATGAATACTGAATTTGAATATGTGGTTTATCTTAAATGAAAAAACGTCTCTCTAAACTACAATGCATGCCCTAACTTGATACTTTTCTGTATTGTTGTAAGAAGAAAGAACTCATAAACTTTCTGTCGTTCATTTTTCCGCACTACTGTTTCTCGTACGTAATGATGATAGAATGTGCATTTAATATTTTCTCCAAACCTAGTTTGTTTCCTTTCTATTTTCTTTTTCTTTTTTTTTTTTTTGTGGAGAATGATCGAGGTGTTTGTTAGCTGAGTTTACTAATCAGGAATTCGAAAAAGGGGAAGTGGATTAAATTCCTGATTTTTAAAGTTTTTGTTTTAACTTTAGAAAGTAAATGTTGGTGACTTGATTCGCACCCCTTATGTATGAAATTCAGTCCTTTTCCTATATGATAGGAAGAAACTACTTTTATATCACTAAAACATCATAGGCCTTATATGCCTATAATGTTATTAATAATCTCAAATTTTGTTTCCTGAAAACTATGGAGGAACTGTATTGTTGACAAAAATACTTTATTATGCATACAAGGTGATTTTAGGAATTATTTTATGCTTAACCCAGATAAGTGAAAAAACCCTTAATGGATTTGTGGAACGCAATTCTAATGAAACTACTTGGTTGCTTTTTAATTGCATTTTAGTTCCTTTTTTTATTTTTATTTCGGATAAGTAAACACACTGTTATGCCAATAAGTCATTCTAACTGCCCTTGTTGGAATGTCCCTTTTTTGGCACAATGATAACATATGCCCCATGTGTATTGCACTTTCAATTTATGCCTCAAAATTTACATTAGAAACACAGAGTGGTAAGCACACCACTTAGGTCAAAGATTATTAAGTGGCATTAAGAATGGCCTTGTTTTGCAATCACCCATTTTTTTACCCTTCAAGTCATATTAATTATGGTATAGTGAAAGCAGTGGCTCTTCTCTACTGCCAATGGTCGGATATTCCGCAACTCTTTCCTATAGCAAGCAACAATGGGGGCAACAGATTGCGTGGTTAATGGTTAGATATATCAATATAATCCTCGTGTTATTGCAGGTTTTGGACCGTGGGGAACGGATCGAACTTCTCGTGGACAAGACCGAAAACCTGCAGTTCCAGGTATTGCAAACTATATTTTACTTTTTCAATTCCAAATGGATGATAGAAACTTTATTTGTAGTAGCTTATGAGAATATGCGGCTGTATTTGCTTTGAATCCAGGCCGACAGCTTCCAAAGGCAAGGACGGCAACTGCGTCGGAAGATGTGGCTGCAGAACCTCCAGATGAAGCTGATGATCGCCGGGGCGGTGCTCGTGTTGATCGTCATTCTGTGGCTTATCGCCTGTGGAGGTTTCAAGTGTTGATTTGAATCCAGGCAAACTAAAAAAATAAAAAATAAAAACAGCTGAGATCTATAGTGTGAATTTAAGTAATGGTTTTAATTTCTTCATTTGGTGTGTACAGATGGGTGATCATGTACATTGAAAAAAGTCTTGTGCCAAAATCTAGAAACTTAGAAAATGTCAGTCCAACCATATATGTAAGTACTTGCCCCGAATTGCCTCAGTCCTTTAGCTAAATATGGTTTTGATTTTAATTATTTGGTCCTCCTAGATAGCCAAAACCCAAAAATAAAAATAAAAAATTATGGTCTTATTAGCATTTGTTATATTATTTGCATCCGATAATAAAATTCTCTTTTTTACTTTTTTATTGAAATTTTCTCCTCTCTGATTTTGTCTCTTATTTTTGTATTTTTTTTTCCTCTATATTTTGCTAGACGCTCCAATGTGAGCAAAATAGTTTTGTGCTCTCGTATTTACCTATGTTATAGAATGTGAGTGATTTGTTGTTTCTAATTTTGATTGGATACTGACGTGTCAATCTGACGTGGAGGATTAAGCGAGGCATTTGAGTTCTGTTTGGCACCAATTTTGAATGACAAATCATGTATCCGCGAGAGAGGCTTAGTGAGGGCGCTGTACGAGGACTACCGCCTCTCCCGAGGACTCTCCTTGCGGTTGTGGATCTTGTCGATTCCCGTGTTGGGGACGAGCTCCTCCGGGAGCATGTCCCTTAGGATGTTTGTACTGATCGATTCTCTAGATATGACAAGTAAAATTGGTTGAGAAATATTGTCTTTGAGGCAAAATGACCTTATTAGAAACGCCCGATAACAAGCTTGCATAATATAGATTACACAATAAATAAATTAATTACAGTAAAATAACCTCTTAAAAATATTGGCAATAATAAATCATCAGAAAAAAGTCATCAAGAACTTTAACATAAATACGTATCCGAGAACATCATGAAATTGCTAAGTTGGTATAATTTTATGTGGCCTAGCAGGAACCATATCCAATTTCACATTATCAATATGTAATATTTGACAATTAATTAATATTGCTAAATATTAATTTTTGGTGTATTGACAAGTACTCAATTTCACATGTAGAAATGTGAGTTAATTTTTTTTAAAATTTTTTTTTAAATCACTCACTTTTTCGTAGACTTTTTTTTAAATTATTTTTCCCAACATAATTGCATAAGCTATCAAAACCATCCTTGGAATTCCTACATCCAAGGTTCTTCTATATAATTTGAGTAACTTAATGATATTAGGGATCTCAAATTTTTTATCGCAACACATATGACACATGATTTATGAAGACATAATTGATAAGTCTGTATTTAAAAAAATTATATATAATCACTCACATGTTAACAAATCATATGTCACATATGTTATAATAAAGAATTTGGGATAGATTTTGAGATACTAGCATTATACATTGGGGGATTTTAAGGAATATCCCATTCTTGACACAATCCCATTTTTGACACAATGATAATTTATACCCGATGATCAAACATCCAAAAGACTCCAAATAATACTGTAACAGAAAAGAAAAAGATTCTAAAATAATGTTATTAATTTTACTTTTAATAAAATAAAATTAAAGTAACACGTCAAAATGTCAAAAAATAACTTGTAAATCATTAAAACAACTTAATCAACGTAACTCGTAAAAACAAAATCCTCTACTATATTAAGAAGTATGGATACAAAAAAAAAAGTCATCGACAAGCTTTATTTTTTTTTTTTTTGGACTGTTTGTGAGTTTATTTTGTCTTCATCTTTTTTTTGTCTTTTTCTTTTTTGAAAAGACAAATTACAAAATATGATCACTTTTAGTATTACTTAATAATCTATACCTCAAATGGTGTGCTTTTTTTTGTTTTCTCTATATGTTTGTAGTGTAAATTTTAGAGTATGAATTAAAAGTGCAACACTCATAAGGTATAGATTATCATTGTACCAAAACAGAAGCAATCCTCAAAATCTCCCTTTTCAAATTTCCTCTTCTTCAAGACTCTCTTTCTCAATTAAAATTTATGCAATTTACAAAACTAAATATAGGCTCAATTATTTTTCAGCATTTTCGATTGAATATTTTTAGTGTTTTTTTTTTTGTTACTTGAAAGGTTAATGTATTGTACCATATAGTTTATCGATAAAAAAACATACTAACAATGATTTGTTTCTCAAAAAATTAATTTTTAAAAATATTATTATTATATAACACGAATATTAAGTTTAACATTAACACCTTAGAACGATTATAACAATTATTAATTATATATATATAAAGGGATTGGAAAACCAACATTGAAATTCCATTTTGTTATACACACGCACAAGCAGTGTCGTTTTCTTTTTATTAAGCTTTGGATGTTGTTTCTCTGTCGTTTTTTAAAGGATATCGTTTTCTAAAGGATGTCGTTTTTGTTGCTTCTGTATTTTATGTCGTTTTTTTAAGGATATAGATTTACTGTTTTTTTACTCCAATTATGTCATTTTCTAAGGAAGACGTTTTCTTTTTCATTTACTCAAGAATCTTTTGTCGTTTGCGAATTTATGCCATTTCTTGCCGTTTCTGCATGTATGTCGTTTTTATGTTTTGTTTTTATAAGGATGTCGTTTTTATGTCGTTTTCTCAAGGATGTCGTTTTTTCAAGGATGTTGTTTTTCTGTCGTTTATGAAGTCATGTTGTTTTATAAAATGTCGTTTTTCTTAACTTATGCCCTTTTTATTTTTAAGGATGTTGTTTTTCTATTGTCATGCATTTATGTCGTTTTGGAGGACGTGGTTTTGCTGCCTTTTTCTTACTTTTCCTTCCCCTTTTTTGGTAACTTTGTTGTTTGATCAAGTACTAAAGTGTTGGATATATATAAATGAGAGATAGTACGAGGGCACATAATAATCAACTTTTTTTTTTTAATTTCTGGTTATTCTGTGTATTTTCTTTTGTGGGTATGTGTTGTTGTGTTGAATGAGTCACAGTCAAATCCAAAAAAAGCACAAAAATTTGTGGCTTCCGAAATGTGTTAGTTTATATGTGTGCATATGACTAGAAATCTGTTGTCTCAGAGTCCCTATTATTGTCATTTTCAATTATAAACTGACAAGTCATTTATTTTTTATTTAATATATTATTTAAAGACTTATTTAATAATAAAAAGTGTGAGAGAGACAACAAATGGGGACGGCAGATTTTCTCGTGTGCATATATAAATATATAATGACAATATGCTTTAATAAGCTGTATTTTGTAGTTTTATCAATTTGTATTTGTACTTTTTATTATTCTTTAAAAGATCCACCCACTGTCACATTGTTTGCAGGTTTGAAATTCTATTTGATTATATGCGGATTTGTTCTACTGACTCAGGTTTCAATCTTATATTTTGATGTCGTTTATCTGTTGTTTTCTCAAGGACTTTATTTTTCTGCTGCTCTTAAATTCATGTCGTTTTATAAGGATGTAGTCTTGCATTTCTGCACTTACGTGCTTTCTAAAGATAACATTTCCTGTCATTCATTCATTGATGTTGTTTCTTCAACGTCTTAATTTTTCTGTCGTTTTTTAAGGATGCCGTTTTTGTTTTGGTTTTTTTTTTTTTTTTTCCCTTTCTTCTATCATCTATTTCTTCAAGAACTTTATTTTATGTCGTAATTTTCTGCAAGGACTTTGCTTTCGACCATTTTCTGTCGTTTCTGTAAATGTATCGTTTTTCTGTCGTTTTTAAAATTGTTGTTTTCTTAACATTGTCGTTTTTCTGCATTCTTCATTTGTGTCGTTTTTCATAGTTTTTGGTTTTTTCTGTCTTCTATCATTCATTTTGTTTATAATGATGTTTTCTTTCAGTCGCTTAGTAATTTATGTTGTGTATAAAGAATGTCGTTTTTCAATGACTTCGTTTTCTTGTCGTTGGTGTTTCAAGAACATCGTTTTTTCTGAGTTTTTGTTGTTTTTCTGTTGGATGTTTTTTCTAAGAAGTCGTTTACCTTTTGTGTCTGTAAATAATATTTTTCAGTAGTTTATGAATTTATTTCGTTTCTGAAAGACGTCTTTTCACGTGTTTTTGAATTTTTTTGTCGTTTTATAAAGGATATTGTTGACTTTTTAAAGGATGTCGTTTTTTCTGCGTCAGTTAATTTCTGTCGTTTTTCTCAAGGATGTCGTTTTTTCCTAATTAAAATATGACGTTTTTTTAATATTGTTTTTTAATTGATGCCCAACCTCTCTTCCTAATAGAAGGGTCGTTCTTTTCATGCACATTCAGAGACTCATCATCTTGAACTCTTGCCAATTCTATTAAAAGATAGTCTCTCTATTTGTTTCGTTTTCAAAGGATGTCGTTTTTTATTATTGAGAAAGTTATTATTTAAGCAGTTCATGATTTGTAATCTCAAGCACATTGAGCATAAAATATATGTTAACTAATAATTATGTATTCAAGTCTATAATGCTATGCTAGGACTACTCTCACTCTTATAATCTACTAGTATCATAAGAAAACATATGATGACTCAATTTCATCGGCTTCTTCTATTCCGTAAAGAGCCCAATTATTCGAATGTTTAGCGTGTATATAATTAATTTATATATTTACATTGGGGACTTCTATTGCCACCCCCATTTCTACTCTCCACACCCCCTAAATAAAAATTAATTTTTTTATATTTTTAATCATTTATTTGTATTTGTGTTGTTTCAAAAATACCTTTAAAAGTATAGAAATTTGATTTATGTTAACTATTTTTTATTATGATCCTATTTTTTTAGGATGTAGTTTTTTTTTTCTATTATTATTTGAGTATGAACCTCGTTGTAATGCACACCCTCTTTTTCCAAAACCAAACTTGCAGAGCCGCACACACCATTTTTCAAAAATAATTTTCAATTTTCTTTGGTGTGTATAAAAAATAGTGTGTGCGGTTCTTCAAGTTTGGTTTTGGGGAAAAAGAGTGTGTACTACAACGAGGTTCATACCCAAATGATAATAGAAAAAAAAACTGCATCCTAAAAAAATAGAATCATAATAAAGAATGGTTAACATAAATCAAATTTTTATACTTTTAAAAGTATTTTTGAAACAACACAAATACAAATAAATGATTAAAAATATTAAAAAAAACTAATTTTTATTTAGGGGGTGTGGATAGCAGAAATGAGGGTGGCAATAGAAGTCCCCTTTACATTTAACCTTATGTTTGGGTAAACCATCTCACTAATTCCATTCTATTCCATATTATTCCAAATCATTCAACTTTCTAATCTTATAAACTATTCCATTTCATTATTTTTTTTTAACTTTTCAAATCCCTATACAATATCTTTAAATCTCAACCATTTATATCACCTAAAAATTCATAAAATCAAATAATTCAATATCATTTTTTTTAAACTATTTTTTCTATCCCAAAAAATGAGATGGAATGAGCAAAATGCCCACTCAAACATAAGCTAAAGCAATCCACACTCCACAGTTGTCTTTTTCAACCACAGTCCACAGCTACAAAAAAACGACAAATTAGAAATCGTCAGCCGACCACTGACCCTCCCACGTGGCACCGAGTGGGACCCACAAGGGTCGACCGGCTCCACCGCACGCCAAAACTTACAGACGTCAGTCAATGTTATGTTCCGATCAAGGAGCGCTTCCTTGCCACTCACTTTAGCTTAATAACGGCTAGTTTAGCATTCTTTTAGATAATTTTGTTACGAAAGTTTGAGAGTCTTTAGAGTTTAGACCACTACTATATATTAATATTACCGTTGAAACAAAATCCAAATTTCGCTTACCACAAGTTCTTTCTTTCTATTCGTTTATTCAGTATTTCTGTTTTTTTTTAAGAGAAAATAATGGGTCTCACAAAAATAGATATTTTTGGGGAAATTTTAATCAAGCAATAAGAGACCCAGCTGGACTCCACTGCGTGATGGACTGATGGTATATGATAATATGAATGTCTCACATTCAAATTCATCTACTGGTTTTGCTTTTTCCAAATATGACTTGTCTCTAGAATGTATGTACAAACCAACATATAAGCTTCAAAGGTTTTTTTTTTAAATTTAAAAGGAAATATAAAAGTGATTAATTTAATAAGAATTTTAAGAAAATAGCCACTATTTATAAAATAATTTTAAAAAATAACCATAATTTTAAAAAATTTAAAAACTAGTCATTTTAAAATTTTTTGACATGTATCAGAAATTTCTGACAGTTATGTGTAATTTTGTTATTGTAAAAAATTTCTTACATGTATTATTTATGGCTAGTTTTTAAATTTTTCAAAATTATGACTATTTTTTAAAAATACACGGTCCAAAATAATTATTTAACTAACTGATCATAATTTAGTAGGCCAATACATTGGTGCAAATTGCCAAAATCATACCATAGAATCGCATTAAATACCATATAAGGTGAATTAGTTAAATAAATTATTTTAAAAAACTTAAATAATATGTTTCAAAAAATTAAGAATACAGTGATGGTCGAAAAACAAGATGCGTAAATAATTTTTATTCTTGTAACTATTTGATTATTATTTTTAAAAAATATTGACCATATTTTTAAATCATCAAAATAAAATCATCATTTCTTATAATTATCCTGCTACTGTACAACACAAAGCAACGAAGTCCAAGGACAATACTAAAGACCATATAATTGTGCAAAGATTCATTACCAATTTATTTATTTATTTTTAATACAAGTAAGAAATGTTAAACTATCTAGGTCAGATTATGATCCAACTGACCAACCTTCAATTACTTAAGGAACAGTTTTAATTTATAGACTAAGATAAGAAGTGTGTCATTATATTATAATTGAAGCAACGTGATCTTTCATGCTACCGCCATGATTTCCCTGCCCAACTTTGGATTTACCTTAATATAAAATAAAAAATGAGATATTATAACAAACAGCCCTTTTCTTTTGGTAATTTTAAAATATGACATATTTTCAATTATTAAAAAAATAATCATCATGTAATTATAATCTTAGTATTTCGTTTATGTTTAATGTCTTAATTTTTTACAATATGTACTAAAATTGAAAAAGTCATTTTTAAAATGATTTGTTTAATTAATTCACTTTATCATATATTAATATCAGGGGAAAATTATTATTATTTTTATCAATAACTAATTGTGCGCTCCAATTTCTTCCTTTCAGTTGCAACCTCTTTTTATTTTATTCCCTCAAATGCATAAATAAATAAAAATCCTCAAAACAGGACGTCGACTAGTCACACTCATAGTGAAAAAGAAAAAAAGAAAAAGAAAAATAAAAAAACCCAAACAACTCACACACAAAAACGACACAGCACGAACAACAAAACAAGAGCGTTGAGTTGTTTGTGTGTTACTCTTGAAACGAGAAAGACCATTCGGAACAGCGCTGTGCTCTTCCGCTCCACCGGATTATTTCCCCAACACACCCCCCAAAGAAAAGGAAAAAAAAAAAGAAAAAAGAAAAAAGAGAGAGAGCCAAATTTCTCTCTCTCTCTAGTCTCTGGTCTCTACTATTGTGACTGTTATCTTCTTTTTCTCTCTCTACCCACATTTTTCATTTTTCATTTTTTCTCTCATCTCTTCCGTTACAAGCAATATTCTCTCTCTCTTTTCTATTTCTCTCTTATAAATACAACAAAAAAAGTCTCTCTCTCTCTCTCTCTCTCTCTCTCTTCATACACAGAGCTCAAACAAAAACCAAAACAAAACCCAACAACCGAGCGAGACCCTGAACTCGCCGGTGAACCGTACCCACCGCACACCACAATAACCGGACACAAAAGACCATACCCCATTTCCACTTCCACACAAAAACAGCTTAAAAAAACCAAAAAAGTTGACAACTTTCTCTCTCTCTCTCTCTCTCTCTCCTCTTTTTCTCTCTCTACAAGCAATCGTTAAATCGTTTCCTTCAATCTTCATTTTCGTTTGGCCTTTTTTCCCATTTCACAACAACTGTTCCAACTGACACAAAGTAACACAACGACCTCATTGTCCATTTCCACTCCCAAACAGTCCCTACAAAAAAAGAAAAAACTCCATTGACGAGGGTTTCGGATCTCCTCGATACCATGGGAATCTGCCTCCACAAGCCGAAGAAGCCATCGGCGGCGTCTCCGCCTGCGCCGGCGGTCGCGCCGCCGGCCAAGCCGAAGAAGTCGAAGTCGACGGCGGAGATCGTGCCGCACGACCACGCGGCGTCGACGACCGTCAGGCTGTACGGCTCGCCGATCAGCCCCCACACGGCGTACGTGCGGTTCGCGCTGCGGCACAAGGGCGTGCCGGTGAAGTTCACGCCGTCGATCTCCGACCCGCCGCTGATCGAGATCGGGTCGGAGCGCGTGTCCGGGTCGCGCGAGTCGCTGATCGAGTACATCGAGGCGCGGTTCCCCCACGCGCCGCTGAAGCGGCGCGCGGGGGAGGAGGAGAAGCCGTGGGTGGTGAGCCTGACGGCGCTGCAGCACCGGAGCCTGACGTGGCACGTGGAGAGGATGGTGCGGTGGTCGGATGACCTGGCGGCGCGTGGGGGGAAGCGGCGGAGCGTGGGGATCGACCCCAGCGTGGGGACGCCGCGGATGGAGGTGAAGAAGTTCGGCCGGAGCTACTCGCAGCTTCTGGAGCTGATGCTCGAGCACGCCCAGATGGAGGAGAGGATTTTGTTCCCGATTCTCAACTCGGCCGATCCAGGTCCGAGTCGACTCTAACTCTCTCTCTCGCTGTCACTCTCTGTGTGTGTCTCTTTTGATGCCTTTGGGGTTTGAATTATTTGATCGTTGTGTTTGATTTTGATTTTTTTAAAATGAAAATGAAAAGAAAAAGGGGGATACGAAATAACCATAGTGGATGAATCGGATGGACGTCAAGTGGTTGATATTATCCCTCCAGGACCAGAACTTCTTGTTTCCGAGGGTGAAAAAGTTCTCTTTTTTGTGGTCTTTTCATGGTTCAATAGTCCACGGTGGGGTTTTACTTTTTTTTTTTTTTTTTTTAGTTTTTGGGTTTTCGAATTTTTGTTTGTTGCGTCGAGGGGATTTTGATTTGGGTTTTGAGAGATTGATGGCGGGTTTTTATTATTATTATTATTGTTATTATTATTTTTTTATAATTAATGTGTAGTTGATTTGATTTTGGTATTTTGTGATGAGACTTTTGCGATGATCGTTTGGTTTGTTTTCGGCTTTTGGGTGCGTTTGTTTGAAGGTTGAAGCTTTATGTGCGTTTAGTTAATGTTTTATGGTCAAGGATAGGATTTTCTGGTGCGATGGGGATTTAATGATTATAAGAAAACTGATATTTTGGGGAAGAAATTTTTGTTGTTTGTTGTTGATAAAGACATTTTCTTGATTGGGGTAGTCTTTATGTTTGCTTGATTTCATGCGGATTGACGAATATTAATAGTTCATAGTATTTGTGGTGCATTATGTGTCTCGTGGAAGAGTAGCCATCAAGATTTTCTCTGGATGTGACCAAAAGTCATGGGATATGCCAATTTCGCTTTTGATGATAAAATATTAAATACCCATCTGTAAATTGAAAGTTCAATAAATATATATGAAATACATGTATAATTCAACACTTTTTAGCAATAACAATGTTTTTTTCCCCCTCAAACATAACGAGTGCTTTGTTTTGATGAACCATCTTTTTTTTGTGTGTGTGTGTGTGTGTGATCATATGGGAAGATGTAGATGTTGCCTCTCTAGGAAGCAACACTTCTTTTTCTTTCCTTTTTATTTTTATTTTTTTTTAGGAGAATATGATTCCACAAAGACAAAGCTGACAAATGTGATTATGGGTAATGAATGATATTGCAGGAATATGTAAAGCAGCAAATGAGGAGCACGCTAGGCACTTGCCCATAATGAATGGCATCAAAGAAGACATCAAATCCATTGGAGTTTTGGACAATGGAAGCCCTGCCTACCTAGAGGCCTTTTCCAACCTCTCTAAACGCCTCAAATCTTTGCTGGTGAAATTGACTTCTATAGATATAACCTGTTTTATGTTTTATAAAATGATCAATTACAAATTTGGTTTTTTTTTTTCTTTAATCATTTCTTATGCTCTATGATACTATTGAATTAATGGTTCTGCTTGTGACAGTGCTATTATGTTGGGTGTTGGCTGTGTGTTAATAGGAGCATTGTAAAGAGCACTTTGTTGAGGAGGAGATACAAGTGCTGCCCTACATAGAGGCGACAGAGCTGAGCAAGCCACGGCAACGGAAGGTGTTGGAGCAGTCATTGGACTCGATGCAAGGGACACACTCGCGTCTGTTCAACTTTTTTCTCGAAGGGTTGCTCCCGGTGGACGCAATGCACTACTTGGATTTGGTGGCCATGTGCCACGATGAAGAACGAATGTCATCTATGCTGCAGATGATTGACGAGTAATCCATTCTCGTACGTGTGTGACTAAGTCCCGGTACTTTCAGTTTTCAGGTCGATACATTAGATCTTCTTTCAGAAATCTCTACTGACATTAGCCTTTGTGTTTATAAGGTTTTTACATTGCTTTCCTAAGCCCTGCGTGGCGTTACTATGTTGAGTCTGCTAATTTGTGAGAAACCAAAGAGAAGGAGAAAAAAAAAAGAAGCTATGGAGTTCGTTAGGGTAGAGTGGCCAAAAATTGTTTCTTGTTTCCCCTTTTTTTTTTTCTTTTTTTTTTATCTTTTATTATTAGTGCAGTGTGGAATGTGTATATATATTTCTACTTGGATCAAGTATCAACTTGTACCAAAAGTTTGTGTTGGTTGGATATAATGTACTTTTGGGATTTAAGAGAAATAAGAAAGAAAGATGAGACTTTTGCCATTCTTTTCTGTTGCTTGTTGTACACATCCAGACATGCTTATGGGAACATTGTACAGTGGTGTGTTCTTGAATCCTTAACTGTTTTGGAGTAATTAAGTCTTCATGAAAGTAAATGAAACATTCTTATCATACAAGCCTTTGTGCTTTTAGTAACTTTTTTTTTTACACCACAGAAAGTCTCATGTAAAGCTTCATTAACCAACTCACTTGAAGTTTCCATGGTAGGATAGGTTATCCAAGAGAATATAAAAAAGTGAGAGATAAAGCAGAGGCCAATTGTGAAAGTGAAGATAAGATACAAAACATTCACATGGCCTGCAGAGAGAGTGTGAACTGTGATGTGTCACAACTGTTGTGTGATCCAAAAAGTTAAAATAATGAGATGAATAAATAATGGTTGGACTAGATTGTGCACAATTATATGCTTGTATAGCTGTTTTTAATTTCTGTCAAAACCCTTTATAATAGAGGGTCCAAGAGCAAGAATGAGCTGCGAAAGTAGAAGGGAAAATACAAGTGAATGCAAAAGAAAACAAAGAGCAAAGGATTTTAAAGTCAAATAAGTATAAATACCAGCAAAAATTTGTAATAAATA
Organism: Boehmeria nivea var. tenacissima; assembly: GCA_018132145.1. Classification (NCBI taxonomy): domain Eukaryota; kingdom Viridiplantae; phylum Streptophyta; class Magnoliopsida; order Rosales; family Urticaceae; genus Boehmeria; species Boehmeria nivea. The sequence goes on along the minus strand of CM030875.1, from coordinate 13,922,858 downwards.
TGAACAAGAATAATAACTACTCTAGTACTATTTTGGAGAAGGTCATATCCTGCTTTTCAATTGAATTCTGTTACCAGTTTCATTCATGAGAGTGTATTGGACTTGGTCCACAATCCACATTGGCAAAAATGGGTGTGTTTGTATAGGTCCACATGCTAGTTATGGTTTTGGTATTTTGTCAGAATGTAATGTACTGTGATAAATATCATGATCCAATAACAAATGATTTTATTAGAGTTCCTAGCCAAAAAAACAAAAAACATTTAAAAAAAAAAAGGAAAGATATTATTAGAGTCCTCGTGGGTGTCACCAATTATGACAAATTCATGCGCCTGATTAATAATAACAATGGTAGATATCAATCTGTCAATAAAGTAAGATAAAATAAAACTAAAAAACCTTTTAAAAAAATTAAAAAAAGTATGATCTTAAATCTTAATAAAGTCTTTGAAATTGTTAGGTGCATTTCAAGGTTAAAATTTTCTTTGTTGTGATCCTCTGAAGCCACACTCTTGTTGTAAAGTCAAGATTTATCATGCTTTATGCAAATAAGTTCTATGAATTTTCTTGACTTTAATCTAAGTTTGTGAAAACTGAAAATCAGCACATGGACATCTAATGATTATATATATATATGTGTGTGTATGTGTGTGTATTATATATATGGCAAGCTCGTATACAACAATTACATAAGAGTTAAGAGACTGCCACCACAACTAATTATGTTATAGTTGTTTACCCATCTATAGTCATATCTTAAGTCCTACGGCAAGTCAGTCAAGTGTGCATTACGCAATATTCAAGTTACACAAATTGGCAAATAAACTTAATTAAAGATGAGTTTAAAAAGAAAAAAGAAAAAAAAAAACTAGTTAAGACTTAAGATGAGTCCATCCCAACGACTTAGTTTCCCAATGTGTTAAAAGTACTTTTTTTTAATTGAAAACAGAATGTGTTAAAGTTCTTCCCTCAACAGACCCATAGCCTAATTGAAAAAAAAAAAAAAAAAAAAAAGAAAACAAAACCTAGTGCTTCCAAAGATATCACATGATGAGAATAAATAATGTGTCAATTCACGCGTAATACAAACAAGTTATAGGGATTATTATGGTAAAAGTCTCCAAACATTTGGCTTTTACTAAAGTTGGTGAGTCCTTTTTTAGCCTAAAACAGAATCAACTATCGCTTCAATATCAAGTACCAAACATCAAATGATTCCACGGTCGTTCTGTGTCCAAAATTAATTAGCTTCTATTTCTAAATCACTAAAAGAACTAATCAAATGGTGTTAGTGTAGCTTAGGGTTACAAACGTCCTAATTCCATTTAACTTGATAAAGACAACAATAATAATTAAAAAAAAACTTTAAATTTGATTAATAGATAGAACAAAAAATAACAAAAGAGTTCATTATGTTTTTCGCTCTCCAAATAGAAACTAAATCTCATTTTAGTCTCTGACTTTAAAATGTCTCTAAATTGATGACACGTTATTAAAATACATAGTTTTGGCTTACTAACAACAAAAAAATTGTTAAAAATTTGAGAGAAAGCTCACGTAATCAGCGTGTAGTAAGTTGTTAGTATGAATGTTCATTCCTTTTTTATAAGCTCATGTTACGCGCATGTCACCTTACTTAAAGTTTCATCATAAGACTAAAATCAGACAATTTTCGTAAACTATAGGATTAAATCAGCAGTATTTTGAAAGTCCGTGACCAAAATAAAGACTAAACCAGCAAAAAATAGATGAATTACTTTGATCTTACGTGCTCGCAAAAGAAACAAGTCACACAATCTTTTTGTAATCATATTCTAGTTTTTAAATATTCTCTCTCTTCAAAATTAATTTATATGACGCATTCTTATTAAAAATATGGAAACACCAATTTGGGAATAAAAAAATAGATAAATTATAAAAAATAATCATTATAATTAAGTGATTTAAAGTATGGTCAAAGTTTTTTTTTATTAAGAAAATAATAATGAAATAGTTATAAGAAATGAAGTTTATCAATACATCTTACTAGTAAATTATGACTATATTTTTAAATTTTTAAAAACATAAGCTATAATTTTTTTTAAAAATATTCTTTTATAGCATAACCTATTAATCTAATGGGTTATCTATATAAACGCCCTATAATATTGTGCTATTGTTGCAGTTTACACTCTAATATTTAAAAACTTTTATTTTTGCTTCCTAAAGTATTCAAAACTTATAAATATGCTCCTTCTGTCACAATCTGTAAAAAAATATATATAATGTAACATTAGTCTGTTGGCACCTGTACAAATTTTTAAAGATCAACCGCCATCAAATTAAGAAAATTATAGTAATTAATTCTATATTTATTTTCACAAACACTCTCTTATGTTGTCTTTTTTTTTTCTTAAATACTCCCCGATTTTTTAAAATTTTGTATTCATACACTGATTTTATCTATTTTTTATCTTTAAAAATTTGTACGGGCGCCAACAGATTAATGCTACGTTATTAATTTAATCTATTTTTTTACAGATTGTGACAGAAGGGGCATATCTATAAGTTTTGAATACTTTAAGAAGCAAAAATGATAATTTTTAAATATTACGGTGCAAATTGCAACAATAGCACAATATTTGGGGACGTTTATATAGATAACCCTAATCTAATTGACCCACACAAAAAAAAAAAAATCGATCCAATCAAAAAATAAATACCGTACAGTGATGACGTGGCAAGCCGTGAATGATACTTGGTTTATTTCCCTCTTCCCCTCTCTCTCAGAGAGAGAGAGAGAGTGAGAGTGGAAGGAATGAGTTCGGAAACGGCAGTGCCGAAATGGGCATCGGAGCCTTGCATTATGGGCATCGACGAAGCTGGTCGTGGACCTGTTTTAGGTCTTCTTTTTTGGCCTTTCTCCTTTGTATTTCGCTGTTTTTTTTCTTTTTTTTTTTTTCGGGTTTCAATAAAGTTTGAATCTTTTCTTTTTGCTCTCTGATATCTTCGAACGATTTCTCTGTTCCATCTTTATTTCAGGTCCCATGGTGTACGGCTGCTTGTACTGTGCTCGCTCGTACCAGAAAACTCTCGCCTCATTGAATTTCGCAGGTTTTTAGCCTACGATTTTTGTTTAATTTAATTTTTTCGGAGTTTTGGAGTTTAGGGTTTCGTTTCGATTTCAAAGTATTTAAAGCTCGACTCTTTTGGTGCATATTTTGGGATTTATGATGGGCATATAATGTAAGATCTTAATGTTAAGTTAATGAACTTTGAAAACAGGCATGAAAAACCCGGGTTTGATTTTGTCAGGCATTTTGGTTTTATGGAGTGGCATTTTTGTCACGATTCTTAGTGTTAAATCTTTCGGACGATGGTTTTATGGTCCAAGACTATACCTTTGCACTTGAAGAAGGCTAAAGTTTTTATTTTGTAGCTTTTTTGTTATTATTTTGAATTCACATTGTGATTCTGATATTGCTTGAATGGAATTCTGATGTACTTTTGGAACTCTGTTGTCTGTTGCACCGTTCTACTCGCACTTGTTACGTGTTTGTCCTGCAAACCACCACGAAGAAAATATTGGACTGTGGACATCTTCTGAAGTATTCATTGAAAATTAACCAATACACCTGATAATATCTATCATTATAATTTATAGGGCAAAAAACCTTTTGGTTTCAATGCTGAGGAATGCATATTCGTTGATATTGTGGGATGCTTATTCGTTTAATAGGATAGGAATTGATAGTTTTCCTGAAGTTTTTATGCATATATTTCTGTTCCATTGCTCTAGATTCCAAGACGCTAAAAGAAGAGAAGAGAGAGGAGTTATTTGAAAGTTTAAAAGCAGAAGAGTCAATTGGATGGGCCGTTGATGTCATTGACCCAAGAGAGCTCTCAGCTAAGATGCTCAAAAAGTTAGTTTCGAACATTTGTCTTTCCTGTCTTATTATGGTCTATCTTTTGTTTTCCCTGACTGGTCGTTTTCATTCTCTGTCAGAACTAAGATCAACTTAAATGAGATATCGCATGAGTCTGCAATGGGACTTATCACTAGGGTACTGAATATGGGAGTCCTTCTAACTGATGTAAATCTCTTCCCTTCACATACAAGATGATTAGTCACACATACGTTTTTTTGTAGTTTCGCATCATACTGATTGTGACTTCAAGTACTTGTGCCACTCATTAATAGTTTTTGGGAAAAAACCGATCATGGTAAATATTCATTGCTATTGGCTCAAGAATTGCTCAACGTGACGCCATTTGTTGCCGCCTTATAGAGAAACTATTTATGCTTACACAGAGAAATTATAATAAATCTTAAAGATGTACAAGTAATAGAGGATTGTATGTTTTCCAACTGGGATATAAAAAGAAGACTTTACAATTGAGGAAATTTCTAAAGCTATTTTCCATGAAGAAAATCACAATGTCTGAATTTGTTTTTCTTTTATTGTTTTCTCACAACTCTGGTGGTCATTGCTATTGCTTCCTCAAATACATCTTGAAGATACATGATAGGAAGTTTGAGAAGCTAGCTTAAATAAAGAAAATTGCTGTACTGGAATTCGTAGTATAAAAGAGATATAGAACTTAGGACAATTATAAATCATTTGTCCCGATTCTTGAAATTGTGTAAAATCTCATAGTCACAGACATTTTTAATGTAAAGCTACAAGAAAATTGGGATTTATTTATTTATTTATTTTTTTTTGCAAAAATCACTCATCGTGCACGGTCACATTAAACTCAGTTACTAGTGACATAGAGGGACAAAAACTTACAAGTAAGCACATGTTTCAGGTTTACCTAGATACAGTGGGAGACCCTGACAAGTACAGAAATAAATTGTCGGAAAGATTTCCCACTATCAAATTTGTCGTCTCAAAGAAGGCTGACAGTCTTTATCCAGTTGTCAGTGGGGCGAGTATAGTTGCAAAAGTAATTAGCTGACCCTTCTTTTAGTGCTTGCCTTCTTTGGAGACCAATGTTAGCTTAGTCGTACGTTTACTCGTCCAGGTTACGAGAGATCGAGCCTTGCGAGAATGGGTGCTTGATGAAACAGCTGAAAATATGCACAGAAACTTTGGCTCTGGATACCCTGGAGGTAAAAGGCTACTTTATTTTTTATTTTCTAATTTTAGTTGTGGTACTCTCAACGCTTCAAATGGCTAATTTACCATAAGGTTCTTGGTAATGCTTTAGATCCTGAAACAAAGGCCTGGTTGGAACATCATAAGCACTCTGTATTTGGATTTCCAACACTAGTACGGTTCAGCTGGGGTACTTGCACTGCATATACAAAAAAACTTGTTGAAGTCTTGTGGTTAGTCCTATATTCTCTTCTTGCTGTACTTGTTAGAAAATTGTGGTAAATCCATGTATTTGCTAACATACATGCACTTATGACTCACTTCTTACTTCTGTATGGACTTCAATTTTTCATTTTCCACGCATGCTTTCAGAAACTGCATTTTTTAGATGAAGTTAGGATGTCCAGATGTTTATATAGTTTTTAAAATTTGTGTTTGGTTTCTGTTGCAGGGAATCCGACATAGACGAAGATAGCGGTGGTGGCAAGCAGCAACTAAAGTTGAGCAACTTTGGCATAAAAACATCCAAGAGAAAGAGTGAAGAAATCGAGTCAAGTGGCAAAGGCCGCTGCAAGTTCTTCCAGGCTCGTAAGCTGGAACAACTCACTAATTTCTAATTAACAAGGCCTGAATTATTGTCTCTTGGCTCTCTTTATATATGTATTTGAATTTCGCTCTGTACTTCGTTTCATGTCATTTTGCTCACACTTGATATAGTTTTGTCCCTGGTTATCACGAAGCTAAGAATCAATGTTAAAAGCTTTTTTCCCCACCTTTTGTCCATGCTCTGTTATAGCGTCGCTTAGACTCTCTAATCTCATGCAAAAAAGTGAACTCATCAATGATGAATAATAACGTAAAGAAGCCAATTTGAACGTAGATTGCGAAACAACAGATAGTAGTAAAAGTTTGCTTTTCGATATTCACAAGAAACTGTAACGAGAAAAAATTACAAAAAAGGAAAGGAAAAAAAAAAAAAAAAACTGGCTTTTACATATCTGGCCAAACACCACATCATAGCAGCAACTAGGCTGTGGAATATCCTATTTGGATATCAGTGGTTTGCTAGCGGCCACCACCACCACCATTGTGGCCACTCCCACCAGCATTACTGCAGCCACCACACTGCTGCTTGAACCTCAGAGGCTTAGGATCTTCTTCTTCCTCTACTTCTTCATCTTCTTCTGGGATGGGACAGGGTGGAGGCTGAGCAGTTTGGTGGTCGGTTTTTTGCTATTTTTGTCGTGATGAGATGGGAGCATCCTTGATGAGGTATTTCTTCGTCAAAGGGTGAGCAGTGATGGCTCGGCAGTTGTCCATCATATTGGTTGCTCCAGATGACGTTCTAGATTCTTCCATTGGGACGACAGAGGAGTCCAAAATATAAAAAATGCAAGGTTGAAAACTTTCTCGAAACTACAGTACCAAGTTATGCTGATGGGAACCTCAGGCACAAGTAGTCTTGTAAGAGGCAGTAACGTGAGAACAAAATCCTTGAAGGTCACTTCTTTTTGTTTCTCCTACTTAAGTATGTAGATAGTAGATAGAGCTTGGTAGACATCAAGGGAAACTTGAGGCGTGGCTACTTGACAAAAATTGAATAAATTCACAAAAAAGTTTGGGAGTGGAAATCTAGAGCATCAACAGGGAAATAAAAGCTTGAGATTGGAATTTGAGCAAATCAAGTTCTTCAGGGAAAGGGTGAGAAAAATCTTTCTGTGAGGCTTTTGAGGCTATATTTATAAGAGCGTGCCTTTGTTACAGCACAAGGGAAAGAGAGTGAATGGAGTATTTTGGGAGTAAAAAGAAGGGACTTTGTTGTGAAATATTGAGTGTTTTTTCCTTAATAAGCTGCTTTGAAAAATTTAAGACGCAACCTTAACGAGAAAAAAATGAGGCTTATGTATGGTAAGGGTTTGCAAAGCAATGAAATGACACCGTTTAAGCTAGTGAACTCCAAAAAGCTAGCCCATTGGATTTAGATTAAAGTTAAAAGCAGTCAGCCGCGAGGGATTTCGAAACCATCAGGCGACCACGATGTGCATTTAAAAAATAAATAATGTGCCAGATCAAACCATCTAAAAACTGGGAATTGAACTCTGTGAAACCGGCTACCCCGTATACATAACAATTTGAAAGGCCTCGGTAACCGGTCATATTTCATGCCAACAGAACTCTATCAATAGCTGAAAAGTTTCTATCAGGACAATTTTTCCATTCGCAAAAGAACTTAGGATTTTGACTAAGAGAATTCTCTCTAGATTGTGATTAGTTCTTGGGATTGAGATCTTAGATTCTCGTGCAGATTTTGTTGAAATGAATTAAATGGAATCAATCATCTTGATTCTGCGCAAACAGTTACATAGCTAGTGATTATTGTGAAAGAACATATATTCACAGTTTTCTGTTTTTTCAACATTCACAGGAAAGTATGGTAACAAAATACCAACTAGAAAGCGTAAAAATAAAAAAAAATGAAAAAATCAATCAACAGAGTGTTTTGCACACTGAGAACACAGAAACAAACGCAACGATTGTCGTTTCTTCTATCTGCGTCCGAACGCCATACAAACATGTAGGAGAGAGGCCACTGTGGCGGCAACTAGGGTGGATAATCCTATCCGGTTGCAGTTAGAAGCTCCGCTGTGGTGCGAATTGTGGTAGTTCGTATTCCCGGATACATATACGGGGACGGAAGATGTTCCCGTTCCGCCCCGTGCAGGAGAGGTTCTGGACACGCCGCTGCTTTTAGTAGTCCCGCCAGAGTTGGTTTGCTTGCTTCCGCCGCTGCTTCTAGTTTTCCCGCCCGAGCTAGTTGGCCTGCTGCTGCCGCTGCTGCCACTTCGGCTGCTCCCACCGCTACTGCCGCCGCCGCTGCTAGATTTGTGTATGATCACGTGTTGAAACTTGCCGCTGTGTTTTATCGCGTTTTCTTGTGAGGCCTTGCGCTGCATTAGAACTTCGGAACATGTTTTCAATTAGGAGATTAGCAAGGTTAGATTAAATGAAAGTAAGTGTTAGAGAGAGAGAGAGAGTCAAATTCTTCAATGGTATCTGATCTTTGTAACGCTAATGACCCTAAATTATATGGAAAATAAGTAGAGAGAAAAGAGCGAAAACAAGTATGGAATATTACCTGAAGACAAACTCTCGTGTTGAAGAGGTAATGAAAATGACTCTAAACAGAAGCTTGAGACGATCAGCATCAACAGAAAACTTCCTATTTCTTTACTTCCCATGATGTTTTTTCTTCTCGTGTTGATGGACTATTTTATGCAAAAATTATGCACCAAAGCTTCTATACTTTCTTTCTTTCTTTTTGATGATATTTATCTGATATTGTATATCATATATGTCTTTCACCGTTTTATATCAAACACTGTTTCGAAATATTTATAAAGGACCTGTAAATGAAGATGATATTGTCCTGATGTCCTTACTAATCAAAGATGGCTTGGTCGCTGAAACCGCGTGTATGCACGTTCAAAATATAATAATAATATAAAAAATAAGAAAATATCGAGTAAATAGTCATGATGTTTTAAGAAAATAACATACGCTTTTATTAATTAAGAAAATAATAATTTTCTCAACTAAATGACGGTGTAATGTTATCTTTATGCTCTTAGTATTTTAAGGAGCTAATGATTAAAAATATGAATTACAAAATGACTATATAACAATAATATATATATATATATGTATATGTATATATAGAGAGAGAGAGAGGCCATGATACGGGGGTGGTCTAATTTATATGGTTGAAAAAAATCGATTAAAGATGGCCATTGTCAACTATAGCATTTTTATTATGCGTGTCCTCTTTGTTTGTTTGACCACTTCACAAACGCAATCTCTAATACTAATCATATCTTTATTGATGGCTACATTTCCTAGACTCTGCCACAATCACATAACATAATCCTTTTTCTCGTAGCTTATTCATAACGAAACATGAATTTTAGTTCTAAATTTCTAATAATGCTTCAACTTCCATGAAGTTAGTTCATCAGTTGGCTTGAACTGTTAAATCTTCCGACCGGTTATAACGAAGCTAAGAAACAAGATTAAATAGCTTTTTAGTTTCCCAACTTTTGGCTATGTAGCCTCGTATAAAAATGCAGTATATATATTATATAGCAACAACATGAGGATAACTAAACATTATATATGCAATGTAGATTGTGAAACAAAATATAATTAAATTTTTTTTTTCAACATTCACAGGAAAGGATAGCAGCAAAAAATAACTTGAGAGGGTATAAAAAATTCAATCAACGTCCCATTTATTTTTTTCCAATTATTTTTTCTTCTCTGCAACTAAATACTTTTCTTTTTTACTTGATAATGTTTCTGTATATATACTTTCTCTCTTCCTCTCTTCTCTCACGCAAAACGTAATACACAAAGGACATGAAGTGGGAAATAGTATTTTTATTCCCTTGAAATTTTCCAATTTAACTTTAAAAAAAGGTGGGTTGGTCTTGAAAGCGCGGAACACTTTTTTTTTTTTTTTTAAACATTTTCCTTCCAAGGCCAAGGGTCCAAAAAATAAAAATAATATTTTCCTAATTCTATTGTCAGGGTTTAAAGGGACGGTATATGAGTTGTACGTTCCAAGTGGCAAAAACTCTGAAAATTATGAGGCGTTGACTTCAAAATTCGGTAAACAAATCATTTGAATAATATCCCAAGCAAAATAAGGTTGTGTTTGGAGAAACTATTCCAATCATTTTTTACCATTTTAAATGGTTTGAAAAATGGTTTGACTTTACAAATTTCGAGGCGGTATAAATGGTTGAGATTTAAAGATATTGTATAGAGATTTGAAAAGTTGAAAAAAATGGTTGAAAAAATTAGAATGGAATGGAATGGTTTGGAGGATTGAAAAAAGTGAAAAAATAGAATGGAATGGAATGGGTAGAATGGTTGGGGCAAACGGGGGTAAGAAGCACTTAATAATGTTTCTTAATTGTAGAAGCACTTTCCTTTCGGCATGGTCAAATTTCTTTATACAGAGAATGAAAAAAATCTTATTAGAAGGTTAGGTTATGAGACGTGTAATGTCATGCTATTCAACGAGTACATATAATGACATGGCATATTGGTTTATGATTGAAAAAATTCATTTCAAAACAGTTGACCAAAATTTTATATATGTGAGATGTTGATGAGCCATATTATGCTAGTTTGTTAGAAATTTTATTTTTTAAAATAATTAGTCTATCAACTGCCATCTTGCGGGAAAAAAAAATATTTTCTATTAGTTATTGTGCTTTGTAATTAATTAATCTAGATAACCATTTAATTTTATTTTATTGGACCAGCAGAAGGACTATTACTAAAATAAAGCCAAAGCTAACCGAGCGCAAATCCTCTATTTCATTTTGGGGGATTTTGAGGAATATCTCTTTTTTGGGACATTAATAATCTATATCTCTTTTATATTGTATTTTTAATTTATATCCTAAATTTACACGAAAAAAAAAGAACACGCCACTTAGGTATAAATTATTAAGTGAAACTTTAAAATGGAGAATTCTATAATGAATTTTTTTTTTTTTTTTTGTAATGGGAAACAATTCTAGACCATTAGATTTATCTTTTTAAGATGCGAGACCCACAAAAAAAGTGAATTTGACGGTCTAGAATTATTTTTCAAAAAAAAAAAAACACTCATAACAGAAATACCTCTTTAAAATGATATTGTTTTTCAATTCTCTCAATTTTGTTTTCTAACTTCCTCTTTATCCTTCAAATCATCTAATGACAAATCATCAATTTCCTTTTAATTCTACATGTATATTTAGCACTATTATATTTATAAAAAAAAAACAAATTGGTCAACTTGTAGGTAGAGAATGAGATCGAAAAAGAGATTAGAGGGTTTGAATTTTAGCTACGAGTAATATAGTTTATGATCCTTCACAATCACAACGGGTTTGACTAGTCTTGTTTTGGTCAAACATTCCTCATTTACTTTTCTTTTGTTTTTTGTTTTTTGAATGTTCTCTCAATTACTTGTGAAACCAAATCAAATTTCCCGGTCTTAATTGACAGGAAAATAATATACTTGTTAACGTATGTGACGCGACCAAAATGAAACAAGATATAGTTCATACCAAAATCATCATCTGATATTTTTTTTTTTGGAATTTGTAGCTAACCATAATTTTTATTTTTTAAAGTGAATGGTTCATTTTCGATAGTTAAATTATTTATCATGGATAGTAAGTGAATTGTTCATTTTCTGTAGTTAAATTATTTACCATTGTTAGTATACAAAATACTAGCTAAAATAGTTGATATTCCGTACACTTGTCATGGTATTTGTCTATTTACAAAAAAATTATTTTCAATATTTAGACTATTTATCAAGATTAGTAGACAAAACACTAGCTAAAAATGATCTGTATTTCGTTCATTTGTTTGCCTTACTCATTTCTCTCATTCCATTCCATTCCCATTTTTCATTTTTTTCAACTTTTTGACATTTTGTCTATTTACTAAAAACAGATCATTTACCTAATTAAAAAAAAGTTGTGTTTATTTTTTTAATATGGTCAGAAAATTGACTACTTACCAAAATTCCATTTTTTTTTCTAAAATTTTACTACTACATGTTTCTAAAAATGTGACGTGGAAAAAGTCTCTCATAACCCATTTTTCCGAAGGACGTCATTTGGACTGTAGTTAAGTAACTTACATATAACTGCCAATTATATCGTGATGCATCAAGAGATATAATATGGTATCCAAAATTTGATAAATAATTTGGTATCAGAAGTAGCCATCCATTATCACCATGCATAAGAATTAAGATTATGGTTGTCTCGTTCATCCGCCTGAAAATTATGACTATTAATAACATAAAAGAATTAGGCCATTAATCTACTTCAAAAAAAAAAAAACTATTAGTCAACTATACCATTCTTGTTAGCAAAAACAGAGAGAGCTTTTGAAACTCTTTGGTTCTTGCTTGTGCATGATTGCATAGATCCGAACCACGTTAATTTTTTTTTTAACTATTATTTTGTCTTTTCTTTGCCGTTCTTTTAACATTTTTCGTATTTGATTGTTCTTGATTTGTCTTTGAAATTCTGGTTTTGTGATTCTTGCGACAGAGTTTTCGGCTACAAATTCTGTAACAACATATATTAAAAAAAAAAAAAAAAGGACATTCACTTGATTAATCCAAATCTCCAGAAATTGAACATATTCCAAGCTCGGTCTGCGAATTAATCAACATGAAATTCAAACATGAAAACGAAAAGAGCACAATCAACACTATAGTTTAACCCGGATAAAAAACGAGCAACCATGTCATGATAATAGTTCTTATAGTTGAGCTTTATTTCGCTACCGGCGAAAAGCTCTTATCGTAGTCCACACCCTGGTTTTCAGTTTCAAGCTCTCCTCGTTCGTTCTTCGGCTTCGGTACTATACAGGCTAATACTGGAAAACCTTTGCATGTTTATCTGTTGATGGATTTATCTTGGCCTTGAGAGTGTTGTACATAGAAAGACTAGCAAATCTAGTATTAGATAAGTCCACATACTAAGTCCTTCGAAGAGAGTTCTGTTCTCTCTTTCGGAGAGTCATTTTAGTTGGTTGTATGTCGAATTGTTGTGTATCTAATGATTTATCAGCACAAAATATCATCCTCAATTCTTAGGTCTTGCGATGTTCTTCTAATATTGATTTTTAATCATAATCTTGAATTGCTTAAACTCGGTATTAGGAACATCTATATATTTGAACAAATATTTCCAAACTTCTGATTTTGTTTTATTTCACAAGCATTTTGATATTATATATGATCAAAGGTGTAAATGATATCCTTAACAAGAGTCTCTTGAAAATGTCTCTGCTCGTGAAGCCATCTAATATTACATTATGAATTTGCAGAAGCATCATAGCTACTGATGAACTAGAACTGCTGTTAAAAAAAAAAAAAAAACAGCAGGCACATTTCACTTCTCTCTCTCTCTCTCTCTCTTTTTTATTTTATTTTTATAAAGAAATGTTGAATATTTCCATGATGAAGAAAAAATTGGACTTGATACATATAACACAGAGAAGCAAATGTAAACATTATTGAATATTGCACCAGTTATTAATAACATGTACAACATGTTTTTGCATTAACTACAAAGACTATACAAGCAGCACAAACAACACATAATACAAGTCTTTTTTCGAACATTCACAGGAGAACAACAACAAGAATAGACTAACTAGAAAGCACAAAAAACAGAACCTGCGTCGTGTTCGTGGACGCAAATTTTCTTCTACCCGTGCCTCAACGTCGCATATAGCTGAAGGAAAGAGGCCATTGCAGCAGCAATTAGCGTGGACGCCCCTATTCGGTTGCAGTTGGCAGCTCCACGGTGGGACGGATGGCGGTTGTTTACTGCTCCCGCTGCGTACACAGGGATGTAAGAGGTTCCTGTCGGTATTCGGGAGCCACCGTTGCCTCCACTCTCGCCGGGGTTGGTTGGCCTGCTGCCTCCGCCACCATTGGCGTGTCCAATCCCACTTTGAAACCTGACATTTTCGCTTATTGTGCTTTGGCTGGTACCATGTCCGGGGACACCATTTTTGCTTTGTTCGTACGCACTTTCGACTTGCAAGCTCTTGCCCTGCTTAAAACCTTTGGAAATTTATGATTTATTAGAAGACGTATGCGAGAAAAATAAAGAAGAAACATTATACCAAGTGATCAACTCCTTGAACAGAGCACTTGATTTGGAACATTATAAATATACTAAATTTTATTGCATTGTAGTGTCCTAAAAATGTGCATAATCACATTTTAGCCTTCAGTTATTTTGAAAGAGATTCAAAATTAAGCAGCCAGAAGGGTTTAAATGAAATAACCATAGGAACATAGGTTACTACAAGTTATTATGTTTGGGCCACAAAATGATCTTATTCTCAATTTAAAACTTCCAAGCTGGTTTCTGTTTAGTAAAACCATGGCTCTGGACCTGGGATTTTAACTTTGTCAAGCAGGGAAAATATATTCCACACTTTTTCCTTTCTTGCTAAAGTTTCATAGTCTGAGCTTCTTGAGATAAGATATTACTAATGTCAGTATCATGAATAGTTGAATACCGGCTATGCAAAAGAATTATATCTCTGCAAAAGCAGATCTTTGGGACCTTATAATGTGCAAGATAATTCTTTTTTCGTGGCCAAATGGAGAACATATCCACATGGGCTAGCTAAAATTTGATTCCATATGAGAGAATAAAAGTTTATAAGTAAGGTAGGTATCTTGGAAAGTGGTAGACCAAAAGCTTCAACTACAAGTGTTATCTTACCTTTCTCTTATCATCATTATTATTATTACATTATTGGCAATGTAGAAGTATAAAACTAATTAAAATAGCACCATTATGGAAAGGAAACATGGTTGAGCAAAAGTCCATATAACTAAGTGAAGTAATTAGGTATATGATACTATTGATACCTATAGCCTAGAGTTCAATGTTTTTCAGAGAATTTAGAGTTCAATATTTTAAGCACCACTTTCTGAACAAGTACTACTGTTGCTCTCAAACCAGAATGTTTCAGAGTAAAGTTTGTACAGTTTTATCTCAACTTTATGCCATGGAATCTTCAAAACCCACTTGTTTTTTCTACTAATTTACTAGAGTTTCAGATTATTTATGTTTCCTTTTTTTTTTTTTTTTGTCTTGCTTGTTTGATCATCTCTGATGAATTTTCTTTCATCAGTCCATATGATTCCATGGCTCATGAATAAGAAGAAATTGAGGAAATCTAGGTCACTGTGGTCCCTCTTTTACTTGGAACAATCACAAGGAAATATACAATATGGCAAATAAATACTAGGAAAAAAGATATGAAAACATACATAATGATATATAGTTAATAGAGTACCTGAAGGCAAGGTCTCTTGTTGAAGAGGTGATGAAGATAATGCAAGCACACAGAAGTGTGAGAATATCAGCATCAACACAAATCCTCCTATTTCTTTGCTTCCCATTTTGCTTCTCTCCAAGTGAATTTTCATGCAAAACTACTTACTAATATCTCTGTATTATATAAATATTCAATGCTCGTATATCAGCTTATATCACTCCTTACTTATAGCCTAGGTCCCTCTCTTTCTCTCTTCCCGAAAAAAATGAATATAAATACAACACGTCAGTGTATAAAAAGCTTATATAGAATGTAAAGTGAAGAAGATGGGCATTAATGTGATTGTCCTTATCTTGAAACTTTCCCAAATGCCCTTATACCATTCAGCAAAAATAAAGGCTTTTAGAGGTTGAATTATTATAGCCTGGAATCTTTGAATATTGATGTCATTTTATATATATATATATATATTGATAAATTACGTTGTTTTGCCTTTAAATTGTGGGTGGCAAAAACTTGCAGTTGAAACAAAAATATACTTCTGGGCCAGAAAAGCACAATTCCATTATGTCATGAAGCTCTGTTGAACGGAAACTAATGGCTCATTAAAAAGTCAATTAATTTATATGATTATGGGTTTTTGTAGTTGGCACTGAAACCGCGTTACACGTTTCCATGATGATTCTCTGTCCTTTAAAAAAAAATAAAAGTAAAACTTGTGGCTGCTTTTTGCAGAGTCCTGTGATACGCTTTTTCTTCTGTGGTGCTTCTGTTTTTTTCTGTCTAGTTGCGTTTCAATCATGATTTTAGTTTGATATTGAAATGTTACAGTGATGTGATAGTATGATTTGAGTTTGAAAGAAGAGGTGTATTTTGTTTTCTGCTGACTTGTATAGCATGATTGTGACTATATATTCGGATTCAATTCCATCCTTGCAAACAAGTACAATAATAATATGCGTGGTTATCAAAAGAAAATGAGGGGGAAAAAAAAGTATATGTCATCTCATTTATGTTAATCAATATTGACACAAAGTGACCCATTATAGTTTTGTTTCACCATCTCATCTATGTTAATCAATATTTGACACAAAGTGACTTATATTTAGTACTATAGCTTTGTTTTTCCACTGATCTATGTTAATCAATATTGACACAAAGTGACTTATATTTAGTACTATAGTTTTGTTTTACCATCTGATATATGTTAATAAATATTGACACAAACTGACTTATAGTTAGTACTATAGTTTTTTATTACCATCTCATCTATGACAACATATTAATAGTAATGATAACTAGTAATAATCTAATAAAAAGATCTTGAAAAATAGAGCCATACTTTTTCTCTAATTTGTTAGTTGTTACTGCCACTAATTATTAGTTTTGGCCCCATATGCCAATCAACTATAAATTTTATTGCCATTTAGTGCAAAGCTTGGGGCCAGAGCCATGTTTAATTTCCAATCATTTTGGCCCCCCTTGGCTGATTGGGCAATACTTGAAGATCAAACATTGAATGTGATTGTGATATCCTGGAAAAAAAAATAGAGATGTCTTCTAGTCATTTATTCTGAATGTTACATGAAGAATATAAGCTAGATGAATGAACGGAATGACCTAGGATGTAGAAAATCATAACATGACTGAATCATCAGATTGTGATTCCTATATATCTACTCATGTGTTACTTCATTATATCATATATATATGATATCATGTAGAAAAATCAATCTGTATTGATATCATCAACTACATGTAGAAAGTTGTATGCTTTGGAAAAAGCTTGTACAGTTTTAGAAGGGGTTTTGATTAATAAAAAGAAGAATTTACTTCAAATGATATGCACTTAGGATATAACAACAATTATAAATTGTTAAATTTACTTTTTTTAGTCGACCCACGTCTTAAAAATAAATGTCTCATACATATTCTCAAGATTTGGCTCAACCTTGAGAATTTGTTCGGATTTATCTCCCTGAAATTATTGACGTCCACAGCTGAAGGAAGAGCGCGTTAGAGTATCTGTCTTCTATTTGCTAAAGTTTTTTTTTTTTTAAGAATTAATTACTTAATTTTCCTTCCAATGTGAGAGATCTACAAGTTACGTTTCCTGTGGCAAAAACTCCATAAAAAAAAAAAGGTGGTATTATTATGATATTGACAAAATGACAATCAAACAAATATTTGAAGCACATGACTTAAAAGCTAAGATCTCGTGATCAGTATTATTGGATCTGTTCATGCCCATCACTATTACAATCACGTTATACATACATATATATATATATATATTAATATAACTAAGCCTCGGTTGTCGTTATTGTTATTTTTTGTGATCTTTAACCTGAAAAAATTAAATTCGTATCACAAAGAATAAAATAAGAATCTTTTATTATAAGAGCAAGTGAGTTGTTTGAACCATATATATTTAACAAAGTATATACATTGGTGAGTCATATGCTAAGATAGCATATGAAAATGTTGGAAGCTAACCCTTAAAATAATTAGTCATATATGACGAGACTTAAACAATTGTGACAAAGCTTGTTTTAGTCTTACATTCTCTTACTTGTGAAGTCAAAACAAATCTGCTGATTATGAATGAAAAAATATAATATTGTTCACGTAAACCACGTGATAAGAAATGAAAATAGATCATTTTATTCTTCAAATAAAATGAAATTATATCCAGCTCATACAAAAAGTGACATCTTCTCTATCACATAATTAGTATCCCATATGTATAAAATATGCTACGTGGCAAATAATACTCTCGATCGTAAGTCGTAACTCTAATTTTTTTTTTTAATAATTCGTGTGCTTTTAATTTAATCACCCGTCTACTAACTACGATGCATATATATAAGCAGTGATGGAGTCATAAATTAAGATTAGGGAGCTTATAATAATATATTTTAATAAGAGTGGTATTAAGGTAAAAAATAAAAAATTTAGAGAAGACTATTCAAAGAAAAAATTTAAAAATTTAAATTTTAAGCCACAAATTACAATGAGCCACCTTGACTCTCACTGGACTCAAGGTGGCTCCATCTCTGTATATAAGAATATTGGTGGTTTAATTCATGGTTGACATCTTTGTTTAGTAATTCCGTACATATAGGACTTGGTGAATCACATAATAATAATTGGAAAATAACCGAATTAAGCAACTATCTAATTCGATAATTTTACTTTTTTATTTTCTTTATTACGACTTAAGATGTAATTAAATTCTGATAATATGAAAATTTAATATGAGCATTGAATGATAAAGACAGATTGATCTGACCTCTTTTCCTATTCTATTTTCTATCTTCCTCAATACATATAGTTAATCGTTTAATGGAACAATTTATATGAAAAGAAAAAATTCAATTGCCATATACATATATATATGAGAAAAGTTAAGTTGTTCATATATTTGATGACATATTGTTTTTCTCATCAACCTAGATCTTTAAGATCACAATATAGTTAGTTGATTTGGTTGAATGTTAGGTACAATATTACTTATAACTTGATAATTTACACCAACATATAAATATATATATATATATATTATATATATATAAGTTGAGACGAGGTTATCAAAGAAAAGATCGAGATCGCCAGTCTCCTGAGCATGCATGCAGCCTTGTCGGAAACAACCACTTTTTGTGGTGTGTATTTATGCTTTTTTTTTGTTCTTCTTATTGTAAAGTCATGATATATATACTTTTTTTCATGTGCAGTTGTAAAAGGATCAGTGATCACACGCTTCTTAATATAGTTATACAAATACATCCCATGCAAAAGTCATCATGTTGAGACATATTTAGCTACGCATATAAATAATCCCACATCGAAAAGAGATGAAGCAAGTCGAATCTTTATATCCTCCTAACGTGAAGACACCAAGCGCCGGGCCTGGCAGCGCGGGCCTGTGACCTAGCGGGGCAATAAAGTGGTTGGATGTTGGCGACGAAAGGGTGCTTCGGCGGCGAGGGGTGGGCCCAAGTCTGTGGTATGCAGGGCAGGGTGAGCTAACCTCGGACCGGGCCACCCGAAAAGGGTGGATCGCGGGTCACGAAGGAGTCCGAAGGGTGCATTTCCTTTGGTAGCCAAGCCCCACCGCCCTCGCAGTGGGACTTGGCTCCGAGCATGAGTGCACAGGGGACTATTCCACCGGATTGGCCAGCCGGTGTATTAGCTCGGACTCTGATAAAGACTCCACCCCTGCCTCCGTAGTCCATGATGGTTATCAATCATCAACACACAACCACTTTTTTTTATGAAAGTTATAAATTTGTAGTGATTATTCAAAATTTTTGTCATATCCCGCAAAATTCAAGGGTCCAGTACAAAAAACTATATATATATATATATAACTCTAGTGTATAATCTCAAAAGGTACATATATAATTATAGCAATCTTTTCCCGCTTGCATGATCTTTGTTGCACATATTAAGACGTGTGTATTATTATTACATAACAAGCTTTAGAGAAGTTCAAATTTGACTCGGATATGTGAATGAAGTAGGGAAAAATCATAATAACAGTGAAACGGGAATCAATTAAATCTATTCATTTGTACGAAACATACCAAAGAGAGATGTGCGGGAGCGCAAGCATTTTTTATAAGTGTGTGTGAATATATATACACACATATATGCACGTGTAAAAATAATAATATGGAAAATCCCACATCGAAGGAAGTGCAATTAATTGTAGTGTTTATATAGGATGAGATTAGGATGGTTAATTGCCGAGCCTAGTCGCGAAGGCTTGTGACCAAGCGGGGCAATAAAGTTGTTGTACACGTGGTCGTTGGAGAGCTCTTGGGATTGAAGGGATGTCTGTGTTGAGGTTCCCTAATCCCTAGTATTAGGGCACAACTTAAGTCTGATAAAGACACCACCTGCCCTCGAACACCATCGACCATAAACAACAAATTTTTTCTTAAATTTTAAAATATCATCTAAAAAATAGTCATTTACTCAATACTCTATATATATATATTTTTTTTTTTAAATTACGTTTTTTTTTTACGTTTTTACCATTCAATTGGACACTCGAATTATTTTAATAATTTTCTTTATTTTGATTTTTGTTTTATAATTTTTGGTTGCTACCATTAATGATCATTGATTTTGTTGTGATCGTTTACATTTAACTTTAAAAAAAAATATATCCCTCATTATTTGTCTTCTCTTCCTTTGTCAAGATATATAGATCATGGTCGTGACTTATTTGGTTTAAGCTGTTTAGTTTGGAAAAATTATCGAATAATAGATTCAAAAATTTATTTCTAATTTTTCATTCCAACACATTTGGCATGCTATTTGTCAACCTGTAATTGACTATATATTTTCTTAAAAAAAATATTAGAATTACATGTTGATACATCATTCGTTACATGTGTTAGGATGAAATATTTAGGATAAATTTCGGTAGCCTTAACATTACTCAAAACTATTAGTCATTATTTATTTTATTTTTTCTTTAAATTATTAGTTATCAGTAATATCAAGAATTCTCACGTTTTACAACCATATTGATCCTTAGAAGAAGCAAACCATCGTCATGCAACTTAATATTATAAGAACTATTTAGCTACGATCATAAATTGCAACTTTTGACTAACTTTTACCACGCATTAACCTACTAGGTTATTATATAATCTCAAAAGGTACACATAACTATATATCGACTTTTAAATATATTTTTTTTCCCCGCTTACATGATCTATTTTGCGCAGAATTCATGTGTAAAATACATAACAAGTTTTAAACAAGTGCCAATTTGATTCAGATAAGTAAAAGGAAAAACAAATAGTAATATATGTAAACAAGAATTACTTAAATACTAGAATTAGAGTCCCACATCAGAAAAAGAGCAACAAATCATAGTGTTTATATAGAGTTGAATTAAAACATTTGATCGCCGGGCCTGGTAGCGTGGGCCTGTGACCAAGCGGGGCATTAAAGTGGTTTGCATGCGACGATGGCAAGCCAAGCGTGGAGAGTGCGACCGAAGGAAGAAAGATCTAAGTCCCCATTGGAAGAACCGTCTACTGCCCCAGTTAGAAGGGAAGACCACCCCATTGAGAATGCGGGTGCGCCGCCCCGTTTGTGAAGTCTTTGAAGACCACCCGATAGAGAATGCGGGTAGGCAGCCAGCCAATTTGAAGAGGATGGCCACCCGATGGAGATTCCGGGTAGGCGCCCCGTTTGTGAAGTCTTTGAAGACCACCCGATAGAGAATGCGGGTAGGCGGCCAATAGTAAGAGGGCTCGAAGACGACCCCGTGAAGAGGGAGGTGAGACGGAGGATGGAGGACCAAAGCTCGGACCAAAGCTCGGAGATGGCCACTCACCTGAGCATGCCGCCTGGTTCCGCCTTGTCGCAGACAACCACTTTTTGTCATGTGTATGAACGTTTAACTACCCACCTTAGAACAAGTTGTCGAACACTAAGTCAATTAAAACTAACATTATCATCTATTAGCTTAAGGTTTTTTATTTTTTATTAGAATTAGTTACTTTAATTTTCCTTCCAATGTGAGAAATCTACAAGTCATGTTTTGTGTGGCAAAAACTCCATAGAAAAAAAAAAAAAAAAACCAGTGGTATTATGATCGTGGCAAAATGAAAATCAAGCTTATATAGTTAAATTTGATGCACATGATCAGTATTATTGGATCTTTTCATGCCCATCACTATTACAATCACGTTATAATAATTATATATAAATAAGCCTCCGTTGTCGTTACTGACTATTGTTTTTTTTTTTTTTTTATCTTTAACTTCAAAAAACCAAATTCGTATCACAAAGAATAAACTCAGAATCTTTTAGTTATAAGAGCAAGTGAGTTGTTTGAACCATATTATTTAACAAAGTATATACATTGGTGACTCATGCTAATATAGCATATGAAAATATTGGAAGCTAATAAAAATAATTAGTCATATATGACAATTGTGACAAAGCATGTTTTGGTATTACATTCTCTTACTTGTGAAGTCAAAACAAATCTGCTGATTATGATTCATGACTGAAAAGAATGAAAGAACATAATCTTGTTCACGTAAACCACGTGATAAATAAATGAAAATAGAATTTTTTTTTTCAAATAAAATGAAATTAGATCCAGCTCATACAAAAAGTGACCTCTTCTCTATCCCATACGTATAAAATATGCTACGTGGCAAACAATACTCTTGATCGTAAGTCGTAACTCTAATTCTTTTTTTTTTAATCTAATTACGATGCATATATATAAGAACATTGGTGGTTTAATTCATGGTTGACACTTGACATCTTTGTTTATAGGACTTGGTGAATCACATAATAATAATTGGAAAATAACCGAATTAAGCAACAAGCTAATTCGGTGATTTTACTTTTTTATTTTTAATTTCTTTATTACGATTTATGATGTAATTAAATTCTACTAATATTAAAATTTAATATGAGCATTGAACGATAAAAGACAAGATTATCTGACTTCTCTTCGAAAAATATCTGTTGTCCCATTTGTTGTCACATTGTCCTCTCTCACATTTTTAATTATTATTTGAGTTTTTTAAATAATTATAGATGAATTGTCAGATTTTTATTGAAATGGACGGCTATAAGGAGCATGAAGGGAAAAACACATCTCTTCCTATTCTATTTTCTATCTTCCGCAATGCATATATTTAATCGTTTAATGGAACAATTTATAGAAAGATTTCAATCACCATATACATATATATGAGAAAAGCTAAGTCGTTCATACATTTGATGACATATTTATTTCTCAGCAATCTAGATCTTAAAAATCACAATATAATTAGTTGATTTGGTTGAATGTTAGGTATAATATTACTAATAACTTGATAGTTTATATATATATATATATATATACCCTTTTTACTTGTGCAGTTGTAAAAGGATCACTGATCAGTGATCACACACTTCTTAGTGTAGTTATACAACACATCCCATGCAAAAGTCATCACGTTGAGACATAATTAAGTTGTGTCTTTATATCCTCCTAACGTGAAGACACCAAGCCCCGGGCCTGGCAGCGCGTTGCTGTGACCTAGCGGGGCAATAAAGTGGTTGGATGTTGGCGAAGAAAAGGTGCTTCGGCGATGCAGGGCAGGGTGGGCTAACCTCGGACCGGGCCACCCGAGAGGGGTGGATCTGAAGGGGTGCATTTCTTTCGGTAGCCAAGTCCCACCCACCCTCACAGTGGGACTTGGCTCTGAACATGAATGCACATGGAACTAGTCCACCGGATTGGCCTGCCGGTCTATATATTAGCCCCAACTCTGATAAAGACTCCACCCCCTGTTAACGCATGATCAAATTTTGTTTATTATTATTTATGAAAGTTATAAATTTGTTGTCATTAGTTAAAAATGTTTTCATATCACGTAAAGTTCAAGGGTACAGTACAAAAAACTCTATATATAATCTCAAAAGGTACTCTACTGTATATGTTTATAGGTTACTCTACTGTATAATCTCAAAAAGTACATATAATTATGGCAATCTTTTCCTGTTACATGATCTTTGTTGCACAGATTAAAACGTGTGTATAATCATTACATAGCAAGCTTTAGACAAGTTCAAATTTGACTCGGATATATGAATGAAGTAGGGGAAAAATCATTATAACAGTGAAACGAGAATCAATTAAATCTAATTTGTACGTAACATACCAAAGAGATGTACGGGAGCGCGAGCATTTTTTATAAGAGTGTATGAATGTATATACACACATATATGCACGTGAAAAAAATAATAATATGGAAAATACCACATCGAAAGAAGTGCAACTAATTGTAGCGTTTATATATCGCCGAGCCTAGTCGCGCAGGCTTGTGAGACCAAGCGGGGCATTAATTAATCATTTACTCAATACTCTATATATTTTTTTAAATTACATCTTTTTATTATTATTATAAGATCATCTAAAAAATATCATTTACTCAATACTCTCTCTCTATATTTTTTTAAATTACATCTTTTTTTTTATTACGTTTTTACCATTCAATTGGGTACTCAATTTTTTTTAAATAATTTTCTTAATTTTGATTTTTGTTTTACAATTTAGAATTACCTAAGCACTAAAGTCCCACATCAGAAAAAGAGCAACAAATCATAGCGTTTAAATAGAGTTGAATTAAAAGTGTTAATTGCCGGGCCTAGTAGCGTGGGCCTGTGACCAAGCGGGGCATTAAAGTGGTTTGGATGCGAACGATGGCTAGCCAAGCGTGGAGAGTGCGACTGAAGGAAGAAGAGTCCCCAGTTGAAGAACCGTCCGCAGGATGGAGGACGAAGAGGGGCTTGATGGCCACCCGACGAAAATTCCGGGTAGGCACCCCCTAGTGAGAGGCCTTTGAAGACCACCCGATAAGGAGTGCGGGTAGGCGAATGGAGGACGAAGAGGGGCTTGATGGCCGCCCGACGAAAATTCCGGGTAGGCACCCCCTAGTGAGACGGATGGAGGACGGAGGGGCTTGATGGCCGCCCGACGAAAATTCCGGGTAGGCACCCCCTAGTGAGAGGCCTTTGAAGACCACCCGATAAAGAGTGCGGGTAGGCGGCCTATAGTAAGAGGGAGATGAGACGGAGGGTGGAGGACGAAGAGGGGCTTGATGGCCACCCGACGAAAATTCCGGGTAGGCACCCCCTAGTGAGAGGCAAAGACCACCCGATAAAGAGTGCGGGTAGGCGGCTAATAGTAAGAGGTCTCGAAGGCCACCCGGTGAAGATGGAGACGGGACGGAGGATGGAGGACAAAAGCTCGGAGATCGTCACTCACCTGAGCATGCCGCCTGGTTCCGCCTTGTCGCAAACAACCACTTTTTGTGATGTGTACCAACAACAATGTTGGTTGTATTTCACATTTTATCATGAAAACATTAATTATTTTTTTAAAAACATCATTTAAAAAAATGTTATTAACTCAATTATTTTTTTTGATATGTTGTCGTTAAGGATACTAATTTATATAATCTCGTCGATTTAACGTACATGGAGTTTAAATTTGTGGTGTCAAATTTAGAGTTTAAAGTAACATTGTACATGGTTTAACTTAACAAATAGAAATATATTCTGATTAAGTAGTGACTAAGTAAGTACATCCCCATTAGTCTAAACCCAAGTAAGAGTCTGATGCCAATTGTATGTAATGCGCTAAGAATTTTTAATATTTGGAATGTAATTCTACATTTTTCTAAATTCTAATCATTAAGAAAAAATTCTCCTTTGACAATTATAATTCTTTACGTGTGCATGCGATTATACTTACATATGCTTTTTAACATAGGAGGAATTTTTTAGTTAAAATATCAAAAACTCTCCTTTGGGTTTTTGAAAACTCCACGAATATCTCTTAAGTTTACTATAATACCAAAAATACTCCTTAGTTTTCAGTTGTGCCTAATGACTGCCTTGGTCCCGCACAACCACTTTTTGCTACGGTTTTTTTTTTTTTTTCTTTTTCTTACACCGATGGAGGTCTCATACAGGTGCCCTAGTTTGAGGCCATAGGAGACCACTTGATGAAGAGTGTGGGTAGGCGGCGCAAAGTAAGAGAGGTTAAAGACGACCCCACAAAGATGGAGATGAGACGAATGTATAGAGTTCTGATTGAGCATCGCCAATCGCCGCTCTTATATTAGAAAATATGCAAGTTGTTGGAGTTATAGCTTTATAAGCAGTATGAAGGATGGCAATTTTCGTGCCATTTTTTAAATAACGAAAAGTTGCCAGAGTTATACTTTTGTGTCGTTTTCCTTATTTTTAATGTCGTTTATGCTAATATAGCGTTTGTTAATTTTATTATCGTTTTTTTCACAATCTATTGTAGTTTCAAAATATGTTGTTTATCAATTCAAATTGGCATGTTATCACAAGTTAACTACTAAAATTCAATTGTTAAATGTACAACCAACACCATTACGTGTAAATTTCCCTTTTATCAGAAATTAACTACCGAAATTCAATCTCTAAATACAACCAACACCAACGGAACCAAGTAAAATAAATTAACTTTCAATCGAAAAAATTAAATTAATTAACATTTGTCACAGATTTGTCACAGATAGTTGTTCAATAATCTCAAATTGTTTTAACCACATTACACTATCACTTTATTCAGAGCTTTTTTTTTTTTTTTTTTGTCATAGTTGGATATTAATTATAAGTAAAAGTAATATTGTAGAATAATTAAAAATGTCGTCGTTTAATAGAACAAAAACAAGGTTTGAACAATATACGTAACAATAGTAGCAATCTTATCCCGCTTACGATCTTTGTTGCACAGATTAAAACGTGTTTATTATTACATAACAAGCTATAAATAATTAGTAATAATAGTACCACATCGAGAAGACAATAACGAAATAGAGAGTTTATATACCCGAACTAAACAAGACAATTGCCGAGCCTAGTAGCGCAGGCTTGTGACCAAGCGGGGCATTAAAATTGTTGGACACATGGTCGTTCGTTGGAGAAGATCTTGGGGGTTTGGGGGTGTTTGTGTTATGCAGCGCGTGAGACACTCTAGTCCTCTAGTAGAGTCCCGCTAGTCACCGTTGGATAACGGTGACCTCTCTATACCCCTCTAGGTAGGTATATACCTTGAGGTGCCCTAGTAAGTTTAGGGGCGTTATCATATGTCTGATAAAGACACCACCTACCCTTTGGACGACTCCATCGACCACAAACAACAACTTTTTTTTTTTTTTCCTTTTATGATTATTCGTTATTATTTAGTAGATAGTCAATTACATATTAAGCGATGCTAATGATTTAATCAAATAATAAGTAAGGAATTGAATTACTGTTCATTTACTTGCTATTGATTATTTTTAAAAATATTATATGGTCATTTATTACAATTTTTCTATTTTATTAAATTTTTTTAAGTTTAGGCAAAACTCCAATACAATTTTAAACAAAATTGCAACTTTTGTAAAAAAAAACACAAAAGGGAGAATTGCAAAAACAATGTCATTCTTAGATCTTTGTACCACTTAATAATCTATGTCCAAAGTAGTGTGCTATTTTCGTTTCCACTCTATATTTGTAGTGTAAATTTTAGGACATAAATTAAAAATATAATACGCATGAAGTATATATTATTATTGTGCCAAAAGAGGAATATTCCTAAAACACAATGTCATTCTTTAGATCTTTGTGCCACTTAATAATCTATATCCAAAGTAGTGTGCTCCTTTCATTTTCGCTTTATGTTTGTAGTGTAAATTTTAGGCCATAATGATTTAATCAATTACATATTAAGCGGTGATAATGATTTAATCGAATAATAAGTAAGGAGTTGAATTACTGTTCATTTACTTGATATTGATTATTTTTAAAAAAATATTATATGGTCCTTTATTACAATTTTTCTATTTATTAAATTGTTTTAATTTTAGGAAAAACTCTAATACAATTTTAAACAAAATTGCAACTTTTATAAAAAACACAAAAGGGAGAATTGCAAAAACAATGTCATTCTTAGATCTTTGTGCCACTTAATAATCTATGTCCACTCTTTTCGTTTTCACTCTATGTTTATAATGTAAAATTTATTATATAAATTAAAAATATAATACACATGAAGTATATAGTATTATTGTGCCAAAAGATGAATATTCCTCAAAATTTCCCAAAATAAAAAACAATATCCAATTGCAAAAGCACATGGGCTTCGTATAGCGTTGCCATATTCTTACACATAGACGGATCTACTAAGGGGGACTGTGGAGCACATGTCCCCCTTGAATTTTTTGAAATCTGTGTTTACCCCTATAATTGAAGAAGATTTTCAAATAAACCCTTCACACGTCCCCCTGAATTTTATTTTATACCTATACAAGTGAAGAAAATTTTCAAATAAATCCTTATTGTGCCCCCAGTGAACTCTTATAAAAAATTTCAATTTCATCCAATATAATACATTAATATGAGTTTTTTTTGTTTCAACTTATCTCTATAATTTTTATATAATTTTATACCCTACTGGATTAGAATCATGAATCCGCCCCTGTTCTTACAACCACTTTTTGGCTATGGTAAAGTTTTCCTTTTACTTTACACCGTTCGAAATCTCAGGTAAGTGCCCTAGTATGAGGCCATTAGAGCCCACCCGACGGAGAGTGCGGGTAGACAATGTAAAGTAATAGGGTTTGAAGATGATCTCGCAAAGGGGGAGATGAGGCGAGTCTATGCAAGTTGTTGGAGTTATAGTTTTATATGCAGTATGAAGGATGAAAACTTTCCTGTCACTTATGAAATAACTAAAAGTTGCTAGAGTTATACTTTTGTGTCGTTTTCCTTATTTGTAATGTCGTTTATACTAAATATGGCGTTTGTTAATTTTATTGTCGTTTTTTCATAATCTGTTGTCGTTTCTCCACAAATAAGTGTCTTTTAAATATATATTAAATATAGAACCAACACTATTACGTTTAAATTGCCCTTTTATCACAAATTAACTACCAAAATTCAGTTTCTAAATACAACCAACACCAACGGAACCAAGGAAAATAAATTAACGTTCAATCCAAAAAAGTAAATAAACTAACATTTATCTCAGATTTTCATAACAAAATCACCTATTCTAA
Organism: Boehmeria nivea var. tenacissima; assembly: GCA_018132145.1. Classification (NCBI taxonomy): domain Eukaryota; kingdom Viridiplantae; phylum Streptophyta; class Magnoliopsida; order Rosales; family Urticaceae; genus Boehmeria; species Boehmeria nivea. The sequence goes on along the minus strand of CM030875.1, from coordinate 13,894,276 downwards.
AAGTATAATTTAAGGAAGATCGTAAGGAGATACTTGTGTCGTTTTAGATTTTGAGCATCGTAAGATTATAAAGTATGCAAGAAATATAGAATTTTGAGTAGAGAAGTTATTTGTTATGTAATTAACGTACGTATGCCAGGGATAAAAACGATTGCTAAATTAAATTTGGAAGAAACGATTTAGATGACAAACTCTTTCATACGCAGGTACATATTACGAATCGTAGAAATATTTTTGTCAGCTTTTTATGATTATTAATTTGGTGTTGCAAATTATAGGTTTCTATTTACTTTGCAAGTTGCAACTATACGTATCGAGAAAGAATTAGGGAAAAAAAAAATTATTTGGTATTTGAACAACTATGCATATCAAATAAAAGACTAGCGTTTTTAAAAAATTAACAATCATCTCATAAAATTAAAGAAATCATAACAACATGTAGCGTCATTTTCTTAATTAATAGAAATATTAGCAGTTTTCTTAAAACATCACTTAAAAAATGATTATTTTTTTAGCAATCTCAATTTTTTTTGTTTTTTAAAACAAACTTCCATTCTTCAAAAGGAAAAAAAAAAATAGTTGAAGATTTTTTTCCGTATAAAATTATGTGACGAATTTCTGGTCCAGCGCCATTAAAGTTGATGAAATTCCAATGCAATTCAAAAAAAAAAATTGTGATCAATAACACATATTGCCAAAAAAACATGACAATCCACGTTCTTCGTGCGCTTATTTTAATTTTGTGCTTCAAACATTAACAATGTGTTTGATATGAGGAAGAAATGGAAGAAGGGAGAGCAATGAGTGAAATTTGGTAGGATAAATTTTGGGTGGGAGTGGATTTGTGATATGATTCAAAATTCTTAGTTCTAACAAACTTTCGATCACTCCAAAATTGGAGTGATTTGGAAAAAGAGTGGACTAATCCATCAAAACATCATATAAATTTACTATATTGTCATTGAAGTAGTTAGCTTATTAGCATGATTTTTCTCTTTCATCTCCATTCCATCTCAATACCAAACAAGATGATGGATTTGTACACTCTTTCCTTTCTTTTATACCAAACAACATAAAAGAAAAAACCCCTCCATCCTCTCTGTTTTCCTCCACTTAGGTGATATATGTCCCCATCCAACCATTTTTCTCTCCCTTCTACCAAACACACTCTTAGTCAATTAATAACTAACATTATCATGTGGCTACATGATTTGTTATTTTATTTGATTACACAGCATGTATATGAATGCCCAATCGGGTAGACAAATCTGTTGCGAATATAGTCATGGTATTATTATAACGTTAACTAACAAGCACTATAATCCCAATTCCCACATCGAAAAGATATGAAACAAAATCAGTCTTTATATACTCCTAAACTGAAAAAACAACAGCCAGGCCTGAGACCTAGTGGGGCATTAGAGTGGTTGGACGTTGGCGACGAAAGGGTGATTCGGCAGCGAGGGTTGGGCCCAAGTCCTTAGGATGCAGGGCAGGGTGAGCTAACCTCGGACCAGGCCACCCGAAAGGGGTGAATCTTGGGTAACGAAGGAGTCCGAAGGGTTGCATTTCCTTCAATAGCCAAGCCCCAATCTCATGGTGGGACTTGGCTCTGAGCATGAGTGCACAGGGGACTAGTGCACTGGATTGGCCAGTCGGTCTATTAGCTTGAACTCTAATAGTGACTTCATCAGTTTCTTTCTTCAGCATAGTTTAAAACATTATTTATAAAAGCACAACAATGCTAAACTGACACTATGTAAACAATATAAATCATATATGTTGTTTGATAAAAAATCATATATCTGTGAATATTAAATCAAACAATATGTGTATGCATGTTACTATATTCAACATATAATATATTATGTATACAATATAAATCATATATGTGTGAATACTTTATATATATGTTCTCATAAACCATATATTTAGCTTTGTAATCATGTGTTAGACATCCTTATGCGGATTTAATACTCACCTGTTAATTTTGCCCCAATGTCACTGTGCATTGTTCAATCCAACACACATAATAGAGAGAGGATATTAGAGTATATTTAATTCACTCATCAGTTCTCTTAGCACTTTTGAGTTGTTAATGGCTAATTGGTTATAACTTATGACAAGATTACCATAAATAGTCGGTATTGTTGGTTCAAAACAATCTTACTACGACGCAACATAGTTTAATCAAGCGAGAAATATGCCCTTTTTCAAAATCAAGCTTTTTGAACATATAGTCCCACATCGAAAAGACATAAAGGAAATAGAGAGTTTATATAGGCCTCAACCAAAAGAGGCAATTGCCGAGCCTAGTAGCGCAGGCTTGTGACCAAGTGGGGCAATAAAATTGTCGGACGTGGCCGGTGGAGAGCTCGTGGGGGTAAGGGGGTGTCTGTGTTATGCAGACCGTGAGACCTCGAGTACAGTCCCTCGAGGACTGGTTACCGGTGAGACCGGTGACCCTCTACTCCTTTAGGTGACCATACCCACCCTGAGGAGGTTGTGCCCTAATAAGATTAGGTCATAAGGCTGATAAAGACACCAACTGCTCTTCGGAGATCACCATCAACCACAAACATCAATTTTTTTACTTTTTTTTTAAAGCATTTATTTATTTGGTGGGAATCTAACAATATCAGTTTTTTTTTTTTTCTCCTTTTTGCCGTATTTTCCTCTAGCATCTATGGTTTTTCTAATGGTAACGACACTGTTTGATGGATTTGGATATTAATTATAAGCAATATTGTTGAATAATTATGGGGTCGTCGTTTAATGGAAAAAAGATTTGAACAATATTCGTTTTTCCCAGCTTGGTGTGTTCAATGCATTCACAAATTATATTTGAGTTTTTTTTTTCTTTGAGGTACAAAATAAGGGGGTAAAAAAGGAACTTGATCAAAAGTCAAACAGTATAATGATATTCTAGTTTTTGGTCACCAAAAATACTACCGAGTTTATTTTATATAATACATATTCATAATTTAAAAATAATAAATATCTTGTTTACCCAGTATTCAGTATTCATTATTCAAAGGTGTTTGATTGGTATACAACCTTACTTATTACACATAATAAGTACTACCTTGTTTATACTTCTTCATCTTCGGAATTATTCTACTTAAAATTTGAACCAAAAACATGAGTTAAGAAAATAGTCAAATTTGGCACTACATTTTTTTATAAATAACTAATTTTTATTATTATTTTGTAATGATTAAATCTATTAACAAGTAAGCAATTGAATTATTGTTCAATATTGATCATTTTAAAAAATTTGAATGGTTATTTATCACAATTTTCTAATTATTATTATTTAAGTTTAGGAAAAACTCCAATACAATATTTAAAAAAAATGCAAAAGCACATGGGCTTCTTATAGCCCAACCCATATTCTTACACATTGGGCCGGGTTTGACTAACGGGTCTTCGGGTCTAGCCCTCATATCAAAACCCTAATAAGTAATAACCACTCTACCATATATACATGTATATATATATAGATACAGTTCCTCTTAGAGTCCTTCATCGTTGCCGACCGACGCAGATTTTTCCAATCGCAGGCCTTTGGAGCTGTACAACTCGACCGATAGATAATGGTAAGTACTCGAAGTCCCTGTTTGGTTGCCGCTAAAGTGTGGGAATTTGAGGGGAAATCTTCGTCGTCTTTTCGGATTCACAAAAAGCTGATTTTTTTTTTTTTGTTTTAGGCGCCGAAGAAGGATAAGGCTCCGCCGCCGTCGTCGAAGCCCGCAAAGTCCGGCGGAGGCAAGCAGAAGAAGAAGGTAATTTTAGGGTTAGGGTTTTGGATGTACTGTGTTTGAGTTGAGCTTTGTTTCTTATTGAAATTGTTTGTGGATTGTTGAAATTCGAGTTGTGTTGGTTTTAGTGAGAATGTCGATTTGATTAATTTTGATGAATTAGGATTCCTAGTTAAATTTTTTTTATTTTTTTTATTTTTTATAAATTCTGTTTTTACTAGGCTTTGAAGTATTGAAATCAACTAGTTGTAGGTTGGTTTTCTGTTTTTGAGATTATATTTCAACTCTTAGATTGATCTGGGTAATTACTATAAATCTAGATTATAATTTCATGCATTTGGGTAATTTGATGATTGTTGTTGGTTTCTCCTTTTTTTTTTTTTTTTTTCGGGTTACTGATGAACCGTTTTGAAGTGTTCAATTGGGTTAAAACTGAGTTGACAGTGCTTTGTTTTCTTTGATGTTATATTCATAATAAAGTTTCAGTTTTTGTTCATGTTTAATTGCCTTACTGACGAGGGAATTGCTTGGCTTTAGATAATCTTACAATGATCTGTTGGGGTTGATTTTCTTTGGATTCTTGTCATCAATCAGTTAAAAGTTTTTCAGGAGTTATTTAAAAGTATTAGATGATTAAGGTAATAATTATAAATTATGATTTCAAATTTCATGCACTTGGGCAATTTGTTAAATGCTTGTTCTGGCGAAGTCGTCTCTTGAAGCAAGCAAGGCGTGTCCTTGAATGTTATGTTATATTCGTAGTGAAGATTAGAACTGAAGTAACATACGTAGATCATTATGGTCTTTATGTGAAACTATATGTAACTAGAGACTGCTTTGCATTTTCATATGTAGAAATGGAGCAAGGGAAAGCAAAAGGAGAAGGTCAACAACATGGTTCTCTTCGACCAGGCGACTTATGATAAGCTCCTAAGCGAAGTTCCTAAGTACAAGCTTGTGACTCCATCAATCTTGTCCGACAGGATGAGGGTACGTCTTGAAAACACTTTGTAGATATCTTGTCTTTTAATCTTCACGTGTTATCATGGTGAAAGATCAATGTATCCAATGACACAAGAAAACTCAGCTCACATTGCATTGAGATTTGATTAATAACTCTTTAGTGATTTACTCTGAATTCGCTTTCCCTTTGACCCTTGTTCAGATTAGTGGCTCACTAGCACGCCGAGCTATCAAGGATTTGATGGCGAGGGGTTCCATCAGGATGGTTGCGGCTCATGCCAGCCAGCAGATCTACACCCGGGCCACCAACACCTAATTAACTTAAATATCTCCTCTGAGGCTCGTTCTTACATTCAACTTCTGCTCTATTTTCTGATAGAGGAAAATGGCTAGAAGGTTTTGTTTATCTTCGACCGCATTTTAAAAAATTATCGTTTGTATTATTATCTCGATCATTTAGTTCATTCCATACTCTAATTTGCGGTTGTTTCTTCATCAGCAGTTTTGAAGTTTTGACTTGATACTCCAAAATATTAGTTAAATTTGTCTGAGCAATGATTTAATGCATTGTGATTCGCAAATCCATAATCTGGCTTGTCATCATGGTTTTATCGTTTTCTTTTAATTATATGATGTGTGACTAGATTGGTTGAATCGTAAATCTTAAGATGGTAAAAATTAATACTGATGTGTGATATAGTTATATCACAATACAATGCCCATTTCAGCTTTATATAATAGCCAACAAAAGCAACAAGGCTTGCACATCAGCACAAAAAAGGCAATACAATTGCTTATTGGAGTTCAGATTCCTTGTGGGTGTAAATCACGCAGTCTGATTTCGGATAGGAAACGCATAGCAGAACATAACCTTTGTCCATTTGTTCCTGATCAAGGAACGAGCCTTCAGACTGGTCCACCGATCCCGACACCATCAGCCCCGCGCAAGTCGAGCAGGAACCAGCCCTGCACGAGTACGGCAGCTCCAGCCCTGCGGCTTCTGCCGAGTCGAGGATGTAAGCGTTGTCTGGGGCGTCGAACTCGTTCTCTTCGCCGTCTGGTCCGACGAGTTTCACCTTGTGAACCGCCATCGCGGATACTCGGAACGAAAGCGATGCTGACTTGAGCCCGAATGCTTTAGAAGTTCTCCTAAGGGAACTCAAGTTGTGGTGTTGATTTCGACGAAAGGCCGAGGATTTGGTTGGTGGTGAAGTGCCGAATGAACACACTGGTTGAAACTGAGGCTTCATTGCTAAAATGTTGATAGTGCTCATGTTTATACCTGAGAGAGAGTGTGGAATTCACGTATGTCACAAAACTATACAACAACTAATGAACTATCAAACTAAAAACATATATTTTTAAACTCATAATAGCATATCAGCCAAAAGGAGCACGAAATTTAACTTGCCAAAACAAGAAAATGTGCTTAACAAAAACCTGTTTATTCAAATTATCTGATGGGGCTTGAAAAGCAGCAGCAAAATTAGAGGAATGCGGAGGAGGTTTAAAGAAGAGATGGGAAGAGAAGAGAAGTTTGCTAAGAGACCTTACAAACTGACTATTGATATATAGTATTATAGAGGAAGGTGGTGGAACAAGGCATTACTAGCTAATTATTAGGCTCTGGAATGTCCCAGAACTGCCCGAACTGGCTCAAGTGCTTACTCAATTTATTGATTACACGTCATAAAAAAGTATATGATAACAACAAAATAATCAACCTTTGGTGACTTTGTGGCGTTGCAATGTGTCATTGACAAAGTGCCATGGACGTGTCACGTGTCTCAACCGCTACTCTCAGTCACCTTCATATGAACCAAAAGCCAAAACACACGTATTACTAACTAATTTACACCTTCAAAAGAAAAAGAAAATGTTAAAATTAGCAAGTTTCTCTTGAAACCAGTCAATTATAAAATTAAGTTGCAATACCTACAGTAATAATAGGATAATAGAGTTATGTGGTAAAATCCTTCTTACTAAAATGTTACAAGTTTTTAGCTGTAAACTCTTTCAAGTAATTAGAACGTCGTAAGTGTACAAAATTCAATACAAGTATTTAAAATTTAGCGGCCCAAAAACATTCAATAGCCTTTTTTTTTTGTTTTGTTTGTTTTTTTGTTTTTTCTTTCAGTTTTACCAGTGTATAATTCCCTTTAGATGTTACTGCAACATTTGAGCTGAGAGAAAATGTCACATTGAAGACAATAAACATTGTTCAATACATGAATTAACATTAACATTAACATTGTTGCTCGACCTGAAGACAATTCCAACACAACTAATTACCAATTGAAATGTGACAAAGCCAGATTATTCATTTAACAAACTGCTAAAAAAAAAAGCTGATGTAGAATGCTTAGAAGAGCTCCTCTTCCTTGTGGGTGTGAATGACACAGTCGGATTTCGGGTAGGAGACGCACGTGAGCGCGTAGCCATTCGCCATTTGTTCATCGCTGAGGAACGATCCTTCAGACTGGTCCACTGTTCCCAACACAATTTTCCCCGCGCACGTTGAGCAAGAACCGGCCCTGCACGAGTAGGGCAGGTCTGTGCCAGCATTCTCGGCTGACTCGAGGATGGGGGCATCATCGGGGGCATCAAACTCGCACTCTTCGCCTTCTGGCCCGATCAGCTTCACCTTGTAGAGTGTCGCTGCGGATACTCTGAAGGAGGAAGACTTGAGCCCGAACGCCTTGGAAGGTCTCCTTATGGAGCCCAAAGAGCGCGTAGTTAATCCCAGGGTTGGTGTCCCGGGTTTGGATGAGGAAATTGTTGGGAGTTTCATTGCTGACATGTTCATTGTAGCCATGTTTTACACCTGAAAGCCAAAAGTTGAAAAAGTTAAATCCATTTTTGTGAATTAGCTATTAAGTATTGCTCAGTTCTTTGCATATCCCAAAGAGCGATGTTTTATATCGAAATGAATAATTACAACGCCTTTAATCTTTTAGAAGATAGTCAGTTAGTAAACTTGAGACCAAGATTTATCTTTGAAGAGAATGAATAAGCTTCATAGAGCAATTCAAGAGGACAATTTTAAAATCTATCCATATGAAATGTTGATTTTCACAAAATGAACAATCTCCATATCTCCCAATCTCAACAGGGGAATTTTATACTAAATTTTGCTTGTTACTTGTAAAATCAAACAAAGAAGAAGTTCAAGCGCAAATTCGACAAGATCAGAATTTCACGCCGTTGCTAGAAGAAAAGGTCCAAGAATCACCACAACTCAGTGCGACAAGATTATGGTAAATGTTGTAGAATGTTTTAAAGAACTAGAACCGTCAACTACGAACTTTGTAAGATCACGCAGAAACGCAAACTAATGGAAAACAAGGATGTTCGATGCAATATGAAGAAATCAGGACAAACAATGAACAAATCACTATAAAGAGTTTACATTTTATGCGACAACTATGGAGATCTATTTTCTTTTCGTGCTACTATTGCTCGAGAACAAGGGCTCGCATGGCAGTAGCACCTGCAGCTGAAATCTAGCATAAAACTCAAACGATCGAGGTGGACGAGAAATGGCCTAAGAGGATTAAGAAATTGCTTGGTGGCATTTGTGTTTCCTGTGTTCTTTATTCGTATGAAGATAGAAAGAAGAAACTTCAACACCTATATAGTAAATATGGTAAAATTTCTGCATAGCGTTCATGTTTATGCATTAAGTTTTAACAATCGATCTTTTGGATTTCACAGATCAAGTTATTCAATTTTGACTGTCTTCTAACATAACCATCCATGTTTTCTTTGATTTGTGAGAACATTTCGAGTAAGAACACACAAGCATAAGAACTTAGAAGTTGAAACACATCGTCTACCAAATCGAAGCCAAAGATCAAAACTTTACACCACATAAACCCCTTTCTTCACAGACGACAGTCAAAATTATAATGCCTTAAACCAGACCCAGATTAGATTAGACCAAAAACAAATCACTGAAAACGAAGAAAACCAAATCTAACTCAAAATCCAACATGCCCAGAACCTGAAAATGGCATAATAGCTTATGTAAAACAGAAAATCAATAACTCAAAAAGAAAAAATCAAAAGCCAGAGAAATAATTACCAATAGATGAAAAAAAGAAGGGAAAAACAGACCTTTGCGATCAATTGGCGTTAGATGAGAGAGAGAGAGAGAGAGAGAGAGAGAGAGAGAGAGATCAGTGCCAAGCTAAGCCTCCTCAGGTGATCGCCGAGACTGCCCTAAGTAAAGGTATATTTATATTTTATATGAATCATTATAATAGCTCTTAGTGGCAGTATTTTTTCGTCACTGGAAAATGACACTTGTGTGTGTCGAATTCACAATTCATACGTTTCTAAAGTCACCACCAAATATTAATAAAACTCATCAATAATGCGATGCGAGGTTTGACCGAATCTTTCTCAGTATTTTATTGTCGTTTGAGCCTTTTGCCTTTCTGGTTTTTTTTTGGGGCAGGTTCACCGTACGTGGTCCCTTCGCCGCGTCCAATTAAAATACATTAGAAAACAAACCTTTTGCTTTTTCTTGAAAGTGGAACTTTGAAGCCAACTCTTCCCACAGGAAAATGACCTTTGTCAAAGAAAATGTTACATACCATTGCTCTTTCACAAAATGCTAATGCTATTATAATGATTTGTCGTACTAAGAACAAAAAATACTTAGAAATTTCAGAAGACTTCAAAATATGATAGATCTTAAATATTACATTGGTTAAACATTTTAGCCCGTCAAGTGATGAACATAATTCAATCATTCTTTCAAATAGACATCGATCAATGTGGACTATTAATTATGAATATATCAAATATATATATATATATATATAGTTTTTTATGAATGACTTTTTTTATCTATGAATAATTTAGACACTGTTTGTGTTGCATTTTTAACTTGTATTCCTAGCGCATCAATTATTTATAAATTATTAAGTACACTTAGATTTTTATTTTATTTTTTCGCAATTCTCCCTATATATAATTACAATTTTACTAGTTTAAACTTTAAACTAGTCCGCGAGTTTTTTAACGTACAATTCTCCCTCAAATCCAGTTTACTAAAATTTTTCAAAGCTAATTATTTGTTAAAACAAAAAATTATTTATTAACAAAATTGGCCCTTAATGGACCCGAACTCGCCATCCATTGGGCCATGGACTCTTAAGGCCCAGGACAAGAAACATTGACCCAAACCCAAAAGAAAGAGAGAACCAGAACAAACGATCTTCTTCTTCTTCTTCTTTCTTCTTCCACAATTGCTTCGATTCAACTCTCATCAAACCAATCGAGAGAGTTTTCATTCGGAGAGAAGAAATGGCAGCATCTTCGTCGGTGGCGTCGAAAGTGGGGCCCACTCTGCGGCGGCAGGTGCTGAGCCTGACGGAGGCCGCCGCCGACAGGATACGCCACCTGCTGTGCCAGCGCCACCGCCCCTTCCTCCGCCTCGGCGTCAAGGCCCGCGGCTGCAACGGCTTATCCTACACCCTCAATTACGCCGGTACGGTAACAGTCACAGTCGCCTTTGTCTAATCATGTTTTTCGATTGGATTTTGTTATTGTTATTTGGATTTGGTGGTTATTTTGGTTTCGGGTTTTGGTTTGGGTTGAGAGACGGAAGAGGAATTTGGTTAGTGAAAAAGCCCGAGTCTTTTGTTATTGTAGCATATGATTAATCAGCTTTTATTTGTTTTCGAGACTGTGTCTTGAAAAAATATCCCAGCCTTTGGTTCTTAGTTAAATAAATGTCTGTTTTTTTGGGAAAAATAATGGGGGAAAGAAAAGAAAAAAAAGAAAAAAAAGAAGGAACTTTGGAAGCTAGATGAACTGTTTGAGATGTGTGTTTGAAAAGATATTGATCAGCTCTAGGCTTCTTTCAATAAGATAGTTGGAATTGGGTTCAAAGGCAATTGATCCCAAGTTTGAAGATTTTTAAGCAAGAAATGAAAAAGGTTATATATTAGAAGGAGAAGAAAAATCAATTTCCAAGCTTTGATTCGTTCGATGGTATGCCTGACAATGGTTTGCAATAATAATAATTTTTTTTTTTCAAAAAAATAATCCATTCAACCTCTTCTTTCCGCCAAAGACCCATTTCCTATCTCTGACTCTTTTAGAGGTGAAATTATAGCTCGTGTCGTTTCGAGGGCATTTAATAGTGCTTTAATCAGCTTTGATCATGTAAGTTTATGTTGAAATTGCATTGAACCCTTTTGCTACTGATACAGAATTCCTCTAGTTTATAGCCGCTTTATTGAGAACTCCGGTATTTCGAGTCTGCTTGCGCAAGCAAGCTCCACGACCAGCTTAGCAGCTCTAGTTTTATTCACAATGATTACCGATACGATAGAACCTAAGAAAAAAGCGAGGACGGTATTGTTTCTCGTGAATTTTCTACAGCTGTTTAGACTTTAGTAACATGTATGTACGTATGAAAGTAAAGATTGATTCTTGTGCTCAAACTATTGTTCGGATTGATCATAACGTGACTGTCGTTGCAGATGAAAAAGGGAAGTTCGATGAATTAGTCGAAGACAAGGGTGTGAAAATATTGATTGAACCCAAGGCCCTAATGCATGTCGTTGGAACAAAAATGGATTTTGTTGATGATAAACTCAGGTAAATACCGTATTATTCATTATCTCTATTGTTATTTTTTCGTCGCCATACTTACATAGACTGCCTTAGGCACGATGCTGTGGAGACTTGTTCATAATAATTATGATTGGCACGATCATTTCTGTATTGCAAGTTCCGTTTGCATCACTTGCCATGACTCTTGTTTTATCTACACAGATCTGAGTTTATCTTCATCAATCCGAATTCAAAAGGCCAATGTGGTTGCGGAGAATCCTTTATGACAACAAGCAGTGCAGAAGCTAAGCGAGGTAGCAGTTAAAAGAATTGTTGACGAGGTCGGGTTTCGAGTTCTTGCTTCGGAATGTATATGTTCTTTCAAATCTAAGCTACACTTATAGAAAATCTTACTTGACATGAGTGTAAAAGATATCTGAATAAAGCACCAGCCTGATGGCTCTCAGATGCGTGTAAAATTTTTGCTTTCTAACCGAGCAGAACATGTGTTGTTTGTTATAGAATTATTGCTTAGTTTTGATGGCACTTCGTGGTGTAATTAGTACTAAAATTTTGTTCTAAACATCTCATATGGCAAATATATTGTAAATTAAGTTGGAAGATAAATTTTTTCTTTAGTTCTCTTGGACTGGGAATGATCAATGACTGAAAATTTCAATATAACCTCTGCTTGTCGTTGACTATTATTTTCATCTTCTTTCAGACTTGGGTTCTTAGAAAAATAAAACAAATTTTCCAAAAATGCCTCCTTACGGCTTAACATGCCATTTCTTGAATTTTTTCTTTTCATTTCTTGGGCAAAGAATTTGAGGAACACCAAGTGAGCTTATTCCAATTTTATTTTGATATTTCGCTAATGAGTAATGAGATGTTTGAAGTCACACCCCATCTCATTCTAATATGATTTATCATTATCTAATGACACATTCTAACCGGGACAAGATATGTTTTTCTTGCCAAAAATATAAAAAAAGACAAAAGACATATAAGTCTTATAAGTTCTGAAAGCTATGATATTAAGAGAATCATAAGTTTTACAAAGTGAGAAGCTGAGTGGCATTATCAACATTTAACAACTTTGGTAACAGAAACCAAAGGTAATCCAACTATAGCACCAGCTTGAAAATTGTATCAAGTATTTCATCAAAAGAACAATATATAAGAAATAAATACAACATAAACGTGAAAGATATAGCTTCAAGTTGAATTGCAAAGAAGCACCGGACAAACCAAAGAATTTATATCTGCTTCTCAGTTCTTCTTAGGAGTAGATAACCGGTGTTTCGACCACTCCTCGAGCGCCTTTCGGTGGAGAGCGTTCATGCGAATGTAGGGTCGTTTTTGTTTTATTAGTTTCTCGGCGTCTTTCCAATTATCCACAACTCCAAGGGCGACCAGTAGGGCACACATAACAGCAACACTTCTTCCATGACCTGTAAAGAAATTGTATAACAAAGCACCAATGTCGGATTTTTTAAAAGATTGCACAAGCATAAAGCATTTCATGAGAAATACAAGCGACTCGGAGAATGAGGAAGAATAACTATATTCAAATTTCAGTGGTCTGAAACGGTTTATTGACTAAATATATTCCAGTTATTTCGTTGAATCCCACAAACATTACAGTTGCTATTAAAGAGCATACAATTTGTCATCTTGTTCTTGACACAGAACTAGAGCCTAACTATCGAAAACATATAGATTCAAGTGCAAGTGTAACCGAAAGAAATTAATATACAGAATAGAAAATCGTTTTAAATTCCAATAAGAGGCAAAACTGAAAATTCCTTTTACTATAAGTTATATGCTTAAATATTGAATCATATCCTAATAAGATTCTAAATCCGTGGTATCCAAGGATAATTTGCTTGCAAATCCAAAACTTCGGATTAGATCAGAATCCAAAATTCTACACTTTACATCAATATAACACAAACTTTCTTATGATCTTATGATGAAATCTTTATCAGGATTTTATGAATAGATATAATGATGTAACAAAATATTCTAACTGGATTGAAATCAAAACTATCCAACCTTATAAATACAGTAATGAAATTTAATACACAGAACGTCAATCACATTTATGACGATGAAATAAGTATGGAAATGAAGCAAAAGTCTCAATCAAAAGAATTGAACACTAACTAGTAGCGGAATTTTCGAAGAACTCATTTGAAGTTCCTATATCTTAGAATATACAGCATAATCTCGGACATATACCTAACTGCTTGACACTCTAATTTTTCCTGTAACAAATTTAGTCCTCAATTTTATCTTCTCCAATGTTAAATTTTCAAATTGTTTCCCTTCGGTTCTATCAAACTGATTTGCATCAGTCACTACTTGTCAACCAATGTGAATTCATGGGACAGATTTTGTCACATTGACCCGTGAAGGACAATGCGATAAACAAGAATCATTCGGATTCACTATGTTCAATAGATACATTCTCACATTTCATTTACTCTACTACAGTCAATATCAATATGAACCCAAAGTAACACAGATTTCGTGATATCAAACCCGAAACATTCCATAAAAAGTCACAAGCAAACTCACAGCATAGAACTCAGCATTCAAGATCACATACCATACGCGCAATGGACAAACACCGGAACTTTCAGCTCCCTCTTCCGGCATGCCCACTTCACGGCCGACTCAATCTCGCTCGGCTGAGGGGACCGCGTATCCCACGTCGGGACACAAAAATACGCGTTCCTCGAGAACTCTGGCATTCTCGGGAACTCACAAGTGCAATCCACAATGGCGGGGTTGCCGGGCGGCAATATCTCCGCGGAGTACGGCCAGCCGCCAACGTACAGCCCCTCGGAAACCTCCGAATAGGGGGCTTCCCCGCTGAAGAACCGCCGCAGCGCCGAGAAGCCCCGAACAAAGTACAAGTAAGGACTGAAGATGATCAGAGACCAAATGGGAAAAGTCCCATCTCTGTTCTTGGCCAAGAGCAATGGGAGATTGATGCACGGATGGGAAGCGACCGAGACCAATGCGGAGACCAAAGAGGCGTAGAGAAATGGGAGCGACGAGATTCTAAAGCCATAGTCTTTAAGGTAAACGAAAGCAGAGAACAAAATAGCAGCTTTTAAGCCTATCAAGCACGATATTCCCAGACCCATTTGAGTACTCAAAACTATAAAGTAACAACGAACCAACAATTATTAGCAAAAAAAAAAAAACAAACAAACAACCAAACAACCAACAATCACCGAATCAAAAGGGGTTTGTGAAATTTCAGCGATTCTTGGGAACTGGGTTTTTGAGAAACGAAGGTTTTGAAGTCAAAACGACGACTAAAACTGAGAGAGAGAGAGAGAGAGAGAGAGAGAGAGAGAGAGAGAGGAGATTAAAATAATACGCAAAGAATCACCAAATCAATAAGGGTTTCGTGAGATTAGTGAAGTTTCAGCGAGTTTTAGAATCTGAGTTTATTATGAAACCCATGGAATCAAAGTCGTCTTGGGACCAAGATTTTGAAGCCAAAAAAAAACAACTAGAACGAGCATATATATATCAATTAATACATAGAAATTCAACGCAAATAACAAACCTGTGAACAGGACAAACCAGAAGAGAGAGGGGAATTTTAAGAGGCAAAAAACACTAAGAGAAATAGAAAGAGAAAATGTATTTATTTTCTTTTTATTTAAATCCCATATCGGAAATAGAGAGAGACTTTTAAGTGTTTATAAGCGCGTTTGTTTGGTTAGCCAAGTGCCGAGCTTGCTTTAGCTAGCGAGCTCGGTGCCCCGTTGGGATTGGGCTCGATTCTCAATAAGTGGGCCCACTGGGCAACCGTTCTGTACGGTAAATAACTATGAAGCCCAAACTATGTGGGCCCACTCATCTGGGCTCTGTCGGCCCATTGGGAGGCCGTTGAGTACGGCGATAATATGAATATATCCCAAACGAGATGGGCTGGCTGAGTATCTTGTCTTCCTAGCCCACCCAACGGGGATGGTTGCTCGTGCAACCAATTTTTTTTTTTCCACTAAATACTTAATTTTTATTTCTTAAAATTTTTTAACATTGACTATTTATGAAAATTAACAGGTGTAAAATGTACTAATTACTAGGTGAAGTGATGAAAGTGAGCATAAAAAAGATGGATTTATCATTTACGTAACAAAAGGATCACATATTTATGTAAATATCCTTTTTTTTTTCTTTTTTTCATGTTAAAAATAAATATAGAGAGTATACCGAAAATTGTCATTTTTTAGATGTCGTTTTGAGAAATTACTCGATGTTTTTATTAATTAAGAAAATAAAAACTTTTTTCAACTAGATGGTGGTGTGATGCTACTTTTATGCCATTAATTTTTTACGGGACTAATGACTAGTTTCTTAATATTTGAAAACATTAGCTATTTCCTTCAAATATGATTTTGAAAATAGCTAAATACACTAAAAATACACCATCTCAAATCAAACTCTATCCTAAACAAATAAATATGTGTGATAAATAGCTATAGACTTTAGAAAAACCTAGTTGTTATATTTTTCAATGTGTCAAATTTGCTTCATTGATATGCCCGTGATATTACATCACCGATAGCGATTTATGTTATATAATTTGAAAAATAATATTTGTGCATTTGGAGGTTTGGTTGAAAAAAGTGATTGTGGATATCTATTTGAAGTACTATTTTTAAAACTCAGATTTTGAGTAAACCCAACCTCAGGCCAATACAATAGAAAAAAAAAAAAAAAAAAAAAAAAAAAAACCAACAACAACAACAACCTTGTAATCGATCTATATTTTTCTTCTAGTTTTTTTTTTTTTGGACAAATTTTTTGTGGTTTTAAAATGTGTACATTAACTTATATCTATTTCTAAAAATTCTCATTTTTCCATGTTTCCAAATCCACGTTGAATGCTAGATAAAATGGCATATGTAGTAAAAAAATAGGGAAGGGAACGATAATTCAATCACTCTTATTAGATAAAATGGCATACGACAACTAAAACCAATATATAATAATACAATAACAATATATAAATTTACCATGCAGGGATAACAAAATCAAAATGGCAACTTACAAATCACTAAACCAAAAGGGTTTCGCAAAGTAGAAGGGTCAACCCATCTAGTTAAACTCGTGCAATACTCTACTTGGCATATATATTACTTCACATTTAAAATACGATTCTTATTTTTAGAATATGAGTTTATATGAAAACCATGGAATCTAAAAAACCTATTAGAGCTAAGTGTTTTTTTAATATAGTTTTACGAGTTTCGACGGTCGTAGCGAGAGATGTTTAAGAGGGAAAAGAAAAGCGAAATATAAAAAGAAAATGTATTAATTTTGTTTTTATTTAAGTCCCATATCGGAAATACAGAGAGATTTTTAAGTGTTTATAAGCGCGTTTGTTTGATAAGTTAAACGCCGAGCTTGCTCGGTGCCCTGTTGGGTTTAGGCTCATTCTCATCAAGTGGGTCCACTGGGCAACCGTTCTGTACGGTAAATAACTAAAAAGCCCAAATTATGTGGGCCCACTCATCTGGGCTCAGTCGGCCCATTGGGAGGCCGTTGAGTATGGCGATAGTATGAATATATCCCAAACGAGATGGGCTGGCTGAGTCTTGTCGTCCTAGCCCACCCAACCGGGGTGGTTGCTCAAGCAACCATTTTTTTTCTTTTTTAATTGGGAAAAAATGATTTTTTTTTTCAAATTGGAAAATTTAAAATAAATGTAATTGAGTGTAATTACTAAATAATTGATTCAAGTACATGTTATTTTCTCAAAGTTATTTAACATACTAGAATTAACAAGTTGTTAGAAATGTATTAATTACTATGGCTTCTAGGTGAAGTGAATTGGAAAATTTAAAATAAAGCAATTGAGCTTAATTACTAGGTCAAATGCTATATTTGACATTGGATGGTCCAATACAAAAAGGCTATTTCAAATGTTATTTTATTATTTTTTTAGTTGTAAATAAAAATAGTTGATGCTAACCAATATTAAAGAAGATTACAAATAGTCATAATAACTTGAATTAATTAAATGTCTAAAAATTGACCAATTAATGCTGTATTTTAAATGATAAATTTTTGTTATTATGTTATACTTAGTGCCAAATCATTTGCCAAATTTGATATTGAATTGGAGAATATGTTTTTATGCCGAAATGTTAAATTTTGACATTAGTATACAAATTTTTTGAAACAATTTTTGTGGGTTTAAAGTTTGTACATTAACTTATATCTATTTTTAAAAATCGTCATCTCCAATGTTTCCAAATCCACGATGTATGCTAGAAAATAGCAACAATACGAGAAATTGAAAAGCTACACCAAAAAAAAAAAAAAGGTGACACGTGTGTGTGTGTATAATATACAATATAATAATTTACCACGCCAATCAAAATGAGGATCTTGGTCTATGAAAGCAGCAATGCATTGGGTTGGCTTAGGGGTCAAATCGGAACAACTTTATTACTTGAGACGTATTATTAATTTGCACTTGCAATTCCTCATTTTTTAAGAATCTGGGATTATATGAAAACCATGGAATCAAGAGGTGGACCAAGATTTTAAGGCCCAAAAGACAACGAAAAGGAACACACATAGATCAATAAATATATAAAAATTCAACGCAAAGAACAAATTTGTAACCATTGTACAAGAAACCTATTAGATCAAGAAATTTTTTTGTTTATATTTTTACGAGTTTCAACGGTCGCAGAGAGACATGTTTAAGAGGAAAAAGAAAAGCGAAATATGAAAAAGAAAATGTTTTTTCTTTTTCATTTTTTTTTAATTTTTTGTAAATATAATCCCACATGGAAAATATAAGAGGACTTTGAAGAGTTTATAAGCGCGTTTGTTTGGAATCCTAATTGCCGAGCTTGCCTTGGCGAGCTCGGTAAAGTCCGATGCGGTGGGCTCATTCGTACTAAGTGGGCCCACTGGGCAACCGTTATGTACGGTCAATAACAAAGAAGCCCAAATTATGTGGGCCCACTATCTGGGCTTAGTCGGCCCATTGGGAGGCCGTTGAGTATGGCGATTATACAAATATAACCCAAACGAAATGGGCTGGCTGTGTCTTGTCTTCCTAGCCCACCCATCGGATGGTTGCTCAAGCAACCACTTTTTTTTTTTTTTTTTTTTATTGTTATTTATTGATTTGTTTGATTAGAAAATATCACTTATATTATGTTTTAAATAAGGTAGTCAATAATATTTTTGGATATTTTCCTTTTTATTAGCCAACTAGGAAAATCAAACTTATATTATATTTAAAATAAACAATCAATATGTTTATATTTGCACACATATATATGGTTATACAAATATAAACAAACTTATATTATTAGTATATATATATATATATTTTTTTTTTTTTGAACAATTTTTTTTCGTGGTTCTAAAATATGTACCTTAATACTTACATCTATTCCGTTTTGTAATTCCTCATTCCTCATATTTCCAAAAAAATAGCAACAATAGGAGGAATTCATGCACAGTTGTAGTCGGAAAAAACATGGAGGAAAAGAAAATCCAATCGCTCTAATTAGATACATATGAGTTAAATCGTGCTCATATATTATAAAATTATCTTTGGACGGACATACATACTGAAATTCCCATCTCAAAATCTATACATATAATAAGCAAAACAAGGATATAGATCATAGATCATACTATTGCATACCATGGATTTCAAGAGCAAGAAATTTACAAAATAGAAGAGTTAAGAAATAAAATACACACATTAGACAATAAGGGCAATATGAAACATCTACATTTTGATAATTATATTAGCCCGGATTTTATTTTTTTTAACATTTCTTGAGCTTTATGGAGTACTCATTTTTTTTGCTGAAACTCCCACAGCCAAAGCCAATTGTGCTTTTTGTTGTTGTTGTTGCTGAATTTTCCTAGCCACAAGCACTTTCTCTATGGTTTCTACAAGGCTTGTCCTCATTGGCATCTCATTATAATCCCTGCTCTCTTCTTTATCATAATCATCATAGCTTAAATCCTTCACACAATGCTCCGATTTGAGCATCGAAGAAGACGGGTCGTCGTCGCGGAGCTTGCACTTGTGAAGCTTGACATACCTTGTGGTGAACTTCTTCATCATTTTTTTTTTTTTTTGAAGTTTTGCCTTTTCACGTTCAATAGAGTGAGTGAGAGAGAGATAAATTGGAATTTGGATGAAAAACCAGCTTCTTTTTATAGGTGGATTAGGTACTTAGACGTGTTGTTTAGATAATGACGACATTGGTTAGGACAACAAACCCCCTAAAACAGTATTATAAAACTGTTTTTTTTTTTTTTTTTCAACATCAAGATTTTACTATTTTAAACTCGCCCTTGCCGTTTTGCTAACGTTGATTTTACTTGTAGTGACAATTTTATTTTTATTATCTCCTTTAAAAATCAGAATTTTCGTTTTGCTGATTGATATAATTAAGATTATATACTCTCATGCTTCTTAGGCTCCGAGGCCTTTGTTTGGCCACCTAATTAGCTATTCATATGTTAAGATATCAAAATTTTAACCAAGTTTTTTGGAAACCATTTTCTTTACCGTCCCTTGACTTATGGATTAGCATAAAGTTTGCAAGAAATAAGATATAAATTTCAATCTTATTTCTTGTAAAGTTTCAGAATTTTTCCAAGTGTAAAAAATAACTAGCCCAAAATTTGCTTGTGTACATGCCAATATTAAGAACAAAAGCAATTTCCTCCAAATGTCTATATTTGTGTCACGTTTTTGGAAAAAATATTTATAATTTTATTTGTAAGCAATTTTTTTCGTCTTTCTGATAAATTTATAAATCGCACATGTGATAATTGATATAACTAATATTTATATTGAATATCTTTTATCATTGTACACATTAGCCCCATAGGAAATATCGTAAAAAAAAAGTAAAAAATAAAGGGATATTCCAAATTCCCATGACGTGAATTTTGGCCGCCACATAAGAGTACAAACAGAATCAAGTCAGTCACACACAATCTCTAGATTCTAGAAGCTCTTTTTTTTTTTTTTTTGAAAAGTTCTAGAAGCTCATTTAATTAGACTTCAAACAAACAATGACATGAAAATTTTAATCAAGCAACATATTATTTTGCACACATATATATGATTATATTCACTCTCAACGTCTCTTTCACTGTGTGCGAGTGACATAACCAATGACCCAGTTATTGTTGCCTCAGAAAGAGCTCTCTGAAAGCTCTGAAGTTTTTTTTTTTTTTAATCTGGTTGTGGTGATTATCAGCAATGGAAAGAGGAGTTCAGAGATGGGCAGTGGACATATCAAAGTGGGACCCATTTCCCCAAGACTTTTCCTTTGCCCTCTCTGCTCTTCCCTTTCGTGAACACAGCTTCATAACCAGGTTTCTCTTCTCTCTCTCTCTTTTTTCTCTCTCCTATTTTTCTCTTTTTTTTTTGTTACTATTATGTATTTTGATTCTAAGAGAACCCAGAAAGGAACAACGAAAGAAACAAAGTTAGAATTATTTAAAAAGATACATATATTTCAAAGAATCTACACAAACATTGGTTTTGAGGTGGAATTTGATCAATGCTTAATCCGAAAGTACACGTTTTTGTGGTGATTTCAAGAGCTCTTTCCAACAATAATAGCTTTATATTTGGAAGTGAAAATCCAGCTTTACTATATCCCTAGCAAAGAACTGATATTGGGATGACAGTTTGTTTCCTAGCTGCTTGATAAGTGTTATATTTAAAAAAAAAAAACAAAATTGTCACTTTCCCTAAAAATAAAAAATAAAAAAAGCACTAACAGCTGATTTTGAAATTTTTTCTATGTATTCTTGAATTTAATAGCTCATTTAGTGTTGCAATGTTAGAGTGATCCCTTGCTTTGATTGATTGCCTTATTTTAAAAACCTAAACTGAATAAACAAAGAGCGTGTACGATAGCTTTTCCAAACCTTTATTTGATCAGTATACGAGTCACACTGAATTTTTTAGCGTTGTTTGGATTGCAATCCAAATAAAAAAGTTTTTGGTTTAAACCATGTTGCTACGGTAATTATACTAACAAAAAGTCAAAGTTATACGATGTTAGTACAGTAAAATATGGTTTGATTTTGTATCCAAAAAGCTTTACAGTAAATAATTTGGTTTCATGTTATTACTGTCAACGACCTTTCGTTTCATTTGTTTTACTGACTGATAGGTTTGTGCGATTGGAGGATCGGAAAAGGGCACTTGTGAGCCGGCTGCTTCAGTATGCTCTCGTACACGAAGTGTTAGGAATCCCTTGTCATGAAATTGTCATCAAGCGCACGTCTGAAGGCAAACCATATCTGGTATGTGTATCGCTCAACTTATTCATCGTTTTGTTTTAAGCAAAAACAAGCTTCTCGTACTTCTTACTAAGTTTGCGCGATGATTTTGCATTGAGTGAGACAATTGAAGAGATTTCTCTGACTCAGAACTGCAAATGTAGGTTATGCTATAGAACTCGAAATTTTGTTGCCTATCTTGAATGTTTCAGAACTATAACTCGGATTTATAGCTTGAATGTTTATGGCTGTAATAGTTTCTTTATAGCGACTCATGTTGTTTTAATGTCTGTTCTGTTCTGTTATTTATTTATATATTTAATCTTCAAGGAAAACAGCGAGGTTGGTGTGGAATTCCCTAATTTCAACTTCAACGCATCACATCACGGCGACTTTGTAGCTATAGCTTCGGAACCACTGTGCCTTGTTGGGTTGGACATTGTCTCTTGTGTCATTCCCTGGAAAGAGACTGTTATCGATTTCATTCATCATTTCTCCTCATATTTTTCAAGTTGGGAATGGGATAACATCGTTGCCGCTGGAACTTGTGATGATATTTTGGTTGAATTTTACAGGTAGCTACTTTATCTCCTAAACTAGCCATTGAATCCACTTTCTATAGCATAAATCACACTAGTAGCTTTAGATCAAGTACTGTCGACATAAAAAGTTTCATATTAGTTCAAATGCTTTTTATATGCAGTAAATCCAACCAGTTTGCTCAATGCCTTTGTTCATTTTCATATTCTACTTTATCCAAGTTTTGAGGCTTTCTTTTTATTTTCTTGTTGTTCATGCTATTTGCTTCATTCATGGTGGTTGTAGATATTGGTCTCTGAAAGAAGCTTATGTCAAAGCAATCGGAAGTGGAATAGTACAAGGCTTGGAAAAAGTGGAGTTTCATCACAATAACTGGACTAATATTTCTGTCGAAGTTGCTGGAAAGGCTATTCCAGAGTGGAGATTTTGGCTTTTTGAGCTAGGAAAAGGGCACTTGGTAAGAAAATCTCTAGCATTCCTTATAATCCTTCACTTGTGTCTTAAACAAGGACTTTTGTAGTCCTTTCTATAAAATTCTTTTATCTAATGTGCTAAACCTCAGATTTTCGGCCAAAACTGTTGATTACTGTTTCCGTTTATCGATTTCTGTTTCCCGTTTTCACAGATATCAGTAGGAAGGGGGCAACCGAGATCGGCCATTTTGAGTTACAAGAAGACGCTGAAACAAATAGAGTTTGATGAGGAGGAATATCATAAACATCTTCATCTTCCGAACATAGAGTTTGTCTTTCGAACGGTAGAACAAATAGTTCAAATTTTAGGCAAAGAATTGTGTAGCATTCCCAGAATAAGTTCGGATAAAGTTGAAGAAGTGGCTGATGAGTTAAAGGCAATGTAATAGGGAGACAGAAGAGATTAGTATCCATTTTGCAGAAACAAATTAATATCTTGAACCAAGCACGTTGTCTTTGCTATCGGGCCAAGCAACTCCGCCATTTCATCGTCTCAACTAGCCATTTGCTGATACGGACAACCGAGGACGGAGTTTTCTCCTAAGTTGATGAGTGGTGGTACATTCCTTCAACTGCGTGTCCAGTGCATTGTTTACCAATATTGGCTGGATGCTACATCGTTGCCAAAAACTTGCTTGTTCAACTTAAAACATAATCATGAGAACAGAGATGGAAAGAAAAAAAATTACGGTGAAATTTAAGTTTCATTGAATAAAAATTCAGGGCATTGCTGATAAAATTTGGTCATCTACTCCAATAAGATGGCTTGAGTGCAAGAGGCGTTTGTTTGCTTGATCAAATGAGTTCATCGTTAAAGAATATCTCACTGCAGAAACCCATTAGCAAATTGTAATACTTATTGAAACTGAGACAACAAACCCATCAAACCAAACTAGTGACCACCACAATCTATAAAAGATTACTTTGGTAAGTTTTGCATGCATTTTGTGAACAGATGAGACAGATTTCGATTACTTCTCCACTTTCTCGTACAACAAAATAGAGATAAGAAAAACATTGCATGATATAAAAACAATATATCTCTAATTATAGCTAACATGAATCATTGAGATTTTTTTTTTTTTTTAAACTTTTTAGACGAGTTTACAAAAAGAATGGCATAATTACAAGTGCCTGTTGTCAGAGGCATAACTTACATCCTTATCATGTTGTCCTCTGACAATAGCACTATCTATTTTTATCTCAAAAATTCATATAGCAAAGAAGAATATTTACAGTTGATAGGGTCTAATGATAGAATCAGAGAAGCATGTTCAAGTCTGACAGGTCATCCATTGGAATGTCAAGCCCCATTGAATCATGGTCTTGTAAGCCAAACTCCATGTTCAACCAGTCATCGTCAAGGTCATTGCCTACACCAGCTTCTATGGAGTCCAATTCCGTCAATGGCAGGCTCGAAAAATCAATGGGGTCCTCGAGATCTGTCGACTGATTGTCAGTATTGTTTCCATTTGAAACCAACCCAATTTCTCTTTTCCTGTTGCCACTAACATTTCCACCATTTTCCCCGAAACCAGCAGATGAAGGTTGCGCACCGTTGATAGATATATTTCCTGAAGTTGAGAGCTGACCCGTCTTCTGCTTGGGCTTCATTTTCGTTTTCCGATCACCCTTCTGGTTGGGTAGGCGGCCAGCTTTGGCGTTTCTGGCAGACATATCTTTGTCCCGATGATCTCTTTCGCTTCTCTTACCCTTTGCTCCACCTGATAAGTTATTACCAAAACTAGATGCGACTTTAAAGGGCGAGCCGCCACCGACATCTTCCAGCAGTAGTTCCTTCTTTCTGCCTCGGTTCAGTATTGGTCCTGTTTTGGCAAAGTCCTGCTCAGACGAGTGGCTAAGATTTCCAAACCCATTAGGAAAATTCCTGCCAATTTTATCACCTTGAAGATCATGCTGATCAGCCCAGTCAGTTAAGGAGCCTGGCAGAACAGAGTCATTGTTAGTCTGTTAAAACAATTATTATGAATATGTCTGAAGATCCAAGAAATCATTAATATGAGTATGTCTAAACGAGCCTGTTTAAAAAGGATGTGGGAAAAAAGAAAGACAATAAACACGGTGACATAAAGTGCCAAACTCCAGGGATATTTTGTTCCACCACAGAATATTCTCTGAGAGAACCTCTCTTCTTAGTATATTATATGGATAAACCGATGGTATATGCATGTTTGTATCTTTCTCGAGATAAAAATTATGATAAAGGGATGGGCAAACCTGAGATTTTGAGATCCTGTTGAGAAGTTTCAGAAGGCATATTCCTTGTTGACTCTGGATCATTTCCACATGGAGGCGCAGCATAGATGACATCTCGAAGTGCAGGCTCGCTGAAGCAACTTTTGCCAGTTTCTTCAAATTTCCGACATCTAGCAAGGGTCCTCTTCATGAAAGCCATAGCAACTGGCTTTGGGACCTTGGCAAGCCCATGTTTTGAGGCATAACTTCCACGTGTAGCCTGACAAAAAGCAATAACATATGATTGGTATGAGGTATTTCTAGAAACACATAAAACATCTGTCTTTGCACATCTCTTTTGTGTTTTAACTTTTATCTGTCGTTCTTCACATTACGATCTTTGAAAACTGGAGTAACGAAAACAAGCCATTTCCAAAATCTTTTCAAAATCTCAATGGAAGCTAAGAAACGAAAGGGGAACTATGTAACCTACAAAAAGGAAAAAAAAATATAAAAAAGTCCAACAATGAATCTGTAGTCTAATGATTATTCAAGCTGTTACACAGTGGCGACAGTAGTGAGAAATCGCTCATAAAATCAGGATATATATTGACACATGTCTCTTTAACAGTTCAATCAAATCTAAAACGGAAGTTCTGCCATGTCCTCGAAAGTAAATATAAC
This sequence comes from Boehmeria nivea var. tenacissima, assembly GCA_018132145.1. Classification (NCBI taxonomy): domain Eukaryota; kingdom Viridiplantae; phylum Streptophyta; class Magnoliopsida; order Rosales; family Urticaceae; genus Boehmeria; species Boehmeria nivea. The sequence continues at coordinate 13,868,763 of CM030875.1, read as the reverse complement.
AGTTAGCATGAACACTAAGCTAGTAGTGCAAGAATCCTTCTCAACCCATTGCAGAGCATCTCAATGGTCCACACATAGGTACCCAGGGTGATCTAGAAATACTTTTCAAGTAGAAAGAGACCACCAAATAGGGAAACAAAAAGAAATAAAAGGGGGCTCTGTGCAATAAAAATACACAAGACTTGAACACTTGAGGAACACCAATTTGGGAAAAAAGAGGGAAGGAAAAAGAGAGAGAGAGAGAGAGAGAGAGAGAGAGAGAGGGAAATACCAGCAACTTTTTATAAGACAATTCAACGAGTCTGTCCATGGCAACCTGCTCGAGACGTCTGAAAAAAAATGGAACCCATTAAAAAATTCAACGAAGTTAAGAAAGACGACTTTACTAATCAACAATTATTCCAACTAGAATTAGAGAAAATATATGAGACATGTTGATCAGTGGACATTTGTACCTCTTTTCTATTTCATTGCCTTCTTCAACTGCTTGAATGATGGTTTTGAACTGCTCCTTTGTTTTACCAACCTAGACAATCAGAAGTGAAATAGATGGATAACATGTTAGGAAAACAGCAATCTGTAACATAGGCAAAATTTAATGAAAGAGTTTCCAAAGTGTTGTTCTAATGAAGCAAACAGTTATCCAGCAAAGAAAAAGAATGAAGCAGACAGCCTGAAAATTGATTTGAAGTCAGACCTGTTCGGAAAGTCCCGTTTGTAGTCCAAGAATATCAGAAGTAACTGCTTCATCTTCTCCATCGGTTAGATTGGGCTGTGACAAGAAAACCATAAAGGTTATACTATGATCTGAGTTATTAAAGGAAAGCAAACCAAAAGAAGGAACAGACAGAGAAGTTGTTCAAAGATCCACCAAACACTGACTAGCTGAGGACTGAGGTTATAAAATCTTTTTCCACTCATTGCTTACAGTAAGCTTACCACTACATCCGGATATATGCCAATACTCTGCAGCTCCAGCAAGAGCTTGTCCTCCGTGCACAGCTGCTCATATGGGCAATCAAATGTAAAGATTCCGGTCGCATTTGTGCATATTGATAAAGGCCCATCAACACCATTTTCAGAAACCCCTGCCAAAAATCAATTATCAATATGCGGAAATATCTGATGTCCTTTCAGTAAATCATCAGAGGATAAGTTATCAGGGCTACTTGTACAATTAGTTAAATTACCTCTATCATTGTAAGAAAAACTGTCAACTACATGGTTTAAAATCTGAGGACCCCTGATCATGTTCCTTTGCTCAAAATCAGCACCAAAAGAATATTCTCTGCTATCATGAAAACTCATAACTCTTGCTCCACTACCTTCCTCAAATTCTTCCATGTCATCTTCCATAATCAGAGCTGATAATACTCTTTGGTAAAGTGGAACCACAGGCTTCCTTCCTTCTGAATCTAGTTTCCTGCCTTGAGCATCCAAGTCTCCAACTTGAACTTTTAGACTTTTCCCTTTTCCTCCGGGAACATGAGCTTGAGACACAAAGTTCTCTTCACGGACATAATTATTCTGGGCAATGAATCAAGTCAGAAATCCAATATAAACCATAATCTCAAAGTGTAAAATGAAGTACCCTGCTCATGATCTCAACATCCATTCCAGGTTATTGTCCTTAAACTTTGAGAAACTTTTTTTTTTTATAAAATAAACTTTGAGAAACTTTTTTTTTTTCATAAGATAAACTTTGAGAAACTTTTTTTTTTTTTCATAAGATAAACTTTGAGAAACTTAAGCCAACAACGAGTCTGTCCAAAGCACAACTTTCTAAGAAATAACAAATAAGAAACGATTGAGGTTTATTCTAAGAATATTATCTGTAGATATTTGGTTCTTTTTTGCGATTAATAAGACTTAATTATAGACAAAGGTCGTCCACAAAAAAGAAGTATAGACAAGGTCTGAAAGTTTCATGCTTAAATGGAATGCACTACGCAAAATAAGATTTACGACAGCATGAAATTGTGGATAAAATCCAAGAATTATGCGATATAAAAACTATGGAGAAGTGAAACAAGAGCAACACAATAAAGACTAAAGCTAGACCTAGAAAGATCATTTAATTTAAGAAGAAATATTTAGTCCACGACATACCGAAATAGCACCAAGAAGGCCAAACATCCGAGATGAGCTTTCCATATTTATATCCATGAACTTCAAATTGAGTCAAATTACAAAAATTAACAGAATTTTTGTAACTAAAAGAGAATTTCAGAAAAGGTAAAATTGAAAACTATTTTATTTTTTTATTTTTTATCTTATTACAGATTTCAGTTGTTACCTGTTCTTTAAAGTAGGAAATATCCGCAGAGCTGACAAGAGAAAATATTGGTTGCATTTTCTTCCAGAATGAACTAGAGCATGCAAGATCTGAAACCACAAACAAGACCTTAGTCCAGATACATATTTGGATTTCTACAAAGCACGACAATATTCCAGAAACATACTGCTGAAATTACAAGCAAAATTTGCTGCTTCTAACAGTTCTTCATGGTCATCATCTTGTTCACCTGGAAAATCAAGCACAAAAAGTATATCATAACAAACATATCTTTCCACACAGAAAATTTCAAGGATGTGTCCAATTTTCATTTTACGTCCAAACTTATCTTAATTATATTAACAAATAAATTAGTCAATTTGAAGTCTATAAACTGAGCATCTGAAATTTTCCAGGACATGACAGTACAATGTAAGAAATGAAAAGGACAGAGAAACACTTCGACACGAAATTATACTGTTTCTGCTATTGGAATGTCAAAAGACATAAAAATCAGAATCGAATATATAATTATTCCCACTACTTTATAGAATTCTCGAATTATACAATTTTAATCATCGATGAAGTGAAATAGCTAAATTATCTTACTCATATAGAGATGTAAGAAAATAAGAACCAGGGAATGAATTATGAAATTAGAATTCAGAGAGACTCAACTTTTAGCATCATTAGTTCCAAGTTGTTACTTATTATGAGCAAGCGACCACTTACTTAAAATTCAGTAAGCAGTGAATGGCACCGAAGTAATACCTGAAAAATCAGGAGAACCAAAAGCATTTATATGTCCAAGACGAGCAACGCCTTTCCGTTCTGACATTTTCTTGAGAGGAGGACGGCCTGACTTACTGAAACAAAAACAAATTACATACATTAATGTCATTAATCAAAGCTGTTTCTTTATCATGTGAGAAAAAAAAGATTCTGTACCTGCCACTCCTTTCAGAACCAATCCTTGTACTTTTAAGCGGCTTTGCCGAAGTCCCAATCTCCAACTTTTCTTTCACAGGCGAAGTGTTAACCCGTGGAAATGATGAGCCCCTACCGCTCCTTCCTTGTCTCCGCGCACCATCTCCGGGTTCTTCTTTAACATTTATTTTACTTTTCTTATGCAATATCAAAGGAACAATATTTGGAGAGGCATTTCCACCTCTGTCCTCTACTTCACCACTTGCAAGCCCTTTCTCCTTCAACCTACTTTCACGATTTTCACATGCACCAGATTCTTCACCTTCAGATAGTCTGGCAGGAGATGAAACGTTTTCGATCTTTACTCTAAATTGTTGAGCACCACTGGGCATGCCCCTGGAAAGAGTCTCATTGGTCCCTGAAACAGAGAATCTAGTTCCCATATCAGAGGGAGAGCAGCCTTCTGGTGATATCTGTACTTCATCATGGTTTGAGACAGGAGGCACTAAATTTGCTCTTCTTGTGCGGGACATTTTTTGTGGTCTCTGGCCAACCCATTGAGCCATGGGAGGAGACGAAGATCCTGTTGATATTGGTCGGTTGCGGTTAATAACCCCGTTTACTGAATGAATTTTGTTGCCACTTGAAGGTTGTTCCCAGCTCTCAAGTGATGGAGATGTGCGAGAAAAATTAGGAGACAAGTTTCCAGCAATCAGAGGCCCACTTCTTGGTGCTCTTGAAGCCTTCCCTTTTATCACTAGATTAGGGCCAGCAACTTGATTATCCTCATGAGCATTTATCCTAAACATGTTATAACAAAATTAGATATTATAATGCACTAAAAGAACACACATCAAAAGGCCCATCTATAAGTAAATATACATTCAATATATCTTTCAAAAAACCTCACTGACAGATACCGATAACAAATATTTAGGAGTATAACATACTTATTATTTCCCTTGAATCGCTCCTTACTTAAGCCAGTTACCGAATCCCTTGAGAGAGAGACCTTCTCCAGTTCATTCTTCGGAGTAGCACGACCATTTGAACTAGCAGGCAGGGAAGGTCCATCGAACTTGCTACTACCATTTAGCAATCCTGACCTGCAAAAAATTGGAATATGCCTCAACTTTTGTATCATGCAAAACAAAAGTGTGAAAAATGGGGGGGAAAAAGACAAAAAAAAAAAAAAACGAAAAAACAAAACAAAACAAGTCCATTTGGCCAAAAACAAGGGTAATTAAGTAGATCAGTAGAATCAGTGTCAAACTTCTCGACATCACATCCTTGCAGCGTAAATTCTCAAGCAAAAATTACTAGTCAGAAGAAAATTACAAGTTTTAAAATGTTATCAAAAGTAACTTCATTTCTTGCGCTGAGTACTCATGAAAAAACTTTTGCTTCTAAATCCAATACACAAGATAACGGGTCTGGTTTAAAATACTTAATAACTTTGGCGTGACATTCATGCCATATTCTGTATGATTACTAAATTAAATCAAAATTGAAAATCAAGAGCATTGAGAAACTAGCATGTGGGAAAAATGAATCACCTAAGAGTTTGGGCATCACAAGATGTTGATCCCGAATCATTGTTAAGCTTATGATGCATAGCTCGTTTGGGTTCTCCATCATCTGATGGCCGACCAATTAGAGGACCAACAGAACGTTTTCTTTTCATTTTTCTGTCCCATGTTTCTGCTCCAACAGGCAATCTTCGAATCTTTTCATCAACAATATCAGAGCCTTCACCACATTCTCTATGTGTGTCCCTGTCTTTTCCTATGATTATTGTCCGCTTTGGAAGGCTATTAGATTGGCCTTCAGCCTACAAAGAAAAAAAAAAAGAATAAAGAATTACTGAAAATAAATAGATAAATTGTCATTGTCAAACCAAAATCTAGGTTATCAAGACAAAATATAGAGACATGATGAAACTTAGCCCGTTTCATATAAGAAAAACAGAATATAGGTAAAATATTGAAAACAGGGAAAGCTCTACCTTGAAAGTGACTTTACGTCTAAACTTGCTAAATTAATTTTGTGAAGCGTTTACTTCCCCTTTTTCCATTTCAGAAAAGAACTTTACTTATCTTTTACGGATGTGCATGGTTAACTGTGAACTACAAGTGGTACTGTGCTAGTAATAGACCAGTCAAGTTTACTACATAGCATGAAAATAGAGAATGAACTTGAAGAAAATCTAATGAACAAACCCTTATTTCTGCAACTGATGATCGAACTCGCTTATTGAGAACAGCATTCTTAGCCCTGTCCTCCGCCTTTTGATTCACGAGTTCTGCAGGGTTACGAGAACTCTGACTTCCTATCTTCATGAAATTCAGCCCACCTGATCTTTCATTTGTTATTATATCATTACGTTGTTGCTTCTTTACGCTTAAAGCATCATAATACTTGTTCACTTTGTGCAACGACTCGTCGAACATTCTTTTCCTACTCCTGACCAAAAAAAGATGTAGCACTATTAGTAAATAAATGATTTTACATGACAATACTCATTTATATGAAAAAAAACTAAAACAAAATGCCATACACAATTGCATTTTACCCTGTCTTGCAACAAGTTGAGTCCTACTTGGCCCAACTTCAATAGAAAAAAGAAAAACAAAAAGTATTCATGACTACATTTAACGGACAAAAACACCTTCAAGCACAGCTTTTACAACAGAAAAACTTTTACAGGGAAAAGGGTGTGACAGAAAGCATCACAAACAAAACATATAACATCAAGTATCATATGGAAAATATGATATTTACTTGGCCTTGTTAGAGGCATCTAGCACAGTTGCTTTGAACCGTCTCAGTTCCTCTGTAGCCACAGCAGGCGCAGGCTTCGAATGAGCAGCCCCAAACGAATTGTCTTCCGCCATGCTCCCAAAAGATATTAGTCCCAGAGCCCTCCTCAACTCACCTAACCGAGTGTATTTCGGATTTTCTATTTTAACAAGATCTAAATTCACATACTCGGTTATCGGAGGCAAATCTCCTGCCGGTGCAGTGCTGCCTCGAGGTGTACTAGCACCAGAACTAAACATCCGACCTTCACTACTACTCTCCCGGAAGCTTCCCGACCTGTCCAAACTGGCAGCAGAGTAACCTCCCCTCTGCCCATTTGGATAGCTCCCGGAAAAAGCCGAATCCTCTGGGCTACCAGAACTCGACTCGAATCTCCCATTTCCCGCCATTACTCACAGAGTGAACAAAGACATTTCCCAAGAATTTCTTCCTAAGACCAAATTCCTTCAATTCTCTAAGGAAATTCTTCTAGACAAGTAACACAATAAACCCATTTGAAGACAATCCATAATCATACACAAGACCCATCAGTCATATCTGCAATAGTAATCATAAGCTAGAATTAGAATGAAACCGAATGATTGTTTCATCCAAACTATTCTTTGTCTTGCAATGCATCAAATTTTGTTTTATCTGATTCAATTTAGCACAGTTCCACAACAGTATGAACCAAAAGTGAATAAACACACCACCTACACTCTACGTGTCTGCTAACAGATTCTAGTGTGAGAAAGAGACAATACAAATACACGCAATTCCAATTTTATCACTTACAGTTGAAACGAGTCAAGACACTGTTGGACCCAAAAGAACAACTAACAAGCTTCTTTCACTAGCTTCCCAGAGAAATCAGAACTTTACTTACAAATGGGCAAAGAAAAGGGTTTCAGAATTTTGCATTGTTTTGTCATTTGTGTTCCTAAATTTTCCCCACAAACAAACAGAAAAAAAAAAAAAGAAAAAAAAAGAAAAAAAAAAGCAGCAAAAAAAATACAAAAAATAAAATTTTACAACCATAGCTAGTAACGTATCAAAAACGAACCACACAAACGAAATACTAAAGGGAAAAAAAAAAAAAAACAGAATTCCTCGAATTCACAGAGAAGCAACAAATCCACAAAAGAAACCAAATTCACCGAGAAACAAAGGGAAAACAGAAAAGAAACAGAAACCGAGCGAGCAAAACCCCCCCAAAATCGAACGCGAAACCAAAACAGAAACCAAGAGGCTAGGGTTTTGCGAGCTCCAGAATGGAATTGAACTGGAAAAACCCTAGAAAAAATCGAAATTGAAGAGCGGAAAGCGAAGGGCAATCGAGGCGCGAGCGAAGCGTACCGGCATTGATCGATCGGAGGCGAGATCGCAGAGTGGCGGGTAGAGAGAGAAAGCTCGGGGTTGGGACTTGGGGGTTTCTAGAGAGAGAGAGTACGAATTGGTGGGAAGGATTTGGGGCAGACGCTGTCGTCGTGGAGATTCTGCGCGCTAGAGAGAGAGAGAGAGAGAGGAGCTTTGTGGGTCCCACAGGGAAATTAAGGGGAACTGGGGAAGGGCTGTGAGGGGCTGGCGCTAAAATCAGAGCCCTTTATCAAGGGAGGAGATGGGGACGTGGGTGGGACCCAATGGACCCTTCTAAGCTTTCCTCTTTGGAATATTCTTTATTGTTTTCTTTTAAGGGACTTTGAAAATCTTTTTAAAATAATCAAATATTCAAATTTTTAAGAATGTTAAATTATGCTATTTGATTAAATACAGGATTTATTAATTGGACAAATATATCTTCAGATCAATGTATGTTATAACAAAATTATGACTAAAATTTTATGAAAAAAATTTCATGTATATTAAAAGAATTAAAAAAAAAAACAAGTAACAATACAAAACGTATAAACAAATAGATTGATTAATTATTTTTTACTTATTAGTGCATGATATGATGATATAAGGAACCATAAAATCTCATTCAACGAAAAAAAAACCAAAAATTATAACCACATAATGCAATAACTGGCAAATGAGATCCTCAAAATGCAAAAAAAAAAAAAAAAAATAATAATAATAATAATAAGATTTGTGAGATTTTTAGGTTAAAAAATAAATGATAGTTTAGCCTAATTTTTTTTAAAGATTGCAATATATCATATATATAGTAATTTGAAACACATCATCCTCCATCGTATTCAAATTACCATTTTTTAAAATAATCTCATACACACGAGAATACGATACTTGAGTATCTTAAATTAAAATAAACAAGTAACAAACAAGATAATCTTAGAATTACCATTCACTTGATACAGATACCCGCGTACCAAACAGCCATTTAGTTTTTACCTTTGTTTCCTATTTAATGTTTTGATGAAATGTCTTTGTTAGAATTTTTTTTTTAGATATATCATATATGATAATATGGGTAGTGATTATCGAGGATTTTGTCATTTTTAAGTGAAATCTTTATTATTTAATATGATTTGAAGCTTAGTAATGCGCGTTAGATTATTGTGCTTGAATATGGCGAATGAGTCAAGCTAAGTTTGCTTTTATAAAGTATAACTTTTTTAGTCATCGCTCTCCATCCCTCGTTGTGACGCCCTTAATTTGGGGCCAATAGAATTAATGAAATAACAAATAAAGTTTTATAAATAAAAAAAATAAAATAAAATAACGACTTGAAATTCATCCATGGGATTTAACATAAAACTAAAAACAGTTATAAAATTCACAGTTTAATACATCACCACAATAAAATAAAGTTAAAAGTCCTCATCGATCACAAAATCTCTAATTTAATAATTTTACAGTCATCCCGTCTTAAAAGTCTATACCAAAGGTCTGACAAAAAACCTACACTTGTAAGCTGGCAAACGGAAAAAACGCCTTCCAAATCTCGAAGAAGAAAATCTACTATGCCTCGTCAGACAGGTCGCACTGTACACCTCCTGGAAGGGGGAGAAAAAAAGGGCGTGAGCTCATCGAGCTCGTAGAAAATCCTATTATCAAATCCCTTTAGTCAAACCTTTAATTAGTCCGGTTATTCATTAAGCGAGTTTCTAAACAGTTTTATCACATTTGAACCAGATATAGTTAATGTTAAGTTATTCCATCAACTCTCACGAGTACTAGTCAAAGTTCTCAGCTGTCAACAGAAAATCCAAAACTAGAGAACGGCTGGTAGCACGCAACAGGTACTGAGAACAACCCTAAATCCTCAAGGAAATGACATAGGACCAACTACAGGCGGACCAAACGTCCCTATGGCGTGGACGTCGAGACGACCGGTACGTTGCGGGCTCTCAAACCGTTCCCCTACACTATTCGAGTACCTCGAGTACTGTGGTCATCCTGATGCATACTGCGCAGCAGCCAGCCACTCGTTAGTGGCAATCACAATCACGAACATGTCACATCACGCGTCGGGGACCCGCGTCCAGATCCAAAATATCATAATGCATAATATAAATGGGTCGGGGATATCACACTCACGACCTCACAATCACAAACTCAGTTCCATATAATTAGTTCGTTATTTACTCAATTTCTCATTAGCCGTCTGCAATTGATTAGTCCAATCAAGCACATTTTTAATTATTTCAGTCATAATCCCTAATACCAATCAATTTTATATATTCAAACTGCCCTAAATGTCAGTTTCTAACATTCATAAAACCTATCAGATAAAAAGAAGAGATCTGGTAACAGAATCCCCTATCTCGATATACGTGTAAGAGTGGTCAAACAGTTGACTTTTCCACCGGAGCCAAATCTCGCGAAACGGAGGTCACCGCTGGGTTCGTCTCATCGAACCAAGTCCGATGACTGTCCTCACTCGAAAATCGGATACCGGGCCTGTCGGTCGATCCAATAGATTTGCACGGCGAAGTCGGCATGCAAATCGAGGCAGCTCCCGGAGTAGAATCTGCACAAACAGAGACCACTGTTGCGATCAGTGCGACGGAACGAGTCAAATGGCAGTATCGGTTCGCAAAAGGGAGGTCCGGAAGTACATGTCAATTTTGGACATAACCGGTATTTTGGCATGCAAAACGAGGCGGCTAACCGGACGTTTTTCTGGACCTACAAAAAGCTTACCCATCCTATTTTGACCCTTTCGAGTCCAATGGTGAGGTCAATTTCATCAAATAACAACCACAATAAATCCAATTTCATCAATAAAGCTCTAAACTTCAAACTGAAATTAAACACTCACCGAGCGTCGGATCGGAGAAATTCTTGAGGACTTTTGCTGCCCAAAATGCCCTCTATAAAACCCCTTAAAAATTTTCAGATAAGGTGGCCGGCGGCGACGGGCAACTGCGGCGGCGGAGGACGACTTTCGGCTGTTTCCGACAGCAAACCACTGCTCAAAATGTTCCTCTCGTCGAGAGCTTTTCAATGGTACCAAGTATGCGTCAATCGAACATCAGATGAGAAAGTTATGAGTGTTTGAAATTTTGGAGAATTTTAAAAAAATTAAAAGAGGAGAGAGAAAGAGAGAGACAGAGACAGAGACAGTAACGGGGAAGGGGAAGGAGAAAAGAAAAGAAAGGGAAAAAGAAAAAAGAAAAAGAAAAAGAAAAGAAAAAGAAAAAATAAATTATGTTGTATAAATTTAGACCAGAAATGAACCAAAAATTATACAATTGCCAACCAAAATTATTTTCTTTGCACCAAAAATCCTTGTAATAATTTAATAATTTTGAGGGCTTTACACTCGTAACTTAGGGTTTCTTTCTCCTTAGTATTGAGCGTTGTCTTCCTGGTTGGTGAAAGGGACCAAAATCGCTTAAGGAGCCTTCGGGCTTTCTTTGTGCTCCAGCTCTCCTTTTTTCCTTTTGCTTCATGGTCGTAGACGCTGGACGTTCTTTTTCTACATGGGTCTTTTGGGGTTGGTTGGGGCTAGCTGCCTGTGGTTGTCAAATGAGATACGTTGTTAATGGGTCTGTTGCTTGTGTTGGTCTGAAGGCAACTGAGCACAATAGCTCTTTTATGCCTCCACCTTGGAAGGTCTCTCTCGATGTTTTCTCACATCGTCGGATTTGGGTTCTATTGAACTATCCATTTCGCTTTTCACAATGGTTTGCTTCCTTTTATCTCACCCTCAAAGGCACTCATTGCATCGCCTTATTTTTCGGCTCAAAGGCTTTAAATAGTGGCTCTTTTGCCATTTTTTTGTGGTTGTTTATGTTCTATTGTAATAATAAAAGTGGTTTTTCAAGTTTTTATTACTTTGTTAAGAGTAGTCTGATAGGTCTGTGTCTATATGGTTTTGTGTGGGACCTTCATATCTTTGTTTTCTTTAGTCTCAATCAATTGAGGTTTTTGATCAATTATAAAAGTTATGATAAAAGAGACTGGATTGTGCTCGTTTTGTGTGTACATTTTTTGTTTATGTTGTTGAAACCTGCAACACGGTCTTACCCTCTTGAGAATTTTCATTCAATCTTACTAGTGGTATTAGTGTTTGTTTAGGGTTAAGTTATCATTTGTGTCGAGGTTTGTTACATTTGCATTAGTATTTTTATTATTTGATTATGTTAATGGATTTCCTCTAAACAAGAAATTATTAAGTAAATAGAAATTTTTTAAAGGATATTTGAAGAAAATAACTCACATTTTCATTTATTAAGGAAATAACCATTTATTTATTTACATGAAGTTATATAATGTTATGATTTTATCGTTATGCCCTTAATTCTTTATGGCTAGTTTCTTAAATTTTGAAAACGTTTGCCTTTTTTAATGATTAGTTAGGTAAGTAGCCTTTTTTTAAAGATGTGTTTTTAAAAATTAGCCATAGTTTCAAAAAATTTAAAAATAGCAATAAAAAATTTATTACCAATGTAAGAAATTTCTTACTGCAATAAAATTACACATAAAATTTATTGTAATAACGTTTTTACAAATATAATAAAATTTATGAATAACTACTTTTTTAATATTTTAAAACATTGACTATTTTCTTAAAATTTCTCCCTTTTTTTTTAAACTTGAGCAAAAAAGACCAAAATACATTCTAAAGAAAAAGCTTCGTTAATCCAATATTGGTAGATTTTTTTTGTCTATTTTATATTTAGTAATTTTTTAAACTATGTTTTAAATTGATAGTTAATGTTCCAAAAATTAAGAAATTAGCCATTAGTCCCTTAAAAACTAAGGACATAAAGATTGCATCACATTATCATGTAGTTGAAAAATGACGATTTCTTTAATTAATAGAACATTGATTATTTTCTTAAAACGTTGTCCAAAAAATGACTATATACTCAATAATCTCTTTTTTTATTGAACGCCATAGAACAAATACGAGTAAATTGTTTACAACTCTAAGTAGTTTTAACAAATTTTCACTTTCTTACAAGTTACGATCGATATGTGATTAAATAGTTATATTTTAGATTTCTGGCAAAATTTTTTTTTTTGTTTTAAACGCCAATTTATTTGATAAATTATTAATACTTATGAAAAAAAATTGTAAAAAACACTAAATAAAAATAGTTGGTATAGCACAATTTCACTTAAAAAAGTACATTTACAAACGAAAGTTGCGTGCATTAAATTAGACATATATATAGTTTCGCTTTTAGAACTGGTAATATAAAAACGTAAAAAAAATGAGAAATTCTATAGTGGGTTTTATTTTGTGGTGGGAAATAATTTTGAATGGTCAGATTCATATTTTTAAGATGCGGGACCCACCGAAAAAGTGAATCCGATGGTCCAAAATTATTTCCCACCACAAAAAAAATCCACTACAGAAGTACCCAAAAAAATTATTAAAGCACTAATTTCTTCTATTCAATTAATAAATATGAAAAAAAAGTATCTAATCTATGTATGAACTTCTCATAAAAATTAGGCTCTTCACTTTATTTACAAATTGTAAGAGTCAAATATGAATTTCAAACATGTAAATATATATGAGTATGAGTATTAACTATCATGATGCTTTTTTTTTTTTTTTAATTTGCTGGAAAACCATGATGCTTAGTAGTGTTATTATAGATCATACTAGAGTAATACCTTATTTGGCCGGTACACTATTAAAAATTATTTTGACATATAATAACAAATTATTGTTAAAATGATTTTAGTTTCCTATTATATGGAGGTGTGTATTTATAAAGTGATGTGATTGAGTCCAAGGTACTTAGAAGTCTATGCAGTTACTCATCCGGTTACTCACTGATGCTCTTAAATGAATATTAAGGCCTATGTGCGATAATTACATATAATTCTTCAAGAAAATAATACTAAACTATCTAAATGGTTACCTAAACAACCTATAATTTTTTGTGATATCGTACCTAATATTCTAATTATTTGGGGGACGTTATTTGATAATTTTGTTTAGAATACATCATTAATATATTTTTTGAAGACGTAGAATCTACCGAAAAGATAAATTAGATAATTTAGAATCATTTTTTACAAAAAAAAAAAAAATCACCAGAGAATTCCTCTAATTTTGTAACTTTGCTAGACATTTTTGGTTTCTGATTTTTTTGGAAAGTTGAAGATGATTTTTTTCTCGATAGGGATTGCTTTTCAAGTTTGATCGAGTAAGATTTAAAAACATCTTTGATTGGCTGAAATGTTTGTAAAAAGATTATATTTTTGGTTTTTCTAAATAAAGTTGACTGGGAGATAGATTTTGGTGATGAATCTATTTTGAAGATCTATTCAAAGCGATGAAAATGAAAAAAAGAAAAAAAAGAAAATGAAATGATATACAGCGAGTAAAGTTAGGTATTATACCATAGGTGAGGAGAAAGTAAGGCAAACAGAAGTGTGGGACTAATTTAGTCCATTTCATGGTCCTTTTCCAAGCATGCATAAGAGGTACGTAATCCTCTCTATCTTATTTTTATTCTCTTTTTTTTTAAAGATAATTTAATCGATGATCTTAAAAATGATTTTTTAAGAAAATAAAAATTATTTTAATTAATTAAGATATTAATCATTTTTTAACCACATGTTGATGTTTATTAACATTTATTCCTTTTGTTCTCATGCATATTAGTGATTAATGATTTAATTTTTGAAAATGTTAGCCGTTTTTTTAAAACATAGGCCAATAAATTATCAAATACTGAATAGGTTCTTTTTTATTCCTTGCATTTTTTTGGTTTGTTTTAGTTAGTTTTTGGTTAATTTCATTAATTTTCATTTTTTCTCTTTTTCTTTTGCTTGGAGACGAAACTTTGAGAACTTTGATGGCGTTTTCTTATGACGTGTGATTAAATAATAGTATAATGATAATGATTATGATGATGATCATGATGATGAAGTGTTTATAGAGTTCTATCTTGGGTGTACTAGAGCTTGAGTTAACTTTAGACTTGTGTATGTTCGGATTGTAATCATGAACCAAATATAATGATAATACAATTTTTTTTTCTTCTTTTGGGGCGAATATAATAGTAGATTAATAGCCAACGTATAATATAAATGAAGATGACAAGGAAACGTTAAGGTTTTTCTATTAAAGTTGACTTTGTGAGTTGCAATGTATAGATGGGCAGTGCATTAGACGCGCCATTAATCTAAACTTGCGTTTGGGGAAACCATTCTGGTTATTTTTGACCATTTTAAATAGTTTAGAAAATGATTTGAAAAATGGTTTGGAAAATTGTTTGGCTTTACAAATTTTGAAGTGGTATAAATGGTTGAGATTTAAAGATATTGTATGGGAATTTGGAAAGTTGAAAAAAATGGTTGAAAAAAGTGGAATGGAATGGAATGGTTTGGAGGATTGAAAAAAATGAAAAAATAGAATGGAATGGAATAGGTAGAATGGTGTAAACAAACATGGGGTAAGCCGTTTATCATTGTGGAGTTCATTGTGAACGCGACATTAATCTTAGCTGTTTATCATTATGGGGTTCATTATAGATCTCACGGTGATGGACGGCTTTGATTGGTTAGCATTCATCTTTATTATCTATTTATAATTAGTGGCGTATTTGGTATAATTATTTAAATTATTTTGACTTTTCAATGATATTAAATGCTTAAAATTTAGAGATTTTTAAGAATTTTATCAAATTTTTAAATAATTTTTTAAGATTTAGTCATAGTTTTATGAAATTAAGGATTTAGCCTTAATATATGTGATGCTCTTAAATGAATATTAATAATTTAGCCGTAAAATAATTGAAATTTAAATATATAAATTATTGAAATTTAAAAATATTATATAAAAATTTAAAAAATTAAAAAAAAAAGAGAATGAAATAGAATAAAATAAAATTGATAAAAAAACAAACAAAGTTTATGATGAAAAATGATCGAAAGTGTCACAATTAATTGGGAGCTTTTTCAAATCAATCCAATGATCTATAAATATCGCCGAGAGCCCTTTTAGCGTGAAATCCGACGTGGCCTCCAATCCAATCGCATCAAGCAGGTAAGAGTGGGTCCCACACAAAATGACGTAATAGCCCATCACTCTCTCTCTCTTTCGTACAAAAACGATTAAAAAAAGGGCAATCGCGTATACATTTTTCACTCTCTCTCTCTCTCTCTCTCTCTGAGAGTTCACTTGTCTGTGTCTTCAAACAAAGCTTCGAACTTCTTGTTCTCTAAATTCTCTCTCTTTCTCTCTCTCTGAAACTCTTTCCCAACATTCAAACCCTAACGATCGTCCATGGCGTTCGCGAACACGGCCTTCTTCGCTCCGTCGATCCCCGCCGTTCGCCGATCGAGAGTCGCCGATTCCGACGTCGCCGTCCACGCTCAGCTCGCGCCTTGCGAGCCGTTCGTCGGTGTCCTTCGCGCGCAATACGGTTTCTCTCAGCCCTCGCGCGCGCTATCCGGATTTAGGTGATCGTTCGAGACCTTGTGCTTTCCGATTTTCGTGTTTCTGCTTGGTTTCCGGGAAAAACTTGCTGGAAAGTGTGGGACTTCTTCTGTCCGCTTGGATTAAAGGAAAAGAAAATCATATATTATGTATATTTGTCAAGATTTGGTGTTGAACTAGTTGAGAGATTAATGATCGAGACTGAAATTCCAGTTTGACTTTTAATTTTAATCGAAGTTTCAATTTTGATTCGTTGTTCCGTGTTGTTTAGAAGTGTTGTGAACTGTGTGCAGGACCGTTGTGCATGCGTCTTCCAATGGTCCGAATGCTTTTGGTTCAACCTCATTGGTCAGTAACAAGTTTATTTGACATTGTCTCTTGGTTGTGGCTTATGAGTTTTTAGTTTTTATAATTTTGTTGAGTTTTGTAAAAAACATGTTGTGGAGTGGATGATTCTTCACCTGCATTTGTTTTTTAAGCATTTAGTTTCGTAAACTAGGTCTTTTCCTGTCTCTGTATATGAAATTACATAAGTACTAATAATATTTTCCTACTCAATTTGTTGTCTTTTACATGTATGGAAATTGTTAGTTGCTTCTTGATGAACTTTTAAAGCAATGAATTCTTTAATGAGGTGGTCATGTAAAGGTTCACAGGTGGAAAAATGGTTGAGAAGGTTTTCGTGTAAATGAATGGAAATAGTCAGAGTTACCATTTGAAGCGCCGGTGAAATCGTGGCCTGTGATTTGCTCTTTAGTGATGCTTATTTGAACTTTATTCTCTCATTATTAAATCTCGAGCAGGTTATCATTTCATCCAAGTTATTGTCTGTTTGAATATATATGATGAATGTTTGCTTGGATACTGTCATATTGAGTGTGGTTACTCAGAATATGCATGTGAATGTTAATCTGCTATAACATGTTGGGATGCTTTAATTGCAGAAATCCGAACAAGATGGTGATTATGTGCCGATGCCAATAGTGATGATAGATCAAGATTCAGATTCTGATGCGACAATTGTACAACTTAGCTTTGGGGATCGCCTTGGAGCTTTGATTGACACGGTGAAGTGGCTATGAGAAACCTTTCTTTCGATAATTTTTCTTTTTCGGAGCTAGTAGCATACATCATCCGCCATCAAGTTAAGAGAAGCAGTGTGAAGGCTAAGCTAAAAGCATCTATCTATATGAAAACAGAGTTTCTTAACCTGAGGATTTTTTCCTTGCAAAAAAAAAAAACCTGAGGATTTTTAAGATGTCGACTATTTATGTTGAGCTTGATCTTGCTTATAATTTAGAATTTCACAATTTGGAATCTTAAGACGTTCAAAACCATGGTTTAGAATCGCAGTCATAAAATTCTCCTAATCCTCCCATCTTATCATACTGTTTTGAGGATACCTTATCCTCCCATCTCATTTTACCGTTTTTTAGTGATAGTGAATTTACTTCTTATCTATATATATATATATAAATTCCCCTTCAGGTTCAGTCTAAGAGATTGAAGTGAAGCATAGTATTTGACAATTTGCATGTCTCCCCTAAGACTGGCATGTTTTCAACTGAGCCAAACTTTGATAGTGTATTTAATAACATTTAGCCGAAGATATATGAACCTAAACCTTTTCACATTCTGAATTTCCTAATTCTAGATATAGCTGGCGCAATGGCTTTACAGAAGAGAAGAGGACCTGGCAGTGAATTTACTGAAATTGATTTAGAATCACAGTTCGTTTCCCTTGTTGTTTATTGTTTGGCAGATGAGAGCACTGAAGGATCTGGGATTGGACGTATCAAAGGGAACTGTTACGACTGAGGGTTCAGTCAAGCAAACAAAAATTTTCATAACCCGATTGTAAGCAGTATTCAGATATTTGTTTGGAATGTAAAAAACTTTCATTAGGTAAAATTTGTCTACTATGGTGCTTAGTTTTTTGTTTCTCTAGTATTCTAGAGTAGTGGAAATTTTCAGGTTAAGAAACATACAAGTTTGTAACTTTCATATGCCTGCCCATTCCATACTCTTTACCAATCTAGACGTGTTCTTTTCTGATTTTAACATGCATTTTTATCTTTTTTCCTGGAGTTGACCTAAAAAATGAAGATTAATAGGAAAGATATATATTAAATCAATACGTCCATTTTTTAAGAGTACGTTTTACATGATTGCTTTACTTTTTAGCATTTAATGGCACAAAACACTTCAATGCAAGTATTTCTTTTGTTTTCTGGTCAAACAATCAAGGATCCATAGCAGTTAATTCTAGATCAAGAAATGTAGCCTTACATTCCTGAATATATGGCTGCAAAGATAAATCCCCGCGCTTTTTGTTTTGTTTTTTGTTTTTCTTATATTTTTCCTGTTCAATTCTAGAAAAGGTACAAACTTCTAATTATATCTGTTTAGGTGCAAACACCAATAGTAATTTTATAGTTTCGTGTTCAGCCATTTTATGGAGAATGCCAATAGTTGTTCACTATATCAAATTTCTTCATTTCTTTCTTTGTTTTTCTTAATTTTCTCGTCTGACTTGGAGATATGTGCATATTTTGCTTGTGCACATCAACGTTGTAATGGTATTTAAATATGTGCATATGTAATTGTCCCCCTATCTAAACACTAAACTTAATTTCTGAGGTAATGCCAGAGATAGTGGGCGGAAAGTTGAGGATCCTGATATGTTAGAGAGAATTCGACTCACCATCATCAACAATCTGTTGAAGTATCATCCTGTAAGCATGGCAACTATACTCAAACTTTGCCCTTGACCTTTAACTTTTTGAGGGTGTAAATTTGGATTTTTTTCTTTTTTCCAAATTTTACTTCTGTTTACGAAGTTGGTTTATCTGATACCTTGTTTCTGTTTTCTCTCTTTCCTCACTCTTTTGTCTAGGAATCTAGTCAGCAACTTGCAATGGGTGAGGCATTTGGAATCAAAGCTCCAGAGAAGAAGGTGAGTTCTCATGTTTATTTTTGCCTTCCACATTTTCTTCTTTTGTTTTATTCCTTGAATATCTTTCCATAATTTGGTCATTGGACTCTGGAGATTTACATTTCCTGAACACTCTCATAAATAATAATTTTGATGGAAGCAGTGAAAAAAAAAAATAGATTTTTCTGATCTTTCCATATTGATTTTCTGATGGTAATAGTGGTCAAATGCTAATGCTTGTTATTTTCTGTTGCTCAAATAGAATCTATTTTGCATTGTAGTCGATTTATTTGCAGCTCTTATGGTTTGAGGGATTTGGAGACTTTGGATATAGTAAACTAATATAAGTGCCTCTAATCAATGTGCATATGCTTTGTGGTCATGATCTATTGGTTTATTATTTTGCTCCACCTCTTCATGAAAAATTCCTGTATTGGTGCTTCAACTCATTAAAGCTTATAGTTGGCCAGTAACTATTGGTTCCCAGTGGCAGTCCATCTTTTCTTGATGGGTTTATTGATTTAATAAAATCAATTCTTATATCCAAATTACTATCAGTTATCTATAGCTAGGGCCCCATTACACTTTCATGGTTAACGTGGCTTAGTACATTTGTCCACTTACTGTACTAAATCTTGTTTTTTGGTTGATTGCAGCTTGATGTTGATATTGCAACTCATGTACACATAAAGGAAGATGGACCAAGGAGAAGGTCTTGCAACTTATGATCGGAATTTAATCATAAATTGTATTTTGCGATCAGATTGGTAAATTGTTAACTTTGTTCCATTATATGCATATTTTCAGCTTGCTGTGTATAGAGACAGCAGATAGACCAGGGTTGCTTGTTGAGATCATCAAAATCATAGCTGATGTTAACATTGATGTGGAATCGGCTGAGATTGATACCGAAGTACTGGCCTCTCTTCTCTCTCTCACTCTCTCTCATTCACACACACACATAAGCGCACACACTCACAAATGCACGCGTACTCATTTTTCCTTGACTAACTTCAATACCCTGAACTAATAGGGTTTGGTAGCGAAAGATAAGTTTCATGTGAGCTACCGAGGGGCAGCATTAACAAGTTCCTTGTCTCAGGTATGCTCTCCTTTACAGAAACTACCTGCCTACTTTCTGGACCTGTTCAACTTCTGTGTTTTATGTTTATCCGATGCTTTGTACTCTTCTTAAAGATTTGTAAATAAGAAAGCAAAATCGTCCTATTTCTAAATCTATTGTTCAAACAGCAAATTTACTGATGATAATTTTCATTTGTGAAGGTGTTAGTGAATTGCTTGCGCTATTACCTTCGGAGGCCAGAAACGGATATTGATAGTTACTAATACTTGGACATAGCCATTGTGCCTGAGATGATATGCATTACTTCTGGGTCGATGTTGGGGCATAATCCGGTGGCTCCCCCGATTTATCCTTAGAACTGACTCTAAATAATTAGAATGTATTTGCATTATGTCTGGTGAGAAAGTCCCAGCCTTGATTGGATGTCTATCAAGCACACTCTGTAAATTATTTTCAGTTTTCTAGTAAAAGTATTCTCTGTGAATTCAAGTTCGGTACATATGCCAAAATATATTAGTATATCTATGTATATATGTGAATCTGTTAGTTTGTTGCTGGTTTGCTTTTTTATTTTTTATTTTTTCCTGCTTCATAGGCACTTCCTTTCTATTTCCTGTTATTTTCATGTAAAGTATTGGTCATTCCGCGAAGATTCGCAGCTTGTTGCTTTTTTTTTTTTTCCCTGCTTCATAGGCACTTCCTTTCTATTTCCTGTTATTTCCATGTAAAATATTGTTCATTCCGCGAAGATTCGCAGCTTGTTGCTTTTTTTTTTTTTTGGTCACATTTTCCAGCACCAAACTCATTGAAAAGTCCTTTTTGCAAAAAAGAAAAAAATCAACGTCTCTTTCGGCGACATAATTAACCATGCGTTTGGGGAAACCATTCTGATCATTTTTGACCATTCTAAATGGTTTGAAAATGGTTTGAAGAATGGTTTGGAAAATGGTTTGACTTTACAAATTTTGAGGTGGTATAAATGGTTGAGATTTAAAGATATTGTATGGGGATTTGGAAAGTTGAAAAAAATAGTTGAAAAAAGTGGAATAGAATTGAATGGTTTGGAGGATTGTGAAAAAAGTGAATGGAATGGAATGGGTAGAATGGTGTAAACAAACATGGGGTAAACGATTGCGTAGGGTTCTCTGAAGTCTTTCATTGACTTGGAAAAGCAAAAACTTGCGAACTCGTTGCCCTTACCTTTAAATACCAAAATTTGAGCACCTACGAATGGTGAAAAAATATTATCAACGAGGCTACAGTAATTTTTGTAAGAGAATTGCAAAAAGTGATAATTTCAAGTGCTAATTAATAATTTATGTTTGTGATACTTTTTTATTTCTATTATATGTGTTGGGAATGGTCCTTCGTAGTGTCGGATTTCACGTTGAAACGGTTCAAGGGGCGAAAGATTTTGTTGAGTGAAACTTTGTCGATGAAGCGGTCGACCGGTTACTATTCAAGAGAGACAAATTCGTATGCCAACGAACCGGGTGAGAAGATCAAGAACCGGTCGACCGGAAAGATTTTGTTGAGTGAAACTTTGTCGACGAAGCGGTCGACCGGTTACTATTCAAGAGAGACAAATTCGTATGCCAACGAACCGGGTGATAAGATCAAGAACCGGTCGACCGGATGGTCCTAAAATGTCGTTTTATATTTCATTAGTTCTTGTAACGTGCATGTATATAAACCAAAATAGGATCAAAAGGCTTGTGACGTGAGAAACGTAAAACACTAGCTTAGAGAGAAACATTTGTAATCATTCTTTGGGATTAATAAAAGATAGATTGGTTTTCTCATTTGCTTATTCGTGCATTATTCTTCGTGTTGTGTTCGACTTTGCTATATCAATATGTTTATAGTATAAAGTATGATACAAATTAAAAATATAATATGGATACATAAATTACTAATATGTCAAAAAGGACATTCATCAAAATCCTCTATTTTTGTACTAGGTAATCTAGTTTGGATTTCTTATTATTATTTCTTATCTATTTTTTAACGTTATTATTATTATTTTTTTGGTTTCTCAACATTGTCCAACATTTAAGGGAAACAAAAGAATATTAAAGGGAGGCTTAGAGGGAATATGTTATATGTCAACAAGATCATTATTAGTGTCACCGAATAATCCATTCCCAAGTAGTGTGCTCATTTTATTTCTATTTTATGTTTATAGTATAAATTTTAGAGTATAAATTTAAAATACAACACACATGATGCATAGATTATTATTGTGACAAAAGAAGGACATTCGTTGAAATCTAAAAAACAAAAAAAAAGACTTTTCAAAAAAAGAAAAAGAGTATTAAAGGGAATATGTCAAAAAAAAAAAAAAAAAGACTGACCAAGACTTTTGGGCACCATCTGAGCTGTTTCCAGTTTAGCAAATGCTAGAATTTACATGTGGCCAAAAACAAATTGCCAAAGAAGTTATTATCTGAAGCAAATTCAACTAAAGTTGTAAAAACTTGCACCCCAATTTCTACCCTATCTTCCTTAATTTCCGCTACTACTATTACTACTGAGGGTTGATTGTGCTCAGTGGATTATTGCTGTGTCTTCCACAAAGATCAACACATCCAAGTTCAACAAATACGATCGCCAGATATTAAGAGAGAGAGGTACTAATATTTGCACTGTACGTGATCGTTGTTCTAATTTTTGTGATTTTCTTAGTACACAAAATATTTGGTATATTTTCTTGTTGAGTTGCCAGTTGTTTGATTAGTGCTCCCTGGATTCTATGCTTTTAGTCAGAGATCTTGCAAGAATCAACATCGCTTAAGCTTAAAGGTATATAAACATGTTATAATCAAAGATTAGATCTCTTCTTTTATTTCCTTGGAATCTCTCCTCATTAAAATATTTTAGTTAATGTTGTATTTATTTATTTATTTTATTTTTTTCAGTTGCAGGTTATTGGACCATAGTGCTCTTCAGAATTCTGTGGTTTGGGTCAAAGATCTTGCAAGAATCATCAGCTTAAGCTTAAAGGTATATAAACATGTTATAATCAAAGATTAGATCTTTTCTTTTATTGCCTTAGGATCTCCTTCTCATTAAAATATTTTAGTTGATGTTTTTTTTTTTATATGTTTTTTTAGATCTTGTTCAGTTGCAGGTTATTGGACTATAGGGGTCTTCAGAATTCTGTGATTTGGGTCAGAGATCTTGCATGAATCAACAACTTAAGCTTAAAGGTATATAAACATGTTATAATCAAAGATTAGATCTATTTTTTTTACTGCCGTAGGATCTCGTCTTCTCATTAAATATTTTAGTTAATATTCTTTTTATTTATATATATTTTTTTGGATCTTGTTCAGTTGCAGGTTATTGGACCACAGTGCTCTTCAGAATTTTGTGGTTTGGGTCAAAGATCTTGCATGAATCAATAGCTTAAGCTGAAAGGTATATAAACATGTTATAATCAATATTAGATCTATTTTTTTTATTGCCATAGTATCTCGTCTTCTCATTAAATTATTTTAGTTAATGTTCTTTATATTTATGTTTTTTTTTTTGGGATCTGGTTCAGTTGCAGGTTATTGGACCATAGTGCTCTAAGAATTCTGTGATTTGGGTAAATAATCTTACAAGAATCAACAGCTTAAGCTTGAAGGTAATAATTATGATTTAGTTAAAGACCTCTTCTTTTCTATCTAGCCCTATATATCTCCTCTTCTCATTAATATATTGGAAGTTAAGAAAATTATAATATAATAGATATAGTACTATATGCAAACTGGATTTTCTTGATCTATTTAAGTACAATAGTTGATGGGCAGTGTTATTTGCCACTAAAAATCGGATATTGATTGCTGATTTTCCTTGAAGAGAAAGAGTTTTGTCTGATTGAAGTTGAAATAACTTTTTGATTTTAGTCATGTGTTATAATTAATTATGATTTTCACGTTCTCTCTTGTAGTAGTGCAATCTTTCTTTTATTGGTTTCGGTGTTTCACTTTGAAGAACAATCTTCTCATCAAGACTAGGTCAGCCACTCAAGCCAATAAGTAAGCTTTATATATTGTCACAATTAGTACTTGTAGTAATTTATGTGAACGCACAAATTCTGATTGTTTCTACAATTGTATAAAAGTCCCGTTTTTGATAGAAATAACATGTAAGGTACTAAATTGATATATTAATTTATGGTCCATATAGTGCTGATTCCAGCAGATTTGACAACTATTTATATTAGAAAAAGGATAATTTTCAATTGCATCGTTATGTTCTTTGTATTTTGACTTTCAGATAATACAAGATAAATCAGTTTAGGGGACTTGTGCTAGATAGTCTATTTTTAAAAACATATCTAAAAAAATCCTCATTTTGTTTTATTTGGTGAAAAGTCTGTTTTTGGTATATAACACATATATTGATATACACGTGGTTTTTAGTTGGAAAATTGCCGACCTATCATACTATGTTTGCTAAATGCTAAATTTAAACAAATAGTTTACTAAAAACTAAAGTTATAGACATGTTTTTGAATAAATTCTAAAATTAAACCATTTAGCTAATTCCACTTGCTCAAATTTTCATCACCACTCTTATGCCTAAGCCATAGACACAATTGGAAGAGTACTTACATATTCTGATTATGGTAGAAAAACCGTATAACATGTAAAAGAATAAAGGGTAATCGGCACGTATATTTTTTTAGACTTTGTTCACTTTGTTTCTTAAACTATTTTTATAGACAAAAATATCTCTAAATTTTTAATTTTTGGAAACTTTAATCCCTATTCGTCAATTCAATTGAATTACTATAAAAATTAGAAACTTATGCAAAATGATACGTCTGTAAATTCGGTAGCAATTTAATTACAATTGACCAATAAACACTAAACTTGTCAAAATATTTAAAGTTCAGACATATATTTTCCTATAAAAATAGTTCGATGACAAAATTTATAAAGTCACAAAATGATTTTTTTTTTTTTTTTTTGCAATTCCGTATTTCTTTTTTTCTTTTTTTTTTCTTCTCATTCATAATGTTATACGATTTTTTATTGTGATAGGTATGGAATGTATAAAAAGAATTGTGGGCCCAGATGTGCTCGATGAAAAAATGAATGATTTGAAGAGGAAATTCCAGCACTTGGAATGCAAAAAAGAGGATATCAAAGAAGAGCTAAAAAATGAAGTAGAGATCTCGTCCCATAAGAGACCAAGAAAGGAAGTGAAAAACTGGATAGAAAATGTCCAGCGTATGAAACCTAAAGTTGAAGAGTTAAAGCAAGAAGTCTCAACAAGCGGGTTTCTAAACCGCCTACCCATAGAAGAAAAAGTTGATAGACTCACCAGAGAAGTTACAGAGCTCACTGGACAAAGCAAATTTGAAAGAGGCCTCACACTTGAAACATACGACAATGAAGGCGTTGCGTTGCTGACCAGAAGATTGATCGGTGAAACGTTTGCAAGAAATAAGGAAAAGATTTTGGATTGCTTAATGGACAGAGAGGATGAGTCCGTTGTTGGTGTATATGGAATGGGCGGTGTTGGCAAAACAACTCTGATGACGCATATTTACAATGAGCTTCGAGGTCATCGAGATATTTGTGTTTCTTGGGTCACTGTGTCGCAAAATTTCACCATCTTGAAGTTGCAACATGATATTGCTAAAACAGTTGGTTTAGATCTCTCAGGTGAGGACGATGAGAGGAAGAGAGCTGCAATGCTAGCGAAGGCCTTGAAAAGAAGAAATTCAAGAAAAAGATTGGTTTTGATTTTGGATGATGTGTGGGACTTGGAGCATTTTTCTCCCATAGATGCAGGGATCTGCATTGGTGAGAATGTATGGAAGCTGGTTTTGACAACTCGATCGTTGACGGTTTGTCGAAAGCTGCATTGCAGAAGTCCAATTAAAGTGGAGCCTCTTAATGAAGTAGAAGCATGGACATTATTCACGGAGACATTGGGGAATGAGGATTTACTCTCTCATCATGAAATTGAAGGAATTGCAAAGTGCATAGTAAGAGAATGTGATGGCTTGCCGCTAGGGATTGTTGTAGTGGGGGGAAGTATGAGAGGCGTTCATGACGTCGATGAGTGGAGCAATGCATTGGAAGAAATAAAGGAGGCAAAATATAGGAGTGATGACATGGAGTTTTATGATAAGGTATTCCTTGTTTTGAGATATAGCTATGATAAGTTGAAAAATTCAAAAGTGAAAAAATGCTTGTTATACTGCTCCTTATATCCCGAAGACAAGTTAATTAAAAGGGATGAGTTGATAGAGTATTTGATTTGTGAGAAGCTGATTGATGGAAGGAACAGTAAACAATCAGCGCTTGAAAAAGGTCACACAATATTAAATAAACTAGAAAATGTTTGCTTGTTGGAAGCTCAAAGGGATAGTGATGGGATAAAGTTTGTGAAGATGCATGACCTGGTAAGAGATATGGCCATCAAAATTGCGAGCAACAGCCCACATAAATTTTTGGTACAAGCTGGAATGGGATTGACAGATTTACCTGATGAAGAAAAATGGAGTGAGGATCTTTTGAGGGTCTCTTTAATGAATAACTACATCTCTTATATACCTTCAAATGAATCACCCAGATGTCCTAGACTCTTAACGTTATTGCTACACAACAATATTGGTTTGGAATTCATCCCAGACAAGTTTTTTGTGCATATGAAGATGCTAACTGTTCTTGATCTGTCTTATACCGAAATAGAAAGCCTTCCGACATCAATAGCTAACTTAGAGAGTCTAACAGCATTGCTGCTTAAAGGTTGTAGACACCTGAGATACGTTCCATGTTTGGAAAATCTCACACTTCTAAGGAAGCTTGACTTGTGTGGAACAGCAATCGAGGAGGTACCGAAAGGCATGGAAAAGTTAATTAACTTGAGACATCTCAATCTTGACGAATGTCGGAACCTAAAGATGATACCTGATGGGCTCTTGTCCCAACTCTCTAAAATGGAATGGTTTAAATTATTTTCTTCATTAAGGTTGAGAGGAGAGGAAATTGGGAGTTGGAGGAAGCTACATACTTTTTCTGGCACTTTTAATGATCTTTGTAATTTTAATAAATGTGTGAGATCATGGGAAGAGAGATGGCCTACCAAGTATTCTATTTTTGTGGGATCAAATAAATATTTTGATATCGACCACATGGATAGATCTAATTTCAATAAACGAGTGTTGGTGGTTGACAATGAAGACACCGAAAACACATTTGCCATTCCTTCAAGCACTCAGTTACTAGTTCTCGAGCGTTGCAACGGCATAAGAAGCTTAAGCCACATTGCACCATTGATGAAGGCATCTGGTTTAAGAAAATGCCGCATCATCGACTGTAATATCTTGAGACACGTGATTTGCTCTTGTTGTGGTAACGCTCCATTTTTCCATTGTCTTGAAACACTAGAGCTTGAGGATTTGCCAATGTTAACTGAGTTAGTAGAGAGAAATATGAGGAGCTCATACTCACCATCAACATCAGTTCTTCCAGTTAACAGCTTTTCCTCTCTCAAGGAATTGTTGATAAAAACTTGTGGCAGATTGGAGAGGTTGTTTACTCCTACACTGCTGCCGGCCTTCCGTTGCCTTGAACAATTGACAGTTTCGAACTGTGCAGAGTTGGTGGAGATAGTAGGAGAAAGGAAAAGGGAGGATGAAGACCAACATGAGGAAGCGACAACAACTGCCATCTTATCCGCTCTCCCCAATTTGAAACGTTTGCAATTGTCCACCCTTCCGAAACTAAAAAGCTTCTGTCACAGTAGCATTAAAGTTTCTGATACTCTGTGTATAATTGGTATAATCAATTGCCCTGAGCTGAAGAGGATTACTCTGCTTTGGGATAAACCACTTCCTCCCACTTCTTTAGAAAAAATCACTGTACAGAAGGAATGGTGGGACCGTGTGGAGTGGAAACATCCCCAGACTAAGTTTGTCCTTCAACCCTTCCTCGAATTCATTAGTTTTACTTTTAGAGCATCCATACTGTGATGCCCCGAGCTTTTACATCCCACTTTCATATGAAAATGAATGAGAAGTTTCAATTACTAAAGTTTGTCATAGTTTTGGATTTAAATTCCTACCACTATTGAATTTTAAGTGAAGTACGAAGGAAAAAAATAATTATTCTTGTAACTTTAAGAATGATGAGTAAATATGATTGATGACGTGGTTTGTGAGAAAGCTACGTGTAGTTTAATCTGAAAAACTACAAAACTACAAGATTGAAGGAAAAATAAAAAAATTACATGTAGTTTTATACCAAATTACGAGGTATTAAAACTGGTAAGAATAAGTCCATATAAGCGCCATTAAACAAGTTTAGGGAAATCGTAAGAAATAGTCAAACAAAATTTTTGTTTTTAAAATTCAGCCCATGTTTGAAAAAATTAAAAAAAATAGTCATATTACGAATTGTATAACAGAAAAGTGTCACACAAAATATAACACATCTGGAAATATTTGTAAGATATTTTGTAACACTTCAAGTTTTACTCAATATTTTTTTAAGTGTTAAATAATATCTTACAAATATTTATAGATCTGTTATATTTTGTGAGACACTTTTCTATTATACAATTCGTTACATGGCTATTTTTTTAATTTTTTGAAACACAGACTATAATTTAAAACAAACATTTAATTTTGTCATATTTTTGCAACTCACCCGTTAGAGATTATGGATGAGATTTTATTTCCAAATAATCCAAAACAAGAATGGAACCGAATGTGGAGAATCACTCTATATAAAGAAACCAATTTCTTTTTCATAAAAATTAACAATTAAAGATCATATTAATAGACAAATTGGGAGAAATTTTTGACAAAATAAAGGTGTGTTTGGTCACATTTTTATTTTTTATATTTTTTTGTTTTGTTTTGTTTTTTTTAAACAGAAAAGTATAATTTTATTTTTAAAAACGAGTTTAGTAAATTTGTTTTTGTTTTTTTTTTTTTTTTTGTAAATTAAAAACAAATTTTCAAAAACAGAGAAAACAAAAAATTCTTGTTATCAAAAATTTTTTAAACAAAAAATATCAAATCTAAAGAATTTTTTTTTTTGAGTTTTCTCAATTTTACACTCTCCTTATACTTTATCTTTACGTTTTTTATTTTCTCACTCCATCTTTTTCAGTTACAAACTATCATTTTGTGTTTTTTATTTAAAAAAAAAACAAATAGTGATTATCAAACATATTTTGTGTTTTAAAAAAATTTGAAAATAAAATAGCAAAAACGCTTTCAAATTTTTGTTTATAAAAATAAAAAAAATATAAATATTATCAACCATAGCCTAAATGACTCCCCAATCCCTAATCCCAGCCACACACACAAAAAAAAAAAAAAAAAAAAGAAGACTCCCCAAGCCCTAAAAATAGGCAGCAACTAAGGGGGTAGAAAAATCAAAACTGAGACTTTCTAAGAGTTGCAATATTAGGAGAAAGTATTCTCATAAAAAAAAAAGAGAAAATAGTGATTAAGAATCACCCCGATATAATAAGTTGATCATACAAGGAAATGAGGTGATTCTTCTCATCAATAAGAATAGATTTTGGAAAATATTTCCTATTATTCTTAGCGAAATTCGTCCACCCTAAAAAATTGTTCAATTTAGTTTGAACCCGAAGTTATCGAGTTGAATCGCAAACCTTTAAATATTGCACCGAATTCGAAAACCACGAAAAAACAAACAAAAATTATTAAAACTCATTGAGCCCACATAGACACGTAAACTATACACTTTATGTGAACTAGGAAAATCGTTAAATTTTGAGCTAGTATCTTTTAGTAAAAAGCTAAAATTTTTTGTTGTTTGATAAATAACCGCTTGCCTAGTAAGTATTGTAATTACAATGTGAGGATTCTGTATACCTAAATTCATTTTGTTAAGTTTAACTCAATTACTTGTAGGGACCAAATTCCTTTGCATCATCATCATAGAGATAATAATTCTTTATTAGTTGTCTATTCTTCCTAATCCACTAAATGGTCCAACCCTCTACCAAACATGGAATTCATGTAGTGCCCTTCTTTTTTTTTTTTGCGCAAATTAATAATGGACTTCGTGTGCTTGCTTGGGACTCCTAAGTCTTTAGAAGTACGCGTATTGCAATAATTGAAGCCATTAACTTGGACCAGCCCTTTTATTTATTTGATGGATGAGTTGCAAAAATATGTTAAAATTAAATGTATGTTTTAAATGATAGTTTATGTTTCAAAAAATTAAAAAAATAGCAACTGTAAAAAATTTCGTAACAAAAAATGTCAAACAAATATTTACACATCTGTAAGCATTTGTAATAAATTGTTTAACACTTAAAAAAATGATGAGTAAAAATTAAAGTGTTACAAAATATCTAACAAATTTTTACAGATGTGTGATATTTTATGTGACACTTTCTGTTACATAATTCATAACATGGTTATTTTTTAAATTTTTTGAAACATAGGCTATCATTTAAAAACATAAAAAAACTTAGCTATTTACTACAATTTTCCTTTGGAAAATCGTAGGAAATAGCCAAAAAAAATTTCGTTTTTAAAGTCTAGCCCATGTTTCAAAAAATTAAAAAAATAGCCATGTTACGAATTATATAACAGAAAAGTGTCACACAAAATATAACACATTTGTAAATATTTGTAAAATATTTTGTAACACTTCAAGTTTTACTCATTATTTTTTTAAGTGTTAAATAATATCTTGTAAATATTTATAGATCTGTTATATTTTGTGTAACACTTTTCTGTTATATAATTCGTAACATGGCTATTTTTTTAATTTTTTGAAACACAGACTATCATTTAAAACAAACATTTAATTTTGGCTTATTTTTGCAACTCCTATAAGACTATATACAACTCTACAACTACTTCTCCACTTGAAGCTAATAGAAGCCAATATATAATAGGAAAACCTTGTTGGTCTTGACCTTGGTGAATGGGGACCAAACTAATCATCTTTCTCTTACTTCCCAAGCAAAGAAAGACTATCACAATCAGAATATTTCCCCAATAAAATATACCACTAAAAATCATCCTCGTTCACATTTTAAATTAGGGTTGATAGCTTATTTGGTCTTTAAATTTTTGCTCGGGTGACAGTTTGATTCATACTCTTTTTTTATTAGCAATAGTAGTACCCAAACTTTTTAAATATTGCTCCGCTGTTAAAATTGAAAAATCCCGTTTAAATCCAAGCGGTTTTACCACGTGACTTGCACGTGTGCTGGTCTCCAATTAGAAAACTGAAAACGCCCTTGTATAATTAGAGTTTGGTTTACTTTTGGTCAAAACTCTGCTACGAAAAGAAAGAAAAAAAGAGTGCAGCTTCAAACAAACGAGAGCTCACGAGCTCGCTGAACGAACGAACGGGGACGGAGGGGCTCGAAGGACGTTGCAGAGGGCGGAGGGGCTCAGGGGTTGTCGCAAAGGGCGTCGGGGGCGGAGGCGCTCGAAGGTTGCGGAGGGCGGAAGGGTTTTCGTGGAAGGGGTTGGGGGCGGAGGGGCTCGGAGGCCGTCGAGGAGGGGGTCGGGGGACGGGGGTCATCGCGAAGGCGTCGGGGGCGGAAGAGCTCAGGGGTCGCCGAGGGCGGAGGGAGGATGGCAGAGGGGGCTGATAGGAAGGGGTCGGGGGCGGATGGGGTCGTCACGGAGGGGTTCGGGGGTCATCGCGGAGTGGGTCATAGGAGTGGGTTGGGGTTCGAGGTGGTGGGTTTCGCATGGGCCGTGACGATGGGTTTTGCGGGGGACGAGGTTCGCGACGGTGGGTCTGCGGGGTTGGGTTTGCAGGGTTCGAGGTTCGCGACGGTGGGTCTACGGGGTTCGGGTTCTAGGAGGTCAGAGTTCGTGGCAGTGGGTTTTGCAGGGGTCACGAAGATGGGTTTTGCAGGGTGGGGGGTTCGGGCCATTGGGGTTCATGGCAATGGGGTTCGTAGGGTGGGGTACGTGGGTCTGTGTCTGTGGGGTTGGGGTTGGGGTTCGCAGCGATGGGTCTGCGGGGGTGGTTCGCAGCGGGGTGGTTCGTGGTAGGGTGGGTTCGTCGCGGTGCGACGGTGGGGTGGTTTCCCCGGCAGTGGGTTTCATTGAGGTTCGTGGTGTGAGAGAGTTGAGACAGAGGTAAAAAAAAAAGTTGCAAAAATTATTATCTTTTTTATGGGTATAGGAGGCGGAGGTTGGGGTTCGCGGGAAGGCAGAGATGGAGGTTGGGGAGGCAGAGGCGGAGGTTGGGGGTCGGGGGTTGTCATTTCTATCAGAAGTTTTTTTTTTCCACCAAAATATTAAAGGGTATTCTTGGCATTTAAGTTTAGGAACCGAGTGATGTGCAAGTCACGTGCAAAACACGTTTGAATTTAAACAGAGTTTGAATTTTACCGGCACAACAATAAATAAAAAGTCCGGGTACTACTATTACTAATAAAAAAAGAGTAGGGATCAAACTGTCACCCGAGCCAAAGTTCAGAGACCAAATGAGCTATTAACCCTTAAAATTTAAAAAAAAAAAATCATTATAGTGGTTGTGTTTGAATAGACAATATAAGCACATTGACTAGTGATTTATTTATTCATTCCATGATGAAAGCTAGCTAGATAGTAGAGCCATGTTTTACTTCCATTCTATTATATTCTCTTCAATTCTTGCTTCTTCACCAACAAAGAGTTCAACAACAATGTTTCCCAAAATAGTAGTAGCAACTTTCTTTTTCACAATTCTCATGAAAAAACCGTGTGACATTGGCTTCTGATCCTGATCCTATCCAAGACTTTTGCATAGCCAACATGTCTCAATCTGAAGCCAACACCATCCACTGCAAGAACTCCTCCGCCGCCACCGTGGAAGATTTCGTGTATTCGGGCATCAAGTCGTCTTCCGGGAAATTCAGTCCAACGGGCCTTGCCGCTACATCAGTCAACTCGAACATCTTCCCGGGGCTCAACACGCTCGGGATGTCCTTCGTGAGAGCTGATTTCGAGGTTGGCGGGATAAACGCGCCTCACTTCCATCCACGAGCGACCGAGGTTGCGTTTATGCTCCAAAGGAAGGCCTACTCCCTTTTTACATGCAGAAGAAGAAAACTTCCATTTAGAAAACAATGAACCAAAAGGAAATTTTACCCTTTTTAATTTTCATGGTAGATTGGCAAAACCAAGGCAAACGAAAAAAGAAATAGCATTGAAATTTATTTTTATTGACCAATCAGAATTGCTCCCCAGGGTATATAATTGCCTCAAAAAGGCTAATATCCGGCTTCGTCGACACGAGCTACAAGGTCTTCGCGAAGGTGATCGAGAAAGGCGAGGTCATGGTGTTCGTGTTTCCGAAAGGAATGGTGCACTTTCAGAATTCAACCTGAGGACTTTTCTCTTTCTTTGTACAAGAGACTCTCAAGTTCTCTCTCTAGATTCATCTAGCGTTTTGACTCTCTCTCTAACTCTCAGTACAATACACGATACACTAACTATATATGCTTTTATACATGACACAACTCATAACGGTTTTCAACTCGTTATTGAAAACTGAAATGACTAATATGCACTTAACTAGTACATCAGTCTAACTAACACGTCATCTCCTAATATGACCTGCTTGATTCATAAGTCTTGTCTGATGACCAATAGCAGCGTGCCACATGTCTCACAATTCCAAATGCGGTTTTTGGATCCGGGATCAAAGACGAGCTCTTGGAGAAGGCTTTCGGGTTGAGTTCTAAGGAAGTTTCCAAGTTGAAGAAGAGGTTTTCTTCTCCACATTGATTGAGCTTAAAGAGAAATTTTACTGATGGTAAGTTTCATTTGTGAAGGTGTAAGTGAATTGCTTGCGCTGTTACCTTCGATAGTTACTAATACTTGGACATAAACCATTGTTTCGTTACGCCAAGTTATTAAGAAGCTTCACGTGACAAGTTTAAGTACTGTGTTCGACGAGTCTCAGATGATATGCATTACTTCTGGGTCGATCTTTTCTTGATAGGTTTATTGATTTAATAAAATCAATTCTTGAATCCAAATTACAATCAGTTATCTATTGCTAGGGCACAATAAAACTTTCATGGTTAAGGTGGCTTAGTGCATTTTGTCCACTTACTGTACTAAATCTTGTTGATGTTGTGTATTTTTGGTTGATTGCAGCTTGATGTTGATATTGCAACTCATGTACACATAAAGGAAGATGGACCAAGGAGAAGGTCTTGCAACTTATGATCGGAATTTAATCATAAATTGTATTTTGCGATCAGATTGGTAAATTGTTAACTTTGTTCCATTATATGCATATTTTCAGCTTGCTGTGTATAGAGACAGCAGATAGACCAGGGTTGCTTGTTGAGATCATCAAAATCATAGCTGATGTTAACATTGATGTGGAATCGGCTGAGATTGATACCGAAGTACTGGCCTCTCTTCTCTCTCTTACTCTCTCTCATTCACACACACACATAAGCACGCACACTCACAAATGCACGCGTACTCATTTTTCCTTGACTAACTTCAATACCCTGAACTAATAGGGTTTGGTAGCGAAAGATAAGTTTCATGTGAGCTACCGAGGGGCAGCATTAACAAGTTCCTTGTCTCAGGTATGCTCTCCTTTACAGAAACTACCTGCCTACTTTCTGGACCTGTTCAACTTCTGTGTTTTATGTTTATCCGATGCGTTGTACTCTTCTTAAAGATTCGTAAATAAGAAAGCAAAATCGTCCTATTTCTAAATCTATTGTTCAAACAGCAAATTTACTGATGATAATTTTCATTTGTGAAGGTGTTAGTGAATTGCTTGCGCTATTACCTTCGGAGGCCAGAAACGGATATTGATAGTTACTAATACTTGGACATAGCCATTGTGCCTCAGATGATATGCATTACTTCTGGGTCGATGTTGGGGCATAATCCGGTGGCTCCCCCGATTTATCCTTAGAACTGACTCTAAATAATTAGAATGCATTTGCATTATGTCTGGTGAGAAAGTCCCAGCCTTGATTGGATGTTTATCCATCCAGCACACTGTAAATTATTTTCAGTTTTCTATATTCTCTGTGAATTCAAGTTTGGTACATATGCCAAAATATATAAGTATATCTATGTACATATGTGAATCCGTTGGCTTGTTGCTGGTTTGCTTTTTTATTTTTTATTTTTTCCTGCTTCATAGGCACTTCCTTTCTATTTCCTGTTATTTCCATGTAAAGTATTGTTCATTCCGCGAAGATTCGCAGCTTGTTGCTTTTTTTTTTCTTTTTTTTTTTTTTTTTCCTGCTTCAAAGGCACTTCCTTTCTATTTCCTGTTATTTCCATGTAAAATATTGTTCATTCCGCGAAGATTCGCAGCTTGTTGCTTTTTTTTTTTTTTTTTTTCACATTTTCCAGCACCAAACTCATTGAAAAGTCCACAACATTTTTTTGCAAAAAAAAAAAAAAATCAACGTCTCTTTCGGCGACATAATTAAACGATTGCGTATGGTTCTCTGAAGTCTTTCATTGACTTGGAAAAGCAAAAACTTGCAAACTCGTTGCCCTTACCTTTAAATACCAAAATTTGAGCACCTACGAATGGTGAAAAAATATTATCAACGAGGCTATAGTAATTTTTGTATGAGAATTGCAAAAATTGATAATTTTAAGTGCTAATTAATAATTTTCTGTTCGTGATACTTTTTTATTTCTATTATATGTGTTGGGAATGGTCCTTCATAGTGTTGGATTTCACGTTGAAACAGTTCAAGGGGCGAAAGACTTTGTTGAGTGAAACTTTGCCGACGAAGCGGTCGACCGATTACTATTCAAGAGAGATAAATTCGTAGGCCAACGAACCGGGTGATAAGATCAAGAACCGGTCGACCGGTTGATCGACCGGATGGTTCTAAAATGTCGTTTTATGTTTCGTTAGTTCTTGTAACGTGCATGTATATAAACCAAAATAGGATCAAAAGGCTTGTGACGTGAGAAACGTAAAACACTAGCTTAGAGTTGTGACGTGAGAAACGTAAAACACTAGCTTAGAGAGAAACATTTGTAATCATTCTTTGGGATTAATAAAAGATAGATTGGTTTTCTCATTTGCTTGTTCGTGCATTGTTCTTCGTGTTGTGTTCGACTTTGCTATATCAATATGTTTATAGTATAAAGTATGATACAAATTAAAAATATAATATGGATACATAAATTACTAATGTGTCAAAAAAGGACATTCATCAAAATCCTCTATTTTTGTACTAGGTGATCTAGTTTGGATTTCCCATTATTATTTCTTATCTATTTTTTAACGTTATTATTATTATTATTTTTTGGTTTCTCAACATTGTCCAACATTTTAGGGAAACAAAAGAATATTAAAGGGAGGCTTAGAGGGAATATGTTATATGTCAACAATATCATTATTAGTGCCACCGAATAATCCATTCCCAAGTAGTGTGCTCATTTTATTTCTATTTTATGTTTATAGTACAAATTTTAGAGTATAAATTTAAAATACAACACACATGATGTATAAATTATTATTGTGACAAAAGAACGACATTCGTTGAAATCTAAAAAACAAAAACAAAAAAAGACTTTTCAAAAAAAGAAAAAGAGTATTAAAGGGAATATGTCAAAAAAAAAAAAAAAAAAAGGACTGACCAAGACTTTTGGGCACCATCTGAGCTGTTTCCAGTTTAGCAAATGCTAGAATTTAACCCTTTGTTTGGTTTGGCCATTTTGGCCATTCCATCCCATTTATGGGGATGAAAAAAGTGGTTTGAAAATGGTTTGTAATAGTTTGAAAATGATTTGTAAAAATGATATAAGAATGGTTTGATTTTGCTAATTTCGAGGTGATATGAATGGTTAAGATTTAAATATATTGTATATGGATTTGGAAAGTTGAAAAAAATACTTGAAAAAAAATGGAATGGAATGGAATAGTTTGAAGGATTTAAAAAGTTGAAAAAAATAAAAAATGGGAATGGAATGGAATGGGAGAAATGGGTAAGGCAAACAAAAGGTCACATGTGGCTAAAAACAAAGTGCCAAAGAAATTATCTGAAGCAAATTCAACTAAAGTTGTAAAAACCTTGCACCCCAATTTCTACCCTATCTTCCTTAATTTCCGCTACTACTATTACTACTGAGGGTTGATTGTGCTCAGTGGATTATTGCTGTGTCTTCCACAAAGATCAACACATCCAAGTTCAACAAATACGATCGCTAGATATTAAGAGAGAGAGGTACTAATATTTGCACTGTACGTGATCGTTGTTCTAATTTTTGTGATTTTCTTAGTACACAAAATATTTGGTATATTTTCTTGTTGAGTTGCCAGTTGTTTGATTAGTGCTCCCTAGATTCTATGCTTTTAGTCAGAGTTCTTGCAAGAATCAACATCGCTTAAGCTTAAAGGTATATAAACATGTTATAATCAAAGATTAGATCTCTTTTTTTATTTCCTTGGAATCTCTCCTCATTAAAATATTTTAGTTAATGTTGTTTTTATTTATTTATTTTATCTTGTTCAATTGCAGGTTATTGGACCATAGTGCTCTTCAGAATTCTGTGGTTTGGGTCAAAGATCTTGCAAGAATCATCAGCTTAAGCTTAAAGGTATATAAACATGTTATAATCAAAGATTAGATATTTTCTTTTATTGCCTTAGGATCTCCTCTTCTCATTAAAATATTTTAGTTGATGTTTTTTTTTTATATGTTTTTTTGGATCTTGTTCAGTTGCAGGTTATTGGACTATATATAGTGGTCTTCAGAATTCTGTGATTTGGGTCAATAAACTTAAGCTTAAAGGTATATAAACATGTTATAATCAAAGATTAGATCTATTTTTTTTTACTGCCGTAGGATCTCGTCTTCTCATTAAATATTTTAGTTAATATTCTTTTTATTTATATTTTTTTTTGGATCTTGTTCAGTTGCAGGTTATTGGACCATAGTGCTCTTCAGAATTTTGTGGTTTGGGTCAAAGATCTTGCATGAATCAATAGCTTAAGCTTAAAGGTATATAAACATGTTACAATCAATATTAGATATATTTTTTTTTAGCCGTAGTATCTCGTCTTCTCATTAAAATATTTTAGTTAATGTTCTTTATATATATATATTTTTTTTTTGGGATCTGGTTCAGTTGCAGGTTATTGGACCATAGTGCTCTAAGAATTCTGTGATTTGGGTAAATAATCTTATAAGAATCAACAGCTTAAGCTTGAAGGTAATAATTATGATTTAGTTAAAGACCTCTTCTTTTCTATCTAGCCCTAGTATCTCCTCTTCTCATTAATATATTGGAAGTTAAGAAAATTATAATATAATAGATATAGTACTATATGCAAACTGGATTTTCTTGATCTATTTAAGTACAATAGTTGATGGGCAGTGTTATTTGCCATTAAAAATCGGATATTGATTGCTGATTTTCCTCGAAGAGAAAGAGTTTTGTCTGATTGAAGTTGAAATAACTTTTTGATTTTATTCATGTGTTATAATTAATTAGGATTTTCACGTTCTGTCTTGTAGTAGTGCAATCTTTCTTTTATTGGTTTCGGTGTTTCACTTTGAAGAACAATCTTCTCATCAAGACTAGGTCAGCCACTCAAGCCAATAAGTAAGCTTTATATATTGTCACAATTAGTACTTGTAGTAATTTATGTGAACGCAGAAATTCTGATTGTTTCTACAATTGTATAAAAGTCCCGTTTTTGATAGAAATAACATGTAAGGTACTAAATTGATATATTAATTTATGGTCCATATAGTGCTGATTCCAGCAGATTTGACAACTATTTATATTAGAAAAAGGATAATTTTCAATTGCATCGTTATGTTCTTTGTATTTTGACTTTCAGATAATACAAGATAAATCAGTTTAGGGGACTTGTGCTAGATAGTCTATTTTTAAAAACATATCTAAAAAAATCCTCATTTTGTTTTATTTGGTGAAAAGTCTGTTTTTGGTATATAACACATACATTGATATACACGTTGTTTTTAGTTGGAAAATTGCCGACCTATCATACTATGTTTGCTAAATGCTAAATTTAAACAAATAGTTTACTAAAAACTAAAGTTATAGACATGTTTTTGAATAAATTCTAAAATTAAACCATTTAGCTAATTCCACTTGCTCAAATTTTCATCACCACTCTTATGCCTAAGCCATAGACACAATTGGAAGAGTACTTACATATTCTGATTATGGTAGAAAAACCGTATAACATGTAAAAGAATAAAGGGTAATCGGCACGTATATTTTTTTAGACTTTGTTCACTTTGTTTCTTAAACTATTTTTATAGACAAAAATATCTCTAAATTTTTAATTTTTAGAAACTTTAATCCCTATTCGTCAATTCAATTGAATTACTATAAAAATTAGAAACTTATGCAAAATGATACGTCTGTAAATTCGGTAGCAATTTAATTACAATTGACCAATAAACACTAAACTTGTCAAAATATTTAAAGTTCAGACATATATTTTCCTATAAAAATAGTTCGATGACAAAATTTATGAAGTCACAAAATGATTTTTTTTTTTGGCAATTCCGTATTTCTTTTTTTCTTTTTTTTCTTCTCATTCATAATGTTATACGATTTTTTATTGTGATAGGTATGGAATGTATAAAAAGAATTGTGGGCCCAGATGTGCTCGATGAAAAAATGAATGATTTGAAGAGGAAATTCCAGCACTTGGAATGCAAAAAAGAGGATATCAAAGAAGAGCTAAAAAATGAAGTAGAGAGCTCGTCCCATAAGAGACCAAGAAAGGAAGTGCAAAACTGGATAGAAAATGTCCAGCGTATGAAACCTAAAGTTGAAGAGTTAAAGCAAGAAGTCTCAACAAGCGGGTTTCTAAACCGCCTACCCATAGAAGAAAAAGTTGATAGACTCACCAGAGAAGTTACAGAGCTCACTGGACAAAGCAAATTTGAAAGAGGCCTCACACTTGAAACATACGACAATGAAGGCGTTGCGTTGCTGACCAGAAGATTGATCGGTGAAACGTTTGCAAGAAATAAGGAAAAGATTTTGGATTGCTTAATGGACAGAGAGGATGAGTCCGTTGTTGGTGTATATGGAATGGGCGGTGTTGGCAAAACAACTCTGATGACGCATATTTACAATGAGCTTCGAGGTCATCGAGATATTTGTGTTTCTTGGGTCACTGTGTCGCAAAATTTCACCATCTTGAAGTTGCAACATGATATTGCTAAAATAGTTGGTTTAGATCTCTCAGGTGAGGACGATGAGAGGAAGAGAGCTGCAATGCTAGCGAAGGCCTTGAAAAGAAGAAATTCAAGAAAAAGATTGGTTTATATTTTGGATGATGTGTGGGACTTGGAGCATTTTTCTCCCATAGATGCAGGGATCTGCATTGGTGAGAATGTATGGAAGCTGGTTTTGACAACTCGATCGTTGACGGTTTGTCGAAAGCTGCATTGCAGAAGTCCAATTAAAGTGGAGCCTCTTAATGAAGTAGAAGCATGGACATTATTCACGGAGACATTGGGGAATGAGGATTTACTCTCTCATCATGAAATTGAAGGAATTGCAAAGTGCATAGTAAGAGAATGTGATGGCTTGCCGCTAGGGATTGTTGTAGTGGGGGGAAGTATGAGAGGCGTTCATGACGTCGATGAGTGGAGCAATGCATTGGAAGAAATAAAGGAGGCAAAATATAGGAGTGATGACATGGAGTTTTATGATAAGGTATTCCTTGTTTTGAGATATAGCTATGATAAGTTGAAAGATCCAAAAGTGAAAAAATGCTTGTTATACTGCTCCTTATTTCCGGAAGACAAGTTAATTAAAAGGGATGAGTTGATAGAGTATTTGATTTGTGAGACGCTGATAGATGGAAGGAACAGTAGACAATCAGCGCTTGAAAAAGGTCACACAATATTAAATAAACTAGAAAATGTTTGCTTGTTGGAAGCTCAAAGTAATATGGATGGGATAAAGTTTGTGAAGATGCATGACTTGGTAAGAGATATGGCCATCAAAATTGCGAGCGACAGCCCACATAAATTTTTGGTACGAGCTGGAATGCGATTGACAGAGTTACCTGATGAAGAAAAATGGTCTGAGGATCTTTTGAGGGTCTCTTTAATGGATAACTGCATCTCTTATATGCCTTCAAATGAATCACCCAGATGTCCTAGACTCTTAACGTTGTTGCTACAAAACAATTATGATTTGGAATTCATCCCAGACAAGTTTTTTGTGCATATGAAGATGCTAACTGTTCTTGATCTGTCTTATACCAAAATAGAAAGGCTTCCTACGTCAATAGCTAACTTAGAAAGTCTAACAGCGTTGCTGCTTAGAGGTTGTAGACACCTGAGATACGTTCCATGTTTGGAAAATCTCACACTTCTAAGGAAGCTTGACTTGTGTGGAACAGCAATCGAGGAGGTACCGAAAGGCATGGAAAAGTTAATTAACTTGAGACATCTCGATCTTGACGAATGTCGGAACCTAAAGATGATACCTGATGGGCTCTTGTCCCAACTCTCTAAAATGGAATGGTTTAAATCAAATTTTTCATTAAGGTTGAGAGGAGAGGAAATTGGGAGTTGGAGGAAGCTACTTACTTTTTCTGGCACTTTTAATGATCTTTGTAATTTTAATAAATGTGTCAGATCATGGGAAGAGAGAGGACCTAACGAGTATACTATTTTTGTGGGATTAGATGAATATTTTGATATCGACGACAGGGATAGATCTAATTTCAACAAACAAGTGTTGGTGGTTGACAATGAAGACACCAAAGACACATTTGGCATTCCTTCAAGCACTCAGTTCTTTACTCTCGAGAGTTGCAACGGCATAAGAAGCTTAAGCCACATTGCACCATTGATGAAGGCAACTGGTTTACGAAGATGCTGTATCTACAAGTGTAATATCTTGAGACACGTGATTTGGCTCTTGTTGTGGTAACGCTCCATTTTTCCATTGTCTTGAAACACTTGAGCTTTGGGCCTTGCCAATGTTAACTGACTTAGTAGAGAGAAATATGAGGAGCTCATACTCATCATCAACATCAGTTCTTCCAGTTAACAGCTTTTCCTCTCTCAGGGAATTGTTTATATTGGGTTGTGGTAGATTGGAGAGGTTGTTTACTCCTACGCTGCTGCCGGCCTTGCGATGCCTTGAAGAATTGACAGTTTCGAACTGTGCAGAGTTGGTGGAGATAATAGGAGAAAGAAAAAGGGAGGATGAATACCAACATGAGGAAGCTACAACAACTGCCATCTTATCCGCTCTCCCCAATTTGAAACAGTTGCAATTGTCCAGGCTTCCGAAACTAAAAAGCTTCTGTCACAGTAGCATTAACCACTTCCTCTGAAGAGGATTACTCTGCTTTGGGATGAACCACTTCCTCCCACTTCTTTAGAAAAAATCACTGTACAGAAGGAATGGTGGGACCGTGTGGAGTGGAAACATCCCCAGACTAAGGCTGTCCTTCAACCCTTCCTCGAATTCATTAGTTTTACTTTTAGAGCATCCATACTGTGATGCCCCGAGCTTTTGCATCCCACTTTCATATGAAAATGAATGAGAAGTTTCAATTACTAAAGTTTGTCATAGTTTTGGATTTAAATTCCTACCACTATTGAATTTTAAGTGAAGTACGAAGGAAAAAAATAATTATTTTTGTAACTTTAAGAATGATGAGTAAATATGATTGATGACGTGGTTTGTGAGAAAGCTACGTGTAGTTTAATCTGAAAAACTACAAAACTACAAGATTAAAGGAAAAATCAAAAAATTACATGTAGTTTTATACCAAATTACAAGGTATTAAAACTGGTAAGAATAAGTCCATATATGCGCCATTAAACAAGTTTAGGGAAATCGTAAGAAATAATCAAACAAAATTTTTGTTTTTAAAATTCAGCCCATGTTTCAAAAAATTAAAAAAAATAGTCATATTACGAATTGTATAACAGAAAAGTGTCACACAAAATATAACACATCTGGAAATATTTGTAAGATATTTTGTAACACTTCAAGTTTTACTCATTATTTTTTTAAGTGTTAAATAATATCTTACAAATATTTATAGATCTGTTATATTTTGTGTGATACTTTTCTATTATACAATTCGTTACATGGCTATTTTTTTAATTTTTTAAAACACATACTATAATTTAAAACAAACATTTAATTTTGTCCTATTTTTGCAACTCACCCGTTAGAGATTATGGATGAGATTTTATTTCCAAATAATCCAAAACAAGAATGGAACCGAATGTGGAGAATCACTCTATATAAAGAAACCAATTTCTTTTTCATAAAAATTAACAATTAAAGATCATATTAATAGACAAATTGGGAGAAATTTTTGACAAAATAAAGGTGTGTTTGGTCACACTTTTATTTTTTATATTTTTTTGTTTTGTTTTA
This sequence comes from Boehmeria nivea var. tenacissima, assembly GCA_018132145.1. Taxonomy (NCBI): domain Eukaryota; kingdom Viridiplantae; phylum Streptophyta; class Magnoliopsida; order Rosales; family Urticaceae; genus Boehmeria; species Boehmeria nivea. The sequence goes on along the minus strand of CM030875.1, from coordinate 13,825,555 downwards.
TTTTTTTTTAAACAGAAAAGTATAATTTTATTTTTAGAAACGAGTTTAGTAAATCTGTTTTTGTTTTTTTTTTTTTTTTTTATAAATTGAAAACAGATTTTCAAAAACAGAGAAAACAAAAAATTCTTGTTATCAAAATTTTTTTAAACAAAAAATATCAAATCTTAAGAATTTTTTTTTGTGTTTTCTCAATTTTACACTCTCCTTATACTTTATCTTTACGTTTTTTTATCTTTTCATTCCATCTTTTTCAGTTACAAACTATCATTTTGTGTTTTTTATTTAAAAAAAAAAACAAATAGTGATTATCAAACATGTTTTGTGTTTTAAAAAAATTTGAAAACAAAATAGCAAAAACGCTTTCAAATTTTTGTTTATAAAAATAAAAAAATAGAAATATTATCAGCCATAGCCTAAATGACTCCCCAAGCCCTAATCCCAGCCACAAAAAAAAAAAAAAAAAGACTCCCCAAGCCCTAAATATAGGCAGCAACTAAGGGTGTAGAAAAATCAAAACTGAGACTTTCTAAAGTTGCAATATTAGGAGAAAGTATTCTCATAAAAAAAAAAGACAAAGTAGTGATTAAGAATCACCCCGATATAATAAGTTGATCATACAAGGAAATGAGGTGATTCTTCTCATCAATAAGAATAGATTTTGGAAAATATTTCCTATTATTCTTAGCGAAATTCGTCCACCCTAAAAAATTGTTCAATTTAGTTTGAACCCGAAGTTATCGAGTTGACGTCGCAAACCAAAAATATTGCACCGAATTCGAAAACCACGAAAAAACAAACAAAAATTATTAAAACTCATTGAGCCCACATAGACACGTGTCCCCCGTTTGAGAAAACCATTCTACCCATTCTATTTTTTCACCTTTTTCAATCCTCCAAACTATTCCATTCTATTCCACTTTTTTCAACCATTTTTTTCAACTTTCCAAATCCCTATACAATATCTTTAAATCTCAACTATTTATACCACCTCGAAATTTGTAAAGTCAAACCATTTTTCAAACTATTTTCAAACCATTTAGAATGGTAAAAAAATGACCAAAATGATTTCCCCAAACGGGGGGTAAACTATACACTTTATGTGAACTAGGAAAATCGTCAAATTTTGAGCTAGTATCTTTTAGTAAAAAGCTAAAATTTTTTGTTGTTTGATAAATAACCGCTTGCCTAGTAAGTATTGTAATTACAATGTGAGGATTCTGTATACCTAAATTCATTTTGTTAAGTTTAACTCAATTACTTGTAGGGACCAAATTCCTTTGCATCATCATCATAGAGATAATAATTCTTTATTAGTTGTCTATTCTTCCTAATCCACTGAATGGTCCAACCCTCTACCAAACATGGAATTCATGTAGTGCCCTTCTTTTTTTTCTTTTTCTTTTTTTTTTTTTTTGCGCAAATTAATAATGGACTTCGTGTGCTTGCTTGGGACTCTAAGTCTTTAGAAGTACGCGTATTGCAATAATTGAAGCCATTAACTTGGACCAGCCCTTTTATTTATTTGATGGATGAGTTGCAAAAATAGGTCAAAATTTAATATATGCTTTAAATGATAGTTTATATTTCGAAAAATTAAAAAAAAGCCACTGTCAAGAATTTCGTAACAAAAAATGTCAAACAAATATTTACACATCTGTAAGCATTTGTAATAAATTGTTTAACACTTAAAAAAATGATGAGTAAAAATTAAAGTGTTACAAAATATCTAACAAATTTTTACAGATGTGTGATATTTTATGTGACACTTTTCTGTTACATAATTCATAACATGGCTATTTTTTAATTTTTTTGAAACATAGGCTATCATTTAAAAACATAAAAAAAATTTAGCTATTTACTACAATTTTCCTTTGGGAAATCGTAGGAAATAGCCAAAAAAAAATTTCATTTTTAAAGTCTAGCCCATGTTTCAAAAAATTAAAAAAATAGCCATGTTACAAATTATATAACAGAAAAGTGTCACACAAAATATAACACATTTGTAAATATTTGTAAAATATTTTGTAACACTTCAAGTTTTACTCATTATTTTTTTAAGTGTTAAATAATATCTTGTAAATATTTGTAGATCTGTTATATTTTGTGTAACACTTTTCTGTTATATAATTCGTAACATGGCTATTTTTTTAATTTTTTGAAACACAAACTATCATTTAAAACAAACATTTAATTTTGGCTTATTTTTGCAACTCCAATAAGACTATATACAACTCTACAACTACTTCTCCACTTGAAGCTAATAGAAGCCAATATATAATAGGAAAACCTTGTTGGTCTTGACCTTGGTGAATGGGGACCAAACTAATCATCTTTCTCTTACTTCCCAAGCAAAGAAAGACTATCACAATCAGAATATTTCCCCAATAAAATATACCAATAAAAATCATCCTCGTTCACATTTTAAATTAGGGTTAATAGCTTATTTGGTCTTTAAATTTTTGCTCGGGTGACAGTTTGATTCATACTCTTTTTTTATTAGCAATAGTAGTACCCAAACTTTTTAAATGTTGCTTCGCTGTTAAAATTGAAAAATCCCGTTTAAATCCAAGAGGTTTTACCACGTGACTTGCACTTGTGCTGGTCTCCAATTAGAAAACCGAAAATGCCCTTGTATAATTAGGGTTTGGTTTACTTTTGGTCAAAACTCTGCTACGAAAAGAAAGAAAAAAAAGAGTGCAGCTTCAAACAAACGAGAGCTCATGAGCTCGCCGAACAAACGAACGGGGACGGAGGGGCTCGAAGGACGTTGCGGAGGGCGGAGGGCGGAGGGGTCGGAGGGGCTCAGGGGTTGTCGCAAAGGGCGTCGGGGGCGGAGGCGCTCGAAGGTCGCGGAGGGCGGAAGGGTTTTCGTGGAAGGGGTTGGGGGCGGAGGGGCTCGGAGGCCGTCGAGGAGGGGGTCGGGGGACGGGGGTCATCGCGAAGGCGTCGAGGGCGGAGGGGCTCGGGGGTCGCCGAGGGCGGAGGGAGGATGGCAGAGGGGGCTGATGGGAAGGGGTCGGGGGCGGATGAGGTCGTCACGGAAGGGTTCGGGGGTCATCGCGGAGTGGGTCATAGGAGTGGGTTGGGGTTCGTGGTGATGGGTTTCACAGGGATCGTGACGATAGGTTTTGCGGGGGACGAGGTTCGCGACGGTGGGTCTGCGGGGTTGGGTTTGCAGGGTTCGAGGTTCGCGACGGTGGGTCTACGGGGTTGGGGTTCTAGGAGGTCAGAGTTCGTGGCAGTGGGTTTTGCAGGGGTCATGAAGATGGGTTTTGCAGGGTAGGGGGTTCGGGCCATTAGGGTTCATGGCAGTGGGGTTCGTAGGGTGGGGTTCGTGGGTCCGTGTCTGTGGGGTTGGGGTTGGGGTTCGCAGCGATGGGTCTGCGGGGGTGGTTCGCAGCGGGGTGGTTCGTGGTAGGGTGGGTTCGTCGCGGTGCCACGGTGGGGTGGTTTCCCCGGCGGTGGGTTTCATTGAGGTTCGTGGTGTGAGAGAGTTGAGACAAAGGTAAAAAAAAAAAATTGCAAAAATTATTATCTTTTTTATGGGTATAAATTATTGTCAGAGGAGGCGGAGGTTGGGGTTCGCAGGAAGGCGGAGATAGAGGTTGGGGAGGCAGAGGCGGAGGTTGGGGGTCGGGGGTTGTCATTTCTATCAGAAGTTTATTTTTTTCCACCAAAACTCAAAATCTATACACTAAATATTAAAGGGTATTCTTGGCATTTAAGTTTAGGAACCGAGTGATGTGCAAGTCACGTGCAAAACACGTTTGAATTTAAACAGAGTTTGAATTTTACCGGCACAACAACAAATAAAAAGTCCGGGTACTACTATTACTAATAAAAAAAGAGTAGGGATCAAACTATTACCCGAGCCAAAGTTCAGAGACCAAATGAGCTATTAACCCTTAAAATTTAAAAAAAAATCATTATAGTGGTTGTGTTTGAATAGACAATATAAGCACATTGACTAGTGATTTATTTATTCATTCCATGATGAAAGCTATCTAGATAGTAGAGCCATGTTTTAATTCCATTCTATTATATTCTCTTCAATTCTTGCTTCTTCACCAACAAAGAGTTCAACAACAATGTTTCCCAAAATAGTAGTAGCAACTTTCTTTTTCACAATTCTCATTAAAAACCGTGTGACATTGGCTTCTGATCCTGATCCTATCCAAGACTTTTGCATAGCCAACATGTCTCAATCTGAAGCCAACACCATCCACTGCAAGAACTCCTCCGCCGCCACCGTGGAAGATTTCGTGTATTCGGGCATCAAGTCGTCTTCCGGGAAATTCAGTCCAACGGGCCTTGCCGCTACATCAGTCAACTCGAACATCTTCCCGGGGCTCAACACGCTCGGGATGTCCTTCGTGAGAGCTGATTTCGAGTTTGGCGGGATAAACGTGCCTCACTTCCATCCACGAGCGACTGAGGTTGCGTTTATGCTCCAAAGGAAGGTCTACTCGGGCTTCGTCGACACAAGCTACAAGGTCTTCGCGAAGGTGATCGAGAAAGGCGAGGTCATGGTGTTCGTGTTTCCGAAAGGAATGGTGCACTTTCAGAATTCAACCTGAGGACTTTTCTCTTTCTTTGTACAAGAGACTCTCAAGTTCTCTCTCAAGTTCTCTCTCTAGATTCATCTAGCGTTTTGACTCTGTCTCTAACTCTCAGTACAATACACGATACACTAACTACATATGCTTTTATACATGACACAACTCATAACGGTTTTCAACTCGTTATTGAAAACTGAAATGACTAATATGCCTTTAACTAGTACATCAGTCTAACTAACACGTCATCTCCTAATATGACCTGCTTGATTCATAAGTCTTGTCTGATGACCAATAGCAGCGTGCCACATGTCTCACAATTCCAAATGCGGTTTTTGGATCCGGGATCAAAGACGAGCTCTTGGAGAAGGCTTTCAGGTTGAGTTCTAAGGAAGTTTTCAAGTTGAAGAAGAGGTTTTCTTCTCCACATTGATTGAGCTTAAAGAGAAAATTTACTGATGGTAATTTTCATTTGTGAAGGTGTAAGTGAATCGCTTGCGCTGTTACCTTCGAAGGCAAAAAACAGATATTGATAGTTACTAATACTTGGACATAAACCATTGTTTCGTTCCGCCAAGTTATTAAGAAGCCTCAAGTGACAAGCTTAAGTACTGTGTTCGACGAGTCTCAGATGATATGCATTACTTCAGGGTCGATCTTTTCTTGATAGGTTTATTGATTTAATAAAATCAATTCTTGAATCCAAATTACCATCAGTTATCTATTGCTAGGGCCCCATAAAACTTTCATGGTTAAGGTGGCTTAGTACATTTTGTCCACTTACTGCACTAAATCTTGTTGATTTTGTGTATTTTTGGTTGATTGCAGCTTGATGTTGATATTGCAACTCATGTACACATAAAGGAAGATGGACCAAGGAGAAGGTCTTGCAACTTATGATCGGAATTTAATCATAAATTGTATTTTGCAATCAGATTGGTAAATTGTTAACTTTGTTCCATTATATGCATATTTTCAGCTTGCTGTGTATAGAGACAGCAAATAGACCAGGGTTGCTTGTTGAGATCATCAAAATCATAGCTGATGTTAACATTGATGTGGAATCGGCTGAGATTGATACCTGTTGCGAAAATTATTAACAATGCTTGCAAGTGCACAAATCGCTAAGTAATAAAGTGGTCCGAAGACCGATATCGTCCCACGAGGATTGACGGATAAAAACTATACTATCTATTGCAATTATCTATCCTATTTTATCTAGGCAACTCAATATTAATTACGATGAAATTGTAGAATAAACTGAATTGAAATGATTAATAACTAAAACACATGAGAATTTAAAGGTTGTAAATCAATAAATGAATAAATGCTAGGGTTTCGACTTCACTCGATTGTAATACTACCTCGTCGTGTTAATGTGCTTAAATCTCATTCATCGTATCGCTAACCTAGAGCAACAATCATCTCTCTATACCCTCTCTCGAGTGCCGCATAGAAAATGTGCAAGTGTCCCCGAGTCTATATCTCTATACGACCCGTTTACCTTACCTTCATTAAGTTTAACTCTAGAGATAATTTAAGAATTCCACCTCTCAATTTCACAACTCAACTTATCTCAGCTACCTAGTTGAAGCTTATCTCTCGATCTCACACCAACTTAGGTTATTCTACCCGATTCCCGATCATTCGAACGTTCCCCTCTCGAGTAATGGTTCTCACAATCTAAATATATTCAATCAACATGCAGGATTCGTAAACAAATCATTGCGAAGCATAATTGAAACAATTAAAACCCAAATAGAATAAACGAATTACGATAAACTTGAGTTAAACACATCAAACTTGAAATAGCATTCAACAATCGAGATTCATCTACACCCTAACAAATAAGGAATTCTAGCCACTCATAACGTGACTCATAAATGCGAATAAATTGGAAAAACTAAATTAAACAAACTGTTGATGCCGAAAACTGATGAGAATTGATCCGATGCTCTTCAATGATTTCCAAAACTTGCTCTCCTCTCCCTTTTTCTTTCTTTTCGTGTCCCTTTTATATTCTAGGGTAATTTTCAGTCAATATTTGGGCTTTTCTCCACGTTTCTGACGAATTTCGAAGTGTACGGCCCAATTTTTCGACGTAGCGCCGCGGCGCTGGATTTATAGCGCTGCGGCGCTGCGATAAAGACTTCAAATGCTGGCTTTGGGCGCCGCGGCGCTGCTTGAGTAGCGCTGCGGCGCTGCGATAAAACTTCAAGCGTCGGGCTTTGGGCGCCGCGGCGCTGCTTGAATAGCGCCGCGGCGCTGGTGATGCTGGGGTCGAGGGCCGCGGTGCTGGTGATGGCACCGCGGTCTCCAGGGAGCTGTGGTTTTCGCCTACATTTCTCAGCGCCGCGGCGCTGTCAAAGTGGCGCCGCGGCGCTCTTGCATTTTGCTCGTTTTTGCTCCGTTTCAGCTCCACTTTGCTCCGTTTTAGCTCCTGCCATTTCTTTTCCCCTGTACATACCATTTGGCCATAAATTACCATGTTTTTATCATTAAGACACTTGAAATTTGGGGTTTTCTCATATCAAATTCTATGTAAAATGGTGACTTATCAAATACCCCCACACTTACATTTTTGCTAGTCCTCGAGCAAAACATCGAAATCAAAACAAATCAAACTAACTCAAACATGACTCTCTAAATTCTCTAAACATGGTGCTCAAATTAGGTTTTGTGCATTGGTGCCTCAAAATTTTACAAAACTGTTTGGAAAAATTTATTATGATCAACTTAGGGTGTCTTCAACCCACACAAGTGTCGATTTTCAGTTACCTTCATGTTTCCTCTCACTCCTGTTCTCTTGTGTGTGTGTGTTATAGCCAATCACTTTTAATCTTTCACCCTGAATCAATTTCATGCAGATCAGAATTAATGATGAATAGTATAGTTCATTATTCCATAGGCTCGCCCTAAACTCTCTCTCCACTAATGTAAGTCACTATCACGATCACGGGTCGGTAGGTCTTTAATAGCTTGTAATGTAAGGCCTCGGCTAAGGTATGTCATTTGGATATTGGTGAGTTAAACACCTTAAGCACATTAATCACCTTACTTTCTATTTTCTTCTCACCCGTTGGTCGACTCTACTTTTCCTTCTCTGCGTGGATTGTGGGTCTGCCACTTGGGTTTCATGTGAGCTACCGAGGGGCAGCATTAACAACTTCCTTGTCTCAGGTATGCTCTTTCTGGACTGGTTCAACTTCTTAAAGATTTGTAAATAAGAAAGCAAAATCGTCCTATTTCTAAATCTATTGTTCTTGCAGCAAATTTTCTGCCGATAATTTTCATTTGTGAAGGTGCTAGTGAATTGCTTGGGCTATTACCTTCGGAGGCCAGAAACAGATATTGATAGTTACTAATACTTGGACATAGCCATTGTGCATTACTTCTGGGTCGATGTTGGGGCATATATAATCCGGTGGCTCCCCCGATTTATCCTTAGAACTGACTCTAAATAATTAGAATGTATTTGCATTATGTCCGGTGAGAAAGTCCCGGCGTTGATTGGATGTCTATCCAGCACACTGTAAATTATTTTCAGTTTTCTACTAAAAGTATTCTCTGTGAATTCAAGTTTGGTACATATGCCAAAATATATGAGTATACTATGTACATATGTGAATCTGTTGGTTTGTTGCTGGTTTGCTTTTTTATTTTTCATTTTTTCCTGCTTCATAGGCACTTCCTTTCTATTTCCTGTTATTTCCATGTAAAGTATTGTTCATTCCGCGACGATTCGCAGCTTGTTGCTTTTTTTTTTTTTTTTCCCCCTGCTTCATAGGCACTTCCTTTCTATTTCCATGTAAAATATTGTTCATTCCGCGAAGATTCGCAGCTTGTTGCTTTTTTTTTTTTTTTTTTCACATTTTCCAGCACCAAACTCATTGAAAAGTCCACAACAATTTTTTTGCAAAAAAAAATTAACGTCTCTTTCGGCGACATAATTAAACGATTGCCTAGGATTCTCTGAAGTCTTTCATTGACTTGGAAAAGCAAAAACTTGCAAACTCGTTGCCTTTACTTTAAATAACAAAATTTGAGCACCTACAATGGTGAAAAAATATTATCAACGAGGCTATACTAAATTTTGTACGAGAATTGCAAAAAGTGACAATTTTAAGTGCTAATTAGTAATTTATGTTCGTGATACTTTTTGATTTCTATTATATATTTATAGTAGAAAAGTATGATACAAATTAAAAATATAATATAGCTTATGGCCAAATTATTTTGCCAATTTCATTTCATTTTTTAGAATGGTCAAAATGGTTTGAAAATTGTTTATAGAAAATAGTTTGCAAAATGGTTAGAAAAATGAGTAGAATAGTTTGACTTTGCGAATTTCGAGGTGATATAAATGGTTGAGATTTAACAATATTGTATATGGAATTGGAAAGTTGAAAAAAATGGTTGAAAAAAAATGAAATAGAATGGAATGGTTTGTAGGATTAGAAAGTTGAATGGTTTGGAATAGTATGAAATGGAATAGAATGAGTAGAATGGTTTGCCCAAACATGGGGATAGACATAACTTGTTTGGGGTGGGATGGAAAAAATGGTTTGAAAATAGTTTGAAGAAATGATGTAAAAATGGTTTGACTTTGCTAATTTCGAGGTGGTATGAATGGTTGAGATTTAAATATATTATATAGGGATTTGAAAAGTTGAAAAAAAATGAAATGGAATGGAATGGTTTGGAGGATGAGGAAAGTTGAAAAAAAAATTAAGAAAAAATGAAATGGAATAGAATTAATGAAATGAGTGGGGCAAACAAATAATAATGTGTCAAATCTATTTTTTACTGGGTGATCTAGTTTGGATTTCCCATTATTATTTCTTATCTATTTTTTAACGTTATTATTATTTTTTGGTTTCTCAACATTGTCCAACATTTTAAGGAAACAAAAGAATAGTAAAGGGAGGCTTAAAAGGGAATATGTTATATGTCAACAAGATCATTTATTAGTATCACTTTAATAATCCATACCTTAAATAGTATACTTATTTTACCCTTTGTTTAGGAAACTCATTTCTCCGATTCTATTCCATTCCTATTTTTCATTTTTTTCAACTTTTCAAATCCTTCAAACTATTCCATTCCATTTCATTTTTTTTCAACCATTTTTTTCAACTTTTCAAATCCCTATACAATATCTTTAAATCTCAACCATTCATACTACCTCAAAATCAGCAAAGTCAAACCATTCTTACATCATTTTTACAAACTATTTTCAAACTATTCCAAACTATTTTCAAACTCTTTTTTTCATACCAAAAAATGGTCAAAGATGGTCAAAATGACCTAACCAAACAAAATGTTATTTTATTTTATATTTATAGTATAAATTTTGAGATATAAATTAAAAATATAATACACATGATGTATAAATTACTATTGTGACAAAAAAAAGACATTCATTGAAATCTCAAAAAAATAAATAAATAAATAAAGGCTTTTCAAAAAAAGAAAGAGAGTATTAGACCATCTCCAATGCAAATGCCAATGCCAATGTCAAATTTGGCACTCAAAAATGTAAAAATGCCATATTTGATATTTGATCCTCCAATGCACAAATGCTATTTCAAATGCTATTTTATTATTTTATTATTTTTTAGTTGCAAAAACCAATAAAAGTAGTTGATGCTAACCAATAGTAAATAAGACTACTATTAGTCATAATGACCTCTTGGTAAGAGGAAACTTTTTTGAATAAAATATTAATTTTTAATTAAAGTGCTTAAAAGTTGACCAATCAATGATCTACTTCAAATGTCAAAATTTGGCATTATGCTATATTTGGTGCCAAATTTAGCACCATGTATAGCATTTGCCAAATTTAATGCCAAATTTAGCATTGCATTGGAGAACATTTTTTATGTCAAAATGCCAAATTTTAGCATTGGCACACAAATTTGGCATTGCATTGGAGATGCTCTAAAGGGAATATGTCAAAAAAAAAAAGACGACCAAGACTTTTGGGCATCTGAGCTGTTTCCAATTTAGCAAATGCTAGAATTTACATGTGGCCAAAAAAAAATGCCAAAGAAGTTATTATTTGAAGCAAATTCAACTAAAGTTGTAAAAACTTGCACCCCCAATTTCTACCCTATCTTGCTTAATTTCCACTACTACTATTACTACTGAGGGTTGATTGTGCTCAGTGGATTATTGCTGTGTCTTCCACAAAGATCAACACATCCAAGTTCAACAAATACGATCGCCAGATATTAAGAGAGAGAGGTACTAGTATTTGCACTGTATGTGATCGTCGTTCTAATTTTGTGATTTTCTTTATACACAAAATATTTGGTATATTTTCTTGTTGAGTTGCCAGTTGTTTGATTAGTGCTCCCTGGATTCTATGCTTTTAGTCAGAGATCTTGCAAGAATCAACATCGCTTAAGCTTAAAGGTATATAATCATGTTATAATCAAAGATTAGATCTCTTCTTTTATTTCCTTGGAATCTCTCATTAAAATATTTTAGTTAATGTTGTATTTATTTATTTTATCTTGTTCAATTGCAGGTTATTGGGCCATAATGCTCTTCAGAATTCTGTGGTTTGGGTCAAAGATCTTGCAAGAATCAACAGTTTAAGCTTAAAGGTATATAAAGATGTTATAATCAAAGATTAGATCTCTTCTTTTATTGCCTTAGGATCTCCTCTTCTCATTAAAATATTTGAGCTGATGTTCTGTTTTTTATGTTTTTTTTTTCTTTTCGATCTTGTTCAGTTGCAGGTTATTGGACTATAGCGCTCTTCAGAATTCTGTGATTTGGGTCAAAGATCTTATATGAATCAACAGCTTAAGCTTAAAGGTATATAAACATGTTATACTCAAAGATTATATCTCTTCTTTTATTGCCTTAGGATCTCCTCTTCTCATTAAAATATTTTAGTTGATTTTTTTTTTGTTTTCGGATCTTGTTCAGTTGCAGGTTATGGGACTATAGTGGTCTTCAGAATTCTGTGGTTTGGGTCAAAGATCTTGCTTGAATCAACAGCTTAAGCATAAAGGTATATAAACATGTTGTAATCCAAGATTAGATCTATTTTTTTTATTGCCGTAGGATCTTCTCTTCTCATTAAAATATTTTAGTTAATGTTCTTTTTATTTAAATTTATTCGGTTTTTTAAATAAATAGCCATATTTTTATGTCTGTTTTTAACAATTAGTCTATGTTTGTTTTTATTAGCAAAATAGTCATACATTCGTGTCTAGATTTTTGAGACTGTAGTCATTAATTTTTTGAATTCTGTTTTTGTTGTTTGTTGCAGACAATATTGTCTATAATTTTGTGTTTCTGGTCATGAAATTTGTGACTTCTTTGGCTGTATATTTTTTTGCTATTTATAAGATATTTTTTATTTAGTAATAAGTTTTATGAAATTAGTTATATAAGCAATCATTTATTTATGAGTCGATTATTTTCTTAATGGATGTTTAAATTTTTATTGTGTTTATTTCAAATTTTTTGAAATTTTGTGTTATGACTGTGTATTTTATTTATTTAGTCACAAATTTTATTTCTTTAGTCGTAGATTTTTAGAAGTTGATCTGGTCGCTATTTTGCTATATTTTTAAAACATAAATTGCAAAATAGCTAAATTCTTAACTAACCTTATTATTATTATTTTTTTATCTTGATCAATTGCATATTATTGGACCATAGTGCTCTTCAGAATTCTGTGGTTTGGGTCAAAGATGTTGCATGAACCAATAGCTTAAGCTTAAAGGTATAGACATGTTATAATAAATATTAGATCTTTCTTTTATTGCCTGGATCTCCTCTTCTCATTAAAATATTTAGTTAATGATCTTTTTATTTATGTTTTTTTTTCCTTAAATCTTGTTCAGTTGCAGGTTATTGGACAATAGTGCTCTAAGAATTCTGTGATTTGGGTAAAAAAGCTTACAAGAATCAACAGCTTAAGCTTTAAGGTAATAATTATGATTTATTTAAAGATCTCTTCTTTTCTATCTAGCCCTAGTATCTCCTCTTCTCATTAATATATTGGAAGTTAAAAAAAATATAATAGAATAGATATAGTACTATATGCAAACTCGATTTTCTTGATGGGCACTGTTATTTGCCACTAAAAAATCGGATATTGATTGCTGATTTTCCTTGAAGAGAAAGAGTTTTGTCTGATTGACATTGAAATAACTTTTTGATTTTATTGATGTGCTATAATTAATTATGGTTTTCTCGTTCTCTCTTGTAGTAGTGCAATCTTTCTTTAATTGGTTTGGGTGTTTCACTTAGAAGAACAATCTTCTCATCAAGACTCGGTCAGCCACTCAACTCAAGCCAATAAGTAAGCTTTATATATTGTCACAGTTTACTTGTAGTAATTTATGTGAACGCACAAAGTTATGATTGTTCCTACAATTGTATAAAAGTCCCGTTTTGTTTGTTTGTTTGTTTTGTTGTTTTTTTTTTTTTTTTGGTTTTTTATAGAAATAACATGTAAGGTACTAAATTGATATATTAAATTTATGGTCCAATATAATGCCGATTCCAGTAGATTTGACAACTATTTACATTAGAAAAAGGATAATTTTCAATTTCATCGTTATGTTCTTTGTATTTTGACTTTCAGATAATACAAGATTAATCAGTTTAGGGGACTTGTGCTAGATAGTCTATTTTGAAAAACATATCTAAAAAATATCCTCAATTTGTTTTATTTGGTGAAAAGACTTTTTTAGGTATATAGCACATATATTGACATACACGTTGTTTTTAGTTGGTAAATTGCCGACCTATCATGCTGTGTTTGCTAAATGCTAAATTTGCACAAATTTAACTAAATATTTTAAGATTCTTAAGATTTTTAAACCTTGATTCACTAATTTTTGACACGTGTCACTCTCTTTTTCTTCTTCTTTTTTTTTTTTTTTTGTTTGTTTTGTTTTGTTTTTTCAAATTGCATTTGAGGGCCTTTTTAAAGGGTTTTTGAGGAAGTTTTAAAAATTGCATTTAAAGGTCTTTTTTAAGAATTTTCTAAGTAAATATTAAACCTGATTTACCACGTTTCGACACGTGGTATTTTTTTTAAATTACATTTGAGGGCCTTTTTTAAAGTGTTTTTGAAGAAGTTTTAAAAATTACATTTAAGAGCATCTTTTAAGGGGTTTGTAACTAAATATTCTAAGGTTCTTAAGGCTTTTAACTTTTAATTCACCACGTTTTGACATGTGGTGCTCTTTTTTATTTATTTATTTATTTATTTTTAATTGCATTTAAGGGTCTATTTTAAGGATTTTTTAAGAAGTTTTAAAAATTGCATTTAAGGGTCTCTTTTAAGGGTTTTTAAAAAATTTTGAAGACAAAAGTATCAATTGATTTTTTAATATACCTTTTTCTTTTTTTAAATTTTTTACTTGAAAACTCTAACTAAATATTCTAAGATTCTTAAGGTTTTTAAATCTTGATTTATCACGTTTTGACACGTGGCGCTCTCTTTTTTTTTTTAATTGCATTAGAGGGCCTTTTCTTAAGACTTTTCGAAGAAGTTTTAAAAATTACATTTAAGGGCCTCTTTTAAGGGTTTTCAAAAAATTTAAAGACAAAAATATCAATTAATTTTTTAATATAACTTATTATCTTTTTTTTAAAAATTTTTTACTTAAAAAATTTCTAATTTTTTGTTCTTTTCAAACGATCCCCCACTCTTTTTTTCTTCGGCACTCTTCGTTTTGTTCGTCCCCCACCCCCACTGTCTTCCCCACTTTTTTTGGGTTCCACCCTTCTCAAGGTCTCCATGTCTCCTTACCCACATGCCCATATTTGCTTGCTCAAAATAGAAGGTTACTTCTGCCATGGGAATTGAAATAAAAACTCATCCATGAGAAATGATTTTAATTGGTTGTTATTTGAAAGTGTGGAAAAAATAATATGCATCTAGCCATATTTGATTATTGTTCAAGTATTATTAAAAAAAAAAAAAAACAATGGCTCTCCGTCGTCTCCTCCCCCGCCTTTCCCTCCCACCCGCACCTCCGCGCGCCGCCGCCTCCCCTGGCTCTTCCTCCACATCACCTCCGCCCGCAACCACCAATCCCTCGCCTTCGACCCCTCCTCTTCCCTCTGTTCCGCCCCCACACCCCCGCCACCACTCATCCTCCAACGCCTTCCTCGGCTCCGATGGTTTCGTCCTCACCACCGCCCCGCCCTTCTCCTTCTCCCTCATCCTCTGCCGCTCCTTCCGCCTCGCCTCGCCAGACCTTCTAACGCATCTCTGTTGAGGTCTTGAGAGACATAAGGTTTGCTCCGAAGCTCTTCGACGACGTTGACAGCAGTTGGAGGCGGACCGGACTGTTGCTCCGAAGCTCCTTGACGACGGCAATAGCGGTTCGAGGTTGGACCAAATAAAAACTCTTCGACGACGACGATGGGGTTTGCTTCGAATCTCCATGACGACAGTGATAGGATTTGCACCGAAGCTCCTTGACGACGGTGACAATGATCCTAGGCCGAGCCAAAAGTTTGTTCTTCGACAGCGGTGACGATGGTTCGAGGTCGAACTTCTCCGCCACCATCACCAACAAGGCCTATGCCGACGATGCTGTACGAAAGCGAATATCAGCGTGCTTGTAGCAACCGGAGGCGTGGTTGCTGGCTTGCAGCAGTCAAGGATGAAGGCTCATAGAGATCCAAAGCAGAAATGGGGGAAAATAGGGCGTAATGCAGAACATAATGCTTTTTATGCACCTGTATTACGATCCAATTACAACTATTAAACTATTTCCCATCAGTGTGTCTTTTAAAAATGAAGATGGATTGATCAGAAGCGCCATGCGCATATGACCACAGCACTGCCCTATTTAAAAACTTCCAATGTAAGAAGTTGCGAAATAAAAAACACACGCCCATTTTTTTTTTAATTTGCATTTAGGTACCTATTTTAAGAGTTTTTGAGAAATTTTAGAGGTTTTTTTTTTTTTGTCAATTAGATAAATAGTCATTTTGGATTGTGTATTTTTAAAAAGTAGTCACAGTTTCAAAAAATTTAAAAACTAGTTGTAAAACTGTAAGAAATTTCTGACAAAAATACACATAAAAAAACTGTAAGAGATTTCTTACACTAGGCAAAAGTTTTGTAAGAAATTTCTTACATGACTAGTTTTTAAATTATTTGAAACTGTGGCTATTTTTTAAAATTATTTTATAAACAGTGGCTATTTTCTTAAAAGTCCTTTTTTCGCAAATTTTGGAGGCTTTTTTTGTAAATTCTCTCTCCTCTCTCTTTTCTTTTTACTTTTTTGTTCTAATTGTTTCAACACCTTCTTTTTTTCATGTAACGATTTCGAAACTTTTTTTTCCTGATACGGTTGAATTTAGAATATTTTTCTCAATTTTTTGACACCTATTGTCATATATTTTTTTATCATAATTATTTTTTATTTGTATTATTTGTTCCAAGCTTTTATTTTTATTTTATAAGTTTGAAAATTTTTAAAAGAGCCCATTTGTTTATATTAAATGATAAATTTAATCTTATTATGAGCCAATTAAGCAATTAGCCATTTTAAAGGTAAAGTTTGAAGGATTTAGCCATAGTTTCACGAAATTAAGGATTTAGCAATAGCATGTAACATTTTATGTTACATGTAACATATATACGTGTAAAAAAGGTAATATTAAATATAACGTTGCATGTAATATAAAAATGTACCATGTTAGGACTAAGTCCTTAATTTCAATATTTTAGGGCTAAATCCTAAAAAATTACCTAAAAATTTAGTTAAATACCTAAAAAACTCATTATTCAAAATAACAAAAATATTAATTTATTAAAAAAAATTTAACAAAAATATACTTTATTATTTTTTCGTGATATTTTTTATCCATTATATCATTTTACACGCGTCACACTCTACGCGTGTGTAAAAGCTAGTATTTTTACTAAAAACTAAAGTTACAGACATGTTTTTGCAAATTTACTCAAATATGCTGAGACATATATTTTCCTATAAAAATAGTTCGATGACTAAATTTATAAAGTCACCAAATTATGATTATTCTTTTTTGGCAATTCTATATATATATATATATTTTTTTTTTTTCCTTATCATTCATAATGTTATACGATTTCTTATTGTGATAGGTATGGAATTGGGAAGAAGAATTGTGGGCTCAGAAGTGCTCGATGGAAAAATGGATGATTTGAAGAGGAAATTCCAGCACTTGGAAAGCAAAAAAGATGATATCGAAGAAGAGCTAAGAAATGAAGTGGAGAGCTCGTCCCGGAAGAGACCAAGAAAGGAAGTGGAAAACTGGATAGAAAATGTCCAGCGTGTGAAACCTAAAGTTGAAGAGTTAAAGCAAGAAGTCTCAACAAGCGGGTTTCTAAACCGCCTACCCATAGAAGATAAAGTTGATAGACTCACCAGAGAAGTTACAGAGCTCACTGGACAAAGCAAATTTGAAAGAGGCCTCACACTTGAAACATACGACAATGAAGGCGTTGCGTTGCTGACAAGAAGATTGATCGGTGAAACGTTTTCAAGAAATAAGAAAAAGATTTTGGATTGCTTAATGGGCAGAGAGGATGACTCCGTTGTTGGTGTATATGGAATGGGCGGTGTTGGCAAAACAACTCTGATGATGCATATTTACAATGAGCTTCGAGGTCATCGAGATATTTGTGTTTCTTGGGTCACTGTGTCGCAAAATTTCAACATCCTAAAGTTGCAGCATGATATTGCTAAAACAGTTGGTTTAAATCTCTCAGGGGAGGACGATGAGAGGAAGAGAGCTGCAATGCTAGCAGAGGCCTTGAAAAGAAGAAAAAGATTGGTTATGGTTTTGGATGATGTGTGGGACGAGCATTTGTCCCTCATAGATGTAGGCATCTGCATTGGTGAGAATGTATGGAAGCTGGTTTTGACAACTAGATCGTTGACGGTTTGTCGAAAGCTGCATTGCAGAAGTCCAATTAAAGTGGAGCCTCTTAATGAAGTAGAAGCTTGGACATTATTCGCAGAGACATTGGGGGCTGAGGATTTACTCTCTCATCGTGAAATCGAAGGAATTGCAAAGTGCATAGTAAGAGAATGTGATGGCTTGCCGCTAGGGATTGTTGTAGTGGCGGGAAGTATGAGAGGCGTTGTTGACGTCCATGAGTGGAGCAATGCATTGGAAGAAATAAGGGAAGCAAAATATAGGAGAGATGACATGGAGTTTTATGATAAGGTATTCCTTGTTTTGAGATACAGCTATGATAAGTTGAAAGATCCAAAAGTGAAAGAATGCTTGTTATACTGCTCCTTATTTCCCGAAGACAAGTTAATTGAAAGTGATGTGTTGATTGAGTATTTGATTTGTGAGAAGCTGATAGATGGAAGGAACAGTAGACAATCAACGCTTGAAAAAGGTCACACAATATTAAACAAACTAGAAAATGTTTGCTTGTTGGAAGCTCAAAGGAATGTAAAGGGGAGAAAGTGTGTGAAGATGCATGACTTGGTAAGAGATATGGCCATCAAAATTGCAAGCGACAACCCACATAAATTTTTGGTGCAAGCTGGAATGAGATTGACAGATTTACCTGATGAAGAAAAATGGTCTCAGGATCTTTTGAGGGTCTCTTTAATGGATAACAACATCTTTCGTATGCCTTCAAATGTATCACCCAGATGTCCTAGACTCTTAACGTTGCTGCTCCAAAACAATAAGGATTTGAAAGTCATCCCGGACAATTTTTTTGCGCATATGAAGATGCTTACTGTTCTTGATCTGTCTCGCACAGAAATAGTAAGCCTTCCTACGTCAATAGCTAACTTAGAAAGTCTCACAGCGTTGCTGCTTAATGGTTGTGAAATGCTGAGATGCGTTCCATGTTTGGAAAATCTCACACTTCTAAGGAAGCTTGACTTGTATGGAACAGCAATCGAGGAGGTACCGAAAGGCATAGAAAAGTTAATTAACTTGAGACATCTCGATCTTGACGAATGTTGGAACCTAAAGATGATACCTGATGGGCTCTTGTCCCAACTCTCTAAAATGGAATGGTTTAAATCAAATTCTTTATTAAGGTTGAGAGGAGAGGAAATTGGGAGTTGGAGGAAGCTACTTACTTTTTCTGGCACTTTTAATGATCTTTGTAATTTTAATAAATGTGTCAGATCATGGGAAGAGAGAGGACCTAACGAGTATACTATTTTTGTGGGATTAGATATATACTTTGATATCGAAGACATTGATAGATCTAATTTCAACAAACGAGTGTTGGTGGTTGAAAATGAAGACACCGGAGACACATTTGCCATTCCTTCAAGCATTCAGTTCCTAGCTCTCGAGAGTTGCAATGGCATAAGAAGCTTAAGCCACATTGCACCATTGATGAAGGCAACTGGTTTACGAAGATGCTGTATCTACAAGTGTAATATCTTGAGACACGTGATTTGCTCTTGTTGTGGTAACGCTCCATTTTTCCATTGTCTTGAAAAACCTGAGCTTTGCGAGTTGCCAATGTTAGCTGACTTAGTAGAGAGAAATATGAGGTGCTCATACTCATCATCAACATCAGTTCTTCCAGATAACAGCTTTTCCTCTCTCAGGGAATTGTCTATATTTGAATGTGGCAGATTGGAGAGGTTGTTTACTCCTACGGTGCTGCTGGCCTTGCGATGCCTTGAACATTTGGAAGTTGTTGACTGTGCAGAGTTGGTGGAGATAATAGGAGAAAGAAAAAGGGAGGATGAAGACCAACATGAGGAAGCTACAACAACTGCTATCTTATCCGCTCTCCCCAATTTGAAACATTTGCAATTGTCCAACCTTCCGAAACTAAAAAGCTTATGTCACAGTAGCATTAAAGTTTCTGATACTCTGTGTACAATTCGGATAAGTAATTGCCCTGAGCTGAAGAGGCTTACTCTGCTTTGGGATGAACCACTTCCTCCCACTTCTTTAGAAAGAATCACGGTACGGAAGGAATGGTGGGACTGTGTGGAGTGGAAACATCCCCGGACTAAGGCTGTCCTTCAACCCTTCCTCATATTCATTTAGTAAAGAAACATTTCTTTAACTCTGTAATGCCCAGACAAAACATAAGTTTGTTTTTAGAGCATATATACTGTAATGCCCCGATCTTTTATGTCCCATTTTCATATGAAAATGAATGAGAAGTTTCAATTAACAAATTTTGTCTCAGTTTTGGATTTAAATTCCAAGAAAAATCAAATTATAATTATTTTTGTAGCTTTGAGAATGATGAGTAAAAAATGATTGATGCCGTGGTTTGTGAGAAAACTACATTAAAATTTAATGTAAACTACAATTAAATTGTTGTCACATAAATCCAAACACTACAAGATTGAAGGAATATTCACAAAATTACCTGTAGTTTTATACCAAATTACAAGTTATTAAAACTGGTACGAATAAGTCCATATAAGCGCCATTGTTAGAGATTATGGATGAGATTTTGTTTCGAAATAATCCAAAACAAGAATGGAACATAATATGGAGAATCACTTTATATAAAGAAACAAATTTCTTTTTTTTTATAAAAATAAGGGTGTGTTTGGTGACACTTTTATTTATTTATTTTTAAACTGAAAAGTACCATTTTATTTTAAAAAATGAGTTTGGTAAATCTGATTTCATTTTCTATTGTTGTTTTTTTGTTTTTGTAAATTGAAAACAAATTTTCAAAAACAGAGAAAACAATTGTAAAAAATAGCCAATTTTTTTTATGTTTTTAAATGACAGCCCATATTTCAAAAAA
Source organism: Boehmeria nivea var. tenacissima (assembly GCA_018132145.1). NCBI lineage: Eukaryota > Viridiplantae > Streptophyta > Magnoliopsida > Rosales > Urticaceae > Boehmeria > Boehmeria nivea. The sequence continues at coordinate 13,805,251 of CM030875.1, read as the reverse complement.
TTTAAAAAAATATCCATGTTACGAATTGTACAACATAAAAGTGTTACACAAAATATTACATATTTGGAAACATTTGTAAGATATTTTGTAATACTTCAATTTTTACTCATCACTTTTTGAAGTGTTAAACAATATCTTACAAATATTTACATATGTGTAAATATTTATTTGACATTTTTTGTTACAAAATTCTTTACAATGGCTATTTTTTTAATTTTTCAAAACATAGGCTATCATTTAAAATACACATTTAATTTTGCCTTATTTTTGCAACTCACCCAAACAAAAAATTCTAGTTTTCAAAATTTTGTTGAAACAAAAAATATCAAATCTTAAGAATTTTTTTGTGTGTTTTCTCAATTCTACACTCTCTTTATACTTTATCTTTACGTTTTTTTATCTTTTCACTCTCTCTTTTTCAGTTACAAACTATCATTTTGTGTTTTTTTTTTTTAAATAACACATAGTAATTGTCAAACATGCTTTGTGTTTTAAGAAATTTTAAAAACAAAATAGTAAAAACACTTTTAAATTTTTGTTTATAAAAACAAAAAACTGAAATATTATCAAACATAGCCTAAATGACTCTCCAATACATAAAAATGGGCAGCAACTAAGGGTGTAGAAAAATCAAAACTGAGACTTTCTAAAAGTTGCAATATTAGGAGAAAGTAGTGATTAAGAATCACCCCGATATAATAAGTTGATCATACAAGGAAATGAGGTGATTCTTCTCATCAATAAGAATAGATTTGAGAAAATATTTCCTATTATTCTTAGCAAAATTCGTCCATCCTATAAAATTGTTCAATTTGGTTGCTTGAACCCGAAGTTATCGAGTTGACATCGCAAACCAAAAATATTGCACCGAATTCGAAAAACATGAAAAAACAAACAAAAATTATTAAAATTCATTGAGCCCACATAGACACATAAACGGGTACTTCTGTGATGGGTTTTTTTTGTGGTGGGAAATAAATCTGGACCGTCAGATTCATCTTTTCGGTGGGTCCCGCATCTTAAAATTGTGAATCTCACCGTTCAAAATTATTTCCCACCACAAAAAAAACCCGCTACAGAATTTCCCCACGTAAACTATACACTTTATGTGAACTAGGAAAATCGTCAAATTTTGAGCTAGTATCTTTTAAGTTAAAAGCTAAAAAATTTTGTTGTTTGATAAATAACTACTTGCCTAGTAAGTATTGTAATTACAATGTGAGGATTCTGTATACCTAAATTCATTTTGTTAAGTAAGTAACTCAATTACTTATAGGGACCTTTGCATCATCATCATAGAGATAATAATTCTTTATTAGTTGTCTATTCTTCCTAATCCACTAAATGGTCCAACCCTCTACCAAACATGGAATTCATGTACTGCCCCTTCTTTTCTTTTTCTTTTTTTTTTTTTTTTGCGCAAATTAATATTGGACTTCATGTGCTTGCTTGGGATTCCTAAGTCTTTAGAAGTACGCGGATTGCAATAATTGAAGCCATTAACTTGGACCAGCCCTTTTATTTATTTGCTTATTTTTTCCTATAAGACTATATACAACTCTACAACTACTTCTCCACTAGAAGTTCATAGAAGCCAATATATAATAGGAAAACCTTGCTGGTCTTGACCTTGGTGAATGGGGACCAAACTAATCATCTTTCTCGTACTTCCCAAGCAAAGAAAGACTATCACAATCAGAATATTTTTCCAATAAAATATAGCAATAAAAATCATCCTAGCTCATATTTAAAATTTAAAAAAAAAAATTCATATAGTGGTTGTGTTTGAATAGACAATATAAGCACATTGACTAGTGATTTATTTATTCATTCCATGATGAAAGCTAGCTAGCGTAGAGCCATATTTTGCTTCCATTCTATTCTTTGAAACACTTCACAAACAAAGAGTTCAACAACAATGTTTCCCAAAATAGTAGTAGCAACTTTCTTTTTCACAATTCTCATGACAAAAAACTATGTGACATTGGCTTCTGATCCTGATCCTATCCAAGACTTTTGCATAGCCAACATGTCTCAATCTGAAGCCAACACCATCCACTGCAAGAACGCCTCCGCCGCGACCGTGGAAGATTTCGTGTATTCGGGCATCAAGTCGTCTTCCGGAAAATTCAGTCCAACGGGCCTTGCCGCCACATCAGTCAACTCCAACATCTTCCCGGGGCTCAACACCCTCGGGATGTCCTTCGTGAGAGCTGATTTCGAAGTTGGCGGGATCAACGTGCCTCACTTCCACCCACGAGCGACCGAGGTTGCGTTCGTGCTCGAAGGGAAGGTCTACTCGGGCTTCGTCGACACGAGCAACAAGATCTTCGCGAAGGTTATCGAGAAAGGCGAGGTGATGGTGTTTCCGAAAGGAATGGTGCACTTTCAGATGAATGTGGGGGACACTCCAGCCACCATATTGGGGAGTTTCGACAGTCAAAATCCCGGGTTGATGAGGATTCCAAATGCGGTTTTTGGATCCGGGATCAAAGACGAGCTCTTGGAGAAGGCTTTCGGGTTGAGTTCTAAGGAAGTTTCCAAGTTGAAGAAGAGGTTTTCTTCTCCACATTGATTGAGCTAATGAGAAGAAAACTCCAGTTTTGTGTCATTATATATTTTTAGCCCATGATCAAATAACCTCTGGAAAATACAGACATTTGTATTTGATATGAATTAGATTGCCAAAAATATATCATGCTTGTATTCATTATTTACAGGATTATTTTCAGAAGAAATAAAATTGGTGGGAATTTCAAGTCGTAATATTTAGATGCCTTGCAAATGGATTTTTCTTCTTTGTTTTAGATATTTTCGCTTTACTTTTTCCAATCTTCTTCTTCTTTTTCTGTTGCTGCGAAGTTAAGGCTTAGCACTATCACCCCCACATAATGATGTATACACCAAAAAAGAAAAAAAAATTTTATGGAACTAAAGGTAGACATGGTGGTTCAAATTAATGATGACTATCATGTCCACTTTCCTTAGATGTCAAATTAATGGTGAAAAAAAAAAATAACTTTATCTTTTGAACCACTTAAAAATCACCATTAATATAGCTTTCTTCTTTTTCTTAGTTGTTGGAAGTTTGACTTGGAATCTGATGACCAACAACACATATTGCCAGTCTCAATCTTATCCTCTCAGAATTGGAAAAACCTACCTAGAATGTTCTGTCACCTTTTCCTTTCCTTTAAGCCCTTAACTTTTCTCTCTTTCACACCCTCAAATCTTGTCCTTAAAACAAAATGTTCCAATATAGTTCAAGTTTTGTGATTCTAAATTAACTCTAAATTCTGAAGCTTTATGAGGACAGAGCATAGCACATTCCAAACAATCTATCAGCAGTGTCAAACAACATTGTTAAGAAACATTCAGATCAAACAGCATTGACATGAAGGTCTTACTTTAACAGACACTGAGAAGGAGCGTTCTCGGACATGGAAAGAACGGTCATTCTAACTGACATACCTACATTTTCTCACATAATTAAGTACTTAATTAGAGCAGGGCGCTCAACAACTCATTCCAAATATCGGGAACCCCGGGAAGGCACCAGTGGCTGCAGTCGGAGGAAATGCCTTTCGGGTGCTGCTTCTCTTCCTGACCCATGGCCCGTCGGTACACAGAAGGGTGGCCGTCTCTTCTAAAGGCAGACATTGTGGTTACGTCTTGTAGATAGACCGGGAATCTCATCTTTCTCAACACCCCTCGCAAAACCACCAATTCTTCGGGGATGTGTGGATGGCTAAAAGCAGCCAGAGGCGTCTTCTGGTTGTAGCATTTCCAACCGTTTTCCCTGAAAGAAGATCATCATGACATAAGGACTATGGTGATATTCAAAATGTATCAGATTTTTTTAGTTCTACTGTCGTATTCTTGATTATGTATACCTGTTATGCCTAGGCGACATGCTCCGGAAGAAGACTCGTGTTGTGCGAGGGTCGAGATTCAAATCGATCCATTTAGCCCATGTGGTGAGTCCTTTTTGGTAAGCAATCATTGGATTCATAGTTTTGATGAGAGATTGTCCTTCCATGAAATAGTCCCACCTGATTTTAGTTGAAATAACTCAATTAGATCACCATGGTTCTTTGGCACATGATAATTTGTTAACAGAACAGACTAACATAAATCCAACCCAATAACAGTTAACGAATCCTAAAAACATGAACAAATTTATAGGTATATTGGACCGTGGTTCACGTAAGATGTAGAATATTACTAAATAGAATGATATCTGAGATTTATTTTTCTTGTTTCTTCTTTGCTCATCAGAGAAATTATATCGATTCAATAAGAACGAGTAATGTGGGTAATCTCTTACGAGCTCCACTTGTCGGAATGAGTCCACCAATGAGCAGAGTCAAACACCAGAACATCAACTCCTCTCCAGTACTTTGCATTCTCTTCAATGGAATCCAAATGCAAAACTCTCTTGTTTTGAGCTCCTTTCTTCAACTCTACTAGGAGCGGAGCCCATGTGAACTCGATCGATGTCTCATAATCCTGCCCATGAAAAGTACTCAAAACTCAGGCTTTTCGGAGACAATGTGGAAGGTTATATATAGTCACTCGTTCTGTTATACGAAAAATTGAAACGAAAAGGCACGACTTTATTACCATGGCATGGAAGGCCATAGAAGGACCATTGTAGACGACCGTCTTTCTTCCAGTTGGTACGACTCCTTGTACTAAGCAGACGAGAGATTCCCACTGATTTCTCATTATAGAATCACCCACCAACATTATACGTTTCTTTCTCATTTTCGCAAGAAATTTCAGCGCGTTAAACCTGTCCGACACAAATGCAACAAAAATAAAATGCGAAGCAAGCGATTCGCATTGCATCAGAGATGTTTCACCGTTGCTAAGTGTCATATATTATGTTTACATCTAAATTGAATTCACTCACCATAGAGCCTAAATTGTAGAATTCAACTTTGAAGTTGACACAAAAATCATGTCAGCAATGTCAAACCACACTTAACTAAGGCTACAACATTATGCACCATAATAATGAATCTTAAACTTCATTTTTTTCTGAAACAATACTGCTAAACATGAAAAGATAAACAACAAAACGAAGTTCATACTTATTGAAGGCACTAACTAAGAATAAGAGGACTTAAAACAACATTAAGCAAAAATGGAAATGTCACCTAGGAACTGAGCAAGCATTAGGCTTCCACTTCCACTTCTGGTAGTCGGAGTCGGGCCTTCCGTTCTTCTGGCACGTAACCGCGGTGCTAAGGTAGGGACAAGTGGAGTCATAGAGAGGATAAGACTCATCAAACACCCATTTCCCAGAAGAGAAATCACATCTCTTCTGTTGGTTATGTCCACTCTGAACCATAACAACCTCATCTTCCTCGTTCAGCCAAGAACCATCATCATCGTCGGCCTCGAACTCCGAGGCCGTCCCGCGAAGGAGACAAACGAAAATGCTGAGCAACAACAAGAGGTAAAGCTTGCGTTGAGCCATTGAAGCTGTTTGAATTGTTGGGAGTGAAAAGGCTCACTATGAAGAAGAAGCATTGTTGTAAGTGGGAAAATAAAGGGCTTGTTGTGATGAATAGTCCTAGATTGTAATATCAGGACATGTTGATAATTAAGGCATGGATTGCGGTGAAACGTGGGCCATGTTATTTTTCTCTACAATTTTACTTTTTTTTGCCTTTTTCTTTTTACTCATTGCCATTGTTTCTGGTAATTGATAATGTTTGGTGTTTCTTTTTTCATTATGGTGGCACGTTGTTCTGCTTGTAATGTGTGAAAAAAGCAGAGAGAGGGAGAGAGGACTTTTGTGGTTGAAAGTTGAAACAATGGAACAAATAAGGGTATTTTGTTGGCACCGTGACATGCGGTGTGTTGTTGTAGGCCATGCATATATAATAGATTTTTTTTCTTTTTAAATGTCAAAAAGGCTATAGAGCTCATTATAGCATAATGCTGATATAGGCAAGACCATGAAGTGATAAAAGGATATATCTTTTGGACAAGCAATTTACAAACAATTGGTTTACAAATAGGTCCAAATTTATCAGGTTGAATAGTACAATTTATTCTAATATGATATACGAGGATCAATATTTTCTTTTTATCCACTTTTTTGCATGATTTAAGGTATGCAAGGAAGGTAATTCTAGGTATAAAATTGTGGATAGGTTTTGTCTTTTAAGAATTTAGGTTCTTCAAATCTCTCTCTTTGGATTCAAAATAAAGTTCTATTTCACCAATCCTTTTTAGCATTTCACATAAACCCAACTTTAGGGTCTAAGCTATTTGACCCCTTTTCTTTAGGGTCTTTGAACGTTGATGGCACTTTAAGCATCTTAGGCACAATTCTCTTCTTTTTCTTAACAAAGTGATAAAAATAAATAAAAATTAAGCAAGTAAATTAACAAGTGATCAAAATTCAAAAGAGTTCCAAAAAATACAGTTGCAATTGTGCAACACAAGAGATTCACCAGAGGAGCAAAGCAGAGAGTAAGAACAAATTTGTGCAAGCAAGGGTCTGTATAGGGCTTGGCTTCTCAATAAAAAACAATCCCTCTCCTTTATTATACACATATTCAACACAATTCATAGGGCTTTCTACCCAAAACAAAAAAATTAAACCTTAAACAAAGGATCTTTCATTGAAAATTAGCTTACAACCACACAAAAGTGAAACCATAAACTAAAGATTAACAGCAACTAGCAGCAACAAAAACTGCTTTATTATCACGATGCCAATAGGCATTTTCAAACTACTGAATCGGCATATATTAGAAGATCTTAGTTAAGATGTCATGCTGTTTTTGTGCTGTTGCAGTAATGTACGTCCACTTGAGTTTCTTCACCGGACCTTTTCACAAATGATACAATGTCGATTTTCTTGAGCTCAATTCCAAGCTCATCTCATCTGAATCCTGGCAGCTTCTACAGAAGCTTGTATAATCTGGCTCGGTACTAGAGTTTTCATCGAACCAAAGCTCTCAAAAACGTCACCTCGATACTACTTTGAGTCGTAAACTATTTCAAAGCACAAGGGTGCGCAGATTTCACAGGCAGCCTATAATAATAGCTTCGAAGCCTAAGCTAAGATACCACAAGCGAATAAAATTACTAACTTCTCTTGTCATCTAACCAGAAGTGCTTTTTCAATAGAGACAATGAGATTCTATACAAAAATAAAGAGAAACATAATATAGTTAGCTTAGTGCAAAGAGATATGAATAGCAACCCTGCTGCATGAACAAAAATTAAGACAATTGAGTTGTCTTTAGGTTCATCTCTTGCCGTGTTTCACCTATTCCGACACACCTCCTTGAAGGCTTGGTATAAAACCTTTAGCAATCCGCAATAGATCAATTTTCTTCACTGAAATCTTCATATCTCTTAGGAAGCTGCCCAAACAAAGAGAAAGAAATTTTTAATGGAAACATCTCTTTCATTGTCTGCCCCATTTTCACACGTTCAAATACTCTTCTTTTCAATCTTTTTCGTCTGTAAATCGTAATCATTACATAATTTTTTTCAGCGAACTTGTGTACATTTTCTCTCTAATACAAAACTTATTTTTCAATTTCTCTTTCCACATGTACTAATGCCGATACCATCTTTCCGTTGACACGTTTATCCGAACATTCACACTCAATCACAGCAATGAAAATACTGTCTATCTTGGCTGTGATTAGATAATTTCTTCAACAAAAACAATTTTTCCTACCCCTCCCATTCCAACAACAGAACCGAGCCGATCCAAGCCACGGAACAACCAAAAGCTTCCTTACCAGTGAAGAAAATTCCGCAACAAAGCCATTGACTTCTGGTCCTGTTGGAAAGCACCGAAACCGCCTCAGCCCACCACGAAGACGCTCGACACCGTGCCTTATACAGGTCAACGACGACGATCACCGAAAGAGAAGCTCAAAAACCCTTCCCACTTTCTGAACAACGAAAGACTCTTCAAGTTTTTGAGGGAACGAAATCTGCCATTGCTGTTAGGCCTTTCATCGAACACCGAGTGGGCTACGACTCATCATCATCATCTTCAACTTCCTCGCTTTCTTTTAAATGAAGACTGTTTGGCAGATTGGAAATTGCGAGTGAGGTTTTTCAGAGAGAAGATTTTCCCAAGTGAAAGTGAGACTTGAGACCTGTTTCTGTTTGGCCTTGTAACATAACATAATATGTCTTTTGTCTTTGGTGCTAAAGTTGTTTTAATGGTAAAGTCATTGTCTAGACTCTAGGGTGTGGTGTGGTGTGGGTGTGGCGTTGGCATGAGGGCAGGGAAACAACTATGGACTGGTGGGTCCCTCAAAAGATCTGCGTTGTCATTTTGAGATTTTGAACAGAAAAAAAGAAATCTCCAGGTTTGTGATCGGTATCGAGTACTCTCTAGTCTCTACGTATGGTCATTCCTGTATATATCATGGTGTTTAATTTCACTAGGAAAATGATATCTCGGAGTTTAATCAAAATGGTGGAATCATATATTTTTTTTTACTTTACACATATATATGATATATCCTAGGTTTAATCTAGATGTTAATGGAAGTGTAGTGTTGTCTTGTCTCTGTTGATAATATCACACATATTTTGTATTTTTAAAATTGAAGCAGATGATACGTTTTTCATGCTAAATGTTGAAACACATAATATTATATATACGTTGCAAAAATTTGACTATATATACTCTATTTTTTCAAAGCGTGGGAATTAATTTTTGCCACCTGGATAAAATACAAAATATGTGTGATATAATCAAAATTTTTATCACAGATCATACAATTAGAAAGTACAACTAATGCGTTCATACACAAGCACTACGTGACTAAAGAGGACGTATCCGATTGATGGATCTAACTTGATATTATATATATAAATACAACCTATCTTGTTGTATTATGTATATTTGTATCAAATTTTTAACATTAACAATAATTATGTTTGAGTACTTAAAAACTTTGTGTTTTTTAAATTATACGTTTTCATTTTGAAAAAAGTCCCACAAAAAAATTGTCAGTAGAATCTATGAACAAGGTGCAATTTTGTGTCAATTTAAAAATATAAGTGTGATTAAAAAAAAAAGGCTATAATTGAAATATTCTGATCAAACTCAAAGTTTACGTGCACCATTCTCAAAAGAATCAAAGATATGATTGTAGCATTTGATCAAAACTCGAGGTATATTAATGTTAATTAAGTCACTTAAATAAGAGGATGTAATTAAAGAGCTAGCTATTGGATAGGATGATGCTCGCTCTAAGAACCCAAGAATCCATAATTAGAAAGTTGAGTTAAGCATTATCATGTCACATATTTTAAATGATCCAAATTTGTTTGGCAACTTCTAGTTAAAACAACTCAAGCTAGACATTGATTTAGAAACAATTTTTTACTTTTCTTTTAATTTCAAATCAACATGATCCATTTTTTTAAATCTAAATCGTTTAGTAGGATCCCGTGATTAAATAAACTTTAAAGTTAAAGGATACATAATTTTTTAAATGATAGAAATCGTTTTGTCCTTCTTGTAGAATAAGGTTTAAGGATGTCTATTTGCCTAAAAATCTGATATAAAAAAGGATAAGAAATGAATTTTTTTCTAGCAGAATAAAAATCAAAATACTAGTAAAAAGAGGACATATTTCAAATTTTCTGGTGAAAACGATGGGCCGAGAGGCCCAATTCCACTTACAAAACAAAACGGTTATTTGTACTGAATTAGGGTTTAAGCATAAACCCAAAAAAAAAAAAAAAACCCTTAAACCCTAAAAGAAAAGAACTCTGTTGAGAGCTGTGAGAGAGGGAAAGCTCGAAGCTTGGGCTCCAATGGCGGCCTTCGACCACGTGAGGGACATGAACGACGTCGCTCTGCGGCCCCGCCTGCTCCGGACGGTCCTCAGAGAGCTCCTCCCCGACGACAAACGCCCGCTCGGAAGCCCCTCGCAGCTCTCCCAGGCAATTTCCATGCTCAAAACCCACTCTCTCCTCTCCGAGACCTCCGACGGAGGTCGGACGGACCAGAAGGTCCGCGATGCTTGGAAATCCGCCGTCGATTCCTGGCTCGACCGCTTGTCGCAGCTCGTCTCCAACGACATGGTGTGTATAGATTGATCGATCGATTGATTGATTTGTTGGTCAATTTCATTTGTTTTGTTTTGTTCCTGATTTTGGAATTTAGGGTTTTGGATTGTGGTTTGATTGATTCTAATCAGAAATGTGGAAGATTGTGCCTTTTGTGGGCATTTTTTGGCGGCTAAAAAGGGTTTTTTTTTTTTTTTTTTTTTTTGTGCATGACGTTCTTTGTAGTCTTGGCTTACTAGTTTTGACTTTTGAGAGCAAGAGAATGTTGCAATGCAGCAATGGTAGTGTTTCAGTGATTGTTTCACTTACTGGTCAAGTTTGAATAGAAATAGAAGCAGTAAAAGATGTCTTCTTTTGTCAATGGAACTGAAGTAGCTTTGCCGTTGTGTTCAGCGTCTTTTGTTGGAGATGAACTTGCCGTCGAAGCTTACAACGAGGCAAGATGCAAAAAAATGTTGCAAATATGGCCTGAGTTTTCTCATTTTTTGTCTTTCTTATGGGTAATGCATGGGCAAGTAACCCCTTTTGGAAGCTATGCCGTGTTAGTAATGGTTTTTGTTGATTGAGCTTTTGGGTTGATCACAAAAATGGGGAAGTTAAGTACATTGCAAGATTGCGTTGGCTAAGTGTTGGGCTTTGTGAGAGCAATTTTGGATCTAACATCTAAGAAAGAAAAGATGATGATGCAAGTCGCTTATAGTAACTTTATACCACAAATGGGATTAGGGTACTATCATTAAGGGAAGTCGGACCTGTACGAAGTTTTTTGGGATGGGACTATTATCTGTAATGATTCTATGGCTTTGTTTCACTGTGTAAGTTTCATCTGTTCGTTATTCTGGTGGTAGTGTCCTCTAAGTTTGAACGAATGTTATCTAAATGAGGTCCCTGTTTCTGTTCTAGCCAGATAAGTGCTGGGCAGGAATTTGTTTGCTCGGGGTAACTTTTCAAGAGTGCAGCGCTGATCGTTTCTTGGCATCATATACAGTTTGGTTCCAGAACCTTTTATCACATATTCAGGTATGCTACTACTGTACCACATAATTGGGTCCGTTAATTGGTCTCTTGGTTACATCTTCAATTTATTATTGAGAAGAAAAAAAAAGAGAATTTTTCCCCTTTTCTTGGGGCGGGGATGTGAGAAAGTAGGACTAGGATGAAAGAAATTGGGGCATTTAATATGCCTGAGAACCATAAATTCCCTTGGGAAAAAAGCAACAATAAAGTTGATTGTGTCTAGATGTTTGTTATAAGTTGCTGAAGCATCTGCCGATCTATCTGAGTTCTTGTTGATGCAACTATTCTAGCTTGAATTGTTTGTGGGTTTTTAATGTCTTTCCTAGAAGCTATAATGTAGCCCGAATTTTTCTTCTAGTTCAATTAGCATTCCCTTGTTTCGAAATTCCAAATATGTAAAAGCTCAATTTCAGTGATTTAGTTTCAAAGTTCTTTATGATTTCAAAGCATTATTTGTGTTAAATGCTGTCTCCATTTCAAAAGATGAAAAAAAGTTTCACTTCCATCTGAAGCCTGTTGTTGATTTTTCTTGCCTTGCTTCCTGACAGCATAAGCATTCCTTTACATGTATATTTATGGTTTCCTAATTGAATTAGACTGCCTTATTTTCGGTTTTTAACAGTCAACAGCAGCTTCTCATTTTGTGAAGGTGGCATCATGTGCCTCAATATCAGATCTACTCACAAGGTTGTATTCATGTTTCTTTCAGTTATAACAATATGTCTGCATTGGATAGATTATTGTTTTTTATGATAAGATCCCCAGTGAAGATTTCAGAAGTCTCTTACTATCCCTGCATATCCTTTCTTGCTGCCTGTATTGACTTTGAGGTTGCTTACTTTTGTAATTTAGGTTGGGTGGATTTCCACATATAAAGAAGGATGGTACTGCTTTGGCTGGCAGAGTTATTCAACCAGTTCTGAAGCTGTTAAGTGATGATCAGTCAGAGGCCATTTGGGTAAGTTGCTTATCTTCACAAACGGTGCAACAGCTTCTTATTCCCAGAATCACAACATCGGTAGTAATAGTACCTAATTGATGATCATTCAGAGGCCATTTGAGTATTCTTTCACAACACTTCACAAATGATCCACAAGCCTTGGCATTTAACTCTACAATAGTGCTTCAGAGCTACCCCATAGGCCATAACATTCAGCTCTTATTTCTGTCTAGTTGCAACTTGTTCTGTCAAAGATCATCAGTCGCTTCGTTGCAAAGCCTCTTTCTCACCATCATAACTTCCTATGTCCTGAATGTTCTACGCTCGACTGATCATTGTGATATAACCAACTTTCTTGGTAAATCCAATGCCATTAAGACAACGTAGGATAAGGAAGGGATGCTTTTCTATTTATTAATTTATTAGTAATTTTATTTCCTATGATGAATAATTCAATAATTCTTGATAATTCCATTTCATTACATGCAGGATGGAGCAGTTCATTTATTATGCAACATCATAACTTTCTTTCCATATTCCATTAGCCGTCATTATGACAGTGTAAGTTCTTGTCCTTCTTGCAAACTTCTTACCTTTATTTCTGGAGTATGGAAAATGAAAAGCAACATGAAGATTCCAAATTATGGTCTATGTGAGGGCAAGGCTGTCCGGGGAAAGTTATACTAAATCGATGTGATCTATCTCTACATTTCAAAATTCCGTATTAGAGAATATCAGAAAAGAAGTTTGAGAATATAGCACGTAATTGGTCCCACCAACAAACTTATGGTGTAATGGCTTGCAGGTTGAAGCTGCTATTGCTTCAAAGATTTTGTCAGGTAACTGCAGTTTTAATATGCTGAAGGTAAATTTTTTTTTTTCCTCATTATAGTTTTTACTGCATACAGTATTCACAAAGCCATGGCATTAACATGACTTCGTTTGGGTTCAACTCTCAGAAGCTTGCTCATTGTCTAGCATTGCTTCCAAAATCTAGAGGAGATGAGGAGAGTTGGTCTTTGATGATGCAGAAAATTTTTTTACGGATAAATAATCACCTGAATGATGCCTTCCAAGGTTTTGAAGAAGGTATATTTTGATGCAGCTCTCTATTTTGTGCTAGGCCAAGGAACGTAAATGATATTTATAATTCTTGTGTGCCACGTGATGCAGATGATAAATCCTATGAAGCCGTAAGATTATTGGTTACACCAGGAAAAGCTCTCCCTTCTCCATTTGGTGAGCTTACAATGTCGGGAGAGCAGTCAAATGAGAGGACAAGGCCTGAGAGTCTGCCAACATCTACTGTCTCCGCGCTGATGCTTTGTTGTTGTACGATGCTCACAAGTTCATACCCAGTTCAGGTGCTACTTGATTTACTAGCTATACTGAGAATTTTCTAGCTCAGATTGTCTCTATGTACTTTTCTTGTGGTTTTGCTTTCATCCTTTCTAACAGTTTTTTGATAAGTAACATTTTATTTTTGTTTAGTACTATGTCATCCAAACCAATTTGGTATTATTTATTGAGTAAAATGACGTGTGTGGATTATGATAGGTCACTGTACCTGTACGCTTTTTACTAGCACTTGTTGAAAGAGTGCTGATGGTAGATGGCTCTTTGCCGAATTCCCAACGGTCTTTTATGACTGCCATGCAGCAAGAATTTCTTTCTTCAGAACTTCCAGTTTTGCACCAGTACAGTCTTGAACTACTTACGGCAGTCATAAAGGGTGTACGCAGGTAAGCCATAGTAGTATACATGTAGTGACAATTTTGAGGTAGTACTGTAATTTGTGTTTTATCATATTTCTCTCAAGCATATAAACTTGCACATGTTCGTATGTACGCCCACACGTGGCCCGTGTAATGTAGTGGATTGTTGGAAGTTTGGAGTTTTTCCCCTTTGATAGAAGAAAGCTATCTTTGAGAAAATTAAGGCTTTGTAAAACATCAGATAAATTGTCCCAAAAGTTAACAGATTAGAGATCCAAATTTTGTTGTTTAAGCTTCCTTCAAGCGGGACTTGTACCTTTTTCCCCCCATTCATTTTAGAAGTGTATCGGGCATGGGAGAGATTTCTGATTATAAGAATTTCATGTGTCCCATGTCATTTCAGTACGTTATTTTTTGATACTTATTGATACGTGCTTTGTTGTTTAAGGCACTTTGCACTCGAGTGGCTAATATGTGATTCTTTTTACACCTTTGAATAGCAATACTTGTATCTTATTCTTGCGCCATCTTTGTGTAATGTTTTCCCCCACGTAATTTTTTTTTTTTTTGCTTCCTCATTATCTTCTTAGAAAGATTGTGCTGACATTCTCATCATATTTTTACTTTTGTTACAGTCAACTCTTACCGCATGCTGCATCTATTGTGCGCCTTCTCTCGATCTACTTCAAACGATGTGAATTACCAGAATTGAGGATAAAGATCTACTCAATCTCCAAAATATTGCTGGTATCCATGGGTGTTGGTATGTAGTAGTTCCTTGACACACACACACACACACATGTTCATATATATGTATATATATTTTTCTATTTAGTTTTCTTCAATCTTAATAATCTCAAAAAAATCATTAGCATTCAATTTTTAAGTGTCATTGTAGTCATGTTCAAAAAATAAGTGGCAGCATTTGAAACTCGTTAGTTAGTTTCCTGCTGCATCTATGAGTAGTTTCTTCTCATGCTACTCAATTTTCCTATATCTATGGGTGAATTTTTCGTAATTACTTCACGTTGGTGATTTTATTGATTTTGTCTTCTATTTATCAGGAATGGCAATGTGTCTAGCAGAGGAGGTTGTCAATAATGCATTTGTTGATTTGAGTCCTGTTGATTTTGAGAGCACTGGAACATCTTCAAGTGCAAACCCAAAGCCTTCTTCTGAAGCATTGTCACACCCAGGCCGTAAGAAAAGGAAACATGGTGCTACAACTGGATCTCTTGAGGAGGGCTGTGAAACCAATGACTTCGAAGTTGGAGCATTGAAGAACCAAACCACAACTTTGATTTCATTGAGAATAGCTGCACTTGAGGCATTAGAAGCTCTTCTCACTGTGGTACGTAAATTTCTCATATATGTCAAGCACAGGGTTGGACTGTGCCGTAACATTATGTTACTCTCACACAGCATCATGAATTCATGATTATACAGACATTTATCTTTTGTTGTTTTGCTTTATTGATGTGTGTTTGTTAAGCAGCTTGGCTTTTATTGTCTTTTTTTTTTTTTTTTAAGTTGATGCATATATTATGATTTGCAGGGTGGTGCATTAAGATCTGAAGGTTGGCGATCAAATCTTGATCTTCTTTTGATAAATATGACGAGAAATTCTTTGAAAGGGGCATGGGCCAATGAGGAAAGGAACATTTGCCACGCAAGCGAACCCAGTGAAGTTTGGGCAAATGTGCAGCTTGCAGCACTACGTGCACTTTTGGCCTCTTTTCTTTCATCTCGTGTCCGCTCACCATATTTAGCGCAGGGTCTTGCACTTTTTCGCGAAGGTAATTATCTAAGAAAATGTACGTCCATCATTATTTTATTATCTGGACCACTGGACGTGACCAAGTGAGGAGTAGGAAACCTGTATACAAGTACAATAGCTATTAAATTCTTTGTGATTCCAGTTTGGTTTTGTTTTACTACTTGACAATGAAAGTGAAGTGATATCTGGAAATGAGTATTGGGTATCTCCTTGGGTATCTGTTGAACGACTTTCAAAATTTTGTTTATGTTTTCAAAAATGGTCCTCTTACATTGGAGGTGATTTTGGATTCCTGGTCTTCGAATGCTAAATTAAAATCCTTCAGATGTTTAATTTTTGTCATAGTATCTTAGTAAATCATCAGCCAATAGAAAAGCCATCACATTGTTTTGTGTTTCAAAAATCGAGTTTGTCTTGTAACTTCATGTGATACTGATTTCTGTAGGTAAGCAAGAAACTGGATCGAAGCTTGCCGAGTTCTGTGCCCATGCTCTTTTGGCCTTGGAAGTGCTTATACATCCCAGAGTCCTTTCGGTGGATGATTTCCCTACCGCAAATTGTGCTTCCGATGGCCATAAATTTCCAGAGAATATTTACTCGGGCAATCTCAACTACAATAATCCGTTCTCGAGTGGCATGCAGGGAATGGGACACGCTGTTCTTGACTCAGATCTTGATGACCTGTGTGAGAGTTGGCTAGAAAATGGAAAAGAAACAGAAGCTACAGTGAGTAACCCTATTGAGACTATGAAGTACAACGAAAATCCATCTGAAGCTTTAGCGGTTAATCAGGAAATACAGCTTTCTGGTGAAGGTTTCGATAAAGAGGCTTTGCAAGTAGCCAATGCAGCAACGGAGAGACATGGCGGCGGAGATGAAATTATGGTAGAGGCTAACCAAATTCCCGAATCATTACTTCCAGATCATGATCCTGTTTCTGCTAAAGCCTCGTTAGCTCCTGAAACTGCTGAAGGTTCAAGAGGAATTCAAACGTCATTTGAGAGGATCACTGCGGATATCGGTTCGTCAAAAGAAGCAGGAAACGACATTGCCGCAGACCAGGACGCCTTCGTGGCAAAAAAGGATGGTTTTGCCACTGCTGGCACTTCTGCAACAATGGTTCCTGAGAAACACAAGGAATTTGCATATGAAATCGATAACGATTCAGATGCCGAAGAATTTCCTGATATTGTGGAAGCAGATCCAGATTCTGATTACGAATGATGTCAATTTTGTTTTTATTTTAGGATATATATTACTTAAGGAATGTATTTACATGAAATTTTGGCCCAATATACATTCTGAAAGAAAGCAGTTTCATGTTCAAGTTTCAATCTATAATTTTTTTTTTTTTTTGAAAGTGATTTTCAGCAGCTCGGAGTCTAAGTGGATTTTCTCAATTCCACTTCAAAATGACACGGTTATGATTGAAAATTTGCTGGCCATTCAAGGATTCTAAGAGCTTCAAACCATATTTTTAAGTTGTGTATTGGAAAAAAGAGAGTGAAAAAGAATACATCTTTTAGTGTACAACATTGGCCAATGCTATTTAGTTTATGTTGTGTAAATGTGGATCTCTTACAAAGTAAATAATTTATGTAGGAGACTAGGGGTGTACATCAACTCGAAGACCCAACCTAACCCAACCCAACCCAATCCGAAAATACGGGTTCAAAAGTGAAAAATTTTCATTGCGGGTTCATTTAGTTTGAACCCGTGAATGACGGGTTGGGTTGAAATTCTAAACTTTCAGACCCGAGTAACCCAACCCAACTCAAACTTTTAAAATATTTATCTAAACTTTATATATGTTAATACAATATGAAAAATATGAAGACATTAATCTTTTCTTAAAAGTTTTGCTAAAAAAACATCTTTGTTTGATTGATATAACTACTTGTCTATCGACTCACTCTTCATTTTTTAAACCATTTTCTTTCATTCTTTTTACTAAAATCGCGCATCATCTCATTTTGTATTTCATATATATGTCAATAGGTTGTCTTTTCATCAATTTTTATATTCTCTATTTGATTATAAAGATGTATATATAATTTTCTAATCAATTATTGTTAGACTATACATTTTATCAATTTATGAGAATTTTTTCGAGAATCTAATATAAGCTAAGCATTGTTCAAACATATGAAATATGAATTAAAATTATTAGTACCAACCCGACAACCCAACCCAACCCATTCTAATTTTTATTCGGACGGGTTGTCATTATTATTTCTTTACCATGGATCGTAAAATCTTCAACCCGAAGTCTTTGGGTTGGGTTATAATTATCTTAAACCCAGTCCAACCCAACCCAACCCACGTACACCCCTATAGGAGACTACTCAAGTTGAAGTTCTTATTAAGCAGAACAAATAATATTATATTATATGGTCTGATGAAGTTGTGTTATGATAATGAGAAGCTATTTAGGCGCTATTAAATTTAATAGCAATTTGGAATGAGTACTGTAATGCTAAACATACTACTTTTATATTAAACTTTTAATGTTATTTTATGTCATAAGCGAGGTGTTATGTTTTAATTGGTTGATCATAACATTCCTTTAGTTAGTGCTAGACAATCACCAGACACATCACAAGGTGGTATTAAAAAACTAATGAAAATGGTGGTGCATCTAGCATTATTCATAGGGAATATTTATCCCTTGACATGTTTACATTCATGCTTAAGTTTTTTGTTTTTTGTATTGTTTTTTTTTTGTTTTTGTTTTTGTTTTTTTTTTTTTTTTTTTTTGTATCAATTGTATTTTTGGCAATGCTGATAGCTAAATATAATTTTTTTTTTTTTTGGAGGTCAGTTGATTGGTATCTAAACTTGAGTATTAATCTAATTTGGGGTATTAGTCAGAATAAAAATAAAACAAAGCCCACCTCGGAGGGCTAGAGGTGGTGTATTTTGACTCTGAGAACTATTGGTTTATTTCCATTTGTATTCAATTGACTTGTGCACTTCTCTGACTATGTAGAGATAACTTGCTAAACGAGACACACATGTGAAGGTTGGTAAAGTTTTTCTTTAGCCTTTCAAGGCTGAAATATGAGCATATTATAAATATATAAATATATACATACACAATATATATAAATATATATATATATAAACAAAGATGCTAAAAATGAGACCACTTAGAGTTTTTTTTTTTTGTATTTTTTTTATTTCAACATTGGTAGACTGCGTCATGTTAAGACTAAATTTTTTGTAGTGTTCATTTCACTTTTGAACCTTAAAATGATAATTTCCAGTTCCATGCATAATTATTAATTAACATTAGACCTTTTTATTTTTTATTTTTTTTTGCATTCCTTTAGCAAAAAATATTATCTAAGCAACAATCTTAATTATATAGTGTGTTGACTGATGAAATGAAGGTATTTGGTATATAGATTTAATGCCACTACTATAGTAATTCCATAGTTGACTCAGTTCAGTTGCAATCTTTTCCTCTTGTCTAAACTCAATGCTATAATATTCTTTGGGGGCAATTAATTTACTCACTAGCACAAAAACTATATAATGGATCACGTGTGTGAGTTTGAAATAATGAAGTTATATATATATATATAGGCACATAACATTTAATAGCAAATAACAAATATATGAAAAAATAATGATAAAAAGAACTAAGATGGACCAAACCAATCATGGTCAAGTGTGCGGCATGCTCATGTTGACTGCCCCTAATATGACTTTCATTTCTCAATTTATTATTATAGTTTCCATATTTATTTTTTTTAGCCAAACGTTGATAGTAATTAATACATATTTTAATTTTAATTTTAATTTTATATATATTTTAAATTCAATTTTTTAAGAAATTATAAGTCACAAATCGAATAGAAATAATTCACATATTATATATTAATGGGTTGATCACATAATTGTATTTATGTATCTTTAATCTCATAATGTTTTTTTTACAAGGATAGCCTCGTAATATTCAATCTTACTTATGATAATAGGAATAATTTAAGGCAGAACTATTATTGATCAACGAGAAGATGCTAATATACTAATCGCGATTGTACCTAAATGTTGTTCATTGACTAATATATATTTTACAAATTTCAACACACAATAGGCCATTAGGCCTCTGTGACACACTGCCGTATCTTATACTTGACAAAGTTATTTGGTCAATTTCCAAAATCATCTCTCACCAACCTTGAAATTTTCGATTCACATTGCCACTACAAATCTAACATAAAATATATCAAACCTCTCTCTCTCTCTCTCTCTCTCTCTCTCTCTCTCTCTCTCTCTCTCTCTCTCGGAGTTGACTATTTCTGTTTAGACTATAGACAATTGTCTCGTCAATTGATAAACAAAGTGTATTGTATGCAATAATTATAGATTAGAGAATCCCAAATAAGACTAAGCTATGAGTTCCAAAAAAAAGTTTAGCAACTTTTAATTTGTTCAAAGAAGAGGATCTTCTCGTTGTGATTTACTAATGGCATAAAAACAACGTGGAAAATAAATATCTTGTTTTCTAACTTCCATACTTTTGGAGTATTTGATGAGACTTTTTCTCTGCTGCTTGTATATTAAGCTGAGGCATTACCATAATCACCTAAATATCTTTGAGGATCAATATTCTTCTTGTTGTTTTAAATGAAGTATGTGTTGTATTATGGACTGATAATTGATGGTTAACCATTCAATTACATGACTACAGATCCTCTATAATGTCTCTCTTTCAATTACAAACTATAATCATTTTTTTTATGTTTATTAACAATTTTCTACAGTTTGACCATTTTAACCAACGAGATAAAAATTTTTCCTAGTCTATACTAACCAAAAAAAAAAAAAAAACAAGGAAGACTAATTTGCACTAAAAACCTCTTAATTTATAAGGATTTGACAACTTATTTCTTTAAATTTTTATATTTTATAGGAATTAGAGTCTATTCTCTATTTGTATATTTGTATTTTAGATTGCATAATTTTTTTAGAACAATCAACACCTTGGATGATGAAATTTGATAAATAAATTCCAATTAATAACGAATTAACTTAAACTTTTTAAAATAATTTGCAACAATAATCCCAAATTGTTGAAATTTTGATTTTTTTATTGCAGTTTGTACTCTTCATAGTTCGTTCTATTTAATTTTTGACGTTTATTATCAATATTAAGATTGATTTATAAAATTTTATAAATTCACAAAACTTACCAAAAATAAAAATATATTCTGAGACTATCGGTGCAAATCACTAAAAACAAAATAACACTATTAAAAAAAAAAATTCAAAATAAAATCATTCTTGATGTCACTTAATAATTTATATCTCATATGGTGTGCTTTTTTTATTTTCACTCTATGATTATAATATAAATTTTGGGGTATATATTAAAAATGTAATACTCATGGGTATAGATTATTATCGTGTCAAGAACGGGTATTATTCAAAATTCCAAAAAAAAAAATGGCACTAGCACTGAGAAAAGTGGGACCCACCCTCTCTCTTCCAACTTCAACAAAAACCTTTTCTAAACTATGAACCATCAACCAAAAAAAACAACGTATACACACACACATATAGATATACATATATATATATATAAATCCCACCATTTGTCACTTCATATAAACTGAGTCCATCGCCAAACTCTCCCACTCTCCTCTCAGATCCCTTTCCCACTCACTTTCCGGGAAAATCCCAAACCTCCGACAAAAACAGACCACAAATCCTCTGCTCTCGAAGAGCAACAATGGCGGCGAACGAGGCCACAAAGAGCTGGGTTCTGATGGTGACGGCTCGGACTCCGACGAACATCGCGGTGATCAAGTACTGGGGGAAGCGAGACGAGAAGCTGATCTTGCCGGTGAACGACAGCATCAGCGTCACGCTCGATCCCGATCATCTCTGCACCACCACCACCGTAGCCGTCAGCCCCGCCTTCCAGCGGGATCGGATGTGGCTCAACGGAAAGGTACGGGCTTTCGCGCTAAGTTTCGGTGTTTGTTTCTCGAGAAAGTGCGTGGAAAATGGAAATTGAGATTGTGTGTTTGTGTTTTTGTTGCTTTGGTCAACGAAGTTATGATATCAATATTCGAGGTTTTGGTTTTTTGTGAATTCTTTTTTTTTTTTTCAACTTTGTGTAAAGATTTGGAATTTTGGATTGTATAGTTGGTTTGTGATGTTATAGAGTTAAAAAATTATTGCTAAATTAATGTTTTTGAAGGAAAATCTGATGTGGTTTTGTAGAGGTGCAGATTTTAATGTATTAGCGCCAATTGAGATTGAAATGGCTTTCTCTTATTGGATAGTTTCTTTAAATTTTCTCAGAAGTTGTACTTTTGTCCTTGCGCTGATTCATATTTTGTTTGTTATTATAATTTTTTGGTTTTTGGTCTTGTGCTGATTGATGGCACTTTGCTGGTATATGTAGGAAATTTCACTTTCTGGAGGTAGGTTCCAGAGTTGTCTGAAGGAGCTTCGCAGCCGTGCCGGCGATGTCGAGGATGAGGAAAGGGGTATCAAGATCGCAAAGGAAGACTGGGCAAAATTGAATGTACATATTGCTTCCTACAACAACTTCCCAACTGCTGCTGGATTAGCTTCTTCGGCGGCTGGCTTGGCTTGTTTCGGTAATATACGAATCCCATATGTAGTTTTGATGGATTATGCCTTGTAAAATACAATTTAATTTCGTTGAGAGATATAAGCCATAAAGAATATTTGATTTCTATTCTGCATTTCTTAATCATTATGGAACCGTTTTTGCTCCATCTTCGTCAAGTTTGGTTCTTTAATCTGAATATACATATTTGTATATATAATTGATTAGCACATAATTAGACGTTATTTGATCCTCAGATATACTGTTTTGGTTTACTGCTGGGTATGAACAAAACTATTCCCTCTTTTGCAGTTTTTTCACTTGCAAAGTTGATGAATGTGAATGAAGACCAGAGCAAGCTTTCCGCTATTGCAAGGTCCTTCCCAAGTCTTTTTCTACATTCATATTTATCATTTTAAGATTCTGGACATTTGCATGATCAACTTTTAACAACTTAAGCTCCTGTTAGTTTAACTGAGCCGTCATTTTTACAGGTGGCATTAAGCCTTTTCGTTTTAGAATCTGTATGTCAATCATATATAATACTCCATACGTGTTATGAATTTTATAATACTCTTCTTTTAGTAAATTTGTCATTCGGACATGTATAACCATATAATATAGCAATTTTAGTATGGGTGAAGTAGGGAAACACCCAGAAATTATAAAATAATAGAAGTAATTACTCATAGTTTCTAAGTAATTGAGTAATTACCCAATTCATTAATTACTTGCACATGTTTTCGGTAATTAAGTTAGTTACCACCAATCATCACTTTGTAAGTAATTAAATCATTTGGGTATTTGGTTGTATTTTTCAAAACATTGGGTGTTTACTTGAATGAAGTTTGAAAATTGGGTATTCACTATAATATCTCTTTTAGTAGTTAAATGTAATAGACTACTGGTAGTGCAGGTTGTAATTTCTCTTAATACGTTCTTTACACATATAGGCAAGGTTCAGGCAGCGCTTGTCGTAGCTTGTATGGTGGATTTGTCAAGTGGTGCATGGGAAAAGTATGTTTGATTTCTCATTCCTTTCTTTTAGTCTATAGTATCCATTATTCATTCATATTTCAGTGTAATACATGCTGATATGCTATATGGCCAATGTGTTTAGGAGGATAATGGAAGTGACAGCATTGCTGTGCAACTTACAGATGAGAAACACTGGGACGATCTTGTCATTCTTGTTGCTGTGGTATGTATCTTCCTCTTCTTTGTGTTCTGTTATTTGAACAAATCGTGGGCTCCGTTTTTTTCCCCCTCTCCGGGTCTAAAATTGTATCTAAAGCCAGATTAAACATAGTTTATTAGTTGTTCAAGTACCCACTATAATTTCATTATGGACTCTGTTAATTGCAGGTAAGTGCGAGGCAAAAGGAAACAAGTAGCACCTCAGGAATGCGCGAGACTGTAGAAACAAGTTTGCTTCTACAGCATAGGGCAAAGGTATTTCTATTTCTTTGATCTTATATCACATTAGCAGCTTTCAATTGAGTAATTGATGGTAATTTTAGCTATCGGGTTTGCATGCCTAGTGTTGGCATTTTCTTGAGAAACTATTCAATTTAGAATGAGATTCCGTCCTCTTTCTTTTACCTTCCATGCCTCCATGTTGGTTATTAACTGTTTCAATTCCACCGTCGTTGCCTTATGTGTGTTATTATTGTTATTCTTTGTAATATGTTAATTGTTCCTACGTGGATTCAGTCTGATTTAGCTTTTTCAATAACCCCCTTTGCGCTTGAACTGTTACAGGAAGTTGTGCCAAAACGTATGTTGCAAATGGAAGAAGCCATCCAAAAGCGTGATTTTGCTTCTTTTGCACAATTGACTTGTGCAGACAGCAACCAGTTTCATGCAGTTTGCCTAGACACAAGTCCTCCCATTTTCTACATGAACGACACATCCCACAAGCAAGTCCCTTTTCACATTTTCATTTATCGAGGTGCAAGACTAAGCTCATGAATTGTACTAACAAGGCAACTTTGTTTCAGGATAATTAGCCTCATTGAGAAGTGGAATCGTTCTGAAGGAACACCTCAGGTCCCATATTTCTGCTTCCCTTCTCAAATATCTAATAAATTACAAACTTTTGGCTACTCCAAGCAATGTTTAGCAGTTGAATTGTTTAGGTTTCACCATTGGTTGCACATGGTTTTGGAAAGATGCTGAAATTTAGTCATTAATGAAAAAGATGATTATTTTTCCCAGTAATGGCTTAACTGATGTATATGAAATTTACAGGTGGCTTATACTTTTGATGCCGGGCCAAACGCGGTTATGATTGCACGTAATAGAAAGGTTGCTTCCCAATTGCTTCAAAGACTGCTTTACTACTTTCCTCCAAAATCTGATGCAGATCTCAGCAGGTAAATTCAGACTTAAAAGTTCTTGCCGCCATAGAATATAACTATTAATATTTGTGTGTTGTATTTTGAGCACGTTATGACATTCTATCAACTAAGTGTTTGTTATTACCTTCTAGCCAAAAAAAAAAAAAAAAGGTTTGTTATTACCGCACATTTTTTATAGATTTTTTTTTTTCTGACGGAACGCTATCCTTGTCTTTTTGTGGATTCTGCAGTTATATTCACGGTGACAAGTCGATTCTACAAGACGCCGGGCTTGAGAGTTTGAAGGATGTTGAAGCTTTGCCACCACCTCCGGAAATTAAGGACAACATTCCTTTGCAGAAATTCACAGGCGATGTTAGTTATTTCATCTGTACCAGACCTGGGAAAGGTCCAGTCTATCTTGCGGACGAAAGCCATGCTCTTCTTAACCCCGAAACCGGGTTGCCAAAATAAGTTTAGAAGATTCATTTTGTCGTTGTTGATCTACTCCTCCTCAAGCCAAGGCAAATTTACCATGAGTTGTGAACTACAACTAGATCATTTAGGTTTTCTTTACGGCTTACCTGACAACGCTGCAAAATGCTCATCTGAGTTCATCACCAATAGTCTTATGTTCCTTTTTGTTGTGTATTTGTGTGACTTTTTATAATTTTTTTCCTTTTTCCCCTCTTGTTCTAATTTTGAAATTTGTACGCTTTTCTTTGACCCATCAATAAATAAGTTGTTTGTTGTTCATGTAACTATGCCATTGTTTAGTAGTCCTTCAAGTTTCAATTCGAATTGAAGAGGTTTACTTTAGAAATTGATGTCATCGCCAATGCGGCATCTACAACTGACGAGCTTCTAATTTCCACAAGCTGCCGAGGCAAACAGGGTCCGTGTCACATATGTTGCACCGTCTTCTTTCGATGTCACCTTTCGGTCTTTAAAACAAAGATTCCTTTAGACTTGGTAATAAACAACAAATACCAAAGGAATTGCAGAGTGCTACACTACTTGTTAGCCGAGAGGATTTCCAAGTTTGCCTTCGGTTTGTGCACAAGCATAGAACTTTCTTGAATTTTCAATTTTCTTAGAGAACACAACAGGGAATAAGCATTTCCAATACCTTTCATGGAGCAATACCTTCTCTGCTTCTGAACCAGACAAAACTGTTCCAAAGTATAATAAGAAAAGTAGTATGGATTGAGATGCAAGTAAATCACTGCTAGGTTATCTGAGGTCTATTTCCGTATTATCTTGTACCTAAAAATCCTTCTTTAAAAGATAATCCAATAAGCCTTTTGCTTTTCAATTGCACACAAAAAAAAAATTTATACTAAATACAAGCACTCCCACAGTTGGTCTTTTGGGATTGTGTACCAGGATTTCTCAAGCTAGTACGCTTCAACATTTGATGCATATTCCTGTTCTGGTGCTGTGTTTGGTCCAGTTTCATTTTTTAATAGATTTCATTGTCACTTTTTTCTGGCTTGAACACTTTCGTTCTTTCTAACTCTGACTAAAAAGTTCGGGGAGAAAAAGGAGTAAACAAGAAAAGACTCTTTCTATATGAATTGAAGATACTGTTCTACAGCAACCACCCTATCAGATCTTGCTTTCATAAGTTTAAATATGGCAAACAGTGACCAATTATTTAACTTAAGATGAGAAGAGCTGTGACAAAAAGTAGGCTACTTCTCGCCGGTCAGAAACTCTTTTATCATGGATTTGAACGTTCCCTTCGCCAATGGAAACAAGTGTCCCGCTCCCGGAAACTCATGGTAGTGAATCCATGGAAGTTTGTAAGCAATGTAGCGTTGCAGCATAACCGGGACAAGCCTGTCATCATCCCCCTGCCATAGATGGACCGACCCTTCGTTGTTAGGGAAAGGGCTCTTGATATCCATCGGATCAAACTCCCATTTGCCAAATCCAATCATCATGTCTCGGTGGAGGGACTCAAACTCTCCTTGCTGTCTGACTTGTTGCTGCATAGAGAACAAGAGGCGAAAAGGGGGGGAAAAAAAAAATCAATTCCCCAAGCATATTTGAGTACTCGTAATTTTAAATAAGTGAGAAGAAAAGTGAAGATTATTCATACAGTACCTATTCCCTATACCATTTCGGTTTTAAATATCAAAATAACCTATAGACAAGGTGAATGCTTGACTAGATGTAAAACTGACCAGCTTATAACACTCATGAATGCTTTACGTAAATGCTTCTGAGAGGAAACATTCTGTGATGGCATGATTTATGATTTTTTTTCTAACCGAGTTAAAAAAAAAAATTCAAAAAGCCGAACAATTATACAATATCTGCCCTGTATAACGCGTTCGCTAGCTATGATGTATATGTGATGCTTTGCTCTGCATGATATTCTAGATCAAATCATAACTTCCTTCCGTGTGTCGCACACAAAGCCGCCTGTAAATGACGCTTGAGCTTAAAATCAAAATACCTGGTAAGTTTGCCTCTCGGGATTAGGAACTGAAATCCCACTCATCATGATTTTTAAATCCGGAGGAGAGAATATATCAGGTTTCATAGCTACGACGCTGGACGCAGGGAACAGTTTCTGAGTGTTCCACCAGTAGGTTAGCCACGGTATGTAGTGAGCAACTCGGAGCGTCCATTGGTCTCCCGGTAGTTGTTGGTAATAGGCCTCGGTGGACAGGTTAGCTGGGAAGGACGGCCACCAATAGTTGATCACCGGAGCAATTAGCCCCGCTCCTGCAAGCCTGTCACAAGCCCAAACATCCAATTCCAGTCAAATTTCAAAACTTAAAAACTTTTGACATATCAAATGCAAATCCTTTGTCCATAGCAGAAAATGGAATTTGTTGAATGTGGTCTTTTAGGATCAAATTTTCTCATTTCTCGCCCATATCGACTCATGAAACCTTGTACAAATTCCAACATACATGATCATGGAAAAATTATACGTTGGCTTTGCCTTTTACCTGTTGGGAATATATTTTAGGCAAGTCCATATGACTTGGCCTCCCATGGAATAACCAATAACATAGAATTTGGATCCAAGTCCCAACTGATCACCAAGCTCTTCAATATCCAAAGCCAAACTCTTCGGCGTTCTATTCGGATCCGGGTCACTTTCTCCATATCCTGGTCTGTCAAATCCCACTACATAAATCCCCAGTTCTTCAACAAATTCCTGAGAAAAAGAAAAAGAAAATATCATCCCCACAAACAACTTTCAACACAAACCAAGGTATCTCAAAACCCAATATATTGCCTTGAAAACCATGTTCAAAATCAAAAGGCAATGATATACGTATTGCACCCAGTGATGGAAGGCCAACATATAAAACTCACATAATGAAATACATACATACATACATATGTATATATATATAGGTACATTTTGATATTTGGAGTACCTTAGAGAGGGCGGTTTCAAACACAGCATCATGTCTAGAGGAAGAGAAGCCATGAACAGATATGATCTTATACTTGGCCAATTCTCTTGGGACACCATACTCCTTGTAGGCCAAATGCCTCCCATCCCTTAGCCGTATTCTCGGCGCCGTGACGGGCGGTCCGCCGCGGGACCCGCAGACTCTGGGAGGCGGAGGGCGTGTGGCCTGGTATGCCCATGACACCAAAACAATGAGCAATAGTATCACAACTCTCTTCATGGCCATTCTTGATCCTGAAACATCAGAGGGAATTATCATGAAAATATTAGTACAACAATGCCAACATTATGCTTGTACAACAAAAATACAAAACTCACCAGAATTACAAATCATTGTTTTTAATGGATTTTGTTGGAGACTATGCAACAAAATAAGATATTAGGCAGAGCAGAAAAGAGAGAAAGGCATTGAAGTGGGCAATCTGACAAATAAAATATTAAGCTATTCAACTAAGGAAGTTCCAATCAGAATCCTAGTATTCAACTAATATAGAGAGGCATGAGTCACAAGGTATTTATTTACACGCTATAATTTACATCACCACTAATAGTCAAATTTTGTCAAGTTGAAATATAAAAACTCAAAAATAGAAACAAATTTGTATTATTGGGCATACGTGTCGAACACTAATAAACATTAAAATTCAATTACATCCGCAAATATTTGATGTGGGTTAATGTAGAAATTACAACCATTTGATTATAAGTGGGATTTGAGACCAAAATTAGAAATTAAGCACAACCAAAACTAAACTCATCATTTTATTTTCCCACGCCACACTTTATTCCATTAGATGAACTAATGGATTTCGGTCTCAAGTGGTCCATTAATTTGGTAATCAAAACTATTATTAAGTCAATTGATTTGTTTTGAACTTGAAGACTTTTACCCAGTAAATATAACCATAATGAAAAACAGGAAAATAAAGAAGGCAAAAAGAACCTGGTTTTTTAATTACTATGCTGACATAACCAATAATAATAATGCTACCATAAACCACTCCAATGAAGTTTACGAATAATATTACCTTATTATATTTTTATTGCCTTATTATATTTTTCTCTTTCTTTTTTTAATCGAGAAAAACTGAACAATATATTATCATCTAAGTTTCTTTTCCTCCTAAAATCTCTGACTCAGTGTTTCAAGGGACAAAAAAGGCATTATATCAGGAATAGTACATATAATTAGGAAAGGCAAATATACCATTCCTAACAAATTAATCAATCTGAAAATCAGGCACATCAAGCACAAGGAAGGACTCAGAAACCTGATAAAATGGGATTCCATGACCAATAAGAACAATAAGAACTGCCATTAATACAGGAGTATATATATATATATAGACACACATACTTACAACTTGAGAGAGAGAGAAAGAGAGAGAGAACCTGCAGTGACAAATCTGGAGGACCTAGCAAGCTCCTGTTGTAGTGTATATACACACACACACACACATATATAGTAGAAGAGGTAAATATACTATATAGCAGAAACTAATTTGCAGTTACAGTACTTTGACATATTTGTAGGCTTGAAAAGTTGGTCACTTTTTTAACAACTTTAGTTTAATATAAAAACTTCTTAACACGGCACTTTAACGGTAAACACGGAATACAAGTCAATTTTTTTTTATTTATTATTATTTTGATTTTTTATTATTTTGATTTTTTAATTTCCGTTTAATTCTTCTCGTTTGGGAGCGGCTAGTTGGAGAGGTCAGTGCCTTTGTGTTGGCGTGTGTGGCGGTGAATGTCAAGGCAAAGCAATTTTTAATACATGCAAATACATTACATATTATTATTGTTTTATGGTACCAAAGTATAACGTGCAAATTCATTACACCAGTGTGAAAATTCTTTACAGTGATTATTATTTTCATCATCAATATTTATAGTATAATAAAGGAGCCAAGACTTTGAAAACCATTTTTTTTTCAAAGGTTTTATTATAACTAGTAGAGAGAAGCACTTGTAACTCTTTTTTGTTAGTTTATTAAAAATATATTAGTTCAATTCTCCTGTGTTTGTCTAATTGTAGTTACTTTAGCAAGAATAAAGATATTACTTCGCACCATACGGTAAATTACTACAAGGAATAATCTTTTGAATTTGATATATTTTTCCCCTTTTTTTTTAAGAAATAATATTGGATCATCATATTTACTTTTACAATAAATCACACGTCTTAAAAAAATAAATATGACGATCCACAATTATTTTCTAAAAAAATCCACTAGAGAAGTTACCAAGAATGTTATTGGAAAAAAATTATATTAAATAAATGCAAAAAATAAAAGTAGATACTGTAATGGAAGTCAAGTTGGGAGATATTTTGGTAGGCAAGTAAACTAACTTAACTAACACAAAGTCTTAATTAGTAAATTCAAGGGAACTAGTCTTTGGTGACCTAATATATTGTAATTTTTGTAGACTGTCAATTGGTTTAGAATTTTAACTTCAAACTTATGAATTTGAATATAATGGAAATCTCATGGATATGACCCATGTTAGTTTCCTAGTCATAATTCTTAGCAGCCTTTCATTGAAATGTTGTTTCCAACATAAGAATTCAGTCCAACACAACGTCATCATTGAGAAGACTAAATAGTTCAAGTTATTTTTCTCAATTCTCACTTCAAACTCAACAACCCTAATACGACCTAAATAATTACTACAAAACCAATATGTTGATTTTTTTTTTTTTTTTTACTAGGGACTTAAATGGGTCAAAAGTAGTAGGGTTATTTTTATTTATTATTATTATTATTTTATTTTTTTTTGGCATCTAGATTGGAGTAATATTATTATTTTATGAGGAAGGGAGGAACAACTAGGGATGGCCACTAAGATTTCCTAATCAGAGAAGAAAGTAGTTTGCATTTAATAATAATGTTAAAGAAAACAGATCAGACTTCCATTAATTATGATGGTCACTACTACCACATGGGAGTCTTGACAAATTAGCTTTTGGTATATATTTAGTTCATATAGAGCCACACTTTGAATTTCTTGTACGAATTAGTGTGTTGTTTCCTACTTTAACATTTTTACGTATAATGGTAGTATATAATTCAAAGACGGATGGACGTTGAGATAAGTTGGGCAAGTGCCCCCTGACTTTTTAGAAATTTCTCTTTTCGCCTTTAAGTTTA
Organism: Boehmeria nivea var. tenacissima; assembly: GCA_018132145.1. Classification (NCBI taxonomy): domain Eukaryota; kingdom Viridiplantae; phylum Streptophyta; class Magnoliopsida; order Rosales; family Urticaceae; genus Boehmeria; species Boehmeria nivea. The sequence continues at coordinate 13,774,197 of CM030875.1, read as the reverse complement.
AGAATTTTTTAAATTATATCCTTTATTTGTCCCCACTAAATTTCTAAATATTCATAACCTTACCTATAATTTTTTATAAAACTTATTTTTGCCATCATTTTTTTTAATTTCAAATATTAGACATAATTTCTTCTAAAAATTTTTATTTTACGTTTACCATGTATATAAATATATATATATATATATATACATATAGGGATATTATTTACGTTTCTAAACAATTACTTTATTTATACCATTTTAATCTTAATTTCATTATAATTGTAACCCCCCCCCCCCCCCCCCCTTTTGTATTTTTGGATTATTTAGTATCGCTGCTAGATGTTACTTTTAATTTTACAAGAACCTATACTTATATTAAGTATTTAATAAAATTATTTTTAACTTGATACTTCTATAATTTATTGTTCAAAAAAAAATTTTAAAACCAACTCCAACCTTGTCATTATCATTTGTTGTTACATCTTTCTTTATATATATATATATATATATATATATATATATATTTTTTTCTCACATATAATGTAGTAGTACTTTTAGGAATAACAATCAATGGTATCATTAATGTTGGCATGACATGAACGATGAGAATAGTGCCTCACTATGCAGACGATAACATTTTTGTGGTCACAAATAGCGACAAGGAGAAGTTTATTGGTTCATCAAATAATTTACTAGCTAGGCATCTCAAAAAGGAAGAAAAGATATCATATAGAATCTATACATACCACCAATTTCAAGTCACTTTAATTTTCTGACTAGACGACCTTTTAAGAAAATTTGACACTAAGTCCGACCTTCTACATTTTGTTGGACCCACAAAGTCTTGCATTTTTTTTTTAATTTTTTAATTTTTTGCCGGAACTTTGCAATTGTACATGGAATCGTTAAACACCAAGTTTCAATATGTAGAATCTAAAGCTTCAAAAGTATCAAAATTTTCAAAACTCATATGTCATGCTAAGTCACCGATCTTCGATATATAATATATGAATATATTTGTAGCTCAAATTTGATCATTAATTCACAATTTGAGATGGGAAAATAAAGAATGAGCTAGAGCAAGTAATAAACAATATGAACGAGTTGGATACTTTTTTCAATATGGCTTTAAGCTTGTAAGACAAAAATGTGAGAACCTAAAAACTTATATACTAAGTACTATAATTGAATTTTCAACGATTATAACGATATATTTGACAATAATTAAAAATATATACATATATAGTAAAAATTGATTAAAATAGATGAACATGAATTTTAGATTTCATTGAAGTTCACTCTTATTGGTAATAGATAAATCAATTCCATTTATATTTTGTTTCATCTTGTTGGGAAAAATCGCTTAATTCACACACCTACAGGCACAAATAACACACGCAGCGGAAATATGCAGAGCAATAAAAATAGAGAAGACACAATATTTAAAGTGGTTCGGCAAATTGTCTACGTCCACTGTAGATAGACACTCAATTTCACTATTAAATTGGTAGAGATTACACACTCACACTCTCAAATCTCTCACCAACACAAACCCTAATTATACCTAATTGTCTATCCCTCTCACCCACACAGTCTCACACAATTTTTCTTCTCTTATCTCGCTCACACAGGCAACCTTTACCTTCAACACACACTGCTCTTTTTTCTTTGCGCACATAAATCTTCACGGCTACATAGTAATCTTTCTCACACTTTTCTATTAATTGCCGCACTACACACACAAGGGCTGCCTCTTTTCTTTTTCACGCTGACTCCTCTACGATTTCTCTCCACTAAGCATACACGGCATCAACCAAAACCTTCCAGCCACAAGGTTATATATATAACCAAAACATTAGGTTACATAATGGGCTCTTAATACATTTTAGCCCATTAACTCAATAAACCCATAATGTCAATTTGTTAGATACGGCAATCTTCCCTTTTTTCTTTTTTTTTTTCTTTTATTTAATTGCCCAAAAAAAAAGATTTGAGTCAATATACCAACACGTCTCTTAGACAATAATCATACAATATGTCACGTCATATAAGTAATTTACAATACGCTATGTTTTTCCTGGCTTCAATATCTGAACGATTCCTAATCCTAATAATGAAGGATAAAAATAAAAGATTGAAGCTTATTGCAAAAAATGGGCTCATGATCAGATGTGTACATGGAAGATTGGAGGGGTGAATTAAAAGAAATATATTTTAGAGCTTTTGTTGAGTTTTATGAGATTTGTCATATTTTAAGAATATGGAAGAGTGCAAGAATATACTGAGTTGATGAGCAATTGTTATATATCTGGGTGTTATTGCTTATAAAAATATATATTGCTCACACAAGCAAGTCAAAAGATAAATGAAAAAGTGTGGTAACTAAGATATATAAAAGATTTGATGATAATGGCGTTTATTTTAAATATATTGATATGTGATGAATATATATGTGTGTATATATTGTATATATATACCAACTACATAAAGAATATATATTTGATTACGTTTTTATATAACTCCTACAATAAAAATAAAATAATTAAAAATATTAATATTATAACTCCAGAAAAAAAATGAATTGCTAGAGCTTGACACTTTGGTATAAACTAGTGTTATGGAAACTTCGCAAGTGTTGTATAATATGATTGGTGTGTTAACAATGAATTAGCAATGCATTAGTTATTTGGTATGAAAATAAATAAGTCAATAAAAAAACATTATAAAGACCAAACGACACAATGACTGAAAAACGACATCATTTAATGAAAAATGATCAATAAAGTAAAAACGACATCATTTTTCACGCTATTCATTATAAAATAAATAGCGTGAAAAATAATGATAACCATTGAAAAAATAAATATCATATCAAAAAATGACCTAAAATGAAATTGCCATGAAACAATAACTGTGTCAATATGCCATTTGTATTTAAAAATATCTCAATTAACACCTCAAAAAGAGCATGTAACACTTAAAGCGTCGCTTAGTAACCCAGGCAAGTTTGCACCTTCATTACATCCCAAAAAGAAAATACACGAAACTAAAACACACAATATATATATATATATGTATATATATATATATATATATTACAATAAAGCCTTAGACATTACATGCTCTTTTTAAGGTGTCGATTGAGACATTTTTAAGATACATGGGGAATATTGACACAATAATTTAAGTAGATGGGGCATATTTAAAATATAAAGAGGTAATTGAAATTTTTTTAATATTTAAGATATTGGTTGAAACGTTTTGAAATATAATGAGCATATTGACACAGCATTCTAAGTAGAGGGATATTTTTATTTTTTATTTTTATAATATAAAAACATGTCATATGCATCTCATACGTAAAATTTTAGACGGACATTACAAGTATCCAATAGCAACGATGTTGCAAAATCGAGGAGGCAAATTCCAAAAATAATAATTTATAAAATAAAATAAGGTACCCAATTACGACTAATCACATATTGCACGGACTTTGCTCTTTCTTTTAAATGCTTTTTTTTTTTGTATAAAAAAATAAAAAAAAAGGAAATTAAATAGGTGGATCTTGAGGAATGTTTATTTTTTGACACATTAATAATCTATGCACAATATATATTGCATATTTAATTTGTACTCTAAATTTTACACTATAAATATAGAATACAAATATAAAAAAAATACACTACGTAAGAAATAGATTCTTTAGTGGCACTAAAAATGTCTTTGCTTTGCAATTTATTTTATTAATTTTAATAAGAAAAATAACAAGAAAAGATTATCTTTAGTGCTATTTAATAATTTATATTCTAAATAATATATTTAATTTTTTTATTCTATATTTATAATATAAAATTTAGAATATAAATTAAAAATACAACGCTGAGACATATATTATCATTGGGTTTAAAGGTGAGCATTTTTCAAAATTCTCCAAATAAATAAGATATGAATTTGAACAAGACAAGAGCGAAGTGCGAACATCAATGAGGATGGAGGTTGAGAGATGGGCTGGGCTTTGTCGAGTCAAAGCTAGCTAGAAAGATGCCACGCCTACCTTTTTGGATTTTGACCAAACCAAACCCTTGTTGTCTAGTCTAGATAGTACCATTTAGGAGTAGTAGGTTAAGTCATACTCGTGTGTTTCATCACATTCCTTTTATTTTGCTCCACCAAACTCCTTTTTTTTTCTTTTTTTTTTTCAAGCAAAAAAACTCTTTTTTTTTTCTTTTTTTTTTTTTCTGCGTTTATTAGAAAAATGATAGTGAATACCTAATTTTTAAAACTTAATTTAAGTTATTACCCATTCTTTTAAAAAATATAACCAACTGCTCAAGTAATTTAATTACTTACGTAGTGATAAGTGGTGGTAATTTACTTAGTTACCAAAAACATGTGCAAGTAATTCACGAATTGACTAGAAACTCAATTACTTCAAAAGTTTTGGTATTTATTTTTATTGTTATATAAATTTTGAGTATTTCCCTACTTCACCCCGTTTATTATTACTGTTATGCTTCTTTTATTACTATTTTAATCATCAATGTGATTAAGAATTAGAATAATTAATAGAAGACTCCCCTAGAATCAAGGCCACCATCTAAGGAAAGTCGATTTTTCTTTATTTATTTTTTAATTAGAAAAAAGAAAAACATTTACGCCCTATTATGTCCATTTATTTCTCGATATTATGAAGTATTCATAAAACCTTAAAACGTGTTGTGTCAAAATAATATAGTTTCTTTGTTGTTCACGCATTACATTTTCAAAACCTTTCCTATTATACTATATCTCAATCTACCATAATTCAATTTGATTTCCTTAATTTCAGTTATGCATATACTATATAAAATTATAAAAAAATAATCAATTTGCTTCAGTTAATTAAAAATATGACAAATGTTTCCATGTATCTTGTATTTTCCTCAAAATCTCACTTTTCTTAATTATTTAAAGGGTGAAGTAGGAAAATACCCAGAATTTATAGAACAATAAAAATAAATACCCAAACTTTTGAAATAATTGAGTTTCTAGTCAATTCGTGAATTACTTGCACATGCTTTTGGTAACTAAGTGAATTACCACCACCTATCATTATGTAAGTAATTGAATTACTTGGGTAGTTGGTTACATTTTTTAAAAGATTAGGTAATAACTTACATTAAGTTTTAAAAATTGGATATTCACTATAATTTCTCAAAAATATATATATATTTAACATGCTTATCAGTTTTGTGGGTTCTTATTCACTTTTAATGAATTAATTATCTGAAAATAATTATTGTTGATGGTATTTATTATTGAGAATTTTGATTAAATCCTCTTAAAATATAATTGAGAATTTGAGATAATTAAGGTGAATTAGCTATACATGCCAATTTTAATAATACTTTTTAAATTTTAGCAGTGTTTTAAATAAGAGAAATTATAGTGAATACCCAATTTTTAAAACTTAATGTAAGTTATTACCCAATCTCTTGAAAAATGTAACCAACTACCCAAAAGATGGAATTACTTACACAGTGGTAAGTGGTGGTAATTCACTTTGTTACCAAAAGCATGTGCAAGTAATTCACAAATTGACTAGAAACTCAATTACTTCAAAAGTTTGGGTATTTATTTTTATTGTTATATAAATTCTGGGTATTTGCCTATTTCACCCTTTAAAAAATTATATATGATAGTCTTTATCATAAAAATCACCAATTTAAACATCCATACGTTCCCTTTTATAAATTCTACAGAATTATATTTTTATTTTAATGATGTAGTTTCTTTATCAAATAAAATCAAGTTGATTTTAAATTTTTGGTAGGTTCATACAAAACAACAAGCAAATTTGCAAAGACAAGAAAACATAAGTTTTTAAGTAAAAAAATCAATAGTAAAACATCTAAAATTAAGTTTTGAATATTTTATCAAAAGCGTATTTAAAATTTTTGCCTAAAGTCCCTAAATGTCTTGAGCCGGCCCTAGACTAATGTTAGAAATCTCAAGATTTATCTTAAATTTTTCTTACCAATATATATGACAAAATCTTAGTATTATTCTTTAAGGAATTATCAAATTTTATACTTTATAGTTTATAGAAAGACATGGCTTACGCACTGCATATTATCAATCACTCTAAAAGGTGTATCATATAATTTTTTAACGTAAAATTTTCATACCAAAATTATCCATACTCTTCTTCTTCTTTTTTTTTTCTTAATTTAAATGTTTTGTTTTCTTCTAAATTAAAATTAAATACAAGAGAGGGCGATGTCTCTTTCAAAAGACTCAAAAGAGCATGCTTGCTCGTAGCAAGTTTAGAGCATTTCTCAACTACTAAAACTAGAGCAAAAATTATGAATTTTACGTAACATGTTATTACTTCAATACTACATGAGTAAATCCTGAACCTTAAATGATATACAAACACTCAATAATTGGATGACATTGAATACTTGATATTCCCTTATAAGGAGAAAATTTAGAAGCATTACTTATTTGAAATGATTTTTAAAATATTGAATATTTACTATCAAATCGTCTCCGTTAAAAAAATCCAATGGCGGCGGGAATGATTCTAAGAGTTGTTATTAGGCAAAAATAAGAGTGCATAATAATTAAAACAGATCTCATTATAATTCATACCCAATAATTATTAGGATAATAATAATAATAATAATAATAATAATTTAGTTTTCAATTTTCCCTCACCAGCCAACCTCCCTATACCCATTACCACCACTGCCAGTGACGGAGCGGGCTCGAGCCTGAGAAGGTCAAGCAGGCTTGCGACCAAGCATGCTCGAACAAGTTTGCCCGCGCGCCCATTGAGTAAGCTCGAGCCCGAGCAGACTCGTGCAAGAGCAATGCCGAGCATATCCGCACCCGAGCAGGGTCAAGCAGACTTGCAATCGAGCAGGCGCATGCCCGAGTGGCGAGTATATTCGCAACCTAGCAAGGCCGAGCATATTTGTGTCCAAGCAGACTCGCGGGCGAGTAGGCTCGAGTTCGAGCAAAGCCGAGCAAGTCCGAGCTTATCACGTCCAAGCAAGTATGTGGCGAGCAAGTTTGAGCATGCACATGACGAGTAAGATTGAGCGAGCTCGAACCTGCGTGTGCCAAGCAAGATCTCTGTGGTCCATAGCAGATATGGACTTAAGGACAGTGGCCCCCACGCATGGTGAGTACGCAGATCTGCAACTGACAACAGTGAGCGTCGAAATGTACCGCCTACTACCCGTTAGTACCTGACAAAAGGACGCTATCACATATCCTTGAACCAGAAGGTACAAACTCGTACGTGACAAAAGAGAGCGAACCTGCAACAACACTAGAAAGACGGATCCCATCCACTACTTCATCTATAAATACAACTTACCTTGTGTATATTAGACATGCTTATTTGTTTGTGCAAACTTGTATGAAGTTTTAGCATCAACAAAAACCAATTACAATTCTTAAAATTATTTTTCCCACATTGGTCTTTTTCTTTCGTTACGACGTCTTGTTTATTTAAATTAAATATTTCTTGAGTAAATTTAAATTAAGTATTTATTATAATTTTCTAAAAGAATAATACCTTTAAATTTATTTATTAAAAAATAAAAAGTTATAATTAATAATAATTAGCCCATGATTAATTAAGTCTCAAATTACATAATTGGTTTGCTTGGTTTAAAACATAGGTCAGTTATGTAAATAGTTATTTTGGACTGTGTGTTTTTAAAAAATAACCACAATTTCAAAAAATTTAAAAACTAACCATAAAACATGCAAAAAATTTCTGACAATAACAAAAATACACATAAAATTGTTTTAAAAATTTCTGACACTAGTCAAAAATTTTGTCAAAAATTTCTGACATAGCTCATTTTTAAATTTTTTAAAATTATAATTATTTTTTAAATCATTTTTTAAATAATGACTATTTTCTTAAAAGAGATTTTTAAGGATTTAGCCAAATTTTTGGTATTTTTTTTAAAGAATTAGCCATAGTTTCACGAATTTAAGGAATTAGCCATTTTCGTTATGTAACAATTTTTGTTACACGTGTAACAAATTTTGTTACCCGAGTAATAAATTTTGTTACGCCCAGTAATAATTTTTATTACACGGGTAATGAAAATTATTACACGTGTAACAAAAATTGTTACACAACGAAAATGACTAATTCCTTAAATTCGTGAAACTATGACTAAATTTTTAAAACATGAGCTTAAAAATGACTAAAACCCAAATCTGCCCTTCTTAAAATTCTCTTAAAACATTAACAATTTTTCTTACTTCACTCTGTCAAAAGGCAATTTTAAGGGAAAAACAAAAAAAAAAAAAAAAGAAAAAAAAGAAAAAAAAGAAAGAGAGCAGTGCGGTGTGTGGTGTTTCAGTTTGGATCGCCGACGCCGAGCCCTAAAATTTATAATTTTAATTTTTCGTCAACCTTTTTAACTTCCTTAGCTTTTCCCTTCTCTTTCTCTCTCTCTCTCTCCGTCTTCTTTCTCTTCTCTACTTTATTTTTCGATTCTATTTTGATCCTGAAGAAATGGCTTCGCGGATTATCAATCATTCCAAAAAGGTACTCGACAATTCAGCCAATTCGCTATTTTCATTTTTAATCTTGAAGCTTGTCTTTTGATTTTGGTTTGATTCTTAAATGGTTTTAATTGATTTTTGTTTTCCGTTTGTCTTAATTATAGACTTATATCACCTTCTGACATTGGATTCGTACTTTGCTGTTGATTAAAAAAAAAAAAACTTTAGAAGCTTAATTTTTGGTCAGTTTATAGTTGATATTGTGTATTGAGCCGTGTTATTAAACATCACTAATTGAATATTTACGCCGATTAATTTTATGGGTTTTGGAAGATTTTAACAATTGGTTATTGGGATTTTTTTTTTTTTACTTAGTTGTTATTTGATTTGGTTATTGGGATTCTGATGAAACTGTGTGAAATTGCACTTTGTTTTGATTTTTTGTTTGTTTTGATTTTTCTCTGACAATGGGTGATACTTATATAGACAGTAGATTCTGACTTGAATAATGATTTCAATTGGAGAAATGAGTGTTTAGAGTGTGGAAGTGATGTGTGTTAGTGCAGATCTTTTCACATTTTTGTTTGGTCATTGTTAGTTTAGAGTCATTTCAATCGCTCAACAATTCCCAAAACCTAGATTATGTTTTTAATGTGCTTTTCTTCTGGTTCTGAACGCTTCTGGGTCTGTGAGACTACTTTGTTTGAAAATGTTTTTACGAAGATTTTGTTTCTTGTTCTTAGCAGTTGAGAAGTGCTCCGAGCTTGCTGCGAAACGAGCATGCTCTTTTGGTTCGCTGGCTTTCTTTCGGTGGTCAACCATCTGCTGGTAAAAGAGACACTGCGCTGTTCTTATTATTATTTTTTTCTTGTCCAAGATTTTAATATAAATAGTTTGGCTGTATTGCTTTTGCATTAATGCTTCCAAGTCTCGTCCGAGTTAGTTAAATGAGATTTTATTTCTACCTCAGAGATATCTAGGATTAATGGTCATGGATTTTTGCCTTCAGAAAGATTTGGAGTTATCAAGTCTGCATTTGACAACACCGTGAGTACTGCTGGTTTTAGTAACATTTCATGAGCAAATGTTTACCTATGTTGTACCGTCTTCGTTGATGTTTAGTGTTTAAATTCATGAGTTGTGAAAGACTAACTTGTCTCTTGTAGAATTCATTGTCTGGTACCCATAAGAGGAGTATTTCAACAACAAGAACAGTGAATGCTGGATTGACATTAAACAAACGGCTTGCATGGTATGTTTTGATTGATTGTTTCCCGAGTTGCATTGACGAGTTGCATATCAAGTTTTGACACTTTTTTCTCCCTCTATCAGCTCGAATGTTCCACTGAGGAGAGGCTTTTCATCTGATGCAGGTACTTATCTGTGATTTTTTTTTCTCTGTTCAATCTAATATCGAAAGCATTTTTATTCTGTGCTATTACTGGTTCATTATCTGAAGTAAAAAAAAAAGGATACAGGATGTTATAAGAGTGGGAGTCAAGAGTAAAATTTAAAAAGTTATAACAATGTTTGTGTTACGGACTGAAATTTTCTATTTAATTTGATAAAATGATGAACCGATACAAAGATAAAACCGTAGACATTCGAGAGGTCTACTAGCTCTCCCAAAGGAATTTCTTCCTTACAACACACTCAAATATATTTTTCCCATCCCTCACCTTCACCTTAACACTCATATTTATAGAATATTAACTCTTAATATTTCTAAACTAGACTCATAACTAACTACTAATTATTATTTAACCTCTATTTCCTAGTTCCTAACATTACCGGCCGCCCCAGAACCACCTTGTCCTCAAGGTGGTGGACATTCTTCACACTTTTTTTTTTTTTTTGGTCAAAGCACGAGAATTTTTTTTTTTTTTTTTTTTAGTGCAACTAGTCCAAACAGACTTGAGTCCCCTCTGCAGGCTGCAGCTTCTCCACTTTGGGCTTCTTCACTTTGGGCTTTAAATGAGATCATTGCTTCTTTTCCAATTGGGCCCATTAGAATTAAGTGGCCCATTAGGGGAAACCACGAGCCTCCATCTCCTTTCACGTGATTTTTTTTTTTTTTTTGGTTCAAACTCCATCGCAGCAGCCATGGCCAAGACGCAGACGACTATACCAGTGCCGGAGGAACTTCGCCGTCGCCGTGTGGAACGAATGCCTGAACTTCACCGGTGATGAGGGCCGCCCACTCCGGCCACTCTGATGCTTCATTGCGACTCGCCGCGACCACGCCTCCTCGCAGCCACCGCCGCCTTGCCCCTTGCTGCTTCCGCGGTTCCTCGCCGCCGCCGCCCTGCCGCCCCGCCATCCACGACCTCGAACAACCACGCACGGCTTTCCTCTGTCCTTCACGAAGGTTGCGGCCTTCATCGTCTTCTTTTCCGATGCCGATGCCGACAATCTCGCGTTGCTCGGATTTTGGTCAGTCTTTTGTCGTACCTTGCCATTCATGTTCCCCGGCCTCCTCCCTCGTCTTTGCAAAGTCGGCGTTTTCCCTCGATCTTTCACGAACGAGGTCGTTTTCTTCTTCTTCTTATTCTTCTTCGTCTTCTTCTTCTTTGTTAAGGCCGACGAAGGTGACGTCGTAGCTCCTCGCTCCGTTAGAACCTTGCTGATCCGGTCGACGATTTGACCTTGGTTCGGGACGGCACCAAGCTGGTGGTTCTTCGCAGCCCCGACAACACAATTCTCGGACACAACTTCGTCAACGAGGGCGGAGGAGGTGAGCTCGACCTTAAAGCCATCGGTGCTGGTCAGATCGGGCTTGCTCTCCTCGTCGCCGAGCAGCTCCGTCGCATCGTCATCGTCATCAGACTGCTCCGTCTCGTCCACAGTAGAGCTAATCAGATCTGCTTCTTCTCCAATCAGATCTGATTCGGCCTCGTCGGAAGTCATCACATCTGATTTAGATTTCGGCTCGTTCTTTGGGATCTCTGACAAACGACGGCAGATTGTCTTCATCTGCTCGAGCAGCTGCTTCAATTGTTGTCGCGTATCGTTCTGTTCAGGCATCGGCTGTGGTTGGTCTTGAATCGCTTGCTCCACCGGTGTACGGAAACGATTACGCATGGCGAATTTCAACTCTCTCCAAGTGCGGAATGGCTGACGACCATCTTCCCATCGGAACCAACGCCGCGCGTCACCGATCATGGAATCTGCTGCCATGATCAACTTGTCTCTGTCAGAGTACTGGTCCAGCTCAAAGATTTGCTCCGCCTCAGCGAACCACCAAAACGTTGGTTCATAACTAGCGAACGTCGGAATTCGTCCCGCTGCCATATCCGAGGATCGAATGCTCTGATACCAATTTGTTACGGACTGAAATTTTCTATTTAATTTGATAAAATGATGAACCGATACAAAGATAAAACCGTAGACATTCGAGAGGTCTACTAGCTCTCCCAAAGGAATTTCTTCCTTACAACACACTCAAATATATTTTTCCCATCCCTCACCTTCACCTTAACACTCATATTTATAGAATATTAACTCTTAATATTTCTAAACTAGACTCATAACTAACTACTAATTATTATTTAACCTCTATTTCCTAGTTCCTAACAGTTTGAGTGTGGATAAATTTTTTCTTGTTATGTTATTTCACTTGAAAAATTTCCACACTATTATCCCAAATTTATCTTAAGTTTGGTTATGTTGTCTATATCATTTTAAATATCATGCTAGTTCTACTCATAAGGGTTCATCTGCCATGTCTTTTAGGCCTTCCTCCACATCAAGAAATTGGAATGCCATCTCTTTCACCTACAATGACAGAGGTTCATACCTTTTTTTTCTTTTTTTTTTTGTTAGTGAATTATTTATTCTCTCTACATTATCATATTGAGTATTCCTTTTGTGATTTGAAGGGCAATATTGCAAGGTGGTTGAAAAAGGAGGGTGATAAAATTTCTCCTGGTGAAGTCCTTTGTGAAGTTGAAACTGTAAGCTGTTTTACTTTTCCCTTTGCTTATGTTAGCAATTGATTTTACTGATTGAACAGAGAGCTGACATATTAGTTTGTACCATATTAACATCTCGTTTAGGATAAAGCTACAGTTGAGATGGAATGCATGGAAGAAGGTTATCTTGCGAAGATTGTACGTGGAGATGGGGCCAAAGAAATCAAAGTCGGAGAGGTATCATTCATACTTTGCAATAAGGAGCATTATTGATTTCTTTTTTCTTTGTTTGTTTGATTGCTTGGTGCTTAATTATGCCAATGAATTGCAAAGATCAGAGTAAGAGAGTTTCTTGGCATATATACACAACCAAAATCTCATAAAGAAAGCAATTAGTTTAGAGGTTTCCTCTAAAACTCTTACTTTCACGTCATAGGTGATCGCCATTACTGTAGAAGATGAAGACGATATTGCAAAATTCAAAGATTACTCCCCTTCAGCATCAGATGCTGGTGGTTCTGCAGAAAAGGGGCCATCTGTCTCCACTCCACCGGAGAAAGAGGTGGCTAAAGAACCAGCTCCTTCTCCCACCCCAAAAGTTTCAAAGCCCAGCACGCAATCTTCTGAAGATCGCATATTTGCCAGTCCCCTTGCAAGAAGTTTGGCCGAGGAAAACAATGTACGTCAAGAAATGTTGTGACGCGCTTAAGTCGATTGGAAACAATTATAGTCACAAAGGCATTTATTATTGCTTCCTTGTGAATTTAGGTGCCACTTACGAGTATCAAAGGAACAGGTCCTGATGGAAGCATTGTGAAGGCTGATGTTGAGGATTACCTGGGTATTTGTTTTAGCAGTGATGCTACTTTTTTTAAAAAATTAAATATATGTATATTATTCTAATAATTGTACACTGCTCATTTTCTCTGTTCGATTTATTTTAATTCATGTCATCCTTTTGATAGTTAGCTGTTATTTTATCTTCTTGTAATATTTGCTTTCCCGATAATGTAGCTTCTCGCGGCAAGGAAGCTCCTGCAGCAGCTGGCAAGGCTAAGCATGCCGCACCTGCAGCATTAGATTACACTGATGTCCCTATTTCTCAGATACGAAAGGTAGTAAATAGCATTATAACCATCCTCATCCATAACATGTTTGATATGTATGGTCATTTATAATCTGGGATGCTTGGATTCTTTTCCGTAGTCTACTCTCTTTTGTGATATCTTTACATCGTGTCGTGGGATATGTTTTGGGATATCTTTCCATTGTGTCGTGGCCTCGCATTTTTTCAAATACTCTGTCTAGTTCCTCCTTCATTAGACAATTAATCTAGATATGGGTCATAAATAGGTTCATATCTTGTGTTCCATAACTTATTGCTATGGACTATCTTTTTTATGTTACGGGACTATTTTTTTTTCCCTAAAGTTTGCTTTTCCTTATGATTGTTGTGCTTAGATGTCCTTGTTGCACTTCCATTATTCCTTGCCGTCAGGCCATTTACTGATTATATTAGATCTGAGTCATCTGACTGACCGTTTCAGCAAGTTTTGGACATCCTCTAGTGTTACATTTCTTTCATAGGCTTATAAGGAATTCAAATTTCTACATAAACTTTTAGCGAGTCAGATTTCATAATTCTTAAACTATCTTCTGGTATAATTTTGACAGATCACAGCTTCACGCTTGCTATTCTCGAAGCAGACTATTCCCCACTATTATTTGACAGTAGATACATGTGTCGACAAACTTGTGGAGTGAGTATTTCTTTATGTTGCCTTTAGAAAGCTGTGCCTCTAATTCAATATGTTAAACTTAGATTTTTACGTTGCACACAGGTTACGAGGTCAGCTCAACGCATTACAGGAAGCTTCTGGTGGAAAGCGCATTTCAGTTAATGACCTTGTAATAAAGGTATGAGATTTTTCTTTACCATCAGTTGACGGAAAACCAGTTAGTGTGTAAAAGTTCTTTACACTTAATGATCAATATGATTCTGAGGTACCTAGAAGCAAATTGGTGCAAGAAGATACTAATGATGAAAATCACTCATCATATTATTGTTTAGTCATTTTATGAGGCCAATGGTTAGGTGAGAAGTACAAGAAAATAGTGGTTTCTTTGTGGTGACTACCTTCTTATGGCTGTCAAATGCTTTTATTCTTGTTGCATTTCAAGTGAACAGATACTGTGTACTTGTACTTTTAGGCAACTGTTAGGATATCAATATTCTCAACTCTAGTCTAAAGTACACGTGGTCTAATATCAAATGTTTTAACACGCTATTGTAGAAATGGAAGTAACTGTATTGTGATTTAGTACAATCCTTCGAAGAACTTTGTTCCTCATTCATGCTGCCAATAAGACCTCTCTACATTTCTTTCATTGTTTCCTTTGCTGGATAAGTGACGGCGTTTTCAGACCTTTGATAAGCTTCGAGTATCAGATATCTTTCTTTCTCCTAATTTATATTCGGTCCATGAAACTATTGCTGCAGGCTGCTGCTTTGGCCCTTAGAAAAGTTCCTCAGTGCAACAGTTCGTGGACAGATGAATATATCCGCCAGTAAGTGTACAATCATATGAGAACTTTTAGTTGAGTTGCCATATCATCATGCTTAGATAACATTGTTTGCTGTCTTTGTTCAAGGTATCACAATGTGAACATCAATGTTGCAGTGCAGACAGAAAATGGACTGTTCGTCCCTGTCGTCAAGGTTAGTTGGCTGGCTTTGTTCACGAGGTTGAAGTGTATAATGGCTTGATCGCAAACATTCATTTATTTCACATGTCATCAATTTTGCAGGACGCGGACAAGAAAGGTTTGTCCAAGATAGCTGATGAGGTCAAGCAGTTGGCCCAGAAGGCAAAAGAAGGCAGCTTAAAACCCGAAGATTATGAGGTAAGGACAATGGTCTTTGAAAACCACACTTGCGACCAAAACTTTTCACAATATCGATTGACATATTTTGGGATTGTTCTTGTTTCTAGGGAGGCACTTTCACAGTGTCGAACTTGGGAGGCCCCTTCGGCATCAAGCAATTTTGCGCCATCATAAACCCTCCCCAATCAGGCATTCTTGCAATCGGATCTGGTAAGCTTGTAACTCAAGTTATTTCTGTATTTCATTCCGCGAACCACTTGGTTTTGCAACGTCTTGACATCGTTCGCTTTCCTTGTGCAGCGGAGAAGAGAGTTGTACCTAGTTCTGGGCCCGAGCAGTACAAATTTGCTTCCTTCATGTCTGCAACATTGAGTTGCGATCATCGTGTTATTGACGGTAAGACATTATTAACTGGTTATAATATGGATTATGCGGGACGTTACATTTGCTAATAATCCTGTCCGCTCGTTTAATTTCAGGTGCCATTGGCGCAGAATGGCTAAAAGCCTTCAAAGGCTACATTGAGAACCCAGAGTCCATGTTACTCTAATTTTTTTTTTTCTTTTTTGCCTTTAACATGAGGTTCAATTGATGGGATTTTTTTTTTTAGAATAAAGGGGTTGATCAAAGGCTTCAATTTTGCTCTTGTAGAGTTCTGAACCCCTTGAATATGAGCATTTGTCTGTCATGTTCCTTCATATGTGAATATTTGGAAGAGTTTTACTTTCCGATTTTTGTTGTTTGGATGAATTTGATGAAATTCAATCAAATTTTATAAAAATAAAGTGATTTTCAGCTTCTAATGTCATAAAGTCCGCTATATTGATTTTGTTACCAACTACTATTTTCTTGTCAACGGATAATCATATATAACAATGATAAAAGTTCTTAACGCAAATATTCATATCCTCAACCAAAAACTAAAAAGTCTCACACAATAAGTTAAAAACACCTCAGCATTGTGAGAGATGAAATAACTCCAAATTTCCATTACATATATATGGTAAATTGATCACCAACAATGACAAATGCAATTAGGCAAAATCCAAATTCCAAACATGCCCAAAAGAAGGTAAGAAAGGGGCACCGATGAGGATGGAAAAAGCTGGTTATAGATTCCCCGTTAGAAACTGCTTCATGATAGCTTCTCCCATTCCTTCAGCATACGGAAAAAAGTGTCCGGCACCCGGTAACTCGTGGTAATGGACCCATGGAAGTTTATCAACAATGTAGCGTTGCAGAGTAACTGGGACAAGCCTATCTTCATCACCCTGCCATAGATGGACCGAGCCTTCGTTGTTCGGAAAAGGGTTCTCGAGATTCATAGGGTCAAAGTCCCATTTCCCAAAGCCAATCATCATGGCTCGGTGGAACGACTCGAACTCTCCTTGCTGTGTGGCATATTTCTGCACAGAGGAAATTAGGCGGGACCGTAAATGCAATGCATCATAATCTTGTGTCATAATGGCAACTGAATGAAAATTATTGAAAGATGTATGTCACAAGCAAAACATGAGAATTTATATATATCTATATATATATCCTTGCATGGTGTTTAAATGGCTACCTTCTTTTCTTCTCTCTTTGGATCAGTCGAAAACTTGTACTTCAAAATTTCTAGATCTTGAGCAGAGTAGATCTCAGGATTACGAGCTACAACACTGGATGCCGGAAACAGTTTCTGAGTGTTCCACCAGTAGGTTAGCCAGGGGACATAGTGAGCAACACGGAGTGTCCATTGATCTGCTAACGGTTGTTTCTGATAGGCGTCTTTGGATAAATTGTTGGGAAAAGATGGCCACCAATAGTTGATTACAGGAGCGAGCAGTCCTGCTCCTGCAAGCCTGTCAGCATCGCAAACCATCCATTTTGAAACAAATTTTCAAAGTTTCTCCAACGGCTTTGAATAGCATAAAAAACTGATAATCATGTGCAATACAAGAAACAATTTGTTGCCCTAGTCTTGTATGAGAATCAATACTCAATGATGGCCGTTAATAGTAAATCGAACAAATGAGGTAAACCAACCCAATCCAGGCCAACTGGGTATCACAACTCTATCCAGTTCAGTCAGACAGACTGTCCGAGCTTTTATGACTCATTCTAGTTCTGTCGTTCAGCTATGAGCAATCCATATCAGATACCCAACTCGAAGATCAAAACCTATGAATTTTTAAGGATCTGATTATCTACTCAAAACCTCTTATCATACAATTTCACACTGTACCTCAGAAATGGTTTGAGGGTTTAACAAAGTCAATAACATCTTAAAACCATAAGCACTGCCCACACAATGTCTCAAGCTTATCTGCAAAAAATGATGTTTAAATTGAATTTTTACAAACTGTTTTGCTCCTTTCTATTGATTCATAGAAACCATTGGATTGAAGACATTACTTTCAAACATACTAGGTTCTCAATTTTCAACATAGAATATAGAAAAACCAGAGTAGACAATTTTCCAAAACGGATAACTAAGAAACGACGTATATTCGTTACCTATTGGGGATATACTTGAGACAGCCCCAAACCGACTGGCCTCCCATGGAATTCCCAATTACATAGAATCTGGATCCAAGTTCCAACTGATCACCAAGCTCTTCCACATCTAAAGCCAAACTCTCAACTGTCTGACGAGGATGCGGGTCACTTTCTCCATAGCCTGGTTTGTCAAACCCCACAACGTAAATCCCTAGTTCTCGAACAAATTCCTGAGAAGATCATGTTCACCTTGAAAGAAAACCCTTTAATTACAGGCAGATAATCGTACTCAAGCCAAGCATGATAATGTATTCAGTCAATATGCAACCATCAAACGAAGAAATTAGCTAAAACAAACTACAAAAAGTAGACAATCAAATGCGTAATAGTTCGAAAGCAAATCAAACGAGCGAATCTAAATAATAACAGCAGACAATGTTATGTACCGGAGAGAGATTTGTCGCAACCACAGAATCATTTCTAGAGGAACCAAAACCATGAACAAAGACAATCTTGTAGTTGGCCTCTTCTCTCGGGACACCGTATTCCTTGTAGGCCAAATGCCTTCCATCCCTTAGCCTTATTCTTGGTGCCGTGATGGGTGGTCCGCCAGCGGACCCGCAGAGTTTGGGAGGTGGAGGCCGTACGGTGAGGTACGCCTTCGACAGAGGGCCAATGGACAGAAGTGGAGCCATGCCCTTCAACATTCCTGATCAATGAAAGCCAGTATGACTCAACAACTGAACATGAAACCACACTGCAAGTAATGTGCTTAAGAATTTTTTGAAAAAAATGAAGTGAATAACCCATTTCAACACCAAATTTAAATAAACACCCAAGACTACAAATTTTGACAAATTAGTCGGTAATTTAGTTACTTTAGATAAAACTTTGTTAAACTAACTAATATAATTATCAGTAATTAGCTATTTTTCAAATTACTGCAATATTTTTTTCCCCTAATTTGCTACAAAACCAACATAGCTGGACAGTAAATTGATAAATTCAAGTTGGTTTAGGTTGACCTCAAAATTCCAAATTGCGTGATCAACCAAACCAGTGATAATCAAAAAGACTAAACACACCGATCACATAAGAAACATACAAAATCAAATGCTTAAAAACAAAAATATTAATGAAATAAAATAAAGGCACTTCATTTGATCAATCTCAGGAGTTAGGGAATTTTTTTTTTCTTCTTTTCTTTGGCAAAATCTAGATTACCATATTTGGCACAATGCAAAGAGAATTTAAAGCGTAACCTGGATAATTCCCGAGCTCCGAGTTTCGAATCAAACCCTCGCAGAGAAGACTAGGGTTTGAAGAGAATTATCAATTATTATCAGCAACAAGATGACATTTTTTTAGCTTAAATTTTTTTTTTTTTTTTGTTCCTTTCTTTCTGTTTTTTTGGGGAATGAATTTCTTCATAATGAGTGTCTTTCACTCTTTCTCACAACATTGGTCAGGTCGTTAAAATTTGGAAAAGTTACATAAATCTCCCCGAATTTAACCTTTATTACAATATGCCCCCTAACTTTCAAAATAGTATCATCATCAGCCTCTCCTAAACTTCTATAGATTTTCGCAAATAGCAAAATTAGTGCGTTTGAATTTGATGGATAGCTATTTCTTTGTTTTTCGTTTTATGAACAGATTGTTTTGTGTCGTCTTGATATTGTGCGCTTTTGTTTTGTTACGTGATGGACGACATTAGCTAATTAATTGATAATTACAATCAAAATTATCAATTAATTATATATATCGGAAATGTGGAACATTACATTTGCCAATGATCTTATTTGCATGCTGAAAGAATTGGGTGAGTTATAAAAATAGACTAAAATTAAAATTAAATGTGACTTTTAAATGATAGTTTATGTTTCGAAAAATTAAAAAAATAGCAATCGTAAAGAATTTCGTAATAAAAAATGTCAAATAAATATTGACACATCTGTAAACATTTGTAATATATTGTTTTACTCTTCAAAAAATGATGAATAAAAGTTACAGTGTTACAAAATATCTTACAAATTTTTACAAATGTGTAATATTTCGTGTGATACTTTTCTGTTATATAATTCAGAACATTGCAATTTTTTAAATTTTTTGAAACATAAATTAGTCATTTAAAAACATAAAAAAATTTGGTTATTCACTATAATTTTTTGAAAGAATTTAAAGGCTAATGAGGCAGAAGCCGATCAATCTCATTAAATAAAAAAAATTTCTATCCATATATGATTAAGTTAAAAACATGACTAAATAACGAGCTCATTTAGGGTTATATTAGCTAAATTGAGAACTACCCCAATTTTAACACTTCTATTAAATTGGCTCCTATGTCGAAATGGTACGTGTCAAATTAACCCATGCAATTATACCTGTACATTATATTGGCTTCACATGTCAATTACATAGGATGGAAATCCATCCTAACATGACACATGGAAATCTAACGTGACACCGACTTTTGATGTATTATTTTTTAAGAATAATTTTTTCATATAAACCCCAACAATTTTAAAAAATTTCACTTATTACCTAAAAAAATCAACTTAAACAAAAAAAAAAAAAACAAAGAATACACCAAAAATCTAAAAAGAAAAAAAAAAAGAAATATTCTCCACTACTACACAATTTGAACACACACCATTCCAAATCCTTCAATATTCCAATACCCAATTACCATTAAATAATACAACACATACCAACTTTTTTATTAATTTTTTAAGGGGGATTTTGAGGAATATCCTATTTTTGACACAATGATAATCTATACTCCACGTGTGTTGTACTTTTAATTTATACTCTAAAATTTACACTACAAACATAGAGTGGAAATGAAGGGAGCACATCACATGAGGTATAAATTATTAAGTGGCATCAAGAATGACTTTATTTTGAAATTCTCCTATTTTTTAATACCAACTTATGTGACAATTGAAGTATTATATTTTGATTAGCATCACTCACCAATAATAATATGACACATGAATTTATACTTAAAATTGATAAAAAAAAAAAATTAGTATGTATAGCACTACTCATTACCATAAGATCTTCATCAACAAGCATCGTATCAACACCCAAATTTGTCTTAAAGCAAAAACAAACATAAATAAAACCCCCAAATGTAGGTTTGGCTCGCGCAGCTCGGGAGTAACATGACTCTTTAAATTTGATATAAACTTTTTATTCAAATTTGTTTCCAAACAACGTCTAAATAATTTGATTGTTGCATGTCAAAAATAATTGTTGTCCAAAGAGAGAGGGAGATGAAAAAAAAAAAAAAAAAGACCAACTCTATCTCTATGCCTCACTGTCATAATGTTTTTTTTTTAGATACGCAACGAAGTTGAAGATGTAAATATACAACAAAACTTGCACATGTAAGTGAACCCTTTTAAAGATGTAATGAAAATTTCCAGCTTTCAAGCATATAACAGTTCCAGCACAGCGCTTGCAATGAACATGAAGCGAAACGAGTGAATAGGAAGCCATATGTTCCATCACACTAAGAAACTTTGAGTTTGTCAGATGCGATTTCCTTCCGAAGCCAGAAGTTAACCAGAAAAGAATCCAAGATTATCTGTATGGATAAACACTGGTGTCAATTATAGCCGGAAAAAGAAAAAGAAAAAAAAAAGTAGCCAAAACATGAATAACCTGGTTCAAGTGTGCTGCAACACAAGGAAGAACCAGCAAACCGGATTCACCAAATGCACCCCCGAGCTTCTCAACAACGGCCACCATTACAGGCAAAGTTTTCTGCACAAATTTCACCGCATCAATATCGCTAATTGGCTGAAAATAAAATTCCTTTTTTTTTTTGCCCTTTTCTTTTTGGCTTTTCCTTTTCGTTGTTAAGGTTCAACAATCTGGAAAGCTAAAAAGTCTGTATTATTACTCACGAGTACCGACAAATCTCACCTGGCTAGCAACGAGTACAAAAGCATCGGAGTTTTCCTTCTTGGAAAAAACTGATTGATCACCACCAGAGAGAGCTGAGAGGCTCTTTATAGCCAAAAGATTAAAGGCTAATAAGATCAGATGCAAAAGTCTGCAACACAAGAAAATATCTGCATTTATTTGGGAACACTTTTTGATACTTTTAAGAAGTCAGTCAACTGATGAAATTACATATTGGTACATCAAAATTTGTTTCTTAATTCAGACTGATGACAAGGAATGCCATATAAAATGACGTCCTTGAAACACAAAAAGAAGTACGAGGTTAAATCTTTGGTTTCAATATCAGATCTCTGACTGCTCAACTTTAAAGAAATTGCTAGTTGCAATTCGTACCTTGGAAATTATTATTTCTGCAATGTAAAGCGGAGATGAAGCTGATATGGGATTAAATGAGAGATGTGACAATTAATTACAACTAAAATCCCGTAGCCTTATCATTTATGAAAACATGATGCGTGGTTTGAAAGTCTATACACAGCTTCACCATCTCAAAACAAGGATTAGAACACAGTTCTGTCATTAAAAGAATTAGAACACAGTTCCGTCATTAAAGAAGTTCTCTCTTTCTATTTTATATATTTTTGGCATCAAATATCAACTTGTAGCTGATGGGTGTGCATAAACACGCACACATACATTATGTATCAATGATTTCTACGTAGCAAGAGTACTCATCAAATAGTTGGGCCCAAAGAAGTACAATAAACATATATGAGTGTAGAACTTACGCCCCTGCTCCGATAGCTGCAAGAAAAACTGACGGCTTAACCATCAACAGCAGTGACCTCGACCTGCTAACTTGCATCCATGGCACCTGAATAAGCATTATTGTTTTGAAACATAAATACTTCAGACGTTATAGGCACATATCTCTCACTCAAAAGATAATCACTTTAAGATTGCTTGTTCAAGAGCCACTTCTCGGTGCTACATATATTTATGTTTAAAAATCTATTATTGCTGGAACTTATGCTCTGAAGTAATTTCATGATCTATTGTTCCACATGAAAGAAACAAAAATACTATGAACTGAAGGCTGTATAGCTATTAATAATCATAAGTGTTAATAACAAAGCGTCGGGCAAACAAAATACAAACATTGAAGTTTGCTACATATCCATCGTAGTAAAAGCAACTATTCACAATACTTTGATGGGGTATAATAATTGAGAGAATAAATTAGAAGAATAAGGCAGGACATAGGTCTTACTAAACTTAGTAGTATTGCGCTGACATTAGAAAAAAGCTTACGGTTTTGATCAACAAAGTCTGCAAGACCTGCAATACATTGAGAAGCTTAGCAGAAAAGACTCTGCACTCAGGCATTAAGAAGGTAATTGGAAAAATATATTAATTCATGCTTGTCAAGCATGTTTTACAATTCAGCCTCCTATTTAGCACTAAACACCATGCATGATGTAATACATTTTCGTAACTGATCTGATACAGATAAAACAGACCAACCTGCCAATCTTTTATAGTTAACCGCTTTTGCTATTCCCATTTCAAGTTGGAAAACTGCCCTTTTCTTTTAAAGTATTGCAACTGCACGAGCTAAACAATTTAGTGAACTGATATGTTAGCTCACACACTAGGAACTGTCATCTTTATTCTCGATCCACTAACAAGGTTCATATTCTTTACAATATCCTTTATAAAAAGGCACAGGAAACATGCAAAGAGAAAAAGGCAATGACGCTCATACCTTTAGAGGATTCTCGCAAGACCTATTGATAGAAATAATAATAATAAATGTTACTTGCTGAAAGCAACCTGCATAGAGACAGGATTTGCTGCTATTAAGGACTTTACATATTAGTGATCTGCAGGAATAAATCAATTACCTTTCCCAAGACTAACGGGATCAATAATGTGATCACCAGACTTTTCAACAGTTGCTTAGTTGGAACAGTTACACCAACTCCTGAAGCTATAAATCTCGAGATAGAAAATGGGATCTGTAAATGATAAATATTAGCAGAGGCAGATACGATGTTTACACAAAAAGAACAGAATGAAAAGTAACAGGAAGATATAGACCCTATTCGAACAACGAAAGATTACACAGAATCAATAAAGACAGTTCTGGAGCCTAAAAAATAAAGGGGTTTATAGCTAAATGGCCTAGTTTTAGAACTTATTTAAAAAAATGTCAACAACTTTTTAAAATTAGGTAAATGGCTCATTCTTGGTAAGTAGACAAAATACTATGGTAAGCGGATCAAATACCAGCTATTTTTAGCTTGAATTTTGTCTGCTTACCATGGTAATTTATCTGCTTACTCAAAATTTTTTTAGGGGTATACCGATTATTTACCATGGTAAGTAGACAAAACTCAAGCTAAAAATGGCTGGTATTTCATCCGCTTACTATAGTATTTTGTCAACTTACCACGAACGGGCCTTTCACCTAATTTTAAAAAGTTGTGGACATTTTTTTAATATGATGTAAAAAATGGACTATTTACCAAAATTTTCCAAAAATAAAAGATACTTAACAGTTAACACAGAGGACTAGTCAACAAATCAGATTCTTTCTGTTGTCATCCATATATACAATACAAACATGTTGAGAAATCAAATGAGAATATATAGTTTGTTGGGACACGCAGATCAACAACTTAAAATAGATATACGCAGATTTATGTCCAATTATCCTCTGATTGAATTTAAAGCTTCCACAAATAGAAGAAATGATCAGTCCTGCTTAGTATAACTTTTGATTTATTTGTTTCAAGAACAATCATCATCCAGAATGAGCAAAAAACTCTCATTCAGATGAACAGCAAAACCTAGCTCCCCTTTAAAGAGTTCGATTATTTGTTAAAAACCAATTTACTACACTTGAATGCTCGAAGTATGAGATGATATCAGTCAATAAACTGCGCACCAAGGAGAAAAAGAGGGGAAAATCTCCCTAAAATATGCATTAGTTTTACATAAATTGTACATAAAGATAAATGCGGACAAAGTGACGATCAAACTCACGATTAAAATTCCTAGAAGATTAGAGACCACTGTCATTGCAAGAGCAAGTGCCGAATTTCCTCCAGCAAGCTGTATGTAAGGATCCCAAACCATTCCTCAAATCCATGTACATTTCACATGACTTTAAAAGGAATAATAGAAATTCTGCAGAAATTATGAAGTCGGGGACTAGCATACCTGAGTAAGTGCTACTCCACTTGACAATGTAGTTGGCATACAGCAAAATATAGCTAGTCCTGTAAGAACAACAATAATAGCTTGATAGTTTAGAAGACAACCACAAATAAATTTGGTAAACCCCCGTCTCTTCAACCAATCTACAAAAATAACTGCATTTGATAAGCTAACCTGTAACAAATTCTTGAGGTTGGAGCTGAAGATTCAGTATTATCTTTGAAAAGTATGGAGTAAATAAAAGAATCGAGACCTGTGAGATAAGTAACATTAATAATGGAGCCAAACAGAGCCTAGAATCTTTGGGACAGACAAACAAACACACAAACAAAATGCATGCCCATAATGAGTGAAATTGATCCCAGATAAGCCTCACAAGTTACATAAGTCATGATTGAATTTTCATACTAGGCCAAGAATTGCCACGGGCCACGCTTCCGCAGCTGCACCGATATCTCCGCTACGCAACGTCAGCCCTATTAAAAAAAAAAGACCAGAAAGAAGGTTCAAATTCATACTTTTATAAGTAAATGAAATGCTAACGCTCAAGTACTGTCAAATTCAAACCTGAAACAATAAAAATCCCGAATGTGCTAAATTTCGACAGAGAATATCTATCGGCGAGACAGCCTAAGGTAGGATTTGCAAGTCCTAACACCACTCCACCCACAAGAGCTGTACAAAATAACATTCAAACAAAAAAAAAAAAAATGAAATGAAAAATCTATCTCCATTTTTAGCAATTTGAAACATATTCGATATGAAATTATATGAATTTCAAATAAAAAACAAGAATAGATAATCGTTACCTAATGGAAGAAAGTTACTAGAAGCAAAGTTCAACAATGGCTTCGTCCAAGGTAAGCCCTGCGATGAACTCGATTCTCGGCCGGATTTTCCTCCGTTACCTTCAATCTGAAACCGCATTCGGTTCCGGAGTTTCCGATGCAAGAAATCCAAACAGTCAATGCAAAAGAAAGAACTTTCAATTGAGAGCTTAAAAGCTAGGTTCTTTTTTTTTTTTTTTTTTCCCATTCTCGGTAACCAAACAGAACTACGAGAGAGAGAGAGAGAGTAATTAGAGTTGACCTGACCTGATTGGACGAGGACTCGCAGGCTCTGATGGCTGTCCTGGAAATGGCGAGGCTGCGACGAGAGGCGACGGAGCCGCCGCAAGCGACGGCGAATTTGGCCGGAAAACGAGGGGTCCGGTAGCGAAATGGGAGAGACCTCGCCGGCGATGGCGTTAGGATGAGGGTTTGGATCGTTCCCGCCATTGAAGTGTAGTGTGTTCGGTACACTCACTCTCAACAAAAAAATGGTATTTTAACTTTATAAAAAAAAAGAAGGTATTTTTATTTGTATTTTTTGGGTTAGAGAATGATGAAAAATAAAAATGTTACACGAGTTTTTGCTTAGAATTTAAATGCCTTACTTTTACATGAATATTTTTTGAGCTTCTCAACCATGAAAAAAAAAAAAGAGCTCCATGAGAATAATGGGAGGTGCTGTGGTATCCCCACGTATAAAGGGAGACCGGTCTAACTTTCTTTTTAGTCTTTCGATTAAAATCTGATGGTTCACATTGTTTGTAAGGTAGCTACATATATTTTAGGCTAGTTAAATCTCTAAGACCCTAGAAGGCCCACGTTTGCAGGCCATTATTAGACGCTTTAAGGTAGGGAACAAATAACTAAGTCCTATTGGATCTTTTTTTTTTTTTTTGAAATAACCTATTGGATCTTAAAAAAAGCGCATGATAATTAAGATGTTTCACATCTCACACAATTATTATCTTCTCATCTCTGTCAGTTTTTTTTTTTTTTTTGGTAAAATCTCTTTCGCCGGTTGGCGAGCTCGGCAAGGACATCGACCTTCTTCGAATGCCACACATCAACAACAAAGTTTGCTTTAATCCATAATTCGATGGTTACGAAAAAAGAGAGAAAGAGACAAATTTGGCAGAGGCGGCGTCGGGACGGCGACGACGAGAACTCCTGCGGTGAGCTCTTGCTCGATGTCATCCACAGCAACTTCTTCGACCGAAAGTTCCACCTCACGGCATCTTCGCGCCTTCGAATATGAGAGAAACAACCAACTCCTCAGCCACATCAATCTTTTAATCCGCCACTGCACTAGGACCCCTCGCCGAAATCCTTCGGTAGAAATTTTTTTAAAGAAATAAAACTTTACTGATATAGTTTTGCATTTAGAATGGTGGTTGAAATATGGGAGAAGAAATGAAATGCCACTGTGGTTGAAGACCTTATGGGTAATTAGTAATTATGAGTTAATTTAAAATGTGATTTAAAAATGTTGTTTGAAAGTGGATAGTGGCGTTAAAAAAATAAAGAAAGAAAAAAAATCACCATATTAAGCATCAGCAGAGCAAGTCAGCAACAACGAGAATGAAGGTTTTAAAAAAATAAAATAAATAAATAAAACCAATAATGAAAGAAGAAGATGAAGGTGCGGGGCCCACTACAATGGTTTTTTACTTTACTTTTTAAAACGAGTGCATCAGTAGAATAACCAGTGCATGTATGTATTAGAAGTAATAATTGTGTGATATCAGAATCGTCCATCAGAAGAATTTATTACGTTGTCAGTGTATGAAAGTCTATTATATTTCCTCACAATATTCCAAGATAATCTAAGGGTATCAAAAGACATTTCCCTCTCAATCCACCGTCTAATAAAGTGAGACCGGTCTCCCTTAATTATAAGGGGATTTCAGAGCAGCTCCCGAGAATAATTACTCCCTCAAAAATTTAAAAAAGTGTCTCCAATTTTTATATCAAATCGTGTCAATTTGAGCTCCAGTGACTTTGTTATTTGTTATTTGTTTTTTTATCAAATTCATTTTTATAAATAATATTATAAAATTTACAGAGTCATAAGAAACGAGAGACTTTTAGGAGTTTTCCAAACTTATCCCTCTAACACAAATTTTCTCATCATTTGAAAATAGGCTATTTTCCTAAAAGAAAAATCCCGTTTCTACTCCAATATAAACCAAACAACCAAACAACACTCAGTCTCAGTAGAGTATATAGTAGATAGTCACAGTCACACACCACCACGAAAATGGCGACGATGACTCGTCTCCAACTCCGATTCCACCTCCTCCACCGCCCTCCGCCCAGTCTCCGGCCGTCCGTACTTTCTCCGGCGACGAGGCTTCACCGCGCTCCGGCCACTCTCTGCTCTCCGAGGCCCCGCGGCTTCTCCGCGACTCCTCTCCTCTGCTCCGTCTCCGATCACGTCCCCGAGGTTCTCTCTCTCTCTCTCTCTCTCTCTCTCTATATATATATATATATGAATTGTTTTCCCTTTTTGAAACGTAATTTGAGGGTTTTTTTTTTGTGGCTGGCATTGATTTTGGAATGGAATTTGTGGTTGTGGTGGTAGAGTTCGGGGTCTGGATCGAGCGCGTCGATTGGGGGCGATTTGTTGGACTATCTCAACGAGTCGTGGACTCAGTTTCATGCCACTGGTACAAGGACGTTGCTTTTCATGGTTTCTTTTTTATGTTTGTCATATTTTTCAGCTTGAAGTTTTCAGTGTCCTTAAGCAATTAGTTGAAGTTTTAATCTTTCTGCAATGTAATGACTTTCTAATGCTATTATAAGGAGTGAAAATGATTTTTTTTTTTTTTTTTTAAAGTTTGGTATGGTTTAGAAATTATGAAGTTTCACAATAACTGAGCTAATGTTGCTATATCATTAGTTTTGGTATTGTTTTTTATTTGTTAGGATGATGAATTATTTTTTCCTGTAGCAAAATGTATTTACTTCACTGTTTTTGCTATCATTTATGGATATTTAAGTCCCCAAAACTTGGTACTTCCGAGGTTGTTTGTGGCGTAGGGAATTGGTGCATTGGCTTTAGGTGACATTGGGTTTTAAGTTATAAGCTTTTTCTGAGTTCTTGACTTTTGCGTCCATCTGTCTCTGCAGCTGAAGCGAAGCGACAACTAATTGCTTCTGGTTTTCATTTACTAAACGAGAACGATGAGTGGGACTTGAAACCTGGCGGGCGCTATTTCTTTACGCGAAATATGTCATGTTTGGTTGCATTTTCTGTGGGAGAAAAGTGAGTAGAGAAACTTTAGTGGTGTAAAATATAAAATCTTTACATTTAAAATAGAAAAGTCCAATATGATTCTCAAGTATTGTTGAGTTCAGTTTAGATTCATGGACTGTAGGATTATGACTCTAAAATTTCATAGTGCTAATGAGCAATGAGTATATGAAACTATACTTGTAAAATTCCAAAAATTTTATGCTCGATCATTATCTAGGTATTCACTGGTTCTTTTCACGCCTGACTCCGTCTAGGCATAGTTATAAAGTTGTCATTTCATTTTCGTTGTTTTTTTCTGATAATCATTTTCAATTACCGATTAAAAGTTTCTCCTAGTTTCTCAGATACCAGGTTGGAAATGGATTTCACGTGATTGCTGCCCACACAGATAGCCCTTGCCTAAAATTGAAACCCAAATCGGCATCATCCAAGGGTGGTTATCTCATGGTCAATGTGCAGACATACGGAGGTGGTTTGTGGCATACTTGGTTTGACAGAGACTTAACTGTGGCTGGAAGAGTTATAGTGAAAAGCGCCAATGGCTCATTTTTGCATAAGCTTGTGAAAGTGAAGAAACCTTTGATGCGAATACCAACCCTTGCCATTCATCTTGACCGGTTCGCCACTGGTTCATTGGATTTATTATTATGATTATTAGTTTTTCAGTTTACTCATTTGGTAGCTTTTGAGGTCTAGCTTTGCTGATGATTATTACACGATAATCTGCTACTGCATATTTGCATGGAATTTAGAGTTTGCATATACTTAGATTAAAAATGTTAGGTATGTTATGGTACCCTCTCTAGTACAACATAATGTTCTTTTCCATTGTATTTAAGGAAGCATATTTTTCATACTGCCTGTATGGAGTAAAGTATAATATTCTAACAGGGGAACAAGTATTGTGAATCCACCTAAACTTTCTGGTCTTGAAATATAAGTCTTGTGGGGGATAGTTTAACTCAACTGTAATTTCTGATTCTCTTAGTTCCTTTATTGAAATAGTTTACCTACTATATTTGCTCGCCTACAGCTTAATATTCCTTATGTTTTACTTTTGTTTTTATTGTGTAGCACAGTGAACAAGGATGGATTTAAACCAAATCTAGAGACTCATCTTATTCCATTGCTAGCATCAAAATTAGAGGAAACATCACCTGAGTCAAAAGATAAAAGCTCTACGATATCATCAAAAGATGCTCATCATCCATTGCTCATGCAGGTATTGCTAATGGTTTAATACGGTTTGGTCTGTTTTCTCATTTTATCCTTAACCTAGTTAACTTTGAAAGCTCATTGTTGAAATAGCAAAACACTTATTTGAATTTTAATTGGTTGGAGAGGTCAAAAAGAATTATTGATGACTTTATTAACTTTGTTGCTCAGGTTTTGTCAGAGGAGCTCAGTTGTAATATTGATGACATTGTAGATATTGAGTTGAATGTTTGTGATACTCAACCCAGCTGCCTTGGAGGTGGAAACAATGAATTTATTTTCTCAGGAAGACTAGATAACCTTGCTTCAAGTTATTGTGCTCTAAGGGCTCTGATTGACTCTTGTAAAGCCAATAGTGATTTGTCTAGTGAACATGCTATCCGGATGGTTGCTTTATTTGATAATGAGGAGGTAATTGTTGCATATCATCTTTATGTTTAATGAAGTTTTCTTCTTGGTAAAGTAGATATTATCTTCATATCTAGTTTCAGTTTGTAACGCCAAAGGGAGCCTCAACCTGGGAATTGCATCGTGCATAGGTCTAAAATGTAGTTATATGGTACTGAGCGAGTTTTCTTGATGAAAATAAGTGAATTTTTTTATTTATTTATATTTTGACTTTTCTTTTTGGGTCAGCTTCTGTTATTAGGATGCTGCTAGCTTGCTGCCCATCGTCTCTTAAAAAGGGTTGTCATTTGCTGGTGTATCTAAATGTTGTTATATTAATTCATAGTTTTACAATAAAGCTTTGTGGCACTCATTGGGTGTATCTGTCGATAAAGACATGTGTCTAGCTTCTTCATCCTTTCTTACTCTGTATATTTAGGTCGGTTCAGGTTCGGTTCAGGGGGCTGGTGCTCCGACCATGTTTCAGGCCATAAGACGCATAAGTAGTTGTCTAGCTGAAAAGTATGCTGGTGAAGGCGCTTTTGAGCGTGCCATTCGCCAATCATTTCTTGGTATGATTTATTTTTGCACTATTTAAAGCTTCAACTCTACTAAATTGTGAATTATTCTGGATCTTTGTTTCTGCAGATTCTGATATGGCATAAGCTGACATACTACAGATGTTATCCTGTAGAATCACGCGTGTGTTTTATTAACATTGAAAATCCAATTTGAGTTCCATGCTAAGAAAAGAGATATGCAAGTGTTCTTAGCATCCCAACACTGTTGTGACTTTTGTGCCAACAATGATATTGTAAGGCCTGAATGTAAACAAGACAATAAAACAATTTCTGACTATTGGTCCTTGATACAAATAGTCTTTCTTTTTGACAGAAAGCTTAGTATTTGATTTACTGCATGAGGTGAATTTTGAATATCCATGTGACATGAAAGCACTAATAATGACTCCACTGTTGGTGCCCAAAAGGGTAGAGTTTCGTCCATAACCAATAAAGAATTGTTGTTTATTTTGCTAATTTTTAGTGTCTAGCTTTTAGTTCAATGTCATGAACAATGTTTCTAAATTCAAAACTTTGAATGTCTTTCATATAGTTTCTGCAGACATGGCTCATGGTGTTCACCCAAATTTTATGGATAAGCATGACGAACACCACCGGCCAGTGATGCAAAAGGGGCTGGTTATCAAGCACAATGCTAACCAACGTTATGCTACTAGTGGAGTCACAGCCTTTCTCTTCAAAGAAGTCGCAAAAATCCATAACATTCCAACTCAGGTACATTTAGTAATATTTTATTGGCCAGTCTATTCCTGTCTAGCTTATACGGTCATCTTGAACTTCATCAAATCATTGAGCAAGTGTTCTAGTCACTTTAAAGTGGTAACTAACTCAGTGTATGTCAGTAGTTTTTCCCTTTTTATTAGTTTTAGTATCTTATACGCAGCAATTAGTGCCCCTACCAATAAAAAAGAATGTGAAAAGCTTAGTCAGGAATGTGTTATTTTTGAACCATGTCACAGTAAACAGTTTGAAAAGTTACATCCAGTTTGTAAAAAAGCTACTAATGTATTTATGCTTCTCTCATTAACTAAAAAGAATTGCATTCTTGATCATTGACTTTGTATTTGTCTCCTATTCTGTTGGTCCTAATCTCATATACGTGAAACTTAAGTTTCAACCTAACTAAAGACTGAAATAGGATTTTTTTTGTTTCTTGTCAACTTTCTATCTCTTGGGCCATTCAGTGATACAACTAGATCGTATCTTAGATATAGCCAAACTTGCTTCTAAACTCGGCTTGAAGCATTTGGGATGAGGCACAATCGTGTACAATTGACACATAATATTCTAGATTTATAAAATCTAGAGTATCTTAATGGGTCCTCACTTGTTTATACTTTCAAGTTTCTCACTTTATATTTTTATAGGAATTTGTGGTCAGAAACGATATGGGATGTGGATCAACAATAGGCCCTATTCTTGCTTCTGGGGTTGGCATTCGTACCGTTGATTGTGGCATTCCTCAACTTTCCATGCACAGGTATCAATTTGATTTTTTATTTTCTTTGATCCATGACATGCACTTTCTACATTTACTGATGACTCGAAAGTCTCGTCTCAAATTTTTACAGGTATACATTCCTTATTTGCTTCACACTGTCAGTTTGTAGAACGTATCAACAGCTAGCCAGTTTATATCACTAGCTCTTATATAAGAACAACCAGTAATGTATATATGACTTGTTTTGATTATCTGGCTGATGTATTCTAGGGTGTTTAAATATTCCACATCAAGAATTTGGAAAATAGTCTAGTGGTTCATTATGTTTAGTTAATTTTCCGAACTTTGGTTTGGAGAAACACATTCTTGATTGAACAGAATTTGATCAGTCTAGTTATTGTTTACCAAATTTATGGCTAGTCATTAAAAAACAGCAGTTATCTTAGGTCTTGTATCGATATGATACTGTTTTGTTAATGGTATGTTTACTACAGTGTGAGAGAGGTATGCGGAAAGGAAGATGTCGATATTGCCTACCGGCATTTCAAGGCATTTTATGAAACTTTTTCGAGTATTGACAAGAAGCTCAGTGTGGACTTGTAAGCTTCCCTTAAACCTTCTTAGTTTTGGTCATCATCTGCTTTCCTTCTATTTTCCTTTTCTATATTGATTACTATGAAATGATTTGAAAGCTAATTCAAGGAGAAACGGAGAATGAGTTTTGTAAGTTCCGGGTTTGCATTCCCTGAGATGCATTTATTCCTTATATATAATTTTTGGAGTGTGAATGGTGTGGAATTAAGTTTATAGTTCATCACATATGAAACAGAGAGAGAGGGCTTTTATTCATGTTCTCATTGAAGAATGTTATAGTTGAGCACATTACTTTTTACCTCCGGACTCATTATTTTTTTTGGTGACCTTGTTACATCTTACTAGATAACGCAAACTACCGCTGACGCAGAGAGCAATCAGTTCTTCATGTAGAGACGGTTCTCATCAAGGGATTGAGTTTCAGGTGAGGTAAAATGCATTCATATAATCAAGACTTGATCGAACCCGAGGAAGTGGAGCTAGCATCGCTTTCGGTGTTAGGGCTCTGATTGGAGTTTTCTCTTGAGAGTTTCCGCTTCAGCTCAGCCAATAATGCTTGATTCTCCTTGTTGAGTCTCTGAGCTTTCTTCCTTAATTTTTCATTTTGTTGGATTATGTAGCAGTTCTGCAAATATAGCTCCGAGTTAAGCTTCTCCATGCCGGACTTTTATTGCTGCACCTGAAATTTTGGAACAGAATAATATGGTCCAATAAAATAAAAATTACTTATTCCTATCATGGAACTACACTAAAATTACTTTCTAGTTTTAGGCATAAACAAATGTCTAACTTTTGCAGACAATACTTCTTGTTTTCATACAGAAGTGGAACAAAGGAAGGAAAGAGAGAAATTAAACTTGTGTCACATGGCTTTTTGGGTCTGTTTACAACAGAGAGGTGTTTCAAGCCTTAAATTTGAAGCTAGGAAATAGTATAGTGGAACTAAAATAGAAAAGAAAAAATAATAGATGTGGAACATTGTATTGACATTTCATATAATGATGTCATTGGCAAGGAAGAGTTGATGAAATTACAAACCTTGTGTCTTCCTAATGGAGAATATAAAAGAGGCAATTCTTAAACCTCATTAAGAAATTATTGATTTTGCTTGAAGCAGAATATTGCGGTTCTATATATATATAGATAGACACAAAAAAAGAGCCTTAAACAACATGATCTATCAAAAACAACAGAAACCCGTTTGCAAAAGCCCTCTTGTCTGCCTTTTTCCTGCATAATAAGTTTGTTTGCTTTAACCGTTAAGAAGAGAGAGGAGGAAGATAAAGATGCGTATTTCTCATCATTAGTATTTCCAAAAGATAATTTTTTTAAAAAAGAAAAAACGAAAGAAAAGTGACATTGAAAGGTGCACGTAAAAGTGGTGAGAGGATTTGCACGTAGGAGTGACTAGTTTGTGCACTTAAAAGGGTAAAAGGGAAAACAAAAAAAGTGTTTGCTTAGGGGACAAGAAGGGGAACAAAGAAAGGCAAGTTTTTGTTCCAAAATTGGGAGCTGAAGGAGAGAATAGGGTGAGAATAGAGGTACAACACTCGTGTTTGTGTGTGTGTGTGTGTGGTGTGTTGTGTCAAGCCCATGCTTTTGGAAATGCTAGAGAAAATAATCAGTGTTGCAAAGTTAAGTTTAGAGGGGTTTTTATTCCTCACGATAAGTAGACGAGGGATTTCCCCCCCCCCCCCCCCCCCCCCCCCCCTTATTTTGTGAGATTACCCAATACGACAAAGGAATCGGCCTATGAAATGTTAGGGACATGCTTTAAGGTCATCTTGCATAGCAGAAATAATGATGCCCTTTTTTAAGGGGGAGAAATGGTGAAGTAAGAAAAATACTCAAAATTTAGCTATATTTAAGACAAATACCTAATGTTTAGATTACATTCAAATATAATCAATTTGTTAATTAATTCTATTTATTTTTACTTTATATTTTTTCAGTAGTTCAATTAATTATCTTCAAGTAAGTAATTTATTTTTTTTTTCAAGAAAAAAATTAAATTGAACTAAATTATAAAGTAAGTAATTTAATTATTTGAATATTTTATTAATAGGTCAGTTAGGTAAATAATCATTTTGGACTGTGTGTTTTTAAAAAATAACCACAGTTTTAAAAATTTTAAAAACTAGTCATAAAACATGTAAGAAATTTATGGCAATAACAAAAATAAACATAAAATTACTGTCAGAAATTTTCGACACTAATAAAAAATTTTGTCAAAAATTTCTGACATGGCTAGTTTTTAAATTTTTTGAAACTGTAACTATTTTTTAAAATTATTTTGTAAACAGTGACAATTTTTTTAAAATTTCCTTTATTAATTTTTCAAAAACAATTATTATTATTAATGGGAAAATAACATAAAAATACAATTAATTTTATAAAAAAAAATTATGCATTTATACATGAGTTCTTGATAATATAAATTTATACCCTCCCTAAATTTTATCAAAATGTTGCATTTATACCCGCAATTTACAAAGTTAAAATTATACTCACACTTAATTGATTTTTTTCTTTAAAATGTCATTTTTACCATTATGTCAAATGCAAATAAAAAAAATCTAAGAAAAATATATTATACTTATTTGTTCTTTTTTGTTTTTTTATTAAATTTATTAAAGAAGGATATAAAATAAACGAGGTGTATTTTGGAGGTTTTCAAATTTTGAAAGAAAGATAAGATAAAATAGATTTCTTGTCCTCAAGATTAACAAAATTCCATTATTGTTTAAAAAGGTTAAAAATGTCATTTTATGAAAGAATCAATAGAATTATGCACAAGGTTTGATTTTGTTACCATTATGTAAATTGAAGGTATAAACTGAATTTTTATTGAAAATTTTAAAACACTGAGTACTTTTGTAAAAATTGTGTAAAAATGACGAATTTCATTAAATAATAAGTAAAAAGAAGAACAAATTACACGATCATTCGTTATTGAGGCAAATATTACACATTTGTTTCAAAGATGAAGAATTTGTTATATGTTTAGAAAATGGTCAGAGATGTGCAAAATGAACTTATGGATAACCCACAAGAGTTTCAATGATTATTAGCAAATGCTGAAAAACCTGTTTACCCAAACTATGTGAAATTTACCAAGTTATCAACATTGGTGATTTTATACAATTTAAAGGGGGGCATGGAGTGAGTGACAAGTTTTTTTTTTTTCCTGAGTTACTTTTGTTTCTTAGAGAGTTGTCGTCGAAGGAAACAAGTTGTCTTCTTCTATTTACCAAGCCAAAAAATAAACATATTTATATATATAAACTTAGCACATTGGATATAAAGTACAGAAAAATACATGCTGGTCCTAGAGATTACATTTTGTATCGCAAAGAAATAAAAAATGTGACTGCCTGTCGAGTTTGTAATCGATTGATATGGAAGAAGAAAAAGAATTGTGATAAGACTATGCAAAACATGTGAATAACAAAGATGATAGTGAAATTTTGATTGAGCTATTGACACTAACTAAAGGATTATCAGCAGATAAGAGAAATTTTAGTAATTATTCAGATCGAGAAGCCATGTAAAGAATTTGGGTTTGTAACAGAATACCTACGACTCAATCTATGTATCTTATATGTGTGCATAATTTACTACTGTGACTTCTTAATTTTACTTAATCTATTGTGATGCAGCTTGGACACTTGATATGGCTGATCATCATGATGATTGTGAAATGGGTGATGATGAATTCGAGGAGAGAAATGGTGAGACTATTGACGAAGAATCCCATTGTAACGATAGCGAGAAGAGAAATGTTGAGAGTGGTGATGAAGAATCCGATTATACTGGTGATGAAGAATTCAATTATGCTAGTGACGAGCTTGATCCTCCAAAACAAAATGAAAATGAAAAAAAGGGTGTTAGAGGGCGGACGAGACTGAAGAATGTCATCGAGAATAGAAGCAAAGGAATAAGAGAAAAGATTCAATATGACGAAAAAGGACAAGAGGTTGAAGAGGAAACATCAGCTTCCAAAGTTTTTTGGGTATTGTTGCTCGTGAAGTTGTCCCAATTAATGTGTCTGATTGGAGGAAAGTGTCCAAAAAAATCAAGGCTTGTCTATGGCATGTAGTCAATGTAAGATCAGACTTTTTTTTTTGTTGTTTTTGTTTGAATCGAAATGCGTGTGTTCATAAAAATATGTTAAAAGTAATTGATTCTCGTTCATGTCTTTTGTTCTTCAGAAAACTTATATAGTGGAAGCAAATGCTTATGCTCGAACCATGAGATCGATTAACAAAAAATGGCGTCAGTTTAAATGTGAAATGACAGACTTTATCTACGACAACAAGCAATTTCCTGATGTGATCTCGGAGCCTCCTAAAGATTACAAGAAAGTTATTAAACCAGAACATTGGAAAGAATTCCTAGCTTCTCGATTAACACAAGAGTGGGCTGCATTGCGGGAAAAACAACGAAAAAGACGAGCGTGCTACAAACATAATCATCGAACTTCTCGAAAGCCATTTGCACAAGTCAAAAAAGACTTGGTAAGTAAACACGAAATTCAAGCTTAACTATCTTTTATAAACTAAATGAAATGTTATATATTTTTTATTGACCAATTCCTTACTCATTGCAGGATAAAGAAAATCCTAATAAACATCATGATCGAGTTGATGTTTGGATTGAATCCCGTCGAGACAAAAAAGGAAAGTTTGAAGAGGAGACAAGACAAATTGTTGAAACAATTGTGAGTTTGGTGTCATTTTTTTAACAACTGCACCACCATATTAACATGCAGTACTAATAAGTGCTTTATATCTTATTGCAGGATGAACTGAATAAAAGAGTGGAGGAAGGCACACTAAAGGTATTTGGTAGCAATGACGTGTTGACAATGGCTTTGAATACGCCAGAGAATAGTGGACGTGTGCGTGGAGTTGGGGGTTTTGTTACACCAATGGCGTACTTCAATACTCCAAAGCTACCTTAGAGGGAAATACAATTTCAACAACAAAAGATGATGCTTCAACGCAATCGGCAGTTAGAGGAGAGGTTGGCGGCTGCAGAACAAGAATTAAGGGCTTTAAAAGGCGAACCTGTGAATCAAGGAACAACAGCCTTTCCAACTCAACCTGCTCAGAATCAACAATTTTTCCCTCAGTATTATGAGCTGTCCGCTCTTTTCCCTCATTATCAGCAAGAGTTTATGCCTCAGATTCAGCGACCATTAGTGCCTTTTTATTAGTCAACAGTCCAAACTCAACAATTGAGCCAACCATTTCCTACTCCACCACAACAAGAAAGTTCCGAACATCATTCGCCTATTCAAGAGCAACAATCGGTCACTCAGGATAAACAAACTATGCCTGAAACAAGTTCGGTAAGAGTGATACTTATACCGAGTCTTAGAGCGGCGAAGGACAACAAGAATCTTTAAATTTGCCGACCCTTCAAGTATTTCTCTACAAGCAGGTAACCAGAAAACACGAGCAAAATATCTCTCGAAAAGAATGTCAGAAATGGGAGAAAACCAATTACTTTTTGTCCCTTGGAATGCTGGGTCAGTAATATAATAATTTTAATAATTCATTGCATATAAGATAAATATGCACATGCTTCTTTGAGTTTTGTGTGTTTGGGAAATTGGTTTTGTATAATTATCGCAGCGTACGATATATACCATACTATTCTATATAGGGACCATTGGTTGTTAGTACTTTGCTAACCTCAAAATAAACTCAGACCTCAAAGAGACCATCACGAAGTAAGTTTATTTTTAATTTGTTATTACATTGATTCTACTATTGGATTTCATTATTCCACCAAATAAGTTAAAACGTGGTTAAAGTTTGTAGATTTTTTGTTTTTTGTTTTTTTTGTTGGACAAGTTAAATTGAATATACTACATTTTGTGGTGTATTAAGCATATTTCTTGCTATGTTAATTGGCCACTAAGTATCTTAATGTGCCTAGTTGCTTGACATTATACGTGATGGCATTAATGATGGACGCCTTTGGTGATTTATGGATTTTTTGGTCATTTGTGGCATTGATGTCAAATCTTTATTATGTGAATAATTGTGACTTGCTAATCTTTTTCTACTTTTCAGTGCTTTTAAATATTTAGCACGACGTCAAAAAAGACCACCAAGTGATGCCTACACTTTGAAGAAATTTACGGTAATAACAAAGTTTAATAGTGTAAAATGTGAATGAGTTTCATATAAACAATAATATCGTAAAAGGCTTGACCTCTTTATCAATTTTTTAGTCTCTGCCAATTCAACCTTCAAATTTCGAGTGTGGTTACTACGTCATGCGGATGATGAAAGAACTCTTAGAAGCCGGAGAATCTTTTGGACAAGTTATCACAAAAGTCGGCCAAAAAATCATCTCTCTCTCTCATTTACTATCTCGTATCTGCTTTTATATATAAATGTGAAATTGCTTATAATAATTTTAACTCTTTTTTCTTTGCAGTTTAATAACAAAGAATGCTACGATGAACACGAAATTAATGAAGTTCGTGAAGAATTGGCTTCTTGCATCATAGATTGTTTACAGCTTGACTTGTTGGTGTTTGTTTTTATGATTATGGAGTTTTAAGTGCTTAGTTTTCAAAGTTTAATACATATTAAAGTATTTCTTTATATAGAGTAGATCTTTTACTGTGTCTTAGTTGTTCGATCGTTTGCAACTGCACATATGGATAAATGTTGCATTGAATGAACTAAATATTTGCATAATCCTTTGATGTATATATTGTTTGTATACACGTGTTTTTTTGTGGTTAGTTTCGTATATTACTTTGGTCTTTTTTCATATCTCCTATACAGGCGATTTTGAGAGCACACAACTTAAAGCATAAATTATTAAGTGACACTAAAAATGACGTTATTTTGTAATTCCCCCATTATTGTTAATTATCATGCCTTTTTATTAATATTGATAAACTAAATTCAAATATTAAATTAAAATTGATCACAAGGAAATTTTTAGCCAATATTTTAAAAAATTAAGAAAGTAATTAGTAGATATTTTCTTAATAAATGAACATTGATTATATTTTTAAATTACCAAACCAAAATGACTATTTCTATAATTTCCCTATTATTATTATTATTATTATTATTATTATTATATATCAATATGAACGTAATTATGCAATTTTTGTTGTTTTTCTTCTAAACAAATACTATATATCGAGATTTTTTATCCGGAATAGTTGGTTTGTAAAATCGTTGCCGGCTCTAGGCTTTTTAGTCAAGTATTCTTTCCATCACAATGTCTGAAAGCAAATGGGTTTCTAGAACCTGATTCATCGTTAATTCGTGAGAGAATAAATTGTGGACCGTTACGGTTCAAAGGTACGGTTTCTAAACAAAACAAAACAAAAGCAAGCCAATATGGTACACAGCGCAGTTTGCCTGTTTCGTTTCCGCAATCTGAGTGTCCGATCGGAAAGCAACAACTGCAAGTGAGTGTGTCGGATCTTCTTGCCAATCCTTGATGCGCGCGCGCACACCAGCGCTTCCGATAGCTCGATATCAATATGTATGGCTTTTTGGGCCAATACAAGCTCTCTTGGCTCAATCAGGTGCTATCTGTGAGCATTTGAAAAGTCCGAAAAGAGTTCAAAGAGTTGTTCTACTCGGGAAAATATGCATACAAAAAAAAAATACTGCAATATGGTATTCCATATATGAACGGAAAAGCGGTTTCCGTGCTGCTTTTAAGCTTTTTACTTGTTTTCACTGATCTACTGAAGCATACTTAAATCGAGTCTTCTAGTATTCTTTTAGATATTGCTTTTTTCCTAAATACGTGTCGGTTTTTTTATGAAGGACAAGATGAGAAGAAACGGTGTACCTTCATTCAAGCCGAGGACGTGCTTCTTGGCGCTGGATATGTTTCTCTATTTCGTTCGTCATTATCAGTGGCAAAATAAAACCATCTGAGGCTACACTCAGAAATTTTTTTGCCAAACCAAGTGCACTTCTTCATCATTGTTCCTGAAAGATGCAAGAAGCTTCCACTGAAACCGAGAGTGGTGGAGTGGGAACTGATTGTTTTCCAAAGATTTAAACATCCACTCCACTCCAGTCCACCTCGGTTCTCTATGCCTGCACGCCTGCCAGTCGGGACTGGGGAACCCCCACCGCATCTCATACTTGAAGCTCAACTTCCAGCTGGCAGGGTGCAGGCACGGGCCCTGCCCCTCACCGGGGCCGGGCTAATCCAAAACTCGCATCAGGTTGTTGATGAGACTACAAAACACACGTTACATTCCAGGAAAGAACAAAAATCAGAGACTTGTATTTAGATATGGAAGCCTAGAAGATAGAGACACTAAATCACATTTATCTTCATGGAAGAGAGTTGGCCCGACCATTTTATACTCAACAGCTAGATTCGTAGAGAATAGAACTTTTTATCTTCTCATAATTGTAAAAAATTCTTTTGTGTTTGCATATGTATCATCCATGTTTATAATTCATATCATAGCATTGTTATTCCTCCTTAATGTGAAGAATAAGAAAGAAAGAAAAGCGTACAGAAAATTCCAATTATGAGGCACTAACTTATGATGGCTCCAAATTTTTCTCTCCTTTAGCATTTAAGTTAGAAAGAGAAAGACAACTAAAAAGTGGGTCAAGATCCTAGAGACAATCTGTTAGGGTGGGGCGGAAAAAAAAAGCAATTTTCCACCTCATTAAGTCAAGTGATTATCATGACAAGAACCTAAAAGCTAAAAGAGAGTTATGACGTGAAAAAGGACCCACATAAAATTGACTACATATCTTGATCCCTTCCCAATTCCATCAGGTCAACTGCTAGGAAGACAAGAGCCTGTGAGCTAAAAAGCTA
Organism: Boehmeria nivea var. tenacissima; assembly: GCA_018132145.1. Taxonomy (NCBI): domain Eukaryota; kingdom Viridiplantae; phylum Streptophyta; class Magnoliopsida; order Rosales; family Urticaceae; genus Boehmeria; species Boehmeria nivea. The sequence goes on along the minus strand of CM030875.1, from coordinate 13,732,138 downwards.
AATGTGACGGGAAAAGGTAGACCCACAAAGATGGTAGCAAAATGATTGTTAATCTTTCTTGTTACCTCTAGAAATTCTCTCACACTAGAGGTAGGTCCATCTATATTCTATTGTATAGTATAATCATAACAACTATCTACCCCGACATAGTATTTCCTTTATGTAGCAAGCAGTGAGACGGAGAGACCAAAAAGTGAGAGCATATTTAAGAGGTACTCCAAAACTCCTTAATTAACCAACCCACATCTTAAACAAAAAGGGAAATTCAACAAAGAATTTACATGAATCAACTTAGTTTATCAACGCCGAATACAAAAATCAACAAAATACATACCTGAGAAAAAGGTTGGTGGACGTGTTCATGAGGATGAATGAAAGGTACTCCGGGACGCTGACAAGGAAATTGGGTAGAATGCAGATACATGCCAGATGTTGCACGTGCACCAACATGGTTTGGATTAAATGGTGCGATAAGAGGCTCGGGATGCGCATAAGCAATTCCTGCAGGGGCAGATGTTGCGGCCCATGTCCCAGGTAGATGTTGAGGAAGTGGACAAGGCTGAGGGTCGGCTGGCATCTGAGGTCTATGAGCAGAACCAAGCTGTGGAAATTCTGTGTTGTAGTTTATTGCAGGCGCGTACATAGGCTGGATGGTGTATGGTCCTCCATTAAACCCAAATCCAGGATCAAATCTTTGCATGTACCTGAAAGAAATTTTGCTATAAAACTCTACTACAACTTATTATTCGAAATCCAAATTTTGTAGAAAAGAAAAATCAATAAGTATTCGAAAGTAGTTTGATACAAGATCTGAAGATCATCGTTAAAGGTTACAAAAAGAAGACAAACTCAGTGCATATAAAATAAGCAAAGAAATCAACCCTTTAATTGGCCTCTTGGGGAACCCAAAACATATCCCTATCACATTTACACCCAACCACCACCACAACTCACATAAAAAGAATAGAAAAATGCAATATATAAGATACCTGTCATAGTTCCTGTCATAATCAGGATCCTTGCGGTCAACTTCACGATCACGAAATATAGCTACCCTGTTATTTGGTCTGTAGTTGTACCTACCAATTGGCTCCTTCTCTGTCCTATTTCTAGCCGTTCTAGCAGTAGTCGAAGAATCGATCAGTCCTCTACCAGAGTTTATATCAGTAATTCCCAATCCAGGTTTTTCTTCCATCTTCGGATTCACCAATGAAACATGCTGGAAATTATCCTGCAACCTCGGTTCACTTTCTGATCTCCCAATAGCACCACTGCTTGTACTATGACCAGAGAATATTCGAGCACGGGCCTTGTTATACTCCTCTTTCCTTTCTTCTACACTTTTAGAACTATTTGCCTTTAACGAATTTAAATTAGCACTATTTGCATTCGACGATCTCTTCTGTGGCCTCTGTTTAATTGCAACTTTAACCACGCCAGTTTCTTCTGATGGTAAACTTACAGGGATGTCTGCTAAGCGAATGACAGGAAGTTGACACTCAGCTGTTTTGCGAACAATAATTCTTGAACCAGAGCCATCAGGAGTGTTATTATCCAACAAAACCATTGACTGAAGGAAGTAATGCTGTGCCACACGGTGTGCAGCTAACCGTAAGTAAGATGTCGGCAATTGCTGAAACTCAAGTTGCTGCTGAGTAGGATCTCGAATAAACTTCTCAACATCTTGCTCCATCCTTAAAACTGCACAGAAGGAAACACATATAATTCTCTTAGCTAAAACAACAAAACAATAAGACATTGCAACCCAATTTAGCCCACATGAACTATTTTCTAATTCAGATTACAAGAAAAAAAAAAAAAGAAAGTGCATAACAAACATATAGACCACAGTGAAAATTAATACATTGGTGGCCTGGCATTGATCATGAAACGGTCACAGTCCGCAATAGAACGGATATTGTCCACAGTAACACACCTTAAATGTAAAAATTTATCCAGCTCCACGCATCACTCTCTTTAATGATAGCCACAGATCCCACAAACCATACCGAATCAAGTTTAAAGACCTAAGCCCCACCCAAACTCTGCAACATTTCGGCATCATAATTACTCGCCCCAGAGCATGTGGGAGCCAACTACAGGCACCTCAACTAGCCCCTCAAGGTCATCCACCAAGTGCCTTCTATTTTTCATCACATAGCCCAAGAATCACCAAACCCATCTGCTAAGGCTTGAGTCTGAAACTCGAAAAAGCCCGCCAACAAGATTCGACCACTCAACTCATTCTTCGAACTAACTCATAATAAATGTAACTAGCTATTGGCAGCTCAAGACACAGACAGTTCATTACGACTCAAAACTCACAGAATATAGCCCAAAAGATAACAATGATAATACTGTTCATTTCCAAAAACATACCTAACAACACATATATATATATATACGAACACATAAAACTCTAAAATTCATGAATTTTCGTATCAATCAGACAATCACGAAGCACTTACTCGACAATCGCTCTCTAGGGTTTTGCAACGCCTCGCGAAGGAACTGGTCGACCTGACTCACGGCGTCCTCGGAATCCTTCTCGCCCAGACCTCCATGAGCAGAAGAGGAGAAAGACGAATCCTCCGACGCCGGAGCGTCGCCGGAGTCCTTCTTGGTGTCGAGCATCAAGCGGCTCACGGACGCGTCCAAATCGGCGACCTCCCACGACTCGGGGGCTCCGAGATCCTCCGCCGCAGAGCCGCCCTCCATGGCCGATCGCTGAATCCCCTTCTTTCTCGCGCTTTTCTCCCTCTCTCTTCCTCAAGAATCGCGAAGAGCGCTCGCTAGGATTCGGAGCGAGGAGAGACTAACCATCAAATAGCCGGAAACCCTAGAGCCGAGGGTTTGGGGCTTGGATTTTCATGTGAATTTGGGGAAGAAGAAGAAGAAGAAGAGGAGGGTTAGGGTTTGGAATTTTTAAGAGAGAAACAGAGATAGACGACGATGTGTTTTTTACTTTTGCTTTAGGGGAGAGAGAGAAGAGAGAGAGAGAATTGGGTGTGACCTGTGAGCCGTGAGCTTGAGATATTCTCTGCCACGTGGCGTTGGTTTTTGCTTTCTTGTGGGTTTTTTTTTAAAAATTTTTTTTTGTCTTTCTTTTTTTTTTTTTTTCCTTTGGCCACTCAATACGCCATTCGATGCTCGAGATTTTTATGCTTTTATTTTAAGAGAAATTATAGTGAATACCCAATTTTTAAAACTTAATGTAAGTTATTATCCAATTTTTTGAAAAATGTAATCAACTATTTAAAAGATGGAATTACTTACACTGTGGTAAGTGGTGGTAATTCACTTTGTTACTAAAAGCATGTGCAAGTAATTCACAAATTGATTAGAAACTCAATTACTTCAAAAGTTTGGGTATTTATTTTTATTGTTATATAAATTCTGGGTATTTGCCTACTTCACTCTTATTTTAACTTGTCATTATTATTGGGAAAAAATTATAAAAGATACTGTAATGTTTTTCTGAATTACCATATTTATTTGTGTTTATAATAGCATAAAAAAAATCTTATTTTGCTCGAATTTGTTAAAATGTATTGACTTGGCGATATCTTATAAGGACCCATTATAAAATGGCATGTTAAAATAATATTTTTTAAGAAAATGATTTAAGTATTCAAAAAATTAAGTTATTAGCTATCAGATCTATTCACGTACATTTGGACTATCCAAAATATTCATGTTCGTCCAAATTTTGTTATAATTTATAACAAATATTGTTACAGATTATAACAATATTTGTTACAGATTATAACAATATTTGTTACGACATCTAACAAATGCTGATACAAATCGTAACAGGCAAATATGTAATAAAAATTATATATTTTGTTATATATGAGTATCCAATTTTGTTTGTGACGGTCTGTATCAAAAGTTGTTATCTATTATAACAAAAATTATTGTTACCTTCCGTAATAAAGGATAAAACAGTCAATACATAATATTTAAAAAAATAACGAAACAAAAAAATTACTAATAACTTAACTATGACAAACTCATGTCAATTCCTTAAAATTAACGCTAAAAACAGGCTATTTAGCCAAAAATCTCATAGAATAATTACTGAAAAAAAAAGCTAAAATGAAAAAACGATAGCAGAGGAAAAATGACAGAAAATTAGAAATGACATTAAAACAGAAAAACAACATTGGAAAGATCACAAATCGATTGGAAATGACTTTTAAGACAACTTAAAAACGACATTTTTAGAGGAATTATATGACAGTAAAATAAAACGTACAAATGATTATTATTAAAATTAAAAAAAAAAAAAAAAAGCGCAATGGAAAACGACAGTACAAGAAAAACGACAGAAAAATAGAAAGGACGTTGAAAAGATCAGAATTCGATAGGGAATGACAAGACAACGTAAAATCGATATTTAAGAGAAGATACGACAGTAAAACATAATAAAAATGAAGATTAGATGAAAAACGACAATAAATGAGAAAACGACATTGACAAAAGATCACAACATGACAGAAGTTAAAAAAAAAATATTTTCAGCGAAGAAAGTATGACATTAAAAAGTAAAAAACAATGATTAAATGAAAAACGACAAAAGAATACGACAGAAAAATGGGAAACGACAATAAATTAAATTGACGTCGAAAAGGTAAGAAATCGACAGAAATGACAAGAAAACGTTAAAATTGTTTGAGAGAAGAATATTTGATAGTTAAAAAAAAAAAAGAAAAAAAATAGAGATGATCTAATGAAAAACGACAATAATTGAGAAAACGACAGAAAAGTTAGAAACGACAATAAACCTTAAAAACGACATTAACAAAGATCAGAAAGCAGACAAAATTGACAGTAAAACGTTAAAAACGATAGTTTACGTGAAGAAGAATATATGACAGTAAAACTTAACGATGATTAAACAAACGACGGTGAAATAAAAAACGACATAAAAATGAAAAACGACAGTAAACCTAAAAACGACATAAATACAGATAAAAAAAAACAGCAGAAGTGATAATAAAACGTAAGAACAATATTTTAATAAATAAAAAAAGAAAAAAGAAGACACTATCGAGAGTTATAAATTTGAAGTCCCCGTTCTCAACTAAAAAAAAAACAATAATACTGTAGAGAGGTAAAAACATTAAAAGGAAATTTCTTTGATGATTTTTTGTTAGATAACAATTCTTAACCGTCATATTTATTTTTTCTAATACACCCTAAATATTAAAAAAATACATCTGATTCTGATTGTTCGTGTTAATGAGCGTTCACCAGCGTAGAATTTCCAGATAAATTACGGAATATCATTTTTTTTTTTTTGAGTAGTAGAAGCCAAAAACGACAACGAGTTTAGGGTTTCAGAAAGAGAGAAAATTTTCCAAAATACAAAAACATAGAAGCTTGGTTCAGAGGGAGAGAGAGAGAGAGAGATGAACGGAATTGGGAGATTGGTTCGGCGAAGCTTTTCACACCAACAGCTTCACAGTTTCGAAGCTCGAAGGCACTTCATTTCTTCTTCAGCTTATTCGTCGTCCTCTTCACCGACGACGTCGTTTTTGGGTCGCTCTGGTCTCGCGTCCCTGACGAAACTGACTTCGTCGATCTCTGACTCGCCTTTTGGGAAATGTGGCGTTCTCAACGGTGGTCAGTTTTTTGCTTCGTTCTTTACAAGCCCTTTGGTTTTATTAGCTCCAACATTTGGCCATTTTTTTGGGTCATTGAAAATGAAGTTTGGATCGATGAATTTTGGGTTTCGTTTTTTTGCAGGGCAAAAGAGAGGTCTGAAAGGGCTTTGCAAATTCAAGGGTAAGAGTTTTGCTCTCACCTTCTATTGCTTTTGCGAGCCTAGTAATGAAATTGAAATCAAAAGCATTTAGCTTCGGTGCCCATATGACAGTAGTCATGGAAAATATATAATCATGGTTCTAATTCTCATTTTTGTCACATTGAGTTCGAGGGCAAAGAAAATTAAGGTTTTAAAAAAGATAAAATTTTGAGAATCTATTAGTCTGAATCGTTTTTCATACATGTAATGAATTATGGTTTATTGTTTTTTTTGTAAGTCTTGAATTTGCATTTTCACTTAACCTATCGACTTTTGCTATTTAAGTTATGTATTATTTAGCGTCTTTTAATGTTGAAGCTACCAGTTTATGTTTTTTTAAAACCTTTATTTGAGTTCAGGGAAGTCTGCGGGTAGGAATTTCCAGGGGCGTATTACGATTTTTCACCGAGGGGGTGGAGCAAAGAGATTGCAACGAAGGATTGATCTGAAGCGAAGCACTGCGTCGATGGGAGTCGTTGAAAGGGTAGAATATGACCCTAACCGATCTGCTCGGATCGCGCTAGTGAGATGGACCGGGGAAATGCAGGTACCCCGGCAGAGGAAAGGCGATGCTGTGGAGAAGTACACTCCGCCGCGTAAGACCCTTGATCTGACCTCGGCCAATGTCCGTGGGGTATTTTCATTCTCGTCTTTGCCCGGGATGAGGAAGGTGGATGAGAGAACAAAGAAAACTTATGCCAAGGACGTGTTCCTGTCCGCCTTCGCCTCCCCGAAGGTCAATGGAGAGACTTCTCCCCTTCCCTTACCGAGAATAGCGATAGCTGGGGCAAATCCCGCTTTTCTTGCTTCGCGAGAGAAACTTGGAGGAAAAGACACGTCCTCTCTTTGTGAGGTTCAAAAGTGCAGACCTAGCAACAGCGTTATATGGGCGCATAAGATCAAACGTAAAGCAGCACTTTCTTGGCAGAGTTCGAGGCAGAAAGAGACTTTAGGGATCCTCACGCATTAAAAAAAAAAAACAGCATCGGCCAATAAAACTGTATGAACTCATACTTTATTTTAGATCCAGATAAATTTCGTACACCTGATTTGTTGATTTGAGAATTACAAAATTCTCACAACACCTCAAAGGCAGTTGGTGGAAATGATTGATCTATATTCTTCAAATTCCTAGAACGTTTCTAAACTCTTATCAACATTTCCACCCAATGTTTTGATGTGTTGTAAGGGTTCTTTGCATTTCCCCTGCAGTAAATTCGTACATGTCGCTATTGCATTTTCTCTTTTTACATGGAATAGGTGGCCAAGGCACAAATAAATTGAATAAATGTTTTGTGCGTGCCTCTAGTTGATTTAAGGGCCAGAATGAAGTTCGGTAAATTAACATTTAAACTGAATGTTTTGATTAACGCTTTTTTTGTCAGGATGGAAAACTATCGTTTTAAGTTAAATTAGAGCTCAGAGCTCGGAAGTTCTAGCTAGTAGCCCAGTTCCAACTTATATAGCTGTTATATTCAGGCTATTCTTTAAGAGTTTATCAGCCTGTCTTATCTTAAATAAGGAGGGAGAGAATGATTCTGATATCTGAAATTAGAATTGCTGTATAGGAACTCGTAAGATATGTGATTGTTTGAGATCGTATGAGATTAATTAAAAGATCTACGCCACCTGATCGTGGTAACTATTTAGGTAGTTGTTTGGTTTCTTGTGGACTTAAACCTCAAAATCTTGGAAGAAAATATGCCAGTTCATTAGTCACAGGTACTATAGCAATGATCAAAGAGTTTCTGGGAACTTGAATTGAGCATTTCCTTATAATTTTGTTCTGTTTTTCAAGTGAGGCTTAACGGAAGATATATACGAGTTCATATTCATAGTGCATTTATAACTGTAAGTTTGGCTATATGGACAAGAGTTAGTTCGGAAGAGACATTGATTTTGTTGTGTGTTAATAAAAGGGGTCCAGATCTTCTGTCTCATTTGCCTGTTTCTTTCTCTGTCTCTCCAATAAAATTTTGACATGTAAGCAAAAATATTTAAATTTCTCAACCACTTTGCATAAATTTATATTATAATAACAACTTTTGCTTATGTGTCAAAAGTCTTTTTGGAAGGACAGAAATGAGACAGAGAAAAGGATGACAGAAGATCTGAATTCTAATAAAAGGATGTTAATGAGAAGCCATAATCATCTGAATATGATGCGACGGTTTTGTGAAATCATATGTTGTGACTTGCCTTTTTGTGTTTATTCTGACGAGCTTTTGTCACTTCAATGCATTTTACAGGTCAAAGGTTTGTAGAGCAAGAATCGGATTGTGAAATGAGGATGCAGCAGCGACCGCTCGGAGAGAGTAATAAATAACTGTTTAAAAAACGCTCGTTCGTTAATTTTAGCTCGGAAGGAGTTGGGATTAGACTTTCCTGTAGCAGTTGTAAGATTCAGAGCTTTATGTTGTTTTACACACTAAGTCACAGTAATGCTGGCTGGTTTATGAGTTCATTTTTCATCTATTTGGAACTTACAAATGAATTTTTGTCCCTCAAAAGTTTTCACATCTTGTCAAGTTACCAAATTTTTATTATTATTAAATTGCTAAGGTATCTGGTTGGATTAATTTCTTGTCTTGTACACACACACACACACACACATATATATATATATATATATATTATTATATACAATTATACATTGTTTACCTTTCAATAGTATACCTTGTTAAGCTAAGTGGACAAATTTACATGTCTTGAGCGATGATACGTCAAATGATTCTACTAAAGAATACCAAGTTTTTAACACCTCGACACACTGTTAATTATTAGTTAAAAGGAAAGAGAGAATATTATTCTCCTTACCGCTAGAAAAATTTTGAGGATATAAATGACAAATAAAATAAGATCTTGAAGTGGAGTAAAGCTAAATACTGTCTTTGAGGAAGACGACATCAAAAACCAAACTGCATCATCCAAACGACATAAAAAACCAAACAGCAAACGGCATCTCATCCAAACGACATTAAAAACCAAACAGCAAAACGAACGACATCTCATTGAAACGACATCAAAAACCAAACTGCAAAACGACATCTCATCCAATGGACATCAAAAACCAAACTCAAAAAGACATCAAAACGTCGTTTGAGGAAGACGAAGAAGAGAGAGGAAAAATTTTCTCCCCCGTCGCCAAAACCAGAGCGAAGAAGAAAGCTTCAAGCTTGAGCTCTCAGAGTGACAGAGAGAGAGAGAAAGATGAAGGGCTTTGGGAGATTGGTTCAGCGATTCCATTTCTCACACCAACGAAATCGCGTCGCCGAATCTCTTCGCAACCACAGAAATCCCCAATTTTCCCGAGAAATTTCCTCCGCTTCTTCAACGACGCCGTTTTTCTCTCGCCGTTCCGATCCCTCGGGCTTCGCCTCCTCGAAATCTCTCCCAGTGTCTCCTTCACTCCCCCAAAAAGGGGGATTCCTCGCCGGTTAGACCGACCTCTCTTCTGTTTGGCGTCCGAGAAAATAGCCGAGAAAACGAATTCTCGGTCATTTCTCTATCCGGCATTGAAATTATATAACACTTTTATTGAATTTAGGTTTGATTATTATTGACAGGGCAAAAGAGGACGATGTTTATTCAGACTCAATCGACGCCGAATCCATCGTCGCTGATGTTCTATCCCGGGAAGTCAGTCATGGAAGTCGGCAGTACCGACTTCCCGAATGCGCGGTCCGCCATGGCCTCGCCGCTGGCCAAAGCGCTCTACGGAATCGATGGTGCCATTTGCTTTCGCATTCTATGATCATTTTTTTTTTTTTTGTTTGTCATTTCGGTGAAGATGATGATCATTTTGCTGTAATTGGTTGTTGAAAGTGATTATGGTGTTCAATTTTGTGCTATGAACTACATATGTTTAGCCATTTAGCCTCAGCAATGGAACTTAAGATAGTAATGCATAATTCAGGCTTGTAATAAGGTCTTTTTTATGGTTTTCTTAGGCTATTATGTTTGTTATATTTGAATGTTGTGATTAGCATTGAAAAAAAAAAAAAAAGATGTACATCTATATTCCTTTCAATGTAAATGTGTAAAGTAGTTCCTTTGCAATTTAGGTATTACGCGTGTGTTCTACGGGTCGGATTTTGTTACTGTGACAAAGTCGGAAGATGCTTCGTGGGATTTGTTGAAGCCTGAAATCTTTGCTGCTATAATGGACTTTTATTCTTCTGGGGAGCCACTGTTTCTCGACGCGGAAGCAGCAGCAGCGAAGGACACAGCTATTCATGAAGTATGTTGTTAAATTTCGTTTAATCACTTACAACTTTTTGAACAATAATCTTTGATGTTAATTGTAGTCTACACTTTGTTTTCTCGCCAATTGGTTGAAAGGGTTATTATAGCCAAGAGTAAAGATGGTTAAGCAATTTGTGCATATGGGATCTTTTACTTATTTAAACAGAAGCTCTAGTGATGTGGCATGCTGTGACTTACTCACAAGTGTATGACCTGAAATGTTACTTGCAAATACTGGCATATAGTGAGCTGTGGTTGGAAAAACAGAACTTGGGGTTAGTTTAACTTTGAAATTTTTGTTAATAATTTACAACTTTTGTTCTAGTTTGAATTTTAAACACAGGACATAGCTGTTTGGTTGGTAATAGATATAACTTCACAGCTATAGCAATTGCCAAGTACCAATGCTGCCACAGACTCATGCACTACCATTTACCCAAGTTTACATAGTGTAGCACATCATTAAACAAAAACAGGAAAAATTTCTAATTGTATATTTTACATAAACAGATAGACGATACACAAAGGTTTTTTGCTTTTGTTTGGTTGATGCGGATATATGTTTGAGAACCCCTGAATTGCTCAAATCTGGAAACTGTGGAAAAACAATAAGCTGGGCTTCCTGACTGTGATAGTTGATATCGTGGATTTTAATCTCGTGTTTGTTGTTGCAGGATGATTCAGAAACTGTAGCTATGATCAAGGAATTGTTGGAAACCCGGATCCGACCAGCAGTGCAAGATGATGGTGGGGATATTGAGTACCGGGGATTTGATCTGTATGTTTTCCTTCATTTAGTTTCCTTTTTCAATAAATGAAAATAAACATTATACATTCTTTCCTCTTGCCCCTCTTCTTCGCATCTGCATTTTCCTCTCTCAACTTGGTATTATGTTCTTGCTTCTGTCTGCAGAGAAACTGGAATAGTTAAATTGAGAATGCAAGGAGCATGTAGTGGCTGCCCAAGCTCCTCAGTCACCCTGAAATCCGGCATTGAAAACATGCTGATGCATTATGTACCTGAGGTAACATAATGTCTAATATTTTCTCGGATACTCCAGCCTAGGCATAAAAATTATAGTTTGTCTATAGTAGGTTTTATATGATATAATGCAACTATGGTTTTAAGCCGTAGTCTGTTAAAGAATACTGGACCGATTATGTGTCTCATTTTTAAAATCATGTTCAGAGCAACCCTTTTAATTAATGCTTCATACAATTACTTTTCTTCTGCCACCTTTCATCAGCGGGCCGTGCAAAAGTAGTTATATGTCACTAAAAATTTGTCATGTTGTTAGTTTTTTCTTTATCACGATCAGGGTAAATTGCATTTCTCATCTTGTATGTGTGGAACAGCTATTATTTGAAACAAGCATCTTATTTTAAGGCTATAGTTTTGTAGTCTTCTTGTCGGGCAAGTGGGATTTTACCTCTTTCTCTCGTTCTGTCTCATTATTCTGATCAGTTTATATCAATGCATTCACAGGTGAAGGGTGTAGAGCAAGAAATGGACGGCGAAGATGAGGATACCGCACTGACTGGTCAGATGGAGTAGGCAAGTAAAATACTTTGTTTCCGAAACACTTAATCGGATAAGTTTTGGCTCATTTGGGATACACTTTCCTGTACAGGAGAAATAAGTTATTTGTGGATGAGTTTTGTTAAGTTATCATGTATAAACTAATCACCAAGCAGATTAGCAGTAGTAAGATCAAGAGCTTTATGGATATGTTGTTACCCGGGAATATCCACCAGACTTGTATCTCATTTTTCTCAATGTTTTCTGGCATGGTATGTGGCCAAAATTTTGGAACTCCCAACAAATTTTTGTTTCTTCAAACTTTCCATGTCTTCTTAGACATTGTTTTAATAACGAATCAGCTTTGACCTTTAGCTATATCACACAAGCTGAAACCTGTCTGCACAACTCAGCAACCACTTTGTAGCAGAGATATTTTGCCTTATTATACTTCAGAGCTCGCTTCGACTTATATATTTCCTTCAATGCTTGCACATGTCGTTAGGATGAGCTCCGAGGTGGAACTCCACTCGGATGAATTGTACGCATTATTCAATCTAACTCTTAGCACTGAAACACATTTGAAGCGTCTCATTCGACCACACACACTAATATTCATTATGATAATTGCGCTAGAAGGATTGATATAGTAGCAAGGATTGCATATTTCATCATAGTATAGTCCTGTTTTTACACTCTACTGCTAAAGCCTAAAGGGACAACATGGTTCATACGTTGTTTTGCTTTGATTTTCTTTGATTCTCTAACCTTTTTTTTTTTTTTTTTATATCTTTCTATTCTCTAATTTATGTGGTTACAATAATACGATCTTAGCCATAAAGTTCAGCACCTTTGAGGGTAAATGGTGACGCCTCTAATATCTAAGCTGATAAAATTTGAGGGCTTTTATGTTTCGCTGTTGTGACTTGTGAGCCACTCCTTTTCTTATTGGTCTTTATTCCTTTCTTTTTTCGAATGATTTCTCAACTTTGCTGTGGTACAAAAAGGTCTTCTAATTCCTGTTAAAGTTACTCTTAAATCATCATTTAGTGTAATTTTGACGCAAAGATGTCCCACTATACTATGGTTTTTAAAAGCTATTCTATCTTTTGTTATATTATATTAAGAGTCATAATTTGTCTTTTGTTGAATTTCACAGAATTCTTAGCGACAATACTAACTTATTATTGAAGTATGAGGGCAATTGATTAACGAATTTTCTTAATTGTATTCATGAAATAAAATGACATACCGTCTTTATAATGCATGTAATTTTTTAGAAAAAAGTAATTTGATAATTTTTTACCAAATCTTATCATGTTAGGTAGTTTTTCCTTCCTAAAATCCATGCAAGTGTGAAGAGACAAAATTCAGTGAGATCTACTTTTATTTTTTTAATTCAATTTTCATTCATAAACCCATCAAACATTTTTCTTTCATCCCACTTTTCTTCCACACCGTACCATACCATATGAACCGTTAGTCATTTTCCCAAGTTAGTTTCCAAGTTTTAATTCAAATTAAAGATGGAAATAGAAGATAGAACTTTGAGGTTGTTACTATTTCCGTAGATACCACGTTACATGAGAGTCAACACAGGGCACTATATATAAATTGGTTCAATAAATTAAGTTACAAAATAAGAAAACAAATCTATCTATGGGATCCTTTCCAACCCAAAAAAAAAAAAATTTATATCTATGCAACTTGCCAACCAACTTGGAGTTGCTTTTGATAATGCTGCCTATCTTGTATAAGTTCCATCATCTCACAATTTATTTGTAAAGTAGATGACCAAATGACCATGTTGCCCATGTACAATTGGTTAAAGGTTATATTAAAGCTTGTGGTTTGGATTTTTACTTTTAATACAGTTTACTCTCCCAAAATTTAACTTGATCAGAGATGGACTAACATATGATTTCATACTCTAATATTCTCTCGTCACACGTGGAGTCCGAGTGTCCGACCATGAGATAAGCTCTAATGTATAAAAGGTCTAACATGTGGTATAATTAAGGGCACAAGGATTTGAATTTAGGACCGTGCTCTGATGTCATAAAAAAATTATTTAAAAAACTATGATTTTCACATTAATATATACCATATAGCATATATGATTAGAGCACGTTTGGTTTACTGTATTGTATGTATTGTATTATCTTGTATGCGTATAAGTTTATACAATTTTTGAGTGTCAAAAATACTATATAAAACAATGAAAAAAAGTTTTTATACATTTGAGCAGATACTTCAGTCTAATACGAATAATTTCTTTTGTATTAAAGATCATAATTTTAATTGTATTAGGTGTGTTTTTTGCATTATACAATATAATAGTTTGAACATATCAAATATTGAAGCAATTTTTTGTCACTAACTTCACGTGAGGTCACGTGACCGCATAAAGTCAATATTCAAATAACTTGGCACATGATTCAATATACACTCGTTGATGTATGTAATCATGTGACCCTGCTTGACGTTGGTAACGAAAAATTACATTAATACCAAACACCGTATTGTATTCTCTAATACAATAAACTTATAAGGTGTACCAAATGTGCTCTATCGTATGGGGCTATTGATTAATTTATCTCACTTGTTCACCATTTTCTACCATTTTAGTCTTCTTTGCATAGGGACGAAATAAAATAAAAAAATATTCTGACTTTTAGAATGGTGAGATAAGCTTTAACTAATGTTATGAACAAGGCCGTTTTGAGACGTGGGGTTGAGTACTTGAGTAGAAGTTAACAAATCAACTTTTTCTTCTTCCCCTCAAATAAATAGTAATGCAACTTTCAAAATTTTATAATTTGGATTGGAAAAGCTCATGAGGGATTTACAGAAAAGCAAAAAAATAAAATAAAAATAAAGCAAAAAGAGAAAAAAGGTGCTTATCATTCATGTGTAATTGTGTGTGGTGTGATGTTTCATGTATACGCATGTGGAAAAAACAGGAAACGTTTTATGTATTGGAAAATTTGAAATTGGATTTTTATTTTTATTTTTTTTGCTGCGAAAAGAGAATTTGAAATTGGATTTATTCAAGCAAATTATACTAGAGTTCACTATATTCTATATTCTTAATTGTTAAAATTAATGGTATAGCTGATGTGTCCAAAATTTTTTAATATTGACAACCTGTCAGCTGACTTCATCAATGCTTTTCCTTTTCCCTTCTTTTTTTTTTTATGCATCAATATTTTAGAACCTTAAATTAAAAGAAGATGAAAATAATATGTCCATCCCTTATTGTGACAAGCTCGGACTTAAATGTGAAAATGTCAATATTGCCACAGATAATGAATGAAATGGAAAAGCACAATAATCTCTAGTCGTCTCTTTCTAGAAAACTCAAATTATCAATATATGAGAATCAGTTCTTGATAATTTATAACCTAAATTTAATGATAAGTTTAGAATAATATCTTAATAGCATTTTAAATGGTAAGTTCATATTTTAATTTTAATTGATAAACTATAATCTTTTTAATTGTTTAACATTAATCAATTTAAGTTCACCCATCACATCGAAGATTTAGAAGGAAAAAAAATTGGTAAAGAATTGATTTGATATAAAAGCTCATTAGATGTATATAAATCTTTCAATAACTTTAATATAGAAAGAATAAAAACTATTTTGTCATGTAAAATAATAAATAAATGTGGCCAAAACAAATAAAAATTGACACTCTTGTAGTAGGGTGTTAATCATCTCTTATTTTGTACAACCTCATACTCGTTGAAGATGATACGTAATGAATTAAATACAAAATTGATATAACTTTCACCACTTCATATTGTGTAATTTTCATTGAATGCCATAATTTTCATTCATAATGTAAGTCTGTGACAGTCAAATTACAAACATTTTCAATTCTAATGTACATAATTCCATAAAGTGTAAATTAAATCACTTCAGTACTAACAACGAAACAAATATGACCAAAACAACAATTATCACAACTTCCACTTCCTTAACTCAGCTTCTTTCATACCAAAGCAGACAAGTTTCATCACTTCTCAATTCTAATTCCTCTACAAGTAAGTCCATTGCTTTTTCTTTCTCGTCAACAAGGTTTTCAAACTCTCCACTTCACACTGAAGACATTTACATTTCATCTTCAACATTCCAATCTCATCTTTATGCCCTATTAATCTTTCTCAATAGCGCCACAAGGCGCATTGTGGTTGAGTTTTAAAAAACGTATTGCGGTTGAGTTTTAAAAGGCCTTTGAGTTTTAAAAAAAATATTGCAGCTCATGTCACTTTTTTATTGTAAATTTGATCAAATTGCCTTACTTTTTTACAAACGACGAACACAAAAATAAAAATAAAATAGTAATTTGTTAATTAAAAAGGAATGATAATTTATAATTAACTCATTCAATGACATAAATTATAAACTTGAATTGAAAAAGTGACATGGATCATATTTTCTCCATTGAATAATGCTAGACATACCAACTCTTTTACCAACTTTTTAATACCAACCTATGTGGCAATTGAAGTGTCATGTTTTGATTGGCATCCTTCTAATTAGGTGATAAACACTCACCAATGATAGTATGACACATGAGTTTGTATTAAAAAGTTGGTAAAAAAAGTTGGTATGTCTAGCACTACTTTTTCTCCATTTATTTACCTTCTAATATACCAAAAATCTCAAAAGATTTTTTTTTTCCCTTTCCTTTCCTTTTATCTGCCTGCCTTTTCTTTCATTCCTATCAAACAGAGCAGTCTCTCTCTCTCTCTCTCTCTCTCTGCGTGTGTGTATTGTATGAAATGAATATCCCAAAAACAAAAAAGAAGTCCACAAGCTTTCAATCCTCACACCACACGACCACCCACAGCCACCACGTGCACTCTCATGCCCACATCCCAATCTCCACACAAACCCCTCTCTCTCTCTCTCTCTCTCTACACATCACCCAGTCAATTCTTGCCCGCCATAATACCCAATCTCCTCTCTTGGCTTCTTTATATACATATATACAAACACAAACACACACTTAATACAAAATATGAATCATAAGTGTCACATGTGATTGTTTCTTTTCCTAGATAGGAGAGACTTAGAAATCAGTTTTTTTTTTTTTTTTTTTGTTGATAAAAAATAAAAATAAAAAAGGATGGGTTGGAAGAGGGATATGAGAGAGCTGAGGCCATTGGTGCACTTGTTGTTGCCTCTTTGCGTGCATTGGATCGCCGAGGAAATGACTGTTTCAGTACTTGTCGATGTCACAACCAATGCTCTCTGTCCTTCTCAGTCCACTTGCTCTCAGGCCATTTACATCAATGGGATTCAACAAACGGTATGTATTTGCATAAATTTTGCTTGCTCATCTCTCTCTCTTTCTCTCTCTCTCTGTGTTTGACTTTGGGTGGTCAGAAAATGAATAAGTTAAAGGAAAATGATGTTATTCCTTGTTGTTTCAGTTTCAGATCTCTCCTATGTTAGCACTTAGCACTTAACAATAATTTACAAGGGACAAAGTAGTAACTTTTATCTTCTAAGCACTCTTTCTAGATGTAATTCTATATATTTTTTTTTATTTTTGGATTTTTTTAATTGTTTTATGAAGTTGTGGGTTTTTATATATATAAATTGGATCAACTCCAATACATAAAAGTAATGTAACGACGATGAAAAGTGATATTAAAAATATATTTGATATAATTTTTTATAATAATTTACTTTCTTGTTATTTTGTCTTTTTAATATATTATTTTAACTTGATATTGAACAAAAATCATATAAAAATTTATTTTGTTTTGCTATTTTTGTCTGGGATTTTCTTACAAGGAAAACAAAATGTTGCGTGTGGAGCGAAGCTAGACTTGCATTATTTTAACGTTTTCTTTGTTGTGAAGCATTATTGGGGTGTTTGTTAATTAGTCCTTATCCCATACTTGAAATTTGTGTTTCCTTGTATGTGCATTTATTAAATTAGGGCATACGCCACTTTCAAGTTTCAATCAATTTGAAAATTGGAAACCATTTGCTGTGTCACTATCAACTGCTTTGGTTTTGCCTTCAAAATGCAATTTATTATTTTTGGACCAATAGAATGATGATTTGTTGAAACTTGAATTTGAGTGTTTAGATAAGTTATTAAGACAATGCATATAAAATAATATTCCTTTTGGAATGAGACTTTCAATGGATATATGGCTATAAAATACATAATCACTAGTGTTTTGTTTTGTTTTTTTTTTTTTTTCCATTTGTCCTTGTTCCTCCAAATTTTTGTTTTTGTATTTTATTTCGTCAGCAAAAGTTGATTTTTATTTGTGTTTTATTAGCCTGCAGGAAGTGTACAAAACTGCAGATAGTTAGTTAGTATCCAGTGCTGGTAAATAGTTAAATAAACATATAATTTCGTTCAAAAATAATCTTTGCCACTACTGTATTTTTCTCTTGGCTGGCATTGTTGACCCTCTTTGGCATCTTTGACCAATGCGATTTGGGATATACTTTAAAAACCTTTGGTTTAGATGATCTAATTAAAGTTTCATCACCATATGCATAAAATAATTGAGAAAAATTCTCGAGTGAGAAACGATGGTGAATACATCTTAAAAGGATAAATATAAGAGTCTAAAATTCGTTTCCCATCATAACTTTTTCCACCCGACACATGTACCAAAAAGTAAACTAAAATAATAGTAAAAAAGTGAGATTATAAGAATCAAGAGGAAGAAGAAAAGACAAATGATAATAAACAGAAGGACAGAAATTCCAAGTGCTTAACAACTTTTCATAATAATTTTAAAAATGAATGAAAAAGAAATTCATGTATTTGAAGATTTGATGTTTGTATTTATAGATTGTTGGAGTTTTCAAGATGGTGGTGCTTCCACTTCTTGGTCAGTTGGCTGATGAGCATGGACGAAAACCACTTCTCCTTCTTACTGTCTCCACAACCATTATCCCATTTGGTATTTCTTTTTTTTAATTAATATTATTCATTTTTAATTTTATGGTATATAGCTAATGGTCAAATTTTAGACCTTGTATTTTAAAAAAATGTCCACAGCTTTTATTGTTTGATTAAATGTCTTTTCAGTGAGATATTTTACAATTTACTATGTTAAGTAGATTATAGACTCTGGATATTTAATTAAGCAACTAGAGTTGAAACTACTAGCTAAAGCATTGTGACATTTTTTGCTAAATTTTCCTTATTCATGTTGCAGCATTACTTGCCTGGAATCAATCCAAAGAATTCGTGTATGCTTACTATGTGCTTCGAACGATTTCTTACATCATAAGTCAAGGCAGTATCTTCTGCATTGCGGTTGCTTATACAGTAAGTAACATCGTCTTCGAATTAAACAGCCTAAAATCAAAAAAATAAAATAAAAATTGGGATTAACATTTCCTTTTTCACCGACGGAACACTAGGCAGATGTGATTAGCGACAGCAAGAGAGCTGCGGTGTTTAGTTGGATAACAGGTCTCTTCTCTGCGTCGCACGTTCTTGGGAACGCGTTGGCACGTTTCCTCCCCGAGAGCTACATTTTCGTGGTAAACATCCATGAGTACACTTTTGGTTTTTTGTGTTGTATTTCGTGTTTCTTGTTCCTCAAGAAACTGCTGATTCGAGGCCTTTGGTTTCAGGTTTCGATAGCTCTGTTGATCTTCTGTCCGGCTTATATGCAATTGTTTCTGGCTGAGACGGTAAAACCGCCTCCTAGGAGTGACAGAGACACGGCTTGTCTATCGTGGACACTTAACGTCGTCCATAATCGGTTCAAATCAATGAGAAATGCCGCGGCATTAGTTGTTAGCAGGTATCGTGTTTCTGGATCTTGTTCGGGTTTTTTTTTCCCCCTTAATTTTTTATTCTTAATAAATTTTCTTTTCAAAATGCAGTCCAACTCTAAGGACCATTTCTCTGGTTTCCTTCTTCTACGAGTTGGGAATGTCAGGCATCAGCAGTGTTTTACTGGTACGCTTTCTCGATTATCCGTAAATTCTTTTGTCATTTCAATGACTTAAAAATACAAAAATCTCATTCTTTAAGTTCTGTTCTGTTTCATCTCAATGATTTAGAAATTCCCATATACTTCTTTTGCAGTACTATCTAAAGGCAGCTTTTGGTTTTGACAAAAATCAATTCTCAGAAATCCTGATGATGGTTGGAGTTGGTTCAATTGCTTCTCAGGTCAGTTTCACAATGGAGCTCATAATATGCTGTTTATGTTTTCTTTAAATAATAATCACTATTGAATTGAGACTTCTTTCTCTTATAACCGTAAAAAAAAAAAAATTCTAAAGGTTGTCAATAATTCATTCTCTCACTTACTTAACCCTACTCTATCAATTAGAGTCTAGCAGAGAAGAGTAACCCATAAACAGTTATTACCACATTTTCTAATCCGTTAGATTTCCGAGTTCAATTATCAACCAAAAATGTTAGCCTTTACAATAACGTCGGTTTTGTGATTGTGTCTCCAGCTGGTGCTGCTTCCGCTGATGAATCCGTTGGTTGGAGAGAAAGTCATATTGTGCATAGCATTACTCGCTTCCATCGCTTATGTAAGTCAACCGTAGGGGTTCACTCTCTTCTCTTCCGATACAAATGAAACGAAAACAATCTAATAATGGTGCTTTTATTGGCAGGCATTGTTCTATGGCTTGGCTTGGGCTGCTTGGGTAAATACTCTCTTCTACTTCATTGATGGGTTCGATAAAGTTTAATTCATTTTGAAATCAAAGTTTTTTTGGCATCGATGTCCTAAAGTGAAGCTCGAGTTTGTGTATTACGTTAAATGTTGAAACTATTGAGTTAGCAAACATTAAAAAAAATATCTTATTTCTTAGCTCTTTCTTGCAATAACAAGCATGACTTTCATGATTCAGGTGCCGTACTTGAGTGCCTCGTTCGGAGTCATCTATGTTCTTGTGAAACCTTCTGTAAGTGAATAGTATATTCTAAATAACTCATATTAAGGCCATTGAACCATGGTTGTTTCAATGATTTTGCTGTTTAACTCTTTTTCTGCAGACTTACGCAATTATCTCAAAAGCTTCAAGCTCAACCAATCAGGTTAGTAAAGAAATCTTCTCGTCTCTCAGGGCATGAGAAATCATGGTGAAAAAAAAAAAAGAAATTTTGGAGATCTCCTACAATCGTTCCTTACACTCGAACCGACTTTCTTGTTACAGGGAAAAGCACAAGGGTTCGTAGCTGGCGTACAGTCAATAGCAAGCCTTCTATCCCCGCTTGCGATGAGTCCACTAACTTGTGAGTTTTCGAATCTAAATCTTAATAACATGAGATCAAAATTGATCATAGTGTCACAAGAATTCTACCACAAGGTGGAAATTTAATGAATGCTTGATTAATTTATTGTTATTATAACTATTTTTTTTTTAAAATTTGGTGCGTCATATTATCAGCGTGGTTCATATCAAGCGACGCACCTTTCAACTGCAAAGGCTTTAGCATAGTTCTTGCATCAATATGCATGGTAAAGTACACTCATATTTTGTCTCCACAAAATATTCTCTCATTAACTCTTTTTCTTTCTTATCATGTAATGAAAATCATGTTGAACATGTTCGTTTTCCTCAGGTAATATCATTCTGTTACGCTTGTCTGATAAAACCCGACACAGTCTCGACTAATGAATCAGAGGACGACGTAGAAACGCCTCTTCTAAGTTGAGGGTTATATTTTGTACAATTCCACCCAAAAAAAAAAAAGAAAGAAAAGAATGAAAAAAAAATTATAGTTGCATTATGTTTGCTGTCCTTGGTGGATGTTTGTAAATCTTATTACATCCATTGGAGTTCTTCTCTGTAATGATTTGTTATTATGAAAGCGGAAATTAATTTTGGCAAGGCATTTTCCAAGCCTCAACGAAAAAAAAAAAGTTATTCTCTTTAAGATTGTTGAAGTTTTGTGTTCACTGATTTTCAAATGGCCATTGTTTGGGATAAGCCAACCAAGAATCCAGAAATGGCAATAAATAAAAGCAAGCAAGTAAATCCACACTTGACTCTATGAAATTATACTTTGGTGCCAAATTTGCATCGAGTTACATGCACAAAAATGAAAATAATTGTGTTTGAACAACTTTCAAAATTATATCTGAATAGGAAAATATAATTTATTTCATTAGAATACTGCTGCCAAATTTAAAATTTTACATTTTAACTAAATGATTAATGAAGAGGAAAATAATTGTTATTCATCAGAACAATTTGCTAAATATAATTTTTTATTTTTATTTTTTTCTTATAACAGTTGTCTTATACCATTGAACTGATATTTCCCATTTACCTCTGGGGAATTGTCTCAAAATTTTGATTTATTTGGTTTGGAGATTTCGGAATATCTGAAGTTCCACAAATTTAGTAGTTATGGAAATTTCTAAACTTTTAGTGGGCCCACATCATCAATTGGTGGACGTTGCTTGTGGTGATTGGTCACTGATTGGTATGCCATTGCCAGTGCTAGAGCCTGCAAATCCATCAATGTGAATGAGTTATATATGAGTAACAAAAAAAACTAATCTCATTTTGCTATTAGATTATTGTAGCTCATATTTTTTCTAAGATTTTTGAAGACAAACTATTTAGTGATCAATTCGATAGTTACGAATGTTATTACTTACAATGTGATCGCGCTCCGGAGGAGCGTAAATGCCTGTGGTGACAGTGGTTCTCCGTCGAGTAGTAGTACTATTGTTGTTGGAGTTTTCGCTATGCGAAATGTTCTTAAATCCGGTCGGCACGACAACTAATGGCATTCCCACCAAATTTCCCACACACACTTTCTCCCAGTCCGTCGCGTTCCCTATAAATGCATCAATAGCACTGGACCTAAAATTTTCTTCTACTTCTCGGATCAATCTCCCCCGAGCTCTTTGCGCCTATAGATTAAGAAAAAAATAGAGAAAAACATCACGAGTGCGAGGCACCGCTGATATCGACACATCTGAGATTGCCAAATGTTTGCGAGTTGTACTCTTAGCTTTGTGACAACGTAAATTTTGAACCTTAAAATTCGAAATTAAATGCAGTGCTTTTGGTCTGAATTAAAGGGAAGTAAATAATTTATTCACCAAATCTGTTTAGTAATTTCTCAAATCTTGACCATTTTTTTGTAAATCACCTCACAATTTTCCCCTTTGAAGTAAATGAACAACTAAAATTAGTACTAGCTAGTTAGGTGTCTCTATAGTAACATTTAATACAAAAAAAACTTTAACCAAGTGTGTTAAGAATGTGATTTATATTTACATTCCACCTCAGAATGAAAGTGTCATTTATTTAAAACACGAGATATTTCGTTATTTTCCCAGAATAAAACAATTTCGAAGCATTATTGTCGTACTTTTTGTTGCGTGATAGGATTTTTATGTTACCTGAACATAGTCCACAGCTGGAATTAGGCGTGCTCTGCCGAGTTCAGTAGGCCATTGGTCTTGAGCTTCGTAGACCCGATCAGCTCCAGAGCGCTGCCACTGATCAAAGTGCGCTAACATATCCACGTCCATGGTGAAGTTGAGGATACCTTGAGCGCTCTGAACCGTGTAATTCAGCTCAAAGGGGACCATCGCGACGCCCTTTGAGGCAAGTACTTGGACAACCTCCTTTTCGGCGTCCTCGAGATATCCCACCCTGAGCTTCTTAATGTCGACCGAGAATGGATCTCCGAAGGAAATGTCTCTTGACGACGCATCGTCGGGGTCCTTCCCTCTGATGGTGTCCAGAATAATTGCGCAATCCGCCGCGCTTCGGCAGAAAGGCCCTAGCTTGTCCTGCATTTTGCGAAATTGAAATCTCTTTGTCCACACTCACTAGTAATCTTATTTAATCATATTTTAGCTGGACTTTTCTCTCATTACAATGAGAATAATGTAGGATAAGAACATATGATGGTAGTTATAAAGTTTTTTTTCTTTCTTTAATATAATGATGTTAGTTTTCTCTAATAGTAGTTATGTTACTGTCTAGACTTGATTCATAAGTTATCTCAAAATTATTATACTCACATTGTATATTATCCAAAATACAACTCTTATACTGACCAGGCTTTCTGATATGCTCATGACGCCGGTTCGACCAACAGTCCCGAATGTGGGCCGCAATGCCATGACCCCACAGCGCGCGGCAGGGAAGGAGATGGAGCCAGCAGTCTCCGATCCAATGGCAAAGGGAACCATGCCCGCGGAGGTGGTTGCAGCGGGCCCAGCCGACGATCCTGTAGAGAACTCCTCAATGTTCCAAGGGTTCCTGGTCCTCCCTCCGAACCAGATGTCGTCGTAGGCCAGTGATCCCGTCACGAGCTTCGCAACAAGCACCGCTCCTGCCGCCTTCAACCTCTTGTAGACCCATGCTTCAATGTTGAGAGTTTGGTTTTGAAAGTTGTTGAACCCCAAGTGGTTCTGTATTGGGGTACTGAGATTATGTCTTTTAGGCCATAAGGAATCCCATGAAGTGGACCTAATTGAAATAAAACCTTAGTTAGACTCAAGTAAATAGAGAAATAAATTAGTGTTCTTAATTAGTCTTGATTAATTGTGATTAGCTTAGATAGGAGATGTACCCAAATACACTCCTCTGCTAAGCAAATCATCAGCTTCTTTTGCCTGCTTGTGTGCTAATTCTTCAGTGTAAGTGATCACAGCCTCAAGAACACCATTGTACCTTATCACCGATGTTTCATTTTTACCAACAGTTACTAATTACAAAAATCAACAAGCACAAGCATACAAATGAAATGTCACACACACACACACACAAACATATACCTTTTCAGTCTTTGGATGAAAATTTTGGCGAGCTCAAGAGAAGTGATTTGCTTTGTCTTAATGAGCTTTCCCAAATCAAAAGTCTGGTTGTAACAATGAACAAATATCATCACCAAATTACCATAATTTGCCTTAAAAAAGATCAAATTAGTCATGGGACTTACAGTCATGAAGGCAATATCTTCATCATTTGGAGGCCTTGTAGTGATGGCAGAGAAAGGGTATTTGAACCTTTCTGAAGAATGTTCAGTAATAGAGCTCCACTGTGGATTGAAGACCAGAACTGAAGGATCGCGCAAACCTCCATTAACGGAAGCAACAAGTTTCCGGTTGGCTTCAATTATTGGGACATTCAATTCTGTTGCACCTTTTGCAATTTCTTGCATCTAAACCAAGCCACAAAGATCACACAAATATAAGTATAAGTTGTGTATAGTAGTACTAGCAACACTAATCTTCCGCGAGTAAGAATACATTAATTTTGCAATCGGTCGCGAAACTAAGTCACATCACTATGTTGCAATGTCTAGTTCTAAGAGTAATGCTACTGAGTTCGCGCTAAGCCCGGTTCAACATTCGCGTAGAGGTGGACTATATGAGGCCCGTCTCTGTATTTGGTTGAGCCAGAATCGAGTTGAATTTGATAGTACTTTTCTAGATATCGAAAAACTTATAAATTAGTCCCTTAAACGAGCGAAAACGTTGTACCATTAGGCACTTAGATGTGATCTTTATCTGCTGTTCATGGAAAACTATATATGATAAGGACTAACTCTATCATCTGAATATTTCAAGATTATTTTTATTGACCCTAAAGTTTAGTGACTAAAACACACGACTTGAAATTTTAGAAACATTTCAAAAGCATGAGTTTGTGAGCTTTGAGAGTGTAATTCTCGATCATTACCATGAAAAGAAGCAAATAATTTTGATTGACGTTTTGCTCGAAAGGTATTTGAGAGAAGTACAAGGACAGTCATTAGTGTCACATAATGTTATTATAGTGTTTTCAAATACATATCAAGTGAGACTCAGTGGAGTGTCCCAAAATATATACACACTTTTACTGCATATATAACTCATCATCACTACAAAAACTGATCTGGGTATTTTTATTTTTTTGAAATTTACCTGAGTTTGGTTGAAGAACGAGGGATCAGATAGCCCAAATGTACATTTCAGCGATGAACAACCCGTACAGCTATTGTTGATTTTACCATGCTGAGCTTGGTTTATCACATACATACAAACACGTTCACATAATAACATATACCAGTAAAAAGTAAATAATTAGAGACTTTTTTTTTATATTGAAGTTATAATAATGTTGGATAGGAAAATAAACTGATAAATATATATAATAAATTAAATAAATTTGAGTACCTTTTGTTGGGCAATAACAATGCTCCAATCCCAGCTGCAGAAGATAACCAACAAAATTGGAAGTGATAATATGTAATAATTGTGCAAAGTGGAAACTTTTCCTGTCATTTCAACTATATGAGAGAGAGGTTTTGGATGAACAAATTTTTTTTTCTTCTTTTTTTTTTTTGGGATAAAAATGAGCAAGTAAATTAAATTAACCACTTATGTGGGTATACATGGCTTTATATGGAGATAGAGATTGATTAATGAAAATAGCTTCAACTTCAACATGTATAGATTGATGATTCTGAGATGTTGACTGGGCAGGCCAGTTTTTGGAGTTTGACTTTACTTCTTTTTTTTTTTTTTTAAGTTTGACTTTACAGCTAGTGCATTGACTCGTG
This sequence comes from Boehmeria nivea var. tenacissima, assembly GCA_018132145.1. Taxonomy (NCBI): domain Eukaryota; kingdom Viridiplantae; phylum Streptophyta; class Magnoliopsida; order Rosales; family Urticaceae; genus Boehmeria; species Boehmeria nivea. Next base: position 13,706,019 of record CM030875.1, on the reverse strand, counting down.
TGTCTTTTGGTGATTTCAATTTTCATGAATAGAAATTGCATTAGCTAAATGACCTGTTTTTAGCTTTAGTTTTAAGGAATTGACCTGAGTTTGTCATAATTAAGTTATTAGTCTCCAGATCCATTCACATACATTCAGATTTCCCAAAATACCCCTGTTTGACCAAATTTTGTTACAATCTATAATAAATATTGTTACAGGCTGTAATATTTTTTGTTACAATAAGTAACAATTTTTGATACACATATATAACAAAATATCTAATTTTTATCAAACATTTGTCTGTTACGATTTGTATTAACATTTGTTACTTGTTGTAATAAATATTGTTACAATCCGTAACAATATTTGTTACATTTTTGGAATGGAAAAAATGAGTTGAAGAATGGTTTGAAATGATTATAAAATGGTTTCACTTTGCTAATTTCAAGGTAGTATAAATGGTTGAGATTTAAAGATATTGTATAGGGATTTGGAAAGTTGAAAAAATAGAATGAAATGGAATGGTTTGGAGGATTAAAAGAAAGTTGAAAAAAATGAAAAAAATGAAAAAAAATAAAATAAAATGGAATAGAATGAGTAAAATGATTGGGCCAAACCAATATTTGTTACAGATTATAACAAAATTTGGGTGAAATATCTCATTTTTATCACACATTTGTTTGTTACGATTTGTATCAACATATGTTACATGTCGTAACAAGTATTGTTACAATCCGTAACAATATTTGTTACAGATTGTAACAAAATTTGGGCGAATAAGGGTATTTTGGACAGTCCACATGAGCTTTGAGCTAATAACTTAATTTTTGGATGGTTAAGTCATTTTCTTAAAAGATGTTATATTAACATGTCATTTTGCTAATGGGCCCTAACTATTATACAGCTATTTGAGTATTTTGATTTTAAGAAATAAATATTAGAAATTATAAGAAAATAACAAGTAACTAGTTTATAAGTCAATTAGGTAAATAGTTATTTTAGATAGTATATTTTTTAAAAATAGCCTTAGGTGCAAAAAAATTAAAAACTAATCATAAAAAGTTTCTTACACATGTAAAAATTTATTATCATAATAAAATTAAACATAAAATTCTCTGTAAGAAATCTCGTACCAAAGTAATAAATTTTGAAATTGTTATTTTCTTAAAATATTGAAACAGTGGCTGTTAAAAAAAAAATTTCCTTGTTATTAATTTTGTTATTTTTTCTAATTTATTTTTTATAGAATTTTTGTTAAATTTTTCTAATTAACATTTTTATCATTAGTCAAACAATATTACTATTTCCTTAGTTTTACTAAAATAACAAAATATCTTGAAACACGATAAAAGCATCCCTTGTTTTAAATTTTTTAGACTTTTTTAAAATATTTTTGTGCCTATCAAATTTCAAAGTTTGATATATTTAAATATTTAATTTAAAAAAATTATTAAAGTTGATAATAGATATATTTTTCTCATTATTTAATACTTGAAATGACATTTTGTCACGATTTGATAAACTGAGGAAGTATTTATGTATTTGTGATATAATTACAAACATAGGATATAAAAATTCATGGGATATTTATAATATTTTTTCATTTTATTTTAAATTTGTCATGATAATAAATTATAAATTTTACTTATCAATTATCTGCTATTCTTCTTTAATTTCTTGAAATTTTAACTATTATTTAAAAATTGAATCTCAAAGACTCAAACTAACTTACTTACCTAATTGACATTTGTTTAAAATTCGAGACATGTCCCCAAGAAACATATGTTATTTTAAGAATATGAAGACTCCATATGCTTTTCTAATAGACCCACAATCACTTTTTAATAGACCCACACTCACTTTTTCTTAAATGTCTTAATTTAAACAAGGGTGTGTGAACATATATTTATCTTTGTTTGGTCGGGTTTCTAAAGAATCGAATTATTAAAGCTAGAAGAAACATAGAGCCATAGAGGAAATCTTCTTGCTTTTCGTTGCACCTTTGTTCACTTATTTCTCCTTACTCAATTCACTTCAAGTCTTAAATTTTGGGCTCTTTAGAAAGCTTGTTTCGACTTTGATCAATTCGTGATGCTTTTTCATTTTACTTGATTAAATAAACTAATTGAACTTCATACTCTAATTTTGTGAAATAAAAAATATAACCTTTACACATTTTAACATAGAGACAAACAATACGATAAAATTAAATATAGATGACATTGACGTTATTTGTTATGAAAATTTAGTACATAATTAATGATCATAAATTTAATTTTTACATACTATTTATACTACCATTCAAATTTTGACAAAATACGACTACTATTTAAAAGATTTAACTACCTGGCTTACTAAAATGCCAGCCAAAAATATTCTTTTGAGTTTTGATGGTGTTTTGGAAACTAGAGGGTTGCTAAATGCACTTTCCTTTTCACTCTCTTTGTGTATATTTATTTTCTTTTTTATTTCATTAAAATTTTTTGTTGGGTTTGGGTTTTGCAAAAATAATTAATGTGAATAGTGAGAGTAAAAGAGAATGAGAGGAAGAGTGTATTTAGCATTCCTCTGAAGATTTATCGAAACTATGAGTGTGTTTGGGGGAAGAGATTAAGGGGAGATAGGATTGGATTTGACTAAATTTACTCCAATCATATGTTTGTTGCATATTTTTATAGGACTAATTAATCCCAGGCCTACAATTTTATCCCTTATTCATGGGATAAGTAATCACAAGGAGAATTGTGGAATAATTTATCCCATTGTAGTGAGATCCACATTAAAAAATAATTTTTTTATTTATTTTAAAATTAAATTTAAATGAAAAAAATAATAAATATTGATTGTTTAATATTTTTAAATGTATTTATAATTTATTTGAAATTTTTTAAAATATAATTATTATCCAATCCAATACTTTACCAAATACATCATAATACTAATTATAATCTAATCCAATCCAATTTCATAGAACATGTCCTATCAAATCCAATCATATTCGTTGCGTCTCCAATTCTAAAAAACTTGAGGGTAATCTAACATTTTTTTATTTATAAATTTAGGATACTTTTGTCATTTCAAATTATTTTTCCTAATAAATATACATGAAATTGTGTTTTTTTTTTCCTAAGAAAATAATAAAAACCACCCATTTATTTGTTCGAAAGTACCGCAATCATCCCTTCTATTTTTCAAAATAAAAAAGAAATCCTTTGATTTTTTTAAAACCTATAAAAAAATATAACTTCTATGGACAAAAAAAATTAAAATGCTTATCTCATGTTTGCCCCAACCATTCTACCCATTCCATTATATTATATTTTTTCACTTTTTTCAATCCTCCAAATTATTCTATTTCATTCCACTTTTTTTAACTATTTTTTTCAACTTTCCAAATCCCTATATAATATCTTTAAATCTCAACTATTTATACCACCTCAAAATTTATAAAGCCAAATCATTTTCCAAACTATTTTCAAACCATTTAGAATGGTCAAAAATGATTGGAATAGTTTCTCCAAACACCATGTTAGTATATATATTCTTCATCTCCTCAACAATCTTTAGGTGTCAATCTATAATTAGAATGGGTACTTCTGCCCTGGGAATCGGGAAAAAAACGCATTCATGGGGAACGGTTTTGATTGGGTGTTATTGGATGTGTATGGAAAATAGTATGTATCTCGTTGCACTTAATTCTTATTTCAATTTCATGAGGGGGAAAAAAAATCATCTCGTCTTCTTCTACACAGGGGAAGCCATCTCACTGTAACCCATCTCCCCGGAAACCCTCCAAACATCGCCTTCTCCGCCTCGCACAACGTCGATCATCTCTACATTTCCCTTGATTTTGAAGCTTATTCGCTCGTCTAGTATTTTAATTTTCTGGTCGTTTTGGGTTATGACTTTTCAGTAGTTGGGTATCAAAATTCAAAACTCTTATCCAAAAGCAACTGTTATTGTTGTGTTTTTTTTTGGGTATTTGTCTTTGGTCTCTAACGGTGATCTACTCGAAAATTAAAATGGGTTTTTAGGTCATTTTTATAGTCAGTTTTTCTTGCATATTTTAGGCTGTAATTGTTGGGTTCTTTTTGGAATGAATGATTGTACAAAGTTGAAATCTTTCTGCAACTTTTTCAGTGGACAAATGGGTTCGTTGATTTGGTTGGTTTGTTTTATTTGGATCTAAAAATTAGTACACATTTTTTTTTTCTCTCTCAATTATTTGTGGTTTGGCTCAACTAGAATTGGTAAGTTTAGATTCAAGGACATCAAATACCACCATTGCAATGTTTGTTGGCAAACTCCGCTTCATCACAACCGAAGAAGATGATGGGCTCAAGCTCAAAGTGAGCGGAAGGGAAAAAGAGAGAAAAAAGAAAAGTGAAAAGTATTATATGCCGTAGTGACCATGTTAGATGCTATGTATTACTTTTGAGTAGCCAGTAATAAAGCTTTGATTGTTTCCTATTGGTCTGTTTTATATACGATTCCCATTACAGAAGTTTCGATTAGAATAATATGTATGAGATACTTTTTGTATATTGATATTTACAATGAATAAAAATTTGTCACTCACCTCTCATATTATTTGAATTTTTTTAAAAAAATTAAGTAAAAATAAAATAATTTATCAAATTTTTCTTAAAAAAGGACAGTCAAGATAGCAAATTTCTACGGGAAAAATACACAAAGAAGATTATCGTTTGTCCCCTCTCTCTCTCTCTCTCTCGATAACCACCGTCGTTTGATGCTAAGCGAAGCCAAAGCCAATGAAGGAACACAAGTAGACTAATTAACCATTCAAGCTTTAGAAATTTTGGCCCAAAAAAAAAAAAAGCATTAAGCTTTAGAAGAGAGAGTCCATGAAACCATAGAAGAGAAAGAAGCCATGGAAGTCCTCTCCAACTCTGCTTCACTCATCATCTCCAGTGATTTATTATCCTTCAAACCTCATAAACCCCAAATACCCATCACAAACCTCAAACTCTCCAGCTCCAAAACCAGACACAACCCATTAAATCTCTCTTCTTCTTTCACTTCTTGTGTTACTTTCTCTTCCACAGCGTCAACACCAACGACGACAATTTCAAGTTCCGTGTCTTCAGACAAACGCCACTGGATGGTTCTCGTGGAGGCTCCGAAGCAAGGGATGAGCTCGAAAGAAGAGGTCGTGGATTACTATGTCAAGACACTCGAGAGAGTTTTGCCCAGGTTGGTCTTTTTTGGTCTCCGCTCAAAAGTTTTTTTTTTTTTTTTTTGGTTTTTGGTTGATTGAATTATGGGTTGTTTGTTGATTGTGGCAGTGAAAAAGAAGCTCAAATGTGTATATATGATGTTTCTTTGGAGACCCATTTCGGGTTTTGCTGTGACATTGATGAGCAAACTTCACTTCAGCTCTCTCGTATGTTCTCTTTTTTATTTTTATTTTTTTTTTTACTGTTATATATATATCTCTCTCTCTCTCTCTCTCTCTCAGACACACACACATATAGACATACCCACAAAAGTTTGTTGCTTTAGAGTGCTGAGTGAATCCCCTGGACTTGACTTCATATTATCTCACAGTTACTGAAGATAATTTTTTTTAAGCATTTTTAGTTCTTTTTTTAATTAAATAATTCTGATATATATTTCACAGAAAAGGATTGAATGATGATTTTTTCTTTTCCATATTTTACTGATGACTATTGAAATCATTTGTAGTTTTTCCGGTTTCATAATGTTGAAAGGTTCTTCTGTATGCCTCTACTACCTTTTCACAAAGTAGCAATTTCTGTTTGTCAAAAAAGAGAAAAACTTGAAAAGAAAGTGAGATTAATTTTTTCGCTTGAATTTGACTGAAAATGTTGATGAGCACTAGACTTTTTTTGCAAGTTTAGGAACAGTTGCTCTTGGTTTCAATGTTTAGGTACTAAATAATACTTTTGTCATAGATTATGTTAATCCTTGATATCGATATTATCAAATTGCAGTTGATGTGTGATTTTTTTTTTCATAGGTTTACCTGGGGTGTTATCGATTCGACCCGACCCAGATTTCCATTCCACAGAAAAGAATTATGATCCTACAAATGTTCAATCAGGATATCAGTCTAGTCAAGAACTTGAACCTAATTTTTTGTTCCCTCTTGGGACTACTAAACATTGGCTTGTTCGAATGGATAAGCCAGGAATTGGGGTTGTCACAAAGGCTCAGATGGTTGACTATTACGCGCAGATACTAGCCAAGGTTATGGGGAAGTAAGTATTTTGATGTTTCAATATCTACGGACTGGTTCTTCTTAATCAATTTGTTTCGTGTTCTTACACCAAAAGTGGAAATATAATTCCTGCAGTGAAAAAGATGCGCAAATGTGTGTATATCATGTTTCATGGCAATCCAACTTTGGCTTTTGCTGTGAACTCGATGAAGATTGTGCCAAGGAACTGGCTGGTTAGTGTTTTTCTTCTTATGACATTTGTTAGCCAAGTTGTTGAAAATGATAAAGATTGTAGCTTCATGACAAATTTGCCAACATTTTGCAGGCGTGCCTGGTGTTTTATCTGTCATCCCAGATAAAAACTTTGATTCTGATAATAAAGATTATGGAGGTAAAAATTTGCGCGAATATTTCTCGTATCATGTGGTCGAGTTTGCGGGCCCCATACAGTTGTGATTGGTTTTATTTTGTTGCCAGCTTAGAACTTCTTTTCTTACTCAACATCTGCAGTTCTTTCAGTCGATGTCGTTTATACTCCTATATGAACTGATTGCATTAGTTATCTCTATTTCCTTGCTTCTTTAATAGCTGTTCTTTTATTTTTTTCTTTAATTTTTTTTTAATGAGAATGTGATCGAGATAGTAGAAAGATGTAGGCAACAATTGTATTTGCTTCCACTTTGTTGTATTATGTCAAGTGAGACTTCGGAAGATTTTTTTAAAGTAATCTAATAGACTCGACACAAATTTATACCAAAAATTTTGTTTATATTTTGGCTTATTCGATTTTCTGTTGTCATGTTTATGGTGGACATATTTGATCAAACATTATATTTATAGTGGGTGAATCAAGAGATGAACCTGTTAAAGGTTGTTTCTTTTGTATTCTAATATTTTGAAAAAAAAAAAAAAAGAGAGAGTAAAAAATGGAATGGCCTTCGTTTCAATGTCACTCGCCTTCAATTTAATACCTGCATTTAGCCAGTCTTCTCAGTGAAAGTAAACCTCTTGTTCGTTCCCGGTTTTCAGGTAAACTACAAAGCTCTACAGATCAATCATACTCTTCGGAAGCAAATGAAATTACCCATGTAAAAACCCGGAAACTATTTGTGACCGGTATGTTGCAGATCATCCTCGGTCATTTGTGCAATGCATATTCATTATTTCCTGTAACAATGGTTTTTGTGACTGCTAAATGGAATGAAGATATGTGGGGGAAAGAGGGGAAACAGAAAGTATATGGCTTTTTAGTATTTTGAAAAGTTTCTTAGGAATGTTATTGATCTATGATTTATTGGAAAATTAGTTTTGGATCAAGTAACTTCTTTTTGTTATATGCTCATTAAAGATCTTCGTTTCCAGGCTTGTCATTTTATACATCTGAGAAAACCCTACGTGCCTCATTTGAAGGTTTCGGTGAGCTTGTTGAAGGTACTATTTCTACTCTGTTACTTTCTTAATGACTACTGAAATACGGACTTCGCACATAATAAATTTCCTTTCTTTTCTTTGAACAGTGAGAATAATCATGGACAAGATTTCTAAAAGGTCAAAAGGCTATGCATTTATAGAATACGCAACCGAGGAGGCAGCTAGTGCAGCGCTCAAAGAAATGAACGGCAAGGCAAGTTTGGCAAATTTAAGGACAAGTCCGTGTTGCTTCGGTCTATTTTCTAGTACCAAAAACCAGACGCTCTGAGCAGTATCGAGATTTTCCATTATTCCATTAGTTCATTTTTTTTTTGGCGGCGCTTGCAGATCATCAACGGGTGGATGATAGTTGTCGATGTTGCAAAGCCGAGTAGCCGCCCCCAAAGAAGTGGAAGAGGTCGGATAAGACAGACGTGACAAACAAGGTGGCGAGGGGTAGAGAACAGTTTTTACACCCAAGTTCAAGGCGTTAATCCACGGTGAATCAGCCTCTCCTCAACTTTTTTCAGTTGCAGAAAAATTTCAAGTGTATACATGTTAATTATATTTGAGGCGTTATAGGTTTAGATTGAATTACCAAGTTCTTGGCGAACACCATCGTATACCAACTCAGTTACATATTTGAACGAGGCAATTGGTTTATGAATAATTGGCTACACAATAATTTTGTTGCAACTTTCTTTCACTCTTTTAAGGGGGGTGTGACATAAGTCCTTACAAGCCTACCTTAGATATTGTATGTTAAGATTCAACAACTTATTGCCATCCAAGTAATTACGAAGCTAAAGGAAAATACACATATTATTGACTAATACTAATCACTGTACTGTACAAAATTCAGGAGATTCTCAACTCCTGCAGGCTAAACAAATGGAATCTGTAACTTGCAGTTTGATGATTTACTCGACATTTTATGTGTGCGTCGAAAATACAACGGTTTTACATGAGCTTGCCATGGTTCAAGCTTATATTCAAAATGGCATAAGCAATCAGCCTTCTTCCCCGAACTCCTTTGTAAATCTCTCGTGCACATCGAGATCGGCTTTGCTTACGGTTGGCTTTTGTCTTGAAAGCACCTTATCAAAGTCTCCTCGTTTGATGCGCGGTGGCATGATCTGTGATCACAAATTCACCATGGAGATTCATTCAGTTAGTTACGCATTGCTTCTAATTTCAGTACTGCACTTGGATGAAGTTCTAATAGCATCAACTTTTCCTCCAAAAATCTGTTTTTTGGATAATGCATAACTGAGGTATCTACATTTCACAACGAGAACATGCTATCATCTAACATTATTACTTACGCTGTTCAGCGTCTTATAAAACAATGTACTGCTGTGTAATTAATGATACATTAAGGGAAGTGAAAACTAACCCATTGTCCTCTAAATTTTGTGAAGAACAGAAACGGCACTCTAATTGGCTACTGTACTGGAACTTGATTTAGTAACATACCTTTGAACCATGGCCTTGAGCATCAAGTTCCTGTAATGTAATTTCAATAGCTCCTCGTTTAGTAGGTTTGCAAGGAACCCAAAAGCCGTTAGATCTCTTCCTAAAGAATTTAGCATCCCTGGTTTTGCGTACAGGTTCGAATAACACATCCTTAACCTGAAAAAGAAAGGGAAAAAAAAAAAGTTATGTCCACGAAATGGTAATCTTGTAAGTCAATCTAAGACATTTGGCTTCTCACATATAGCTAGAACTTACACAGACGGATATGTCGGAACCAGAGAATCCTTCCGTCTTTCGGGCCAAATGCTCAAAATGACTATCAGTTAGTTTGTGAGGAGTATCTCCAAGATGCACCTGCACTGAGAAAAATAAATTACTCACAAGAGAGAGGAAAAACGACTAGATAAGTTGCAAAGATCATCAAAATTGAGCATTGCTTTGGTTTCAAGACTAACACGTACCTTAAACATATGTTCCCTTGCCTTCAAATCTGGTAGGGGGATATATATCCGCTTATCAAAACGTCGGCGGATGGCCTGTATTCACTTTGCATTAGTGTCTGCCTCAAAGGAAGATTATCATAATTGTTTTCTGTTACATGCAATCAACAAGATCAGAAAGGTAATGTAATCTCACCTGATCCAGCGCATAGGGAGTATTCGTGGCTGCAAGAATCAGAACTTTTTGATCATCGGTACCCACTCCCTGATATGCAGCAAAAAGATCAAGTTTAGATGCTAAGCAGATACATACACAGGATGAGTTAAACATTCAGTAATGGATGGAAAAGAAAAATCTGGCAAAAGCAAAACTAAACACTGCTGGTATAAATATCACAAAGCCCTTGGAACTACTTTTAGAATAAGATGACCAGGACGGCAGGACGTAAGACCAGCATCCTCGCAACTATTCATTTCACAAAATGTGGAATACCTGCATTTGTACAAGAAGTTCTGTTTTAATGCGTCGAGATGCTTCGCTCTCATTGCCCTCACCCCGTTGGCCACATATGGAATCTATTTCGTCGATGAAAATGATAGAAGGAGCATTATTACGAGCCATTTGAAAAAGATTTGAAACTAGCTTTTCACTTTCCCCCATCCATTTCGAAACAAGGTCTGATGACGAAACACTGCAGTAGCACCAAATTTATTGTCAATGCATCCATTGAATCCATATACAATGAATAAAACCAATTTTCTATCACTTTATTCCTCAGTAGGCAATCTTTACTATCTTTACTGCATAAACCGCAAGCAAGACGCATATTCGGAGTCCTGTTATATATGTTACCTGAAAAAGGTTGAATCTGCCTCGGTTGCAACAGCCTTTGCTAAATACGACTTCCCAGTCCCAGGTGGACCATACAATAGAAAAGCCCTCCATGGTTTTCTCTTTCCTAAATAAGTAAAAGAGAAAAATCAATCTGCAAATTGTCACATTAAGGTAAGACATCCCAAGTTTGTGTACTGAGCAACTGGTTGTATCATTACTTTTTTTTTAACAATATTGTTAGACAGTACATCATATTTTCCTCCTCAAAATTAGTTAAGCAATTGAGAAGCCTGATTATCTTAATTTTATAAAGTATCTGAAGCATCCTTGTCAAGATAAAGACCTTCAAAATTTCTAGCTATCATGGCCAAGTTTATAACATTAGGATAGACACAAACCTAATTAGAAAGAGAGAAACCAAAGAAACATCATTACATCAGCAGTTCGAGAGCGATTCACTCTTAACTACGGAGCAGTAAATAACTTTCCATAGAAACCGTAACAGTTAAACAGATTACAATTCAATCAAAGCCAAAACACCAAGAAAACTAACCAGTGAAAAACTGCGGGAACTTAACGGGCAATATAACAGCCTCTTGCAATGCCTGTTTAGCACTCTCAAGCCCAGCCACATCACTCCACTTCACATTCGGCTTTTCCCTAATTATCACGGAATCAAGCCCGGCCCTGAGCTTTTCCACCTCCGGATCCTCCCCACCTTTCTTCTCCCGGCCATTTACTGCCTCTCGGCCATTCAAATTAGGTCCACTTCCTCCGCTATTGAGAATGACCTTAAGCTCCTCTGCCCTCCTCAAGTACTCACCAAACTTCTGAGTGATTGTCTCCTTAATCTTCGGGTTTTTCTCGTACTTCAAATGGGTCTTAAAGTACTCTAACGCGTTCATATACAACGGAAATGCTTTGCTATAGTTTCCATCATTGTCCTCCTTAACAGCTTTCTTAACATACTCAACTGCTTGTTCCTTAAAATTACTATACATCTTATAATAACATGAAATGCATATAATTAAAAGTTCAAAAATTCAATATCCTCTTTTGTTTTCTTTTTCCTCAGTAATTTTCCACAACACAGTAGTATTAGTAAGACCCAACAAAATCTCAGCCTGAGATATGAACCTTTGGAAATTAATTAACAATATATATATGCAACACAAACAGAAGTCTTTACAAACACAACTCTATAAAAAGCCAATAAGTACTAAAGAGAAAACCCAATTAATGATTTTGCTTGAATCTTCTATTGCTTCAAGGTCCACTATAACCTGGGCAAACAAAAGGAAAAGAAAAAAAAATCAAGGCAATCGGTTTGTAAATATTATAAAAACAAGAGAAAGCTATGATTTTTACGAATATAAAGAAGTCATTAAGCTCAGATTTCTGTGAATAGTACAAAGCGAAGCAGCAAAAAAACAACAGAGAAAAGTCGCAGAGTGAATTCTGATATCAATTGAATTCAAAGACTAACGAAAAAAAAAAAGACCTTTGATTTTGCGATTGAAGCTCTAAGATCGATCGAGAGCGAGAGAGAATCACCAGAAAGAAAGAAAGAAAAGGAAGAAACGAATTGAGAGAAAAAGAAAAGACTTGATTTTGATATTGAAGCTTCGCTTCTTTTTCTTCTTCTAATAGTGATAGTGAGATTAATTATACAAATTGTTACTAATTAATAGCTTGACGACGTAGAAAATAAAAAAATAAAAAAGGCCAATAATATTTTCTCTTATTTAATTAACATTTACACGCTTATGGATTTTTCCAATTATTAAATTAAAGCCACCGTTAAGTTTTGTCCGGAGTTTTATATTATACAATCTCTTTTTAATAAAGGTTTAGGTTGTAAATATGCTTATTGTCGTTATCTAGGGACTAGAATAGAACATGATGTTTAATTAAAAAATAGTGTTAGAACTTTTTTTCCCCTTCAAAAATAGTGTTGGAAGTTGGAACTTATAATTGTTATTTGAGATTAACCAAAAGCCATTTTCTTTCATTGAATGGGTGACGACTGACAATATAATATAAATATGATTAGTGATGGAGCAAGAAATTTCTTCAGGAACCATAATCAAAATTAAATTTGAATAAAATAATATGAAATATGCAGAGATAAATAAAATTAAGAGATAATTGAATAAATAATTTGAAGGATGTTTTAAGAAAATTGTCGTTGTTTTCATTAACTAAAAAATAAATTATTTTCTTAATTATATAGTAATGTAATTTTTATTTTTATGTCCTTAATTCTTTTATGTAGTATTGGCTAATAATTTAATATTTAAAAACGTTAGTCATTTCTTTGAAATATAAACCAAGAAATGACTAAATATTAATTAGACCCTAGTATTAATTGGCAAAAACCAACTCTGAATAAATTAAAAAGAAGAAAAGAAAAAATACTATCCAATTCCATTTATTGAAATCAAGTTTATAATTTATACCACTATCACAAATCATTTATACCACTGTCACAAATTATGTCACTTTCCTTATTTGCGAATTACTAACTTGCCTGGTCTTTTATCTTCTGCATTCATAGAAAAAAAAAAAGAAGAATAATTTGGTCAAATTCAGTACTCAAAAATAATATGAACTGTAATATATTATTGGAATAACACTTTTTAGAAACACGTGGACATTAATCCAGAAAAAAACTACATAGAACCTATAAAACCTCGTTCATAATAACTGAGTAATGAGTTTTATATATAGGACCAGTTAAGTAATTAACTATTTTAAAGGTAAAGTTTGAAAGATTTAGTCATAACATGTAACATAAAATATTACATGTAATATATATACGTGTAAACGGTATAACATTAAATGTAACGTTATATGTAACATAAAATATAACACATGTAATATTACATATAATGTTACACTTTTATACGTATATATGTTACATGTAACAATATTTTAGAACTAAATCCTAAAAAAATAACAAAAATTTTGGTTAAATGCCTAAAAAAACTCATATATATATATATATATATATATATAACTTACGAGTATGATATTCTTCGTGCATACCTTTCAATTATATGAATATATTTTTATATTTTTTGGGGAAATAATAAAATAGATAGTTGATATATTTTTTCTACAATTAAGTCAACGTGCACCAAAGAGTTGTGTCATAAAATCTAATAATCAAAACTTCAATTGAGCTCATGTTAAAACTAATTCAACATAATAATTAATGAAAATTGCAGTTGATGATCTCTTTTGTTTGCCACACAATTTAATTAATAGTCGATAGAAAATGCACTTAATATTAGTATATACCATTATTACAAAGTACTTTCCACGTCGAATCAACAGTTTTAAACTTAGGGTTAATTTCATCATTTTTATTTCTATTTTAATCCGAATCTCAAATTATCCTATGTATTTTAATTTGTTATATTCGTTCCCCCCTATATTTTTAAAACGTTTCAAATTTGTCTTTCTGTTAACTTTTCTATCTAAAATTATCATTTTTCATCCAAAGTTGCCATATGTCACATAATTAGAGAGGATTTTGTGCATTTGTAGGTGAAATTATGTTTTTGTCACTGTTTGATACTTTTCTTTTCTCGAGTTTTTTTTTTTTTTTTGCTATAAACACTTGATTAAAAAAATTAGTTTTTTTCTTTAGCTAAAAATTTGATAATTTTTAGTTTTATTTTTTTGTGCTAGAAACATTTATTGAAGAATTTTTTTTTTCAATCAAGTGTTTCTAGCACAAAAAAAAAACGTTAAAAGAAAAAATATATCAAATATGGGCAAAAATATAATTTCACCTATAAATGCACAAAAACCTATCTAATTATGTGACACATGACAACTTTGGATGAAAAATAACAACTTTGGATTAAAAATAACAACTTTAGATGGAAAAGTTAATGGAATGACAAATTTGAGATGTTTTAAAAATATAAGGAAAACGAATGTAATAAATTGAAATACATGGAGTAATATAAGATTTGTGCTAAAATAATGGGAGAAATGATGAAATTAATTCTTAAACTTATTATTGACGATATATATATATATTACGTAGGCAAGACCGAGGGATTCTAGAGGACACATACAATTCATTGAGGTGTACATATTAAAAGCGATATTATGTATATAATTATACAAAAATTTACATGAAAAATAAAAATATATGTCACATCTATCGCTTTCTCGGTTGGCCATACCTAAGGTTGACTAAAGCGGGTACGTATCATTCAATCGTTGAACAACCAATTGATCATTTAATAAAACATTTCAATTACTCTCCACTATTCATGTGTACTTATTAACATAAATATCCTCTTAATTAACTCTAGTATCGATCACCAATATCTATCTCCACCTTTTTATTTTGCTCATTCATGGAGAATCAAGCAATACTCTTAACATTCCTCTCATTTTGTCTTACCCTTTTGGTCATCATTAACACTTCAACGGGTATAATAATATTGCACTCTTGTTTATATTAACACTTCAAACATGTTATATGTTGTTAATTTGTCTTTGCTCTTAATGGCAGAGGTTAAGGCTGAGATTAATCATGATAATCATGGACATGGATTTGGGAAGAACAAGCTTTTCGTGTTCGGGGACTCGTATGCGGATACCGGGAACAGCAAGAGATCGACGGCGGTGTCGTGGAAGCCGCCTTATGGGACAACTTTTCCCGGGAAACCGGCTGGCCGGTTCTCCGATGGCCGTGTTCTTACTGATTATTTAGGTACGTACAAATACAATTTCTCTAGGGCTTAGTACATGATCAAAATGTCTAGTGCATGGATTGCACTAACTCTCTTTGAAATATAGCCCATAATATAACATTAAATTTCAGGAATTATAAGAAGTTCTAGTTTGATTTTTTTTTTTTTAAAATCACCATGTGAGAATATACTTAAAATGGATATATATGTGTATTCTACTAGTTTTATTTTTCTTGTGATTTGGTGGTCTAGCTAAAGCGGTTGGTTTGTTTCACACAACATAGAAATAAGCGGTAGGTGATGTGCGCAAAAAAAAAAAAAATGAAAAAAAAAATCAAACAAACAATTTCGAAACAAACCTAAAAAGAACATCATTAATTTACTAACTTGAACAAATAGCAGATATCACTTTTTAACAATGAATTTGAACAAATTGTCTTTTTTTTTGGAAAGTTTTTTGAAACATGGGCTAAAATTTTAAAAAGCATTTTTCAAAATAGTTTACCTAGCTAATTTCCTAATAAAAAATACAATATAAAATTGGATAGATTTAAAAAGTGCATAAAAAGGGGTGATTTTTAGGGAGATTTTGAAAAATGCCATTTTTTTTAACACACTATAAATTTCTACCTATACTATTACACTATTAAAAAAGATATAATTAAAAAACATACCATTAATAATTAACGTAAATAAGAATAATAAGGTTTAACCAATGATATTCACCGGTAAAAATACATATTTACGTTAATATTCTCATTTATTATTGAGAAATTATAGTGAATACCCAATTTTTAACGTCTAATTTAAATTATTACCCAATTTTTTGAAAATCTAACCAACTAGCCAAGTAATTCAATTACTTACACAGTGGTAAATGATGGTAGTTAACCTAGTTGGTTAACGTCAACCTTTCTATTTCTTTGTTCTTAGCAACAAACGTCAACCTTTCTATTTCTTTCTTTCTTTCATCATCATTAATACGAATTTCAACCTATACTAATAATATTTCAATTTATTAATTTTAAAACACAACAGCTTCATTTCTGGGCATAAAATCTCCACTACCGTACAGATGGAGAAAATATGCAAAGCAATCAAAACTAAAATACGGTATGAACTTTGCATTTGGAGGGACTGGCGTTTTCAACACAATGGAAAAAGAGCCAAACATGTCTGTCCAGATCAATTTCTTCGAACAGCTAGTTGAACAAAAAATCTTCACCAAACGCGACCTTAACTCGTCCATCGCTCTAGTCTCGCTCGCCGGTAACGACTATGCCGCTTTTCTTGCCAATAAAGGAAGCAATCTCAACGTGGAGAAGGTGTGTGTTTAAGCTATCTTGATTTAGGTCCTCATGGTTTGGTGATGATAAATTAATGGAGTAGTATTATTAATTTGCACATTATTTTCTTTATTAAAAATAAATTAAGATATACATTTACGGGTATATAATTTTAATTGTTGAAATGTATAACTACTATCATGAAATAATCCCGTCATATGTAAGCTAATTAGAGGTCTATAAAACTTGGTAATTTATATAATGGATTGTGTGGATACATATAAAAGCTCTTGTTTCCTACATCTTCATACATGTCAATGTCAAGTAGATTTCTCTCTTTCTCTCTCTCTCTCTCTCTCTCTCCTTTCTCCTTTCCTTCCTTTATGTTTTTGTTTTTAATTTATTTTTGTTTTTTGCCCAAGCAAGAAACTGTTATACCTTGTTTGAAATTAAGTGGATTTTTGTAGGGAAACTACTACTCGTTGAAAAATACAATATCTAGATCAACATAGATTTAGGTGTATTATCGTTAGGGTAATTTGCACCAATGGTCCTTGAATTTGTTGTGGTTTAGTTCTTACACTTTTTTTTTTTATAGAGAATTTGCACTTTGAACTTATAATTAATCTTGAAAATTAGGATTTGGCAAACGTGACAACATCAATAGTGAACCAACTAGTTGTGGATCTAAAGCGCATTCGGAGCTTAGGAGTGCGAAGAATAGCAGTGACGGCGTTGGAACCATTGGGATGTTTGCCTCCATTCACAGCCTCTTCTTCGTATCAAAATTGCAGCAACACTTTGAACTCTGTCTCCGATTTCCACAACCAATTATTGAACCAAAACTTGCAAATATTTCTCAAAAATCAGAGCGAAGAACTCGCCGTCGTCGTCGTGGTTTTAGATCTTTACAGTGTGTTCATGTCTGCACTTAGGAGTACGCAAGAGAACACAACAGGTACCACTTTTGATTTTGCAAATAAAAGATAAAATTCTCGTTACGAAAAGGTCTGCCTCTAATTAAAAGTTATTTTTTAAGGAAAAATTGAATTACGTTAGAATGGTAATTTTTATTAATTATTTATTTTATAGGAAATAATAAGACATTGGAGAAGTATAATCCAAGAATGAAGCCATGCTGTGTTGGAGTGAGCAATGGATATTCGTGTGGGAGTGTTGATGGAAATGGGACAAAGAAATACAGTGTATGCAAGAATCCTGAGTTATCCTTCTTTTGGGACATTATTCACCTTTCTCAGAATGGCTGGAGTATAGTTTTCTCAGCACTCACAAATTCTCTTCACAAATTGTTAGCTTAAAATATAGTATAATTATAATTGTAAGCTTTAGTTCTCTAGAGTCTAGTATATGGTAATTTATACTAAATTATAAGGTTTCTCATTTTTTTTTTTTTTTATAAAATTAATCGTGTGTACTCTTGTTATTTGGATTTGAAAAATATTGCGGAAAATAGCATCATCCAAGTTTAGATAAAGATTTATAATGAAAAGGGCAAGAGTGGGTAGGATGGCTGAGTTACTATCGCTACTCGAATCTATCAAAACAAAATAAAAGAAAAATATACATTGATGATTACTGTCGAAAAAGGATCTACCAATGAACGATAATAAGGAAAATAAATTAACTAAATTAATGCTAAACAAAAAATCAATTTGGAATAATTAGAACTGGAATATTGGTTGGTGAATTTGATTAATAATTGTATGTTGAATATTTTGGATTTTTTTTTTGAACATTGGATTAATAATATGTTGAAATATTGGTTGCAATATTTTGAATAAGTTGGATATTTTGGATTAGGAATTTTTTCGGGAATAATATAGGATAAGTTTCGTTGGCTTGGTAATTAGAGTTTTTTGGATTTGGAAAATGTTGAACTCGAATATGTTGTTATTAATTTGGTTAATTATTTGGATTTTTTTCTAATAAGAATAGGCGGTTCTTTTGGTGAATATTTGGTATTTTTGTTTCTGAATTATGTTTTAGTTGGTATAGATATGCCAAGGATAAGATTGACATGAAAAAACAAAAACGACATGAAATGGTAAAACCGACAATAAAATGTTAAAAACGGCAATAAAATGATAAAAACGACAAGAACATGTAAGAACGAGAGTTAGTTTAAAAACTACATGAACTCTGATAACGACATGGAAATGAGAAACGGCAGAGTTCCTCACACGACGCTAGACTTAAAAACGACAGGATTAAAAAACAACAGCAAGGGAGAAAACTACAGGAAATGAAAAACGACAGTAAGAAGAGAAAACGACACGAAAAGTTCAAAATTATGCTTAACTAATTTTTTAATCTTGTCGCTTTAAAGTCTAGCGTCGTTTGACGAACTCTGCCGTTTCTCGTTTCCATGTCGTTATCAGAGTTCATGTAGTTTTTAAACTAACTGTCGTTTTTGCATTTTGTTGTGGCTTTTGACATTTTATTGTCGTTTTTAACATTTTATTGTCGTTTTTAACAGGGAAATGAAAAACGCAGAGTTCCTCAAACGACCCTAGACTTAAAAACGCCAGGATTATAAAACGACAGCAAGAGAGTAAACGACAGGATTAAAAAACGACAGCAAGAGAGAAAACGACAGGAAATGAAAAACGACAGTAAAAAGAGGAAACGACACGCAAAATTGAAAATTATGCTTAACTAAGTTTTTAGGAGTTAAAAATCATAAAATTAGGAGAAATTTCAAATAATTACTAAAAATTTGGTAAAATGTTGTAAAATAATTGAATTAATAAAATAATTAGAATTTAAAACGTTTGTAATTTAAAAAATTAAAATCAGTTTAAAAATAGTGAAGTTAAAAACATCACATAGAAAATGTTTTAAAATTTATAAAATTGCATAAAATTTAATAACTTTGTAAATAATTTATTAAATTTCATAATAGACAATAAATTATATTTAAAAATCGTGGTTCGGGTGCACCTTGATAAGGCACGCAACGGTTACTGCAGATGGCTATTATTAGTGCCGTTGCAAGATAAATTGTTGTTGGGAAATTCGATCCCACATTCGCGCCAAGAGCAAGCAAATATACGAGAAATTAAAGAAATAAGAAAACAATCACCACAACACAAGAATTTAACGTGGAAAACTCCCAAATCGGAGGAACAACCACGTCCCACCAGAAAGAAATCCACTATGTGAAAAATTATTACAATCACACAATAATCCGTAATTGATCAAGAGTGGGTGACTTGATCCGAAATCACATATGCGGTCTACTAACATATTGGATGCGATAACCTTATCCTAGTTGTCGGTGTGGTGACACTAAGTGGAAGCATTCTATATAATTAGATTATATAGGACATGGACCGACTCGATTCCGAAGTGTCGTTTAAGTACCGTTATGATACTCGTCTCGAAGTCATAAGATGATCATATGAGGATTGATCTTAATCCTGAGTGGCAACAGACCCCTAGGTTATGTTGACGGGCCTTTTGATTTGTTCGTTACGGTCCATGATTGATCTGGGCTAAATACTTGCATTTTGGAAGTCCGAAACATGATCACTGGGGAATGGGGTTTCACAGATATGGAATCCAGCTTCTGATAAAAAGGAAGTTAAAATTGGTTCCCTTAATGTGTTGATTCTGGAACCGAACAATTGCGCGCACATTTATGATCAAGATCGTAAATGAATTATGTGCTAGTGAATCAATGGTACTTAAGGAACAAGATATGATCTGAGTGGTAAAACGGTAAATTCACCAACTCAGATCATGAACCAATCTGGAGGATCGAATCTCATGAAATGATTATATCAATGGACAACTCACCGAGTAAATTATTCTAATAATTTCAGGAGTTCAATTCCGAGTTTTTAGTGGAGTAACCTCGGAATTAATAAATCAGATTTTTAACTAAAGAGTTTTAGTTAATTGTTTGTTTTTATTGGAGCCAGATTATTAGGTCCATGGTCCCCGAACCGACTCCATCAGATCGATAGAGATACTCTAATAATTAATAGTGATTAATTATATTTTTCTCACGATTATTGGATTAATAGTTAATTCGATAATAAATAATTAATTTTAGTTATTTATTTAATTTTTAAATAAATAATGGTTAAAATTAATTTAAATTAATCTTGGAGGGAATTATGAAAATAGTTTCTCGCCAAAATTGATTTATTTGGGAGGCAAACAATTTAAATAAAAGAGTTTTATTTAATTGTTAAATTATCCAAGAGTTGGATAAATAAATAAATAAAAAGGAGGTATTTTGTAGAAATTCTAATTAGATTAGGATTTGTACAAATTTATTTAAAATGGGATAGTTATCCTATTTGGAATAGGATTCGAAATAATTAATCCTATTTAATTATCTAAGAGTTAAATAATTATCTATTTTAGATATTAAAATAGAATTATATTCTATTTTGAATATTAAAAAAAAAAAGGTTTTACGATTTTTTTTTTAAGATATATATATGATATATCAAAGTCCAAATCCGATTTGGATTTGAAAACTTTTGGCCAAAATTTTTTTTTTGATTTGTAGATACGAATTATATATATAATGTTATATATAAATAGTTTATATATATATATATATAAAGCAATTTGATTTATAAATTCGGTAAAGAGTTTACCGTTTAAGTTTTTAACTTTTATATATATATAATTATATATACGATATATATATTATGATTATATATATATCTAATAGGTTTGCGATTGAAAAAGCTTTCCACTAACTTGTTTTCGGCAACTTAGTATAATATAAATATATATATATATATATATATATATATTATTAGAAATATTTGATATTTTTAATATATCTAAAATAAATAATAATAGGTATTATTTTGAATCCAAGTAGGACTTGGAGTGTACCTATTAAACACCTCCTTATTCTCTCTATAAATAGGACCATATTCTAGAGAGAAAACCTAACTTTGTTAGATTAAACACACAAGCTCATAAGCTCTATTGAGAGAATTTCTAGAGAGAGAAGCTCCCTCAATTGCCATCCCCCTATAGCTATTCTTATAGCATAATTATACACTAAAGTAGTGTTTGAGAAAAAATAGGGTGAGCCCACACTCTCGTCTCTTCCCGATCCGGAGGCACGGTTTGGAAGATTGTGGTATCGGCAAAAGCGAGGACTCCCTAAGGCCGATAAGTTCGTTTCGAGCGTTCTCTTAGCCCAACCTTGGCGGTCTCGAAACGCACGGTGTGAAGAGAAGAAGTCAATCACTAGAATCTTCTTGGTAAAATATTTGATCACTATAATTTATTTATGAAATAAATTTTGTGCATATTTGTATGCTTGTTTGCTTTTCTAATAAAATTATGAAAAAATCCTTGTTCTATGTTCTTGATGGTTTGATCAAAGTGTTTGATTATAAATTTTAGAATACTATGTTTCCGCCTTACATAGAACTTTTACGTATTATTGCAAATTTACGTAAAAGTTCTATGTAAGGCGGAAACATGGTATTCTAAAATTTATAATCAAACACTTTGATCAAACCATCAAGAACATAGAACAAGGATCTTTTCATAATTTTATTAGAAAAGCAAACAAGCATACAAATATGCACAAAATTTATTTCATAAATTATAGAGATCAAGAATTTTACCAAGACGATTCTAGTGATTGACTTCTTCTCTTCACGCCGTGCGTTTCGAGACCGCCAAGGTTGAGCTAAGAGAACGCTCGAAACGAACTTATCGGCCTTAGGGAATCCTTGCTTTGCCGATACCACAATCTTCCAAACCGTGCCTCCGGATCGAGAAGAGACGAGAGTGTGGGCTCACTCTAATTTTTCTTACACACACTACCTTAGTGTATAATTAGGCTATAATAATAGCTATATGGGGATGGCACCGTCTCCACCTACACTTTTCCAAAGCTCTCCCTAACTCACACCCTTTAACAACCCTCACCTCAATGAGAATACAAAAAGGAATTTAGGTGGTGTTTGGTTGGAGGGAATGGGCTGTAAAGGAATGCCCATTCCTTTACATTAGCTCATTTACAATGTTTGGTTGATAAAATTAAATAAGAATACCTTTTACATTGTAAAGCCCATTCATCCATTTTGGTGTAATTGTGATTACATCAATCATATTATGGAAACTTCATTCCTTTCCAAATGTGCTCTAAAATTTCTTTTATGTCCTCTCTTCCACGTTCAAGCCATAAATAAAAATAAAAAATAAAAAACCAAACACAAATCTCCAGCGTGGGTTGTCGTTCGCCGGTGATGATCGGTGGCTCGTTCCGTGGGTTGTCGTTCCAATTGCCGGAGCCATCGTTGGCAACTTCGCCGGCGTGACTGTGCCAGTGCCGGTGACGCCGATGCTCTCCAAACGACGTCGTCCGAGTCGCTCGTCGAGAGCCTCTTCTCCGACCTCACCATCGTCGCTCCGATCACGGCTCCTCTGCCGCCGCCGCCGCCGAAGACGACGACGTTGATGCCGACGAGCCTCGAATTTCGCCTTCGCCGATCGCCAACGGTGTCGATGATCATCATCGTGATGATCTTGGCGACGGCGATGAGGTTGATTCATGTCGTAGAATCTGATTCGAGTAATGCTATTACTCTTGTTCATGACAAATCGTTTTTTGGGATTCATGGTTCAATTATGGAAGATATTTGTGCTTTGGTTTCTGAATCCAGAACACGTTGTACTCATTGTCCTAGAGCTTTAAACTCAGTTGCCCATTCTCTTGCTGCTTATGCTTTTCGGCATTGTGTGTCTTATGTTTGGTTGGATTATTTGCCTACATGGCTTTCTCAATGAACTATGGATGATTCGCCCTGTTTGCAATGAAGCTGGTTTTTTCCTTAAAAAAAAAAAATAGTGTTAATGGTTGGATTTGATTTCATCATTTTTTAGTTTGCAGATTTTTTTTTCTGGGTTTAATTTCGATGTTTTGACTCTTTCATTGGGATTATTTTGGCTTTTATATATTTTTATTATTTTGGCATAAATTAAGGGCATTTGAGTAAAATATATTTTTATTACATTTTATTCTAAAAACATAACCAAACAGTTGAATCAATTTTGTATTTCTCTCAAATTCCTATTCCATTCCATTACAATTACTTTTGCGATTACGATTACGATTCCCTTTGACAACCAAACACTACCTTAAATAGAGTCAAGTACACCAAACTTAAAGTGTCTATGACTGGGGCAAATTGAAACAAAGCCTCAGAATCCTTAAATAGCCTAAATACCACCACCCCTTTGCTTCACACCCGATGTGGGACTTTTTCTTTTTCTTTTATATTGCCAAAATCCCAACAATTGTTATCATCAATATTTCTTGTGTACTTAGTTATTATGTAAACAGAGGAGGTAGGTCAAAGTCAAGGCATTTTTCATACCCTATATCTTTTTAGAATTCAGACAATAAACGTACAAGTCTTATAAATATGAGCTACTTATTATTTGACTACATTTTTGAAGCTTTTGCTACGAGCCACTGTTTGATATGTTTTCTTATTTCCTGATATATCCACAGTTCCTGATATATCCACAGACAGAAAGAGATGAAATAACGAGTAGATAGTAAAGTTTGAACGGTACATATTTTAATTCGTAGATACAGAGAATTGGAATGTCAAGTTTTAAAGTACACCAAACATACATGTAGCAATAATTAATGAATTGCCCTACAACAAAGGACGTTTGATCATCTTAATTAGCTCGTTATCAAAGCAGTTCCTTCCATAATTAAGTAGAAATGAAGATCTCAACCAGAAGCGGAAATTGCATCCATATGAACAAAGTAACGGGAAAACTCGCAAGCAATATTACAACGCGATAATCGACGTTTCACCATGAAGCGTGACGAGAATCACGGCACAGAAAGCTATCTTCACGGCTACTATGGATAAGAAGAGAGTATAGAGAGACCGATTATCAACTTCGTGTGAAAAGAGACGGAAAATCTTCTTCTGCGTAACGCGATGTGAGGAATCCTCGAAACGTCAACACCGAATTGTTGTGGAAGAATATAGTGATCGTATAGTATTGGAAATTATGAAAACCTCAAACAATTTTTTTTGTAAATTAAAACACGGGCAAGCTTGTGTCTCCATCATTACCGCCGGGGCACGGTGAAGGCCGCGGTGAACATCATGGTAACGATGAGAGCGCCTACAATGGCACAAGAATTCGACGTTACAGCCAAGTGTTTATGGCACTCAGTAATTAAACATTCGTGTAGTGTCTTCCAATCGGAGTTAATTGTTTCTAAAGCTTTTAATGGTATAATTTTTTCCGCCTCCTTTTGTTTAACAGAAAAGATGTCATATTAATTTGTAATTAAAGATCACATATGATTTTCTAAAAATATTCCTGAATTAACCAAAAGTAAATGGATTAACTATTTGGTAAATGCCTCAAAGCCACAAGTAAAATAGTTGTTTAACTAAGTTCTCTAATTTTTCAGTTCAATAGAATTTTGCACCTTTTGTCCAAAAATTGATTTCTCCCAATATGTATCTTTTCCAAACATAAAGGTCCATTTTAATCCTTTCAAAAGTTTCAAGCCCTTCTCTCATGCAGTAATCACTGGCAAGACTTAGTTTTCTTTTAATAGTAGATAGATAAATTAGATTAACACTAGTACACGAGATTTTAAGACTGAAGAATAATTATTCCAAAATAAAATTAAAATTTGGGGAAAAGAGCATTATATACTTTAAAATAGCCTTTCACCTTATAGAAGATGTTGTGGATATATTTTTGAATATAAGCTGAAAATTAATAGATTAACAAACACAATTTCTGTTTCCACAAGTTATGATACGAGAAGGCCCCTCAAATAATGAACAAACATTATATTAAAGCTGAAAAAGAACAATAATTAAATAACTTAACACGTCACGCTCGGAAATAAATTACCAACTTTTTAATTGAAAAACTTTGTATATGAATATTATCAGGCCAAGAACCGCAACCATGGCAACTACTGGAATAATCAATTGTCGTTTCTCCGCGCAAAAATTCCTTTTCCATACGTTGACACGAAGATCTCGACGAGCAGGGGAATTGCAACTTCACAAACAGGCTAACCGGGACGCTTGCGAGCAAAATGACAGGGATGAGAATGGTCAGTTGTCCTTGCAGCATCACGTAGAGGGCGGAGCAAAAGGCGATCATCATCGTCGCGATGGAGAAGAAAAGAGTGGACAAGCCTATTATCAGCTTCGTCGGCAAGGATTTAAGGAACGCGTCCTCGTAGTAGCGCGAGGTGAGGATTCCTAGAAACATCAGAACTGAAGTTGTGGAGGAGAATAGGGATATGGCGTCGGATATTATGTAGAGCAAGAACCACTTTTCGTGCGAAATTAGGTCAAGTGTTTTCCCTCCTTCGGTTCCTCCAGGGACGATGAATGCTGCGGCAAACATGATGGTGACAATAAGCGCAGAAACGAACGTGCAATTCGCCGCGGTTTCTTTCATCCATTGCTCCCCCTCTTTTGCTAGCTCTTTATGATTTTCTGTGAAATATTCACGGGGTGTCATATTTTTCGCATTTTTGTAGTATTCCTTGTGGACCAGCTTGTTTTGCATGATGCTCTCCACTTCCTGAAAAATTAGTATTTAGTATTTTGATTGAATAATTGCTATAGAATTTGATCATGAACTATGGAGGATCTCATTGTAATTTATTATAATCGCAATGTTTTATTGAAGAAAAATGTTAAGGCAAGATCTCATTGTTATAATGCATGTTAATTTATAAAATTAAAAAAAAATGCATTGTTATGAACAAATGGATTGTAGTTAAATTTCATCTTCTTTCGCTTACCATTAAATATGAATTACTAAAATCTTGAAAACGAACAGATAACAATAGATCCCTTTTTAGGGAAAATTTTAAAAAATGCCACTTCCCAACAACTTAATTTTAAAAATATCACTTTAAAAGAAAATTTGCAATCACTTTAAAAGAAATTTTTCAATACATGTCACTTTTTAATAAAGAATTTGTCTGAATTCCTTTTTATTTTTTTACAATAGAGGTAGACAAGAGTACGAAAGGGGGCAACATAATAATCTGCTGATAAAAATATGGAATGACATAACATGTAATAGTGACATAGATTATAAACTTGAATGTTAAATTATATGACATGAGATCAAATTTTCTCCCATTTTAGTCACACAATCAATAACAAATGCAAAAATTCCCATAAAACAACGAAGAGTTAATTGGTTCTAGTTATAAGAAGGGAAAAAACTGAATGAAACCAACAAAAAGTTAACAAAACATTGGTCAAAATTCTAATAGTGGAGATCAGACATCAAACACAACTTTCATCCACAATCACAAATGTTGTTACCTGAAACCATTGTAGTTCTCTTTGCATTTGCAAAGCGGCCCCGGAGATGTGACTGAGGTGCGAGGGAGGGGCTAACTTGCCGGCCACGTGCAGCACAGAGTTGCCAGAATCATCCATAACCGCCGCAATCTGTTCCTTTAAAATGACGAAGCCGTGGATCAGATTGAAGATCTCGGCCTGACGGCACTCTACCGCATAGGAGAAGATGTTTCGCCCCCTATGATCTAAGTATCTAATGAGCTCCGGAATGGCCTTCGTCACCTCGATGATGATCTCTATATTCCCTTCCTCCACGGCCTTGAACATCGCTTGGTATGCTAAATCCGTCACCAACACCCTGCTCTCACTCCTCAGAGTTCTCAAATTATCCATGGTGCAACGTAGGAATTCTTGACTTTGAACATGGAGCAACCTCAATTCATATATTTTCTTGATTCCTATATGATCCAAACATCATTTTGTTTCTCAACTTTTTCCTATAACTACACTCTAAGGTAAATAGAACACGGGTGAAGTAAAAAAATACTCAAATTTTTACAATATATTATACGTAATATTTTAGAGTGATTCAAAACGTAGTAGGCAACCTTATAATTTTTTTATATTTTTTTTAAATATAGCGGTGTGGACTAAGTTCTAAATTATTTTTTGTTTTTCTACTAGTTCCTTAAGGATTGAACTTAGCAACGTGCAACAGTAAATATTAGCTACCACTACTTTAGTTATGCCCATGGGACAATATTTTTTTAATTACTTTTATCTAGCTATTTCTAGTACTTCAATCAATTATGGTATAGAATTTCTATTCATTCAATGATCAAGTAATTAATTCAAAAGCCTAAATAGTTTAAAATTTAAGTATTTATTTAAAATCTGAATAGACAAGCAAGCGTATAAACAAGCATAACTTGAACACTTGGTAAACAAAACTTGGATTGAGGAACTTATAACTACTCTTGGTCCTTACAAGATAAGGCTCCATTCTTTAGAAGGCACTCATAATTTTTGTTTTGTTTTGTTTTGTTTTTTTTAATTTTAATTTCTTTGTTTGGTTTCCTTTTTGGAATTGGATTTGTAATGGATTCTTTTGTATTTTGCTTTTATATTGAGAAATTATAGGAATCCGTCTTAGTTGAGTGATCATGGGAGGACCAACTTTATCGGAAGCCTTTGGTTCTCAGGCGTTTGACAACTTTATTAGGAGGCGTTCTTATTATGAGGAACTTATAACCACAATAACAAATTTTATTTAAGTTTTAGTATGCATACCTAGGAAATTAGATAATTGCGAACCAATCCTGCGTAGGAAGCCTTGAATCCATACAAAAAAAATCACGAACAAACAAACAACGATTAGAGGGTAAATTAATAGATTAGATAATATGGAACAATAGAGTAACATATGCTATTTTTTAGATGTTTATTTGAAAATTATCCTCTGACTTTTGATTAAATGTGAAAAAAATCTGTGAGGTGCTAAAAATCTACATTTTAGATTGTCAAATAAGTTTGCCTATCTCGGAATCAAATTGATAGTTTGTTATAATCTAGTAACAATTTTTTTTTAAAATTAAAAACATAAAACTAAGAACGTATCTCAATTAGATTGACATATACGTCAAGGAGATAGATGGCTTCTCAACTAAGTTGATCATTCGTCTACCGCACACTAACTCCAAACCCAAACATTTGATTTTTAGAAATTGTAACTGAAATCTCAAATCATAAGCTATCTTATTTTTCGCATTCATTACTTTTAAGAAAATCCAATCTTCTTTAACGAGCTGGTGAATATATACATATATATAGACCCATATATATTATAGAATATACCTGACGAAATAATAGGTTTCTTCTCTCTTGGCCTTGCAATAGTTCGAAAGTTTTTATTTGGTTCTCCACTAACACTTATACGAGTGTCCTTGCTAGCAGCAGAATCTGAGCCTCCACTAATATTGCTTTTCAAAGTGTTGCTCCAGGTAGCAGAATTTGTTGGAATTTGTATACCTTTGATTTCAAAAACTAGGTCAAAATTTTAATTATAGTTTTAAATACACACCCAAAGAACAATTTTGACAATTGCACTTATTTATGACAGTTAGCGCAAATATCTTTTATCGGTTCTTTCTCTTTAAAATTTGATCAAGTGATATATAGTTTATGAACACAGCAGGCAATATCAGATCATGTGCATTTGATAAGTACATCCAAATAATTACCACGTAAAATAGTATAATATTATGTCTCACTTGGGACATTGGTATTCCTTCCGATATATTTTTCTTCTACTATAACACTTCTCGATGCTATATATATATATATATATATATATATATATATTAAATGAACAAAAATTAATTTAGAAACGCATATCTCAACAAATTAGCACACATTTAAGAATCTAAAGGTTTATCAATGAGGTTGATCCTCCCTAGAAACTCCTCTAAATCAAACCTTAATTTTGTTAAAATAAAAACAAAAGATACATAAAGGTTTCTAAGAAGTCACATTTTCTAAAAAGGAAAAAAAAAATACAAGAGAATCGATCTGCACATAAAAACACTATAAATGGAGTCGAAACTTGCATCTTACAAAGACACTGTTCTAAAAAAAAAAAACTCCAGTGAACTCAAATAGAAAACGTGAAGCGGGGAAAAAGAGTGGCGGGCTCTCAATGCTATATTTGAAAAAAAATAAATAAATACTCCTTGCTATAAATAAAGATATAATAGTGACAAACAATATATGTATATATATATATATATATTTATATATGAACGAGAAAAAAGAGGAAAGACTAACAGTTGTAGATCCATCTTTGCCAAAAGATAAGACGAGTTCCGCTATGGAATGCAAATTTACACATTGCAAGTATGATTGGTGAGGGAATTGCATTCACGGTCTCAGCAATTGTTAATCTCGGACACTTCTTGATCAAATCCAATGCAATATCTTCGTGCTCGATATATCAATACAAACCAATTTATTAGAAATAAGGAATTTGAAATAATGCTTAATAACAAATTACTGCACAGCTATAATAGATGCGTATTTGAGCTACTAGTTGTAGCCACGTGCCATGCACGTGGGTAATTTGATTTTTTTTTTCTTTTGATTACTATTTGTATCATAAATTTATTAAGTTATTGTGTTTAAATTATCTTTAATCAAGCATAAATTATATTAAAAAAGTATTTATTGGTATATTTCTAAATATTAATTGAAATTAAAAAAATGAATTAAATAAAAATGCCATAAATTTTTTGAAAAAAATCATTTAATTTTATGAATAAAATTATTTTTTAAATAAAAAATTATAAAATTATCCAATAAAAGATAGAAAAAAAAAGAAAGGAAAATGGAGAAAAAAAAAAGAAAAAAAAAGGAGGGGGGTTTGGGGGGTGGGGGGGGGGGGGGGGGGGGGAGTGGGGGGGGGTTGGGCGGGTTGGGGGCTGGCATATGGGAGTGGGGACAGCCCCTGACACGCGGGCTTAAAACTTTTTTAAATTATAATCATCCAATTTTTTTTTTTTTGAAAAGAAAATCATTTTAAAACGCCAAAAAAAGGGAAGCCAAACGTTTCGTCCTTGCATGGATGAAACGTTCAGCCCCCTCAATTCTTTTGATTGTTGAATAGATGATTTGAATACCATAAAAACTTGACTTTTTTAGGCACTACATTTGTTAGCATGGGTCATAATGGTTAAATAATGGTATTTTAAATCAAAGCTCATAATAATTTGTCAATAATAAAGCTTTTAGTCTTAACAATTTTTTCTTGAATTTATTGGGACTAGAAGTACCTTTTTAATCTAAAAATGACTTTTATGTGTCAAAATTGGTAGTCATGAAAAATCCTAAAATCTTAGCACTTTAGATATTTTGTTAGTGATAAGATATTTTGCAATAAGTCACAACTTTTCTCTTTTCTTTTTAATAACAAAAACCAAGACTCTGTAGTGTAGGAATTAATGAATGTTGTTAGGAATATGCAAATTATAAGGTGCCAAAATGTTGTGAATTTTCAAATAATTTCATGCCTAAATGACAGTACGTCGCTTCTTTTTCATCAAAAAATGAACGAAAAAAAAAACCCTTTTTCATTGTATTCGTAGAACTCACCGAAATTTTTTGAGAGAATGCACTGGGCAAGAAGTGGAGCACCGGCCAAAAAATTATCTTTTGTTAGATCGTCTAATTTAGTCCTGGAGTAAAGGTATCTAGCCATGTCGAATTGGCCTACCGAAATAGCCATCAAAACCGGAAGCTCATTACCATTTGATGCTATTCCGGCCAATGCGTTGTTCCTCTCGACGAGGCATCTAGCCATAGGAATGATTCCTGTCATTGCGGCCAACGAAAGGGCGGTGTAACCTTGGTCTTGTTGTATTTCCAAGTCTTTGTTAGTCATCCGGTTGAGCAACTCCTCCA
Organism: Boehmeria nivea var. tenacissima; assembly: GCA_018132145.1. Classification (NCBI taxonomy): domain Eukaryota; kingdom Viridiplantae; phylum Streptophyta; class Magnoliopsida; order Rosales; family Urticaceae; genus Boehmeria; species Boehmeria nivea. The sequence goes on along the minus strand of CM030875.1, from coordinate 13,674,881 downwards.
CAATGTGAGTGTGTCCATAAGCAGCTGCAACATGAAGAGCGATCTCCTTGAAAGGGTTGATTCTCTCAGTCGCTGCATTTGGGTACTTGTCGAGGAATGCCTTGGCACTGCTCAAGTCGCCGCTGACAATGGTCTTGTAGAAGGATTCATACTCCGGTGGGATCTCGTGGCTCGGTTGTTCTGTAGAATGATTGTTGGATCTAAGAAGAGAAAATAACTCTGTTTTTGTTTTTAATAAAGACTACATGAAAACGCACCGTTAAAGTTAGCACTTGCTAGCATTCTAGAAATAGTATAGTAGCCCGAGAGGCGCTCCTCTAAATCTATACTCTAAATTTAGTTACAATAAAAAGGTAAGGTTTTCTTTTTGTTTCTTGCAAAAAAAAAAAAAACGGTAGAATTTTATTTGAGAGAGATGTTACACATATATTACTCGTCTCAAAAGACATGGCACAAAAGTTAATATTTACTGTTGTACTTTTCTATATTAGATCTTTGAGAGAGAAAACAAAAAAATTGAATTAGGTGTTACCTTACCCTTACCTTTTCATATATATATATATCCGAGAAGCACTATTAAAATATTTTAAACATTTTTAGACTAATAAAAATAAGGCAATAAAGCTATTATACATCACAAACATGCTTATTATTATTATTATTATTATTATTATTTTGCTAAACACAATCATGCTTATTGATATATTGAAGAGAATTATAGATGTATATTACCTTGCAATTTCTGTAGATTCCTAAGGAATTGTGGTTTGAACTTGGCCTCCAAAATCTTCCACGCATCTTGGGCTCTTTCGATGAGAATGATCACTGTTAGTGCTTCCGAACCACATGAGCTCTTAATTGCGTGTAAAGCACCGGCATTCTTTTTCGTCCAACCTAATAAGAACTTCAAACCTATAACAATGGAAATATTAATATGATAGGTCAGCGCTTTCGACTTTCGAGAGGTCCAATTCTCCGAATTAATATATAAGGGAATCTTCCCAACTCACACTAAATGCATCACATTAACAATTGCCCCTAAACATCTTTATTTATAGATTTTTCCGATGTAATTATTCTAGCAAAATCCTTATTATAAGAAGGCTTTTTATCCAATATACCAGCTGTATTTGTACACCAAAGTAATGAAATTGAAATGAGAAAGTAACAAAAAAGTAAGTCATTGTAACAAAGTATATTAAATGTGTTTAAATTCATTACAATCACTTCTCACTTTTCCTTTGCGGCGTACTAGTACACTAGCTATACTCAATAAAAACCCTTATAAGAATATCAGTACTGCTCGATTACCAATTGTTTTCCCCATTGAAGATGTAGTTGGGAAATGACGAGTCACCCAGACCTTAGTAATCCTTTTTCATTCAACAAATTAAAAGAGAGAGATAGCTAGTTTGAAGGTTGAGCATCATGATTATTATTACCATCGCCTTTTGTTTTCTTAAGAGATTTAATGTCTTGGTGATGATGATGATGATCGCCAGCGTCTTTTGGCTCCACAGATTCATCACAAATGCCATCTTCAAGTTTGCAAGAAAAAGAATAATCATCATCATTAACATATATAGAAATTGTATATATATACAATACCAATATTAATGTGATCATCTAGCTAATTAATTACCTTGATCTTGATCCGGTTTCGGAGAATGATCAATCAGACCACGTCCAACCTCTTGATGAGGCTGCTTTGGAAGATCATGATGATGATCAGCTTGATGATCATCATGGCTGCTTTCTTCCGAAGATGATTCGTCAGAATCATCGGAGTCTTTCGATTTCCGGGTTGCCTTAAACTTCTTATTACGACCATCTTCAGGCCGTTTTGGAGCAGAAGATGAATTATCGCCGTCGGCGTTGGAGGTTTCTCTAGGTTTCCGAGGCTCATTAGGGAACTTCTCGACTTGTCCGAGGATGAAATTTTGCGCGATTTGACTTATGTTTGTAAGAGGAGGAGGTTCCACAACATCCCAGAGATCTTGGGCGATCAAGTAGGTCCTCACCAGGCTACTCCATTTGATGTAGTTGTCGTTGTTGAGAAGTTCAACCACAATGCCATTGCCAGCTGGGGCTACGACGACGTCGTTTGACATGATTCCAGTAAGTCAAAAACCTGTGATTTCATGAAAATTAATCAAACAATCAATTGCTAAAATAATAATAATAACGGTTCAAATAGCTAATAATATTACCGGTATGTTATAGTTTAAACTAATGTAATATGGTGAACGAGTGCGTTTATATATTGGTGGTATTTTGCTAAATCAAGTGCTTTGTTATAATGATAGTAAAACTTTTACCGAAATATGGATATATATCATATATGGTATATATATATATATATTACCAGCAATCTGCAGAAGCTAGCTAGCTTGCTAGGAGCGAACTCTTAAGAATTTTGTTTCTAATTTGCTTATTATTATAAGTTGTGGCTTATCTAAAAATAATAATAATAATAACCTACAAATTATAAAGGCTATATATATACTCTTCATGCGTATATATATATTAAGGTGAAACTAATGCATAGATAGATCTAGATCAAGAGTACATTAAAGTAAATGAGTACATAACAAGAAAGAAAATTAAAGAGAAAAAGTGGAAAAGAGAGAAGATTTGGACAATATTAGTAACAGATCTTGGGGGCCTTTAGGGCCTACATCAGATGCTCTCATTTATGTGTGGGTATAACATTTTTCTTAATTTTTTGCTAAAATGTAATTTCAAAAATAAGTATTTAATTAATTAATATAGCAAAATCGAAGGAAATAGCCATTTTTTTATGTTTTTAAAAATAGCACATGTTTTAATTTATTAAAAAATAACCACTGTTTAGAATTTTATAACTAAAAATTACAAAAAAAAAATATTTACAAATTTATAAGAAATTTTTTAACATTTTGTCTTTTACTCATTAGTTTTGATAAAAATTTTCTTACAATTTTTTTTTTTGTCAAAAAATTATTGGCAGTAGTTATTTTTTTTTTATATTTTGAAATATGTGCTTATATATTTTTAAAAGTTCTATTCAACTTGGTCTATTTTTGCAACTCACTTTATATATAGTTAATTACGAAATAGGTGGAAGAGAAAAATATGGTGGTAATACTAATAGATTTCCTATTTGGTATCAAAACAAGGAATAATTATGGGTCACAACGGGTTTAGACTGATAATGAAACAAATAAACTTCATACTAATAGATTAGTACAATTTTCCTTAAGTCTACCATGAAGAATCAGATTATTGCTTAGTTCTCAAAGAATCAAATAACATATTTTTGGCTTAGAAATAATACATTGTCATCTCAAAGATAATAGTTTGTAAGAAATAATTTTTTCCAAAGAAATAATGTATTTCCTTATATATTAAACAACCAACCAACATAAATAATAATAATAATAATAATAAAAGATTTTTCATCACAAATAGACTATTACCCGTGATTTCCCGTAGTCGAACCTAATGAGCAAAATTATTTTCATAGGAATATAATAATGGGTCAGATTAGCAATTAGTCATTTTAAAGGTAAAGTTTAAAGAATTTAGCCATAGTTTTACGAAATTAAGAATTTAGCCATAACATGTAACATGTTATGTTACGTATAACATATATATACGTGTAAAAAGTGTAACATTAAATGTAACTTTACATGTAATATAAAATATAACACATGTAACATTACATGTAATATTATACTTTTACACGTATATATATGTTACATGTAACTTATGGCTAAATCCTTAATTTTTATATTTTAATGCTAAATCCTAAAAAATTATCCAAAAGTTTGGTTAAATGCCTAAAAAACTCTATAATAATTCTCAAAAAATTAAATAAAAAAGAAGCATAGAAGAACAATAAGAAATATTATATTTCCTCATGAATATAACATATTATCATATACTATTTGTATTTCTAATTCTAGATTAAATATTTTATTATCTATATATAATACAATAATTATAACTCAGAGAAATAATACTAACTCGGTAGATTTGAGCAATGATATGAACAAGCAAGCAAGAGAAAAAAAAAAGATTTAAATTGTAACACTTTTCATTATAAACTTAAAAAAAAAAAAGTCAAATTAATTTCCTAAACAAAAATAAAAGAAATAAAAGTGAGGCTTTTTTTATCTGTTCTCATTAAATGATTTCTGTTTTAAGCTAACTAGGTCAAATCTTATATTTTGCTCATATTCCAAAAACGGGTACCCATTTTTAATGCCCTTATTAGTAATTTTAAACTTTAAAATATAGATTTGTAAAAACCCTAACTCTTATTATAGATTTGAAATATCTACTAGTTTTGGTATAAATATAATAATCTCCCTTTCTTTTCAAGGCCCCATGACTTATTCTTGGAGTGCGAATAGGACACGGTATTATTATTTTTTTATCTCACACTTCTATTAATTCGTACTAGGAACGTTTTTATTTGGAAAGAGAAACTCTCTGCAGTAATATTATATAGGATTATCTATACAAATGCCCCCTAATGTTGTGCTATTGTTGCAGTTTGCACCCTAATGTTTAAAAACTGTCATTTTTGCCCCCTAAAGTATTAAAAACTTATAGATTTGCCCCCTCTGTCATAATCTGTAACAAAAATAGGTTAAATTAATTACGTAATATTAATCTGTTGGTGCCTGTACAATTTTTTAAGGGTATGAATACAAAATTTTAAAAGATCGAGGTGCATTTTGAGAAGAAAAGACGACATAAGGAGGTGTTTGTGAAAATAAATATAGAATTAATTACTATAATTTTCTTAATTTGAAAGCAGTTGATCTTTAAAAATTATACAGGTGCCAACAGAATAATATTATGCCATTAGTTTAATCTATTTTTTTTACAAATTGTAACATAGGGGGCATATCTATAAGTTTTTAATACTTTAGGAGGCAAGAATGATAGTTTTTAAACATTAGGGTGCAAACTGCAACAATAGCACAACATTGGGGGGTGTTTATGTAGATAACCCTATTATATATCACACTTTTTTTAGGGACTGATAAATAGTTATTGTTTACAATTTTACGTTTCGTTATTCGATTCTAAAAAGCCAATAAGAAAACAAAAAACTAATTTAAACCTTTGACTCAGGTCATACCTTAAAAAAGTACATCACACCTTTTTATGACAAAAAAAAGCCATTACTAGTTGGAAATCCCTACTTTAAATTAGCATTTCTCTCTCTCCACATATATATATTAATTGGGTAATTTGTGCATATAGCCCTTGAAGTTGTCAGATTTAGCTAGTATAGACAATTTTAAAAATTCGGAGCAATCAGTACATCCTATTGAGAATAGACGAGAAAATTAGACAGAGTTAGATGGAAAGTACAATGTAAATTGCTAAAAGCAAATAAAGCTCACAATGTGGACTGATTATTTTTATAAGATTGACGTCCGTTATTTCGAAAAAGATTAATGCAAATTATTTAGGAGGCGTGCAATATCGGAAGTTATTAAATAAATAATCATTTTTTAAATATAATTTAAAAAAATAACTAATATTTTTATTAATTAAGAAAATACTTACTTTTTCAACTATAAAATATTGTGATTTTATCTTTATATCTTTAATTTTTTTATAAGGTAATAGATAGTTTTGTAATTTTTTGAAGCGTTGGTAATTTCCAAAAAACATAAGCTAAAAAATGATCAAATTCTTCCAAATAGATAGACGTTTGCTATCGATCTAGACTGATTTGTTAAATTTTTTAAGTTTAAGGTGCCAATTGCTCCAAAAATAAGATAGGAGGGCAACTTGTAAAAATCCGACAATTTCAAGGCAAATTGCTTGATTTAGTGACGCTAGTTTCCTAAAAGAATATAAAAGACTTGTCGCTATTGGCAATGCAGCTGTAAAGCGTTTTCGTGATCCCTTGGATTCACTTGCAAAAGAGTAAAAGTATGTTCTATGATAAATTGGAGATTGTCATATCCAGCCTGCTTTAGGCACGGTCAAGGGTGTTCAAAAAATCGATGGGACCAAATTAAACTGGCGAAATCAATACAAATCAAACTAAACATATTTCAAATCGATTATAATTAGTTTGGTTTAGTTTGAAATTTCTCAAATTTTAATTGGTTTGGTTTGGTTCATGTTTGACTTTGTTTAAAAACCAAACTAATACTTATATATACACATGTATTTAAAATTATATTGTATGTATGGAGGGGTTTTTTTTCTTCTTTTTTTTTGCTAAGAAGTTATGAGAACTTGAAGTAAACAACTTTGTTATTTATTAATCAGGTGTTGGATATTTTGGGGATGGTTTTGATGGAACTTCTAGTACGGATCAATTTTGTTATGAAGTCATTAGTTGTTCGAGCGTGAATACCCTTGCATTATCTTAAAACCATTGAATATTTAATATAATTTGTTTATGATATTTAAAATATTTTGAATTTAGCCCTTATCTAATTGGATTAGGTTATGATATTGAACTTTGATTTTGATGAATTATATTATTTTATTAAATCCTCAATTTGTATGAGCTTATTTGAAAAAAGGCTCAAACTGATTAAAAAAACCAAACCAAACCAAACCAACTATAATTGATTTGGTTTGGTTTGATTTTAATTGGTTTGATTTGGTCTCAAAAATCACTAAACTAATTAAAAGTTGATTTGGTTTGATTTTAGTAAAAAATAGTGGTTTGGTTTGGTTGGACATCCCTAAGCACGGTTATGTTTCAAAAGATTTCTTATGTTTCAAAAGATTTCTTTTTATATCACCTATGACATGACTTTTTTTTTTTTTTTTTTATGTTAGAGACGTAATGCCATAGAGGGGACTGAGAGTTTCCCTAATTATACCATTAGAGGTATACATAGGGATATATATTTGTGCATAATGTGACTTACAATTTTATTCATCATTACTATGTAATATACACAAGCATAAGATTACAAATATGGTAAATTTCTACCTCTAATCAATCATTAAGATAAGGGATTTACAATCAGAAATAATTACATAAGATTAAACAAAAGTCATGCTTTCTCTATAGTAATAATGAAACCTATAACCAATGCTCAACGTTTCTATCAAAGATGCTTGGTCCATAAGTAGAATAGAAAATCTGAATCAGAAGGGGAAATTGCATCCACCCGAACAGCGTGACCGGAACCATAGCGAGCGAAAGGATCGGGACAACAAACCACAACTCGCAGCGCAAAACCAAGAAAAGTGCGGCGCAGAACGCGATGGTCATCGTCGCGATGGAGAAGAAGAGTGTGAATAGCCCTATTACGAGTTTGGTAGGCAAGGACTTGAGGAAGTCTTGTTCGGCGTAACGGGACGTCAGGATTCCCAAAAACATTAGCACCGAGGCCGTGGAAGAGAAGAGCGATACGCCATCCGACACGATGAAGATCTTGAACAACTTTCGCTCCGAGAAGATGGGGAAGCCCGTCGCTTGATCGCTTCCCCCGGGGACGGTAAACGCTACCGCGAACATTATCGTGGCGATGAGAGAGCCCACCAGGCTGCAAGAGCTAGCGGTGTCTTTCATCCATTTCTCTCCGGCGGTCATTAGGTCTTTGTGTGTTTTTGTGAACAACTCTCGAGCTGTGTGTCCGGATGAGTTCCGAAGCTCTAACTGGTGAGGCAATATGATTGTCTCTACTTCCTGTATTATTTATATCAATTGATCATGAAAAAATATTGAGAAAAAAATATCTAAAATGGCAATTGAAAATTTGTATAGAACAACAAATGCTACAAAAGTTGTAAAGAGTTGTATGAACTCACATGGAACATTTATATGCACCTATAGTCTATAGACTAAACCTTAATAGGTCAATACTATATCGAACAGAAAAAATGACGCAGAAACACCGAGAGTGTCATTTTTTCCTGATATTAATTTTATATATTTTTTAATTTTCAAAATCGATACAAGCTTACATCCCTTGTCGCAAATTCTGTTGACTTTTTTCGTATCAATATATTTTTTTTTTCAAAATGGCAAACAAATCGTTACCCAAGTACAAATACTATTAGTTGATTCTTAAGGATAAATTTGTTATTTTGAAAAGAAAATTAAATCACACCAAAAAGTCAAGAGAATTTGCAAATTGAGGTATAAATTTGTGTCAATTTTGAAAACCCATATATTATAAATATGACACTATCAGAAACTGAAAGTATATTAATTGCAACGCTTCGATTAAACTCGGGGCGTTTTTGTGTCACCATTTTCTCAAATTGAATAGTAAATATACCTTGAACCATTGAAGCTCTCTTTGCATTTGTAAGGCTGCTCCAGGGATTTTGCTAAGCTGACTCGGAGGTGCCAACAAACCAGCCATGTGTAGCATTGTATTTCCCGAGTGATCAACCATGCTACTCCATGCTTTCTTAGACGCCGTCCCGTGGATAAGGCAAAAAATCTTCGGCTGCCGAAACTCGACGGCCTTCATGAAGACACTCTGCCCCGAACCCTCCTCGGTGGACCGTATGAGCTCTGGATTAGCCCGAAGCACCGCGCTGAAGAACTCGTCGATCCCTCTCGCGGCGGACTCGTGAAGCGCCTTGTCTACCAAGGCCTTCTTGACTTGGTCTATGCCCAAATCTCTTATCACTTTGCAGAAGTGTTTTAGAAGTGTAGAGGACTCAAGGTGGGTCAATTTCAGGTCATATATATGCTGGATTCCTATGTATATATGCACAAATAATGTATTATCTACATAGATTGTATTAACTCTAGGGTTTACTATATAGTTCATAATAATATTGTAAGAAAACATTGAAACGATCAAGCTGATCTTTATGAGCTAAAAAGAATTAATGCAATATTGATAATATGTTATAAGTTGTGTAATAAAGTTAGAATATTAATAAATCCTCAAGTCAAACGTACTTGAGCAAGTAAGCTTCCTTGGCTTGGCTTGGGAAACTTCTAGATTCCGTACTTGTATAGAAATTTCACTTTTTGCATGGTCATATTGTTTTACAGGAATTCCTATTAAAAGAAAAGTGGATAGCATAATCGGTCAATCAGTAGATTTGTGTCAAAAGTGACACGAATATCGTGTTGACAAGGTTGAATGGCTAGAATATTTTGTATTTTGTGCTATAGATTATGAGATTTGATTGCTAATTAATTAAGTACTTACTATCATAAATCCATTGCTCCCAAAACCTAAGCTCACAACCACTGTGAAACGCCGAAGGATCGCTGAGCGTCAGTGCATACATGGGAGATGCGCCCCAATGATCCGAAGCGACCGTCAAACTTGGGCATCGCCGGAGCAGATCGAAGGCAATTTCTACACATTTTGTAACAAAGTATAGAGAAAGAAAAAAAAAAAAAAGTCATTTTCTGAAAGGCTTTTAAAATTTGAGTCCATGTTTCAAAAAAACTAGAAAAATTATCATGGTCCAATAGCAAGAAATGCGTGGATGAACTTCATCTCCTTTATAAATACTTAATGATTGTTTTCTTAAAAATTAAAAATATTTTTTAAATCACCTAATCAGGATATATAGTCAATTTTTATAATTTTCTGAAAAAAAAAATAATGAGAGATAAATTTTCAACAAATAATGACTAAATCAATGAAACTCAACAAAATAGTTTGCATAATGAATAGTCCGAAAATAAGACGTCTGAAAACCAACTAGGGTGTTATTTTTTTTTTTAATTAGCTTATGCAACTCTTGTTTAAGTTATGAAACTCTCTCTTTTATTTCTTACTGCTTCTAACTTTGAACCATAAGATTCTACCAAATTTGTATACTGTTTAATTAACCATTTCCACGGCCTCACATATTGAAAAGTTAAATCTGACTATCAGAAAGTAAATCATACCCTAACACTTAATCATTCTAAATTACTTACTATAACATTGGAGATAAATACAGTAAGTGATAACTGTAGCTCCATGCTTGCCTTCCTCCCTTAGCAAAGCTTCCAACGGCGTAACCGAGTACAGATAGCGACTCATCTCTTTATGCCCGTGTAGAAGAGCGAATTCAAGTGGAATAAACTCGAGAATATCGTCGGGCACAGCGACTATTCTCTTGTTCCTCCTAACCATGCACTCGGCAATCCTGGTGTCCCCGCTGACTGTGGAAATCGCAAGAGCGGTGTACCCGTTCGCAGCCCGGATTTCTAGGTCTTCTTCTCGCATTTTCGACACTAGCTCTTCGACGACACGAAAACGTCCCGAAATGGAAGCGATATGGAGAGCTGTCTGGTTGTAGAATGGATGTATTGCTCTCACTACATCAGGATTTTCCTTTAGAAAATGCTTCACAACACTCAAATCTCCGTATCGCGCAGCGTCGAAGAATGTCCCGGATCGCGATCCCCTGCTAAACATAGTTTATACCGTTACGATCTGTTAAGGCAGAGACAGAGAATTATTTTACAGAGCTAGAGCAAGAAAATAGAGTTCTCTTATTGTCACATTTATGTCCTAATTTATATCTGATAATTTTCGTTTTGGAAAAGAATTCATAGTTAATTATAGTAGGGAAATTGCAGAAATAGAAAGAATTTATTTGCATTTTTAAAAAATATCACATATTTCAAAATATTTGAAAAAAATAGCATTTGTCAGCAATTTGACAACCAAAAAAAAAAAAAAAACATTGACACATTTGTAAGAAATTATGCTAAATGCTCAAATCAATGAAGGACAAGAATGAAAGGAAAGAAAGAAAAGAAATTACCTGATATTGCAGTAAATGAATTATTGCTTGGTATTTGTCCACTTATTTCCTTAGATTCCGGAACTTTGCTCTGATCACGATCAGTACTTTCCGGCTTGATCTCCCAACCCGGTACTCGTTCACGTTCATCCTTGTGAGTAGTACTACATTTTTCTGCCAAAGTGTCCCAAGCAATTTTGGCTGAACTAATGTCCCTAATGAGCGAAAAGCCGCGCGCGTCGCACGACACATGAATTACGTACAAAGCCGCCGCGTTCCTCCTTCTCCAAGCCTTAAACGCGATTTTGTCGTTGATTTCTTCTAATCTAGTTTCCTCTTCGATCACGTCCCAAATATCTTGAGCTTGAAGGTAGGTTCTCACTTTTACACTCCAGTCAGCGTAATTAGTCTCGTTAAGCATTTCGGGGACAATATTATTGATATTCATCCTTGAGGAAGCACAATTTTCTATCATTGCAAAATATATATTTATAACATTTATAACATTCGACAAAATACTAGAGTCGTCGATAATTGATCGTGTATTAAATTTTATATACTCTTATGAGTTCGGCACAGATAATTAGTTATTAAATAATGTCCCAAGCAATTTATATCTGATAATTTTCGTTTTAGAAAATAATTCATAGTTAATATCCATGAGGGCATAAGGTCTTTGAAAAATTCTCAGTTGGCTCAAACAATTTGTGTTGACAGGAAGCAGGTGAGAAAAAATTATATGTAATTTATTTCTAATCATAAAATTTACCTATAATATAATAAAAAGTAAAAAATTCAAGGCCCTCATGTCCCTCCGCCTATGTTACCACATATATATTTGTGAGGAAACAAAATATTAATGAACATGGAAATGAAAAATTTACTCACCTTCAATTTTGCAAACTAGCTCTGATGATGATCTAGCTCTGTTGTTACCCCGTAGCTTGCTTGTACTCTTAACTTATTTAAAATTCTGATCTTTTTTTCCTTCACAAAATATATCTTGTTATGTGCTTCTAGCTACATGGCTTGATTAAGACCCAAACCATGAATTACTTTGTTTAGTTATTTTTTAATTACTTTTTTCTAATATAATTTGGCACATGACGAGTGCTAGAAGCCTAGAACTATACGCTCTTGTCCTCTTGAGTTTTTAAAAATAAAAAGAAAGAAAAACGACATGTATCACTTGAAGTTACTTGGGGAAGTAGTAAAGAATCTTTAATTAGATCTGCTGCTTGGAGAGGCTAGATATAGTTTTAATTAATTAATAATAAAGAATACGGGAATAATTTTCTTTTTTATTTCTTAATTATGAAAGATATCATGTTCTTGACTAATGTATCACTTTCTTTTGTTATTTAATAAGTTGAGTGGGCTTAGAAGTAGGGGATATATAGGTGGTGCCAGGTTTCTTGACACTTTAGACTACATATTTAAATAAGTAAAAGAAATGATGAAATTGACTCAAATTCTCCTTTTTTTTTTCTTTGCTAATTTACTAAGAATATAATTAAGTGATTTTGATTTTAAGATGTGGCTCGGTAGTGAACAATTCCAAAATTAATAAAAACTTCTTAATACATGATTTTCTTTTTTGGGTAATAAATAAAAACTTATTTTTGACAATTTCTTTTAGTTAAATTTGTTTCTATGTCTTCTGTCCTTTTTTAACTAATATGGCATTTTTTTAGTTCGATAGTCGTGTTAAAGATGTCAATTTTCAAAATGTCTTCGTAGTTTTTTTTTTTTTTTTGGTACCAATTTTGGCCTACGTTCATTATATGTAGTTTTTCCACTTATGCTGTCGTTTTCATTTTGGCTTTTTTTTTTTTTTTTTTGAGCTACTTGTCATTTTCCAGTTCAACTCAGATATCATATTGCCTTCTGAAACATGCCTGTTTTTCATTTGGGGGCTTCTATTGCCACCCCCATTTTTGCTCTCCACACCCCCTAAATAAAAATTAGTTTTTTTTTTAAATATTTTTAATCATTTATTTGTATTTGGGTTGTTTCAAAAATACCTTTAAAGTATAAAAATTTAGTTTCTGTTCACCATTCCTTATTATGATCCTATTTTTTTAGGATGCAATTTTTTTTCCTACTATCATTTGAGAACCTCGTTGTAGTGCACACCCTCTTTTCTCAAAACCAAACTTACAGAGCCGCACACACTATTTTTTATCCACACCAACGAAAATTGAAAATTATTTTTGAAAAATTAGTGTGTGTAGCTCTGCAAGTTTAGTTTTGGGGAAAGAGGGTGTACACTACAACGAGGTTCATACTCAAATGATAATAGAAAAAGAAAATTACAACCCAAAAAATAAGATCACAATAAAAAAGGTTAATCGTGATTAAGAAACTAAATTTTTATACTTTTAAAGATATTTTTGAAACAATACAAATACAAATAAATGATTAAAAATATAAAAAAAAAACTAATTTTTATTTAGGGGGTGTGGAGAGCAAAAATGGGGGTGGCAATAGAACCCCCCTTTCATTTTTGTTGTCGTTTTAGGAAAACTTGTTTATAACACGAAAGTTTACCCATTTTGTTGTCGCTTCCTTGATGTTTTGTGAAAAATCTGTCGTTTCTAGTTATCCTGTCGTTTTTCTTATCAACTGTCGTTTTTATCTAATTTTGTCGTTTTTATTGTTATCTGTCATGTTCCATGTCGTCTTCGTTTTCTGATTTATCTTTTGTTTTCTAAAATCAGTATTCGTTTTCAAATTCAATTGTCATTTCCTCGGCTCATATGTCATTTATTAAATATCTGTCGTTTTTCAGTGTCACTGATCTGTCGTTTTTCACCTTTGGTGTCGTTTTTAACGTCTTTTGTCGTTTTTTATTTATTTGTCGTTTTTATTTTAAAACAATATGTCGTTTTCCAGTGCAGATGTCGTTTGCTTATCTCAGATGTCGTTTTCCGAGTTATCTCTCATTTTTCATTGTTCCTGTTGTTTATCCATTTTTATGTCGTTTCTTTGAATGTTGTCGTTTTTAACTTATTCATGTCGTTTACATATGATGTCGTTTTTATATCATGTTTCAACAATGCCGCTTAAAAAAAAGAAAAAAAAATTTCTTCCAAGCATATATAAAAAAACGAAAAATAAAATAAACATACAAGAATTAAATGTAACCAAAAATTGTGCGCTAATTTTTACATCTGATGTCGTTTTTATATCATGTTGCAATAAAGCTCATTTTAAAATATAAAAAAAAAATTCCAAACATATAAAAAAAAATTGAAAACAAAAAAACAAAAAATAAAATAAACTTAAGAGAATTAAAAGTTACCGAAAATTTTGCGCTAACTTTCACCGTTAAAAATCTCAAGAATAACCTTTCCCCTTTTCATGAATAATTTTCACAACTCTATAGGAAATAGGCTAATTTTGCAAACTAGCTCTTATGATTATCCTAGTTACCAGCACCTAGCTTGCTTGTACTCGTAACTTGTTTAGAATTCTACTCTTTTTTCCTTTACAAAATATGTGTTGTTATTTGCTTCTACTTGGCTTGACTAAGATCCAAGCCATGAATTATTTTGTTTATTTTTTAATATAATTTGGCACAGGACGAGTGCCATAGAACTACGCTCTTGAGTTTTAAAAAATAAAAAGCAAAACGACATGTACAACTTCAAGTTACTTAGGAAAGTAGTAAAGAATCTTTAATTAGATCTGCTACTTTGAAGTGGGTATAGTGTTAATTAATTAATAATAAAGAATAAAAGAATAATTTTCTTTTTTATTTCTTTATGAAAGATATCATGTTCTTGACGATGTATCACTTTCTTTTGTTCTTTAATAGTGTTGAGTGTGCTTTAGAAGTAGGGGATATATAGGTGGTGCCAGGTTTCTTGATACGTTAGACTACATAATTAAATAAAGAAATGATGAAATTGAGTCAAATTCGTCCTTTTTTTTCTCTCTGATAAATTTACTTAGAATATAATTAAGTAATTTTGATTTTAAGATGTGGCTTGATAGAGAATCATTCCAAAATTAACAATTTTAGAACGTCAGATTTATATTTTTAATTAAAGTAAGTAAATTTTGGGAGTACAAAATAACTATGTGCCACACAATTTTCCTTGATTTTAACAGCTAAAATTAGTAATAAACCACATGAATGATCGATTTGCTTGGTGGCCTTCAACATTCTATCCATTTTCACTTTTTGCAACACGAAATTTCTTCAAACTTTTCAAGAACAGGTTTCTCACAGAATCTTGTCCTTGAAATTTTTGTCGCTAAAAATAAAATTCTTATGGATCGGAGCATAATATACCAAAACATAGGGGTTGTGTAAGTAATTTAGATCGCTAAAAACACTTTAAAAAGAATGCGCTTAAACGTATTATGTGCATACGCATTTTATGAGGAACAGGTTCACAATACTCATCCTATCAAAATTCAAAACATAGGGGTTGTGTAAGTAATTTTGCTTACAAAATTAAGATAATTTTGATTTGAGTTATTTGTTTGGAAAAATTTTGTAATTCAAATCAATGTTTAGTTAGGAGCTTAGTTGTATTATTTGAATAATTGAGATAAACAAAAAATACTTGTATTAGAAATTGAAAAAGTTACTTTTTATTATAGTAAGATTATTAAAATACTGTAGAAAGAATAATTAAGTTACAAGTTTGATTTTTTTTTTTTTTTTTGCCAAAATATATTGGCACTATAGCGTGTGACAATCATAATCCCTTAAGCCAAAAAGATGACAAAATATAGTAAGTTGTGCAATCTCACACTAATTGAGTAAGGAGAAGATTTAGTATATTGATTTTGAAACTGTACAGTTAAGATACTCTTAGATTGTACGGATATAAAACTGTACGGCCCACTGAACGTTTAAAAGATTCGAATCTTACACAATCTCATGGTGTAATATTTCATCGAAAAGATTATCTGACTTTTGACAAGAGTAAGGAATGAATGGACGTAAGCTTTGATGGTATTAAATTGACCAGAAAACTGTGTTATAATGAACACCAAATAAACCCCGTGATTTTCCTTTTTGGAAAACTTATTTTTGACAATTTTTTTTTAGTTAAATTTTTTTCCATGTCTTCTATCGATTTTTTTTTTATAACTAATATGTCGTTTTTTAGTTCAATAGTCGTGTTAAAGATGTCAATTTTCAAAATGTCTTTCGTATTTCATGATTCCTGTCGGTTCTATTACTTATGTCGTTTATAAGAAACATAGCCACTTTTATATTTAAAATGTCGTTTTCCAGTTTATTAGTCATATACGGGTTTTTTTTTTTTCATAATACGAATTTATTGCGTAACATTTTATGAGTTAAAGAAAACTTAGTTATATGATGATTTATTTTCTTGATGGGGGTTAATTTGGCCTACGTTCATTATACGTAGTTTTTCCACTTATGTTGTCGTTTTCATTTTGGCTTCTTTTTTTTTTTTTTTTTTTTACGAGCTACTTGTCATTTTTCACTAAGATGTCCGTTTCCAGGTCAACTCAGATATCATATAGCATTCTGAAACATGCCTGTTTCTCATTGTTGTTTTCGTTTTAGGAAAACTTGTTTATAATACAAAAGTTTCCCAATTCTGTAGTCGTTTCCTTGGTGTCTTATGAAAAATCTGTCGTTTTTAGTTATCCTGTCGTTTTTTTATTAACTGTCGTTCTTATCCAATTTTGTAGTTTTATATTGTTATCTGTCATGTTCCATGTCTTCTTCATTTTCTGATTTATCTTTTGTTTTCTGAAATCAGTAATCATTTTCAAATTCAATTGTCGTTTCCTCGGCTCATATGTCATTTATTAAATATCTGTCGTTTTTCAGTGACACTGATCTGTCGTTTTTCACTTTTGGTGTCGTTTTTAACGTCGTCTGTGTTTTTTATTTATCTGTCGTTTTATTTTAAAACCAGATGTCGTTTTCCATTTTAGATGTCGTTTGCTTATCTCAGATGTCGTTTTCCGAAATATCTCTCATTTTTCATTGTTCCTGCTGTTTATCAATTTTTCTGTCGTTTCTTTGAATGTTGTCGCTTTTAACTCATTCCTGTCGTTTACATATGATGTCGTTTTTATATCATGTTTCAACAATGCCCCTTAAAAAAAGAAAAAAAAAATCTTCCAAACATATATAAAAAAAAATAAAATAAACATAAACATAAAAGAATTAAATGTAACCAAAAATTGTGCGCTAATTGTTACATCTAATGTCGTTTTTATATCATGTTGCAATAAAGCTCATTTTTTAAAAAAAATTTCCAAACATATATAAAAAAAAATTTAAAAAAAAACTTAAAAGAATTAAAAGTTACCAAAAATTTTGCGCTAACTTTCACCGTTAAAAATCTCAAGAATAACCTTTCCCCTTTTCATGAATAATTTTCACACCTCTATAGGAAATAGTCCTATTAAAGATGTCAATTTTCAAAATGTCTTTTGTATTTCATGATTCTTGCCGTTGTATTACTTATGTCGTTTATAGAAACATAGTCACTTTTATATTTCAAATGTCGTTTTCCAGTTTATTAGTCATATACGGTTTTTTTATTTTTTCATAATACGAATTTATTGCGTAACATTTTATGAGTTAAAGAAAACGTAGTTTTTTTCTATGGGATAAGGAAAACATCGTTATATGATGATTTGTTTTCTTAATGGGGGTTAGTTTGGCCTAGGTTCATTATATGTAGTTTTTCCACCTGTCGTTTTCATTTTGGCTTCTTTTTTTTTTTTTATTTTTATGAGCTACTTGTCATTTTTCACTGAGATGTGTTGTTTTCCAGTTCAACTCAGATATCATATAGCATTAAACATGCCTGTTTTTCATTGTTGTTGTCGTTTTAGGAAAACTTGTTTATAACACAAAAGTTTCCCTATTTTGTAGTCGCTTCCTTGGTGTCTTATGAAAAATCTGTCGTTTTTAGTTATCCTGTCGTTTTTCTTATTATCTGTCGTTCTTGTCCAATTTTGTCCTTTTTACTGTAATATGTCATGTTCCATGTCGTCTTCGTTTTCTGATTTATCTTTTGTTTTCTAAAATCAGTATTCGTTTTCAAATTCAATTGTCGTTTCCTCGGCTCATAAGTCATTTATTACATAACTGTCGTTTTTCAGTGTCACTGATCTGTCGTTTTTCACTTTTGGTGTCGTTTTTAACGTCTTCTGTCGTTTTTTATTTATCTGTCGTTTTTAAAACCAGATGTCTTTTTCCAGCTCAGATGTCGTTTTCCAAAATATCTCTCATTTTTCATTGTTCCTGCTCTTTATCCATTTTTCTGTCGTTTCTTTGAATGTTATCGTTTTTAAATTATTCCTGTCGTTTACATATGATGTCGTTTTTATATCATGTTTCAACAATGCCGCTTTAAAAAAAAAGAATTAAATGTAACCGGATATTGTGCGCTAATTGTTACATCTGATGTCGTTTTTATATCATGTTGTAATAAAGCTCATTTAAAAAAAAGTCCAAAAATTTATAAATAAAAAATAAAAAACAAAAAATAAACATAAACATAAAAAGAATTAAAAATTACCAAAAATTTTCAAAAATTTTGCGCTAACTTTCACCGTTAAAAATCTCAAGAATAACGATTCCCCTTTTCATGAATAATTTTCACAACTCTATAGGAAATAGAACAATTAAGTGAAATATATATACATCATTAATATTAGACACATATGTTTCAATCGCTCACTGACCCATCTTCCGCAACTGATAGTCTAATCGCAGAAAGATCCCCTCAACTCTGTTGGGCCTTTCAATAGTCACGTTGGGAAGTTTTTATTGACTTTTTTTGGACTTCTACGATTGAATATTAGTTGCGAATAGTTATACATTGGAATGTCAATAATGTTCCTTCGACATATATTCCTACAACCATTCATCAATAACTTATCGTCAATTTCTTTAATGTTCAGTCACGAAAATTACTTTGTTTCAATATGGTTTAATTGATCAAATTCATAATGTATTTGGTGTCATATAAGAATATAAATTATGTATACGTCAGATATTTCTCCAAACATAAATCGTTGTGTAAAACCATTTAGGTTTAATATTATATATATATATATATATATATATATATATATAGACATCACCAATCAAATCGTATCTTGTAAACGTGTTGCTTTTGGGAGTGAGTGTGGACGTGTTTTGCATATTTGTTTCACATAAAAAAGAGACATATTTGTTAGTGGGCTAGCATGAAATGCAATCATAGTTGGATTGTCCTAATTAAACGTCAGAGGGAATTAATGAAGAGAAATGGATATTGATAATAATTATGTAATGAAGTTATAAGGAAACTTTTCCGAAACTCTAGTAATATATATAGAATGAATCCAAAATACCCGATGGTGAATCAATGTTATCCAATGAGCCCAGATTGCACATACTTATGGGCTTATGGCTTGTTATTTAAAGGGTGAAGTAGGCAAATACCCAGAATTTATATAGCAATAAAAATAAATACCCAAATTTTTGAAGTAATTGAGTTTCTAGTCAATTTGTGAATTATTTGCACATGCTTTTGGTAACAAAGTGAATTACCACCACTTACCACTGTGTAAGTAATTGCATCTTTTGAGTAGTTGGTTACATTTTTCAAAAGATTGGGTAATAACTTACATTAAGTTTTAAAAACTGGATATTCACTGTAATTTCTCTAATTTAAAATAGTTATTGACTTTTTAAATTTTGAGGTAATATACTTTTTAAATAGTTGAGATTTAAGAATATTGTATTAGGATTAAAAAAGTTAAAAAAATAAATAAAATAGAAACATTTTGATCAGAAAAACAAACAAGGGGTTAATTTTTTTTTTAGGGCTTTCAAAATAAACATTAATTTCTACGCCCCTGGCCCTCTAAAAAAATTGTGGCTCCGCTATGCAATCCTTCAGAGAAATATATTATAAGAATGAAAATCTAGCTGTCCCTAAATAGTTGTCCCCAAATATTATATTTTTATAGCAGATTATTTCCATTCATATTGTAGATATAATCAATTTAATTAGTCTGAATGTTTTCTTCTTTAATTTCGTTGCTTATTTGTATAGCTGCTAATGTAGGTTTTATATTATAATTGACTTTATTATGTTTGATGTATTATGATTGTGTTATACTAATACCAGTTCAATTTTGAGGAAACCTAGTTAACTTCGTTATTGCGCATGATTATATATATACATATGCATATATAATATAGTTTCTTAGAAATTGCTTTCATAGTCATATGAACACCTCTCCCTAATGTGACCCGCGCTCACAAACATGCATGACAATTCCCTTAAATTTAAGATCTTTGACATCTTAATATTGTATTAATATTTTTGCTTCTTTAATACGAATGATATTAAAAAAAGAACCATGGGGTTTACATTCCTTGAGTGAGAGATGTATAAGTAATACGTAAGCATATCCTTGTCAATTATCCAAAATACCGCATTCAATTTGTTTTCATATATTAATCATTTAGTATGTATATATGTTTCGGTCAAAATTCCTTAAAACCGTATAGAATGCAATTTGATTTCTAATTAATTAAAGAGAAATTATAGTGAATACCCAATTTTTAAAACTTAATGTAAGTTATTACCCAATCTTTTGAAAAATATAACCAATTACCCAAAAGATGCAATTACTTACACAGTGGTAAGTAGTGGTAATTCACTTTGTTCCCAAAAGCATGTGCAAGTAATTCACAAATTGACTAGAAACTCAATTACTTCAAAAGTTTGGGTATTTATTTTTATTGTTATATAAATTCTGGGTATTTGCCTACTTCACCCTTAATTAAAAGAAAATTGGCTGAATGGCAGTTATTAGCCAACAAATCAAAAAATTAAATTATTATCAATTTTTTTAATTGATTTTTTAAACATTGTGTATAGACTTTACAAATAGTAACATTTTATTATGATTTTGTAAATGTGAGGATGAGCCACCGCATTTGAGTGATGTATTTTATCCGTAGATTGAAAAGACAGATGTATATATATAGTTTTTCCTACGATTAATATATATTTAACATACATATTTAAATAAATGAGGGAGGCTCTTATGTATTTTGAAATATAATTCTCTATTCACAACATTAATTATACTTGTGGAAAAACTATTCTCAACCGTCAAATTTATTCTTTAACAAAAATAATTTAAGGTTGTTCTCTACCACAAAATGTTCCCACAAAGCCAATTTTGTATGTTCTTTGTTACCACATAATTAATTTATGCAAGAGATTTTTTTTTTTAGAAAAAATTTAATCACTAAATCAAGCATGAGATAAAAATATATAACTTATCCCCAGCCAGAGATAGAGAAGTGAGGTTCAAGTTGGTGACCGACTTTGGCACCAAATGTTATCTATAGGCTAATTGTCCCTCCAAAGAGCAACCATATGAGAATATTATTTTGTCAATATTCTCACATATACATTTAATAATCAAAAAGAGAAAAAACTTTTCTATAGCTTTCAAAGAAATTACTATTTACTAGATTGATTTTTTTTAAATTTATTCTGAACACTTTTTTTGGGAGGTAAACAATAATAAGATCATATTAAAAGCACCATGCTTCACGATTATTTTCAGCAACACAGGACGAGTGAACAAATGATATAACATAGTTCAGCAATCTCAAATAATCCTTAAAAAAAAAAAAGCTTTCAAAAAGTAACGCAAATAGTTAACAAATTAATGCAAAAAAGCACAGATATAATTGGTGCAAGCATGGATCGGTGCCCATTTCCATGTTGATTATTTTATTTGCAACTGTAAGCATACAGAATATAAGCAACATATACTTTTACGATTTTTCTCCTGTTCTGAGTTCTGACAGTATTCTAAACCGTCGGATTTACTTTTTAGTTTTTAAAAAATATAAAAAAATAATAATTTGACGATCTAAAATTCTCCATAATGTAGAGGGCCTCCTTTCAAAAAATGTTAGGTGAACAATAATTATGCCCAATTCAATTCAAGATAATCATCAAACAAAATTGCGGAAGCGTACCTGAATTCATAGAGATTGATTACATAAGAGTTATAATCTTCCAATTGTAGTTAATCCTTAGAAACCTTAGCGCCTTGATGAAGGGGATTCGAGATTAATGGAAAAGTTGTATGTACTAAGTTACTAATAACTATTTCTTATTTCTAATTTAGCCCATCATCAAATTAGAAATTACATTTATGATATCCACAAAATAATATCATAACAATGACACTCTTAAGTCACAAACTTTATTTCAAATTAGATCACACTAATTTTGACTTTATACATTGCCAAATGGCTTAAAATCTAAATTTGATCGATATATTACAATCAAATCTTACGTTCTTAATTATATCACTAGTATCTGGCACGTGCTATGATTTTTTTAAAAACTCATAAAATTATAAAATAAAAGTAAATACGGAAAAAATATTATAAAAATGTTATTATTTAAAAAATATATAGTAAAAAACTATTTTTTAAATAAAAAAATTATAAAATGAGATAATAACAAAACTTAAAAATCTTATGATATCAAAAGAGAAAAAAAAATTGAGAGATAAAAAAATGTAAGAAAATAAAATTAAGAAGAATAAAAAGAAATTGTCGAGCGCATATACACACACGTCGCCTAAGAGGGAGAGTGAAAGGGGAGCCTGACATGCGGGCCCCATGCGCGCAGGCCTGTGTAAGTTTTTTCTTTTAGCTTTTAGTCCTTCGGTCTTACATTTACCCCTCATTTAATTGCATTTTAATCTTTAATAACCTAATTTTTTAAATAATAAAAATTCATTTTAGCCCCCCAATAAACATTTTTTTTATGGAAAAAAGACCAAGAAACTGCTTAAAAAACGCAACGAAACCTTGAGAAATGCTTTTTGCACTTAATGTATTATAAGATAAATCTTGAATTTCAGTATCGACATAAAATTAATTATGTTGACGGAGTTTATTGACTTTTTGTGTGAATCTCAAAATGCTACTTATCAGAACACCTACAACTCATGTGCATAATAATGGTTTTGATATATATATATATATATATATATATATATATATATGATGGAGATTAAACACAAGATTATAAGCAACAAATTTATTTATTTTTTTCATGTTATTACTTTGGTCAGTACTACACTACGTACCTTATGTACTACCAATTAGTTTGCATATATAGTACAATTTTTTTTTTTTTTTTTTGGGGATACATACTACTCGTTGAGTAATAATGAAATTCAAAGGGGAATCCGACCAAACACACTTTGCAGTTGCGTAGGTTACCCATTACCTAAAGAAGCAAGCAACCAATGGATTGTCGTTTGTTGTGAGATATATATTTTCTTTTTCTTAGGAAGAGACTATTATAATTGGTGCGTTTTTTGGCAGATCACAACTACCTAATCTCTCTATGCGCATCACTAGAAATAAGTCAAATAACTAACAAAGCAAATTGGCCAGCTAAGAAACATCACACGTATCTATGTCATGATTTTGCTTGTCTGCATTACACTATATTACCGGTGTCTATCTTCTTTTTCTTTTTTTTTTCTTTTTCCATATTTACTCAGGAAATTTTAGTAATTAATTTATTTTGTAGACTATATTTAAAAAAATTACTCACAGCTTTTTTTATGATTTTTTTTTTTGTAAACAATTAACCATAATTGATAAATAATATATCAGCTGAAAATAATTGGTAGATTGTTTACTAATAAAAAAAAAGAATCATTTATCAAAAAATTTAAAAGTTGTGAACATTTTTTAAATAAGTTCCAAAATTAAGCTATTTATAAGAGAAGTTTTCAGTTGGATTTATTGTGGTAGAAAACAATTATAGATCGTCAGATTTAATTTTTTAGTAGGCCCTACAACTTAAACAGGTAAATTGGTAAGAAGGAACAAAAAGTAAAATGAGATGGGGATAAGAATAGAAAATAATTTTCCTTATTAGAAAGGAAAGAACTATATGAATACACAATTACCATCTTTTATTTATATATAATTTAAAAATATAAAGAAAAAAATAACTTTACGCTTACCTAAAGTTCATAATAGTTTTTCACCTAATATTAAGGGAAAAGCTAGTTTGAGATACGTTCATATACGGAACCATCAGATTTACTTTGTTAGTGAACCTCATATTACAATAGGTAAATCTAATAGTTCTCTTGCAGTGAATGTCCCCTAACATAGAATCTCTCTAATATTAGAAAAATAAAAATAATGGACTCCATATTTACTTTTTCTAATACACACTAAAAATATAAAACCTCTATGAATTAATAATCCTGAAACTTTAAAAATATAGTAATATAATAAATTATTAATTTAGTGATATATTAATAAAATATATTAATTTATGGATAAATTATTAATTTATCAAGATATTTTTTTTATTTGTTAAATATGTGTCATGTTTAACATCATTTCATAAACTGTTATTATGGTGTCATGTATTTGTTAAGTAAATAAATCCACGTCGACATTAATTTTTAAAAGAATAAACAATACGAGATATATATATATATATATATATATTATAAAATAGTCTAAATAATATTAGAAATTAATATTATTAATTTATATATCAAGTGAGTCTTAAGAATTTTCTTGAAAATATATTATCTTATAAATTTCATAAATTATTAATTTAACACATAGAGAGTTCAAATTAAACCTATTAAAAAAAGAAAATTTTAAAAAATACCGCTTCTACATAATATTTTTGAACGATGCCACTTAAACAAAAAAGTTGATTTAATTATATAATCTTTTAAAAAATAGACAAAAGAGTAATTACACTATTTAAATAGTGTTGAAAAAAATTTCTACTCACTTTTCCTTTTAACATTGAAAGGATAAAAAAATTATAGATCACACTTATTATTTTATCATCCCTCTTTATTTTTTTACCAAACAACTTAATTTTATATTTTTCACTTAAAATTTTCATTCCTTTTAATTTTCTATCGTACCAAACGGACTCTAATGTAAAATTACATTATGATGTTTGATCAAATTTTTTTATTAAAAAATATGGCCAGTTAAACAATTAGTCATTTTAAAGGTAAAGTTTGAAGAATTTAGCCATAGTTTTACGAAATTAAGGATTTAGCCATAACATGTAATATTTTATGTTACATATAACATATATACGTATAAAAAATGTAACATTATATATAATATAAAAGTAACACATGTAACATACATATAATGTTATATTTTTACACGTATATATGTTACATGTAACATAAAATATTACATGTTATGACTAAATCCTTAATTTTAATATTTTAAGGCTAAATCTTAAAAAATTACCCAAAAGTTTGGTTAAATGCCTAAAAAAATATACTATTTAATCCAAGTTGTTAATCTACCGAATCTTGCTATGTGACTCTAAACCCACTAACCCGACCCACAGTAACCGACCTAAATTTTTTTTTTTTTTCCTTTCCTATATTTTTCCTGAAAAACCGCTTTTCTTTGTCAACCTCTATAAATACCTTCAGAATTCAATTCACTGCAAATTACGTATCAAATTCCATTGCTCTTTCGCTCTCTTCCTTATCTCTGTCTCTCCTCTCGAACTCACCTTTCGTTCCAAATCCACTCTCTGCGAAGCCAGCCATGTCTCAGGTACATCGATCTTCTCAGCTCTTTGGTTCTTTTTTTCCTGTGATTGTCTTGTTCGTTGGTCTTCGTTTTCGATCTTCACTCCTGTTGGTGAAAGTCCCAATTTTTTCCACTCGTGATGGTCTGAATTCTTGTTTTTCCCGATCTCTTACTCGTTTTAATGGAGGATTTTGAGTTTCTGATCTTCACTTGGGTTTTTTGACGGAGAAGTTTGTGTCTTGTTTGTTGATCTTCGTTTTCGATCTTCAATGTTGTTGGAAAAAGATTCAATTTTTTAGTCGTCGATGATCTGAATCTATGTTTTTCTCGTCCTCTTATTCGTTTTGATGGAGTAATTTGTGTTTTTCCGGTGTCTTTGTTGCTACTGGTTTAAGCAAACCAGTAGATTTAGTTTGAGGCTTGGATTTTGGACAATTTAGGGTTTTGGTTCGGATTTTTTGAACTCTACAAAGGGGTTGAATTTAGGGATTTTTGGGTTTTGGGGAGAGAGATAAGGACCTAAGAATCGATATCTTTATTTTTGTGAAAAATATTATTTTTGTGGTGGCGAAATGTTGTATAGATCGAATATTCCCTTGAGTTGACGCGACTTGTTTTGTTTTGATCTGTTAATATCTAAGCCGACACTCTTTGTACTGTTTCTCTGGGATTTAGTATGTAATTAACAAAACTGATACGACAATTAAGTGTTCATTTCGGGTTTAGAACCAAATTAGTTTAAGATCTTGAAATAGAAATGGAAAGTTTGATGTCGTAATTTTAAGTTAATGATCCATTTTAGCTATTGAGGAGACTTGTCTACTAACGTGAAACGGTTTCTAGTTTCTGCTCTGAAGCATATATATAGTTTTGGTGATGATGTTTGATTACTTTTGTCACATAAACTTAATAACTGGTAGTTTTTTTGTTTTTGTTTTTCATTTTGGTATATGGGTATATGTGTATTAAGTAATTCGTTATTCAATTCTCATCTGAGTTTTGATTGGTTTTGCCACAGACCGTAGTCCTCAAGGTTGGCATGTCATGCCAAGGCTGTGTTGGGGCCGTGAACAGGGTTCTGGGGAAATTGGAAGGTTTGTTTTGGACTTTTGGCCTTTCAAATTAGAATTCATTTTTCATGTCTTTATTCCTTTTTTCCTCTATGGTTCAATTAGTATGTTTTCATTCCTGGTTGGTGTGGTGTTCATTATATGATAGTTTCAATCTTGTTCTTACAATAGACACGGAAAGAGATTAAATAACTAGTTTTATTGTATTATCTCTGAATCATAATGAACACAAATTCTCTTTACTGTGGAATCTTCAGGTGTGGAATCGTATGATATTGACATCGAGAAGCAGAAGGTGACAGTGACAGGCAATGTGCCGCGAGAGACAGTTTACCAGACGGTTTCAAAAACCGGAAAGAAGACTGCCTACTGGGAGGAAGAAGCCGAAGCCAAGCCTGCAGAGGCCGAAGCAAAGCCGGAAGAAGCCGCATCAAAGCCTGCTGAGACTGTTGCAGCAGCTTGAGTTCTCTGACCTACTTTTGCTTTGTGAAAGGAGGTCCTTCTAGTTATCCATTGAATGAAGTGGACTATATTTGGTAAATTTAAATGACTATGTGAAACTGTTGATTCCTCGAATGGGCTCTCTTTACTTGTTTGTAAGCTACAATATCTCCTTTGATGATAAATAATTTAGTAGAGACCACGCTCTTTTAAGTACTGCTATGTCTCTCTCTCTCTCTCTCTCTCTCTCTCTCTCATCTTATCCTACAAAGAAATAGTTCTATACATAAAAGGAAAGAAAAGTCCAAATGTTTGAGAAGTCCAAGCTTGTGAATGTTCTCTTTGTGGAGGTCAATTTCACTTATGATGTGGTTCTGGCTGAAACTAAGGTGCACAATACCCAGATATACCGGAGCTTGATTAAATTTAAATTTTCTTAATGCAACTTTTTTCTTGAGCTCATTATCGATCCTTGACCAAGAAGAAGAAGAAGAAGAAGAGGAAGAAAAGAAAAATATAAAAAATAAAGTAAAATAAAAAATTAATGAGGTATGAAGGGGTTAGACTTTTCCCATTTGCTTGCTGTTCAAGGACTTAGAAGTAATTTCATGACCAGACGTGAATTCGATTGTATGAATTCACTTTCATATGTTTAATACAACCAAGTCTATCAGTGGAGTACTATACAAAACTGGGGAGACATGAATGCTTTTGGCTGGGAAGATTGACGGAAACACATATTTCAGCTCACATTATCCTGCAGAGCGAAAATGAAGCAACCATGGATGAATGCTCGGTTTCCGATTCTGCAAGGTTTGCCATTGGCGCGAGGTTGACGGAGTCCAGTGCCTGCACCCTCAATTCCATAGGGTAGTCAGAAACGCACCCAATTCTTGGCCCCGCCCCAGTTGACCAGTTCAAGGACAGTTGCTTGCCCAGCTGGTAGGAACTCGCTTCCTTCTTGGACTTGATCCTTCTCTGTATCTCTTTCTTCGGCACCCTTGTTTGAGGGCTCTGGAGATTACTGGACAAGGTCCTCTTGTAACTGCTAGTTCTGTTTGCTTGAGCGAATCCACACGGTTCGGAACGTTTGTCCCTTTCTGTTACGAAAGCTTTTATGTGTTGGAATGTAGTTCCTCGTTGAGGCGACACGCTGATGTCACAAATCCCGTTGTCTTCCATAGGGACCATGACCTGAATTCAGTAGTGAAGTTCAGAGAAAAGTGAACTAAAACTTCAATGTGCTAAAGCTCTCAAAAGTTTTAAGAGACTCAAACAAGACAGTACCTGAACTTGTTCGAAGCTGACTCCGTTCTCTTTGAGGAAGGCGAGGAAGCTACCGAGGTTCTCATCCGTAGGACGGTAGTGTCCACTGTATGCCGACACAGACTGTTTTACAACACCAAATATTAAAAAATAAACAGATCCGGGATTTCCAACTTAATAGGAATATTAGAGCTTCTTTAGCCGATTTTTCTTCATGCACAGAGGAAAGTTCGAAGAAATTTGTCAGCGTTGGTTCATGCTGCTTGTGGCAGCCTAGACCCTTTATATGTTCAACACATACAAGTATCTATTCTGATAAATTCCTTGAGCACTAAGCAATCTCTTGTATTTTCACATTGGATTTGGATGTGAATTTGAGAAACTGCACTTCTCTTTAGGAAACTCCTCTGCTTCTAGAATGTAGTACACACATCATTATTAGCATAACAAAATCATTATACAGTTTGTAGTATTTTTAACACGATCGCGCGATACCGAGAATGTTTCTTTAGACTTGTTAGTATCTTATATGCGCATACCACATCTGGAGTTGCGAACATATTTGACAAACCTTCAACGAGAAGTATAATACCTTGAGTTTTCCGCACTCTGCCACGAGCCTTCCGGCTGCCAAGGTGGCGCCTCCCGCAAGGAAGCTCGAATGATGAATTGATCCCTTCTGTTTCTAGAGAAAGAAATGAAGAAAAAGCAATCAGTCTTGCACAAATTAAGAAATTACAAGAACAAACGTATTGTGAGGTTCTAAAGGCCTTACCTCGCCGATGTAAAGCTTCTTACATGTACTCAGCACAAATATCCATTTTTCGCTTCGCAGTCCTCGCTTTGTATCAAGGAAATTGCCAGTTAATTTTTGCACAATTGTCCCTTCGGTTATGATATACTCGTAGAATTCTCGCTCTTGCTTATTTCATGAAAGACGATCACAAAGAGTAAGAGAGAAGTTAGGATATTTAATGTGGGAGAGTGAAATCTGATCTCTAATAGGTTTTTCCGAGTTAGGTTTTGATACCGGTCCAAAATATCTGATACATTCCTCTCTAAGCCTTGATCTTGGGCAGTCCTCGAGATCAACCTCTTTGCCATCTCCAACATCCAACCTCAAAAAGATAAGGGTATACTTTAAATCACTTCAATATAACATTTTTCAATAATTCAAAAAAAAAACCAAACAAAGGAAAATATAACGCGGTCAGTATTTGTACGCGCTGCAACGCTGATGAAAACAGGGAAACAAATGTATAACAAAAAATAAACTGCTCTGATCT
Source organism: Boehmeria nivea var. tenacissima (assembly GCA_018132145.1). Taxonomy (NCBI): domain Eukaryota; kingdom Viridiplantae; phylum Streptophyta; class Magnoliopsida; order Rosales; family Urticaceae; genus Boehmeria; species Boehmeria nivea. Next base: position 13,645,512 of record CM030875.1, on the reverse strand, counting down.
ACATAAATACATTATAAAATGTATCAAAGCAGGGCCTTTATTAGAGTAATTTTCTTTAACATGTTTCCAAGTTCTAGTTATGAATGCCTGACACTAGGTGATTGTACATGGCAAAGCAGATTTAAGGCATTGGCAAAAGTGAAAGCACAATCATCTATGATACACTCATTCATCTCTACATGATCTTCATATTTTGATTATTTTGAGTTTTGATTCTTTGATATCGAGCTTCAAAAGTTTAGTGCAGTGCCTTTCATGCTTAAGACACTGAAGAGACTAAAAGTTCACTACCAAAAATGTGCGCATACCAGTAGAAAAACGGCTGTCCCGAATCTCTTCTACACCACTCTTCATAGTAAAAGTTCAGATTGTGACCATAGCGATGTCTTGGATCTATCTGTGGCACATAATCATTGATAACCAAATAACAACTATGGTAAGAGAAAAAAAAAATGAAAGCTATCGGAGAAAGAGAAAATTCAAGTATTGGTGTTCTTATCCACAAGCTTACAGCTTCAATCCAATGTTGGAAAGCCAATTTTTGCGCAGTGGAATCGTCACATAGTCCCTTCCCAATCTGTGAAAAATAACAAGTCAAATTCCATAAACTCATATTTCACTATTTCAACGAGGGCCCATACTATTAAAGCAACATGCCTTTGAAGCAATCAGGCTGATCCTACTCCACCTTGAGGCCACGGTCTCAGATTTATGGTAATCGAAAAACGAAACCGTGCTGTAATTCAGCCTCGCGTACTCTATAGCTTGCCACCTCCGAAAAATCCCCATAGTTTTTCAGGCCAAGACAAATGAGTAAATTTAAACAACCAAAAGAAAAAAAAAAAAACATTGACATAACAAAACATGGTCAAATTAGTACATACCACAACTCTTCGGCCACAACTGCCGAGTCTGCTAGCCTTCGTCTGGTGCGGTAACTCCTGTAAACTTTCTGCACCATCACCGCAGCCGTTGTTGATTTATTGCCGCCACTTCTATTCAAAGAATCAGAATCCATCAACACCGTCGCTTCTTTAGCATTGATCGCGGCCTAATTGACTCTCACTGATCATAAGTGGTTAGAAGAAAAAAAATGTTAAAACAGTTTCAAAATAAGCAAATGACCAAGCCAAGGATAATGCAAAATGCTATGTTTATTCTTCTTGTTTTGTTTAAAACAAGAATCTTATTTTGACAGATATTTTGGTTAGGCCATTAATGGTTGCAAAAGTACTGCTGTGGCAACAAACTGCATAATTCAGACAGTGTGGTCTCCACTTGGGCCTTGTCAGCAAGCACTGCCATTACCAAAGTGCTTCTATGAAATTTTGAATTGTGGGTTTTCACATCTTCTTTTTCCTAAACACTTAAGATTGAGAATTTCATTTATTCTTTACTCAATAGAAGCTTTACAAAGCATGTAAATGCCACATGCTTGGAAGGTTTATTTATGCTATGGATATTTTATTTTGTATATGAAGAAAACAAATTCATTATCTTTGATCCATATGGGAAATGAATTACATTTTTTAAAAGTAAAAAACAAAAAATTTGCCCATTTGGCAATAGAACACCCAGAAGTGTATAACAATATATTTCTTTTGAAGATTCAAGGAGCCATGAAATTTTGCCTTTAAGTTCTTTTTTATTTCTTGTTTTTTGTAGTGCATGAGATCATTGGCAAGGGTAAAGTAGTGTTTGGTGTTCTTGAAGGTTTGCTTGTCTGACTCAACACCACTTGCTTTCTTACACTTCACATAAATGTTTTGATAAACAGTCAATTAACCAATCATTGTTGATCACAAAACATGTGTAACACAATCATATGACACAAAGTCATGTTTTGTTGCCAATGAAAAGACAACACAAAAAATGTACATACGAGGTAGTCTGTGTAATAGTAAATAAATAAAAAGGTGCACAAAAATACCAAGTTTAATTTCAGGCCATGGTAAAGATTTTTTTTTTTTTTTAATTTGGCAAAATCAGATTTTACTTCATCGAAGAAAAAATAAATAAAACAACGATTTTCCAATAAATATCTGGAATTATATTTTTCAAAGGGCTCAAGATAAAAAAAAAAAAAAAAAAAATAAAAAAGTGGTACTTAATGATAGTAATAAGCAACTAAAACCTTAGCATTATGTTTATAGTGTTTAAAACTCTCACACAAGTTTTAAAATCTTTGCAGAAGAGCTTGTTTAAGAAGCTCTCAAAACCTCTCAGAAGCAGAAGCATTAAAGAAAAGCAGCTTTTGGGAGTGTCGTCGTAACAAAGACCAATCAATGCAAACTAGACAGGTCAAATTTTTTTAATCAGACATAATTTTTGCCATTGAAAAAAACACAATATAGTGTGTCTTTGTGTGTGTGGCTGTGAAATCCATGAAGAATAAAAAGAGTAAACAAGCAATGAGAAACAGAAGAAGAAAAAGAAGCGACTGCGTCTAGGCACGGGAGATAAATGGAACCATAGTTTTAACAATTGTTACGAGTCTTTAACTTCATTAAACACCACAAATGAAAATGTAAGGTTTGATCTTTAAACAGAAGAAAAGATAACAGGTTAATAAACGATCCCACAGTCACTACACGTTCCATGTCCCTCTCTAGTCACCATTGCCAAGCGCGACTAGTTGTTCTTCCAACACGCCTACTCGTACTCAAGACAGAGGAGTCTCCTCTCTAGCTGCAACACGTAAAACCCGTACAAGAACGTGAATTCAACGAAACAAATTTGAGTAAGAAAATTCAAGTCTAGCAAAAAATGACATATGTCCAGTTGGAACTAAGTAAAAATAAACAGAGGTGAGCTTAAAGTGAAAACAGATGCGGGCTTAGAACTAGAACGAGACGTTATTAGATCCCCGAAGAATTATCTGCTTGGGAATCTTTGCTGTGATGTGTCAATAAGCTCTAACGGTATTTGAAATGTAAGGTAAGCATTAAGAATTTAACTTTCAACCAAATTTAACCAGTAATTCAAAGCTTTCAAGGCTTAGGTACTGAAAGATACAATGTGAGCCAAAAAATGGACATAAGTGATTGATGAAGCAAGAGAAAAAAGCAAGATTTAGAAGTTTCAGCAAAAGGTAAGCTATTTGTGGATAAATATATATGCAAAGAAAACTCCAAATTATGTTCTCGAACTAAACCAGTTACGGCCAATAAGCGCTCTAGCCGCATATATATTCTTTCGAAATTATCCAAGTCACACATAAACCCGGGAGTGTTCAAGGCAATACACAAAACCGGGAAGAGAGAGAATTGAGGAGGAGCAATTTACACTTTTGAGTTACCTGAGAAATAAGATCAAACTTGTCTTGCATAACCTGGAACTCCTGCCTCATTCGATTCAATGCCAATACGCACCTAAACACAATGTGACATATAATGGAGAGATTGACAATAATAAGCATCTATAGTCTATGCTATCTAACATCGAAACGAGAAACAACAAACAACAAACTATTTGCTTGAATTATTGACTTGTGATGGTGTATTAATCCACTAGATACTTTGCTAATAAACCATAAGTATATCTATAATTGATAGGGAAGAGTCAATATTCTTTTACACTGATTCTATATGCAATGAATTATAGCAATTTTCTCCAAGTTCTTCAATGGAAATAAAAAAAAACCATGAAAATTGCCCGTAAATCATTTTGGTCCTGTAGAAAGTATGCTTACTCTTCTTTAGAACGGTTACTAATGCCCCGGCGAAGATCACCACAAGCAAGTGTCATGCGACGAGCACCAATGCTGGAACACCAATTCAGGCAACAAGATTAGTACTCAAATTCAGTTTCACATTGATATAAAAAGAAATAAAAGGCATGAGAATAGTGTGTGGACCCGAGGTCCTTCTAAAGAAGAAAGCAGAATTTTTCTCTCTAATGAAGAAAGCGAGTATAAATGAGCATGAAGCAAAATAAGAATAGAATCAACAATGCAAAATGAACATCATAACTTCCTTCATTGAACCAAAAGCAATGGAAAGAAAAATTTCTCTGAAGAGCTTACTAGTGGTATCAAAAATTGAATTGCAACAAAGATAATTGTGTGATCAGCCTCGGGAGGAAAAATCGAGCGAAATTGAAAGAAGCAAACATTAGCCTATCCTTTTCAGGTGGTTCACACAGTACACACAAAATCACTGAAAGGATTAGCCAACAATTTTTCTCATCCATCTATTGACAAGACAATCCAATATGTTCTAGAATTTTCACAGCATCACTGAATCGTATAATCAACATTGGTAAGAACTCCGGTGAATTCTGTTAAGGAACAAACCTCAACAGTTTATTTCCTTGATCATTAATACACATGTAACGGACACGTTTCTAATTTACAAAGATGCCAAAAAATCCACCGTATATCACATTTATGAAGTTGGTATCTGAAATTCCTGTTTAGCGTCGCGACAGAAGTGAATCAAAATGTTTTGGCGGCGTGCTCCACACACGAAACGCATGAATTTAACATTAAGAGACAAAACGCCCAATGATCATTCTTCGAATCTACATTTAGCGAGCCACGCGCGAGAAAATAATTTGCCAGATCTAGATTCTGATTATATATGCCATGTACAAGTTTATTTGATGTGACATAAGGAACGGTTTCAATACCATGCGGTACTCCCTTTGATCTTCATGCAGTGCAATTCCATGTCCCTAAAATCCAGAAACGGCTGATCCCTGCAAAATTAAGAACGAATTAAACGTCCAACAAGGTGAATGGAAAATTCCATTCCTAAAATGAAGAGATCATGGTTTTAATAGTACAGTTCTAGGGTCAAAGTTCTTATGGTGGATTGGCAGTCATTGCGGAAGTTGGAAATGAGCTCCAGAAAAGCAAATGCGCCTTCAACTTTCTTCACCGACTGAGCCAGGACGTAATTCGCGTCCAATAAGCCCTGCATCCGCAGAACAAACAACCGATATCACGTAACCGAAATGAAAACTCCGAATCCTATTATTCAATGTCCTACTGAATCTGAACATCAATCTTCAAGCGACATATGCGAGTGTTTGTACCAAATATCAGAACATAAGGCGCAGAAAACGAATGGCGAAATATGTGCTAAATCGATAGACAAATAAATCCGAACAAATGGTCACTTAATTGCTAACAGAAATCAAGCACAAGACAAAGTGACCAAATGTCTATGAATTTATAAATGTATCAATTTAAACCTAATTTTGAAATTCAAAATCCGAAATTTCATTACTTTACAGATTCCTCAATCTTTATCATAAACCAAGAAAGGAACTATAATGTCAACTCGATTTCAAGCTCTTTTAACTGTAAAGACAAATTTTTGTTTTAAGAACAATCAAGAATATACATTTCACAATCCATCCAATGTGTTTCAAAGCATATATCAGAACCACAGTCAACTTTGTACATACACAGACAAATATACACACACACACACACACACATATATATATATATATATATCAAGAGTCACTTGAGTTGGAAATGAGAGAGAGTACTTCTTCGTTCAAAGATTGGAGAAGCTGAGAGAGCTCTCTCTCCACAGACGCTCTCAAAGCCATTGACCAGACAAGTACTAAAGCAAACCCAGAATTGTTTTTGGGGTTTACAGAGATATATGTGTATATATACAAGTATTTTAATAAGAAAAACAAAAAACAAAAAAATAATAATAATAAACACCTGAAGGGTTTGTACATAGAGGACGTTACAAGCGAAACTGATATTGCCACATTGATAAAGAAGAATCTTTCCAACAGAAACCAAGTTGAACCCATCTCTATCCTCTCTTTCTCTCTCTCTTAACAAGCAAAGAAGAAGCGGTTTCAATTAAACTTCCTCTTTGTTTTTGACGAAATGACAGACTCGGATTGACGAGTTTGTGTGTGATGAGGTCATGAAACTCTCTCTAAGTCATCTCTCTCCCTCTCTCTCTCTCGCTCCAAAGATGACAGACATATTTGGTAGCTGAACGAGACTCTTGTGAGGTTCACTGTAACGTTTGCTTTGCGTTACCAAGCTATTCATTGTTTTTATTTATTTTTATTTTTAAAAACTTTCCCACCAAATATTGACACTTGTTCTATTGGTCCCTTATATATATTTTTAAAAAAACTTATCAATTTATCTCTTTTAAATTTTAGAAAGGTTCTTTTTCAAAAACAAAAAAGAAAAGAAAAAAAATGTCTTCTTTTTAAATTCAATACAAATTTACTAATTAATCAAACAGCATATTAACACTTACAAGATAATATACGATGATAAAACCTTTAAGAAAATTACTAAGCACAGAGGCCACACGCGCGCTTGTCCTTAGCAAAGCTCAACCTCTAATCAATAGCAATCATTCGAAAAAGGCAAGCAAACTTTTGCTAGTGTGTGCGCCATTTTGTTCCCATTTTTTAGAGTATAATGGCTAGAACCACCACCAACATTAACCTAACAATAGGTTGCTATCACTTATCACAACTTTTTTTAACTTTATTTGAATTGCCACTAATTGCATTGACCATGTTTAAGGAGTCACATTCTACCACATTGACACCAAGAATATTATCCAAGAAATGGAATCGTTGTACTCCAATTCTGTTTAGAAACTTGTAGATCCATCTGAAGATTTCAGACCTATAAGATGTAAGTAGATCTTTGAGAAAAGATATGTATGGGTGGAAAGTAGAGAATTTTAAAGCCAAACTAGTGGCAAATAATTACGCTCAAAGAGAGAGAGTTGATTATGAGGAAACTTTCTCCCATGTTGCCATGTTAAGTCCATCCGCATCTTTTTGTCAATTGTTGCTTGTCTTGATTATGAGATTTCGCAAATGAACGTCAAGAAAGCACCTATATGGTGCAACCAAAAGGGGTGACTAAAGGCCAAGTTTATAGGCTTACACAAGCATCTAAGTCTTCTAATCTAAGGGTTGACAAAACAATCAAAACGTATAATTTCAAGCAAAATGTTGATGAGCTTGTGTTTACAAGGTGATCAGTGGAAATAGTGTGATTTTCTTATCTCTTTACATGTTTGCTAAATTAATACATAAAAAGCAGTATTCACTTGAGTATTTCATTTATTTATGAGTGAATTTTTGAAATTCCAAAATATATTATAGAGACCACAGTTTGTATCGCACGAGTATTAAAATTATGGATAATATATTTAAACATGATCATGATTGATCGAAGTATGGATCTTTTATTCATAATCACTAATACGGTCCTACTGACATTATGAACGTGATAATTTTATCCGGATTATCATTGCAGCGACACTAAGTGGATGTATTTTATATCATAAGATTATGTAGGACAAGGACCGGCGTGATTTTAGAGGCTTTATTTAAGTATCATTATAGAGACTCAAACTAACGTCAATAAAGACGATTATATGAAAATTGATTTGAATCCTGAGTGACCACATACTACACGTTTGTGTCAATAGATCTTTTGATTCATTCGTTCAAGCATATTAAGATAACAAGCTCAATACTTAATAGGCTTGAACGAATAAATCAAAATATCCGTTGACAAAGTTCACGAGCATAGTAAGATAACGAGCTCAACACTTACATTCGGCCATGAAAATAAATAACGGAAAGCCTTGGGTTTTGTGCTATATATATGTGATATTGTACACAAGAGAAGACACTTGTTCATTTTGAGCATTCTAGCTTTTAGAAAGAGCTCACTCTTCTCCCTTCTCTAGGCCGCCCATTATAGTGAAGGAAAAGGCAAGTTATTTTCTTTCGCTAGTGTGATTTAAATATAGAGACATAATATGCTCATTAAGCGTAAGTTATGTCCATCGACTATGCATGGAAAACAATGTGCATTACCAACTGTATAGTTTAACCTAAAACTTATGCAAAAGGTAAAAATATAATATTGAAATAAGTATTAAGTATTGTCAATATTATCCATTGTCGATGAAGTTAACATGTTGAGATATATTTATTTTTAAGGGTTCATAGTTAAATGGCAAAATTTCAAAACTTGTTTAAAAAATTGTACTCCACAACTTTCGGTTCTTAGGTGAATGATCTATTTCTTTTAGTAAATAATTTAGGACCAGTTAAGCAATTAGTCATTTTAAAGGATAAAGTTTGAAGGATTTAGCCGTAGTTTCACGAAATTAAGGATTTAGCCATAACATGTAACATTTTTTGTTACATTCAACATATATGCGTTATATTTAATGTTACATTTTTTTACACGCATATATGTTACATGTTACAAAAAATATTACATGTTATGACTAAATCCCTAATTTCGTGAAACTATGCCTAAATCCTAAAAAATTACCCAAAAGTTTGGTTAAATACCTAAAAAAACTCAACAATTTATCATATTTAGTGGATAATACCATCTAAACATATATGGTATATTGTCTACTAAGTAAAATCAAACCATTCACTTAATATAATAAAAAAAATATCAAGATTTTCTTAAATATGATCTAACAAATATATTACCTATCAAAACTCTTCTTATTTTTATCATAAATCATAGGTAATTAAAATTTTTATTTTCATTAATATAAGTTTGTTGCAAACTTTAGTCTCTACTTACACACAATCCTGCCCTACTGAGTTTATTAAACATCCTCTACCACTAATCTAAACATGGTGTTTGATTTTTATCGCTCATAGTATTTTATTTACTAGAAATACATTATTTTATTATTAAAAACATAATTTAAATTAATAAAAAAGTAGTTAAAATAAGGGTCAGTTAGGTAAATAGCCATTTTGGACTGTGTGTTTTCAAAAAATAGCCACAGTTTGAAAAAATTTAAAAACTAGCCATAACACATTGTAAGAAATTTCTGACAATAACAAAATTACACATAAAATGTGCTGTAAGAAATTTCTGACACGTGTCAGAAATTTCTGGAAGGGCTAGTTTTTAAATTTTTTAAAAATGTTACTATTTTTTAAAATTATTTTGTAAACAGTTGCTATTTTCTTAAAATTCCCTTAAAATAATTTGTTAAGAAAAATATCTATCTCAACAACCCAACCCAAGGTTGAGTTGATAAAAAACTTAAGGTTGGATTGGATTGGATAACTTGGATTGCAATTTTCACAATCCAATTATATCGGGTTGGATTGGTTAAGGCCTCAACCCGTCCAACCCAATCCGATCACACCCGTCGAATAATTACTCTCGATGAGTCTATTTGACATAGGATAGGGTAATAACCCTCCTGAATGATTAGTGTGGACCACAGACACTACTGTTCACAATCCAAAAAACAGTTAGGGCCAGAGAGCACAGAACCAGCACAACACTGCTCTCTCTCTCTCTCTCTCTCTCTCTCTCTCTAAAACCAGAACTTACTAAACAGAAGAGAACTAAACGTTCAGAAACTGATGTCAAAGTGGGGCTTTCAACTCTCAAGTCTCACCTACAAGAATTCAAAATTCAAAACATATCAAAAAAAAAAAAAAAAGCCCTGCCCACATACACAATGCATGATAGTGAGAGCAAACATTATCCTGAACTCCCTCATAAGTTTCTTCTTCACCTGATTCTGATACTGATTTTTGGATATTTCAATTTCAAAAAAAAAAAAAAACTTGGTGACTACTTGGTTTGTGTGGTTTAAGCGTCTGCTTTTCAGAGTGGTTTTGTCTTGTTGTAGCGCAGCGTTGTGTTGTGTTTTTGAGTGTTTGTTCGTTTGTCTGCTGTTTGTGTCGCGTCTATGTACTCATGTTTCTGTCGCCTCTGACTTTTCATTTATATGCTTCTCTCTTTGGTCATTTTCGTTTTCTTTTTTCTTTTTTTTTCTTTTTCTTCTGCTTGTTTTGTACCAACTTTATCCGGGCAACAGGAAAAAAAAAAAAAAAATCTTTGTTCTCTGTACGTGCGGATAATCTTCGTGTTTCAAAATATAGGAAAAAAAAAAAATCAACGCCTAGAAGATTATTTGATTGGTGTGGATATTATTAACACAATACACAATTTGTGTTACTTAAGCTTTTGGGACTCTTTTTCTTTTTTTTTTTCTTTTTTTTTTTTGAGAAAAAGATCTCTTTCTCTCACTTTTTGATGTACTATATTGTGCGAGTTTCGTGTTTGATATTTTACTTTAATTTTAACAATTAGTTGGGACCTAAATCATGTAGATTAATGATTTACATAACCCAATCTAATAGCTCACCAAACATAATATAAAATTCAATATAATTTTTTTTCTATTCAATTAAATAATGTACCAATATTATATTTCAATTGTGTGGAATGTAATGCCAAAGGAGACATTATCACTCTATCCAATTATGAAGTTCATAATGGAAGTAAAGTCAAGTGTATCAATTTCTATGTATGTAATGTTGGAGAAATTGGTTGTGGTATATCATGCAGATACCATAAGAGATAAGAATTAAATTTATGTATCAATGCGATAGTTTATGAGAATATTAAGTCTAGTTAGAAAAGAATGAGTTCTATATCATAATTCATATTAGAGAATCTTATTTAATTATGAATAATCGACTATTTGTATTTGAGTTAATTGTTATTATTCTGTTATTAATTGTCATTGATTGTATAGATTAGGATTGCCGAACTTATACAATACATGTATTTCTTACTTGTATATATACACATAGAAGAGAATAGTCCTAAAAATACGGTATTTCGTATCGTTTCTGTTTCCGGTTCTTGCCAAACTTTTATTCAAAATATTTTATATCCTAAGGTGAAAAGAAAAAAATATGAAAAGATTCTAAAGGGGTTATTGGATAAAACAATTTACCCCATAAAATCACTCGAATACCCAAAATGGCAAAAGAAAAACAAATAAGGAAAAACATCCTAGTACATTTTTAACCCCAAGTGATAGTTACAATTGCACACAAAAGATCTAGACAAGTGAATTTCTTTTTTTTCTTTTTTTTTTTGGTTTTTTTGGGTGGCCTTGACGTAATACTCTATACAAATGCATGTGGGTGGGCCTTGAAATCTAGATTTTCCAAGAGGGAACAACTAATCTCAATTCAAGCCTAATAATTTGGGTCAACCACCGATACCACGCCTCTTTCCATGTGCCTTGCCGGCTTCGGACCACACACCAACAGTTATGCTTATTTAGCCACTAGTTAAAAACCTTGTTTACAAAACTATCCCAACAAACTAACTAATAATGCTTGATTTAAAAAGAAAAAAAAAAACCACAACAACAACAACAATAATGTCTATTTTCTCTTCCCCAAAACTTGTGTTCCACAAAAGAACAAATATAATCCAAGGATTTAAGTCCAAGTGTGGTATCCAAGGGAAGCTCTCTCCTAGAAAATGACTTTTTTGAGGCCTTATCTATGGCAATACCTATGTCTTATGATAAAAATTGTAATAGTATTAGAATACAAAAACATGCACATGTGCACTTCCAAAGGAGACGCGAGTCTTAAAAATATTCACTACTAGACCCCAACTTTCTACGCTATATTTCTTTTCTTTTATAAAGTGATGCAACGGTTTTTAACCATAAATAGTAGAGTATGAAAAAAAAAAAGAAACAATCTTATTGGTAGTGATCACTACGCTAATAAGATTTTTTTTTTTTTTCACACACTATCATAGACATTGCCACACAAAATTGGTAGCTAAAAAGCTTTGTTGCATCAATTGCAATATAAGTGGCATCTCTAGCATTACTCTCCTTAATTTTATATATAACCTGGGTAAAAAGAATTAAAATAATCACAATTAATTGTATTAGTGAACCAATTTGACTTTTTTTTTCTTATTTTCAAACTTAATTGGCAGCACTTCTAGCTAGTAATACTCTACTGAACTGTCCGCCCCCTCGTCGGGCGGCTGTCTTACAAAATCCGAGTAGCTGACGGGGCGCGGCATGTGCGGCGGCGGCGTGCACCGCAGCAGCGCCCAGTTGACTCCCGCGAAGAACGGGTGGCGCTTGATGGCCGTGGCGCCCATGGTGGACCCCATCCGCCGCGCGGGGTCCTTCACCAGCAGCTGGGACATCAGGTCCTTGGCCGCAGCAGGGACGCCCCCGGGCTCCTTGGGGAACTCGAGCGCCCGCGCGACGATGTTCGCGAGCGTGAGCTCGTGGTCGAACCCCTTGAACGGCGTCACGCCGTAGAACAGCTCGAATATGAATATCCCGAGCGTCCACCAGTCCACCGCGCTGCCGTGGCCCTCCCCGGACACGATCTCCGGGGCCAAGTACTCGTGCGTTCCGACGAACGACATCGACCGCACATCCACGGGCTCGGCCACAATCTCCGGGGGGCCGCCACTGCCCGTCCCGTGCCCGCCCGAGGAGAAGTAGTTGAACTTCTTCTTGCGGCGGCGCTTGGGGCGGAAGCAGGAGACGGCGGGGACAATGCAGCTGGGGAGGATGCAGGAGGAGCCCGAGAAAGGCGGAGGCTCGGACGGGTAGAAGCAGTAGTCGCTGCGGCCGGCGGCGGCAGCGGCCGAGGCCGAGGAGGGGTCGGCGGCGTCGGAGACTATCTGGGCGGTGGTGGAGGCGGAGCCGTCGGATTTGAGGGAGAGGTCGAAGTCGGTGAGCATGATGTGACCGTCCGATCGGACGAGGACGTTCTCGGGCTTGAGATCACGGTAGATTATGCCCATGATGTGTAGGTACTCTAGTGCTACTATTACCTCCGACGCATAGAACCTTCAATATTAATGCCACAAAAGTTTAAACCAACAAAGTTATTACCATATGGCATAAAAAATAAAAAATAATAAAAATTTATCATTGAATGATATTGATACCCTATTTTAAACATTTTATTTGACGCAAAAACTTAAAAAGGGATAGTTTGGTTAAATTCATTTTGATATAGTCTTAAACTCAATTATTATAGTAAAATACGGTTTGAATTGCAAAATGAGGCCTAATAAACTTTTAACAAGATTTTAATAAGTATAGCATATTAATTTACGTAATTTTTCAAAAGTAGTATATTATGATAATTAATATTATATTGTTATGATAAATTATTGGCTAATTGTTTATTTAAATTTAATTTAGAAGATGAAGATTTTTCTTAATTCACATATGAGCATATGACTAATCAAAATACGCTCAGAATCAAATATAATTGATGAGTTATCAATTATAATTGGCAATATTCAACATTTTTTCCAATATATTTATATCGACCAATCAAAGCCCTCACATGTCAAAGCAGAAGAATGATTAAATACACATAATTTTATTAGGTAGACTTGTTGTGTCACATACATATATATATTTTTTCTCTTTCTATTTGGCATTTTCTCTTCTTTTAAATATCGAGCAGAAGAGAGATTGAAAACGAGTGACAGAGTGGGTCCCACTTGGGAATACAGTTGGCCCAACTGGACTACAGAATTTTTGAGTTACTTTTGTTAGAGCTGATTAATGATACAATAAAGGGACAGAGAGTGAGTGATAGCGTACGGGAGGGTCCACCGTTAAAAGGAATCGCCCCAAAACATAAATCACGTAGGCCTAACTGTTCTTTTTTTTTTTTTCGTTCTTTTATTTTTGGAAGAAATATAGGAGCGTAAGATCGTTCTAGACATTTTAATTTTTTGTAACTTAATAAATAAAAAGTAAAAAAGAAAACATCCACTACCCAGAAATCCCGCGAAAGAGAAGATATTGAGTTTAATATAAATGGAAAATAAAAAAGAGAAGAACAAAAAAAAAGCAAAATTTTTGTTTCGTGTTACTGTGAGTTATGACTTATCTAAGCAATTATTTAGGCTGATTTTTGTGTAATAAATTTTGTAATATATGGACAGACAAATATGCTCATTTTATATAATCCAAGTTGTTTTCAGACAAATTTCGTGAAAGTTGGACGAGATTGAAAAGACTACTGACTTAACGAATACTGCAGGACCGAATTTCGTGCAATAAATAACCGAACCAAAACTCATTGCCAAAAAAATAAATAAAATAAAAAACGAGCCGAGTTGTTTCGTGAACCTTTTGTTGGTTAACGAATAACGACAAAACCACCCCAAAAAAAAAAAAGTGAAAAAATCAGAAACCAAAAGACGATAATGATCCGGTGCACGAGAGTCCCACTCGAAAAGGGTGTGGGCTCAGGAGATCAAACACCGTCACGTCGCTGATTACTCTCTAATCTCAATCTTAGCCCCTCTCTAGTGGACCCCACACCCCAACCAACGCTCTTTAACTAATCGCCCTAACCCCACACACGCTAACGATGCATCATTCTCAATCACGCACTTTATATATTTTTAACCCAAACCAACCATTAAGGGATTATTTGGTCACGAGTTCAAAAAAAAAAAAAATTACATCATTTTAATTTTAGAAAATTCAAATCAGTTTAATTTGAGTTATTATTCGATAAAATCTTGAATTATGTTCGTATAAAAATTTGATTATAAATTAATATTAAAATTGTAACAAAAAAGCGCAAAATTAAAAAAATTATTTTTACCGTGACAAAAATTACTATGCTCCAAACGACTCCTAAAAAAAATACCAAATATAATAAATAAAAGTAATTTACTCTTATAATAAACAATACAACGTGACTTCTAACAATAAAACCGGAAAATAGAAACTTCAGAGAGACACACACCAAAGAGAAAAAAATAAAAATGAAAAAAGATAAAAGGGAAAATAATTACCGTACGGCAGCTTCGTCGAAGCGCTTGTCGGGGCGTCGCTGGCGGAGAACGTGGAGATCGCCGCCGGGACAGAACTCTGTGAGGAGGCACGACCAGCGAGGCGTCTCGATGGCGGCGAAGAGGGTCGGAAGGAAGGGGTGGTCCAGCATTTCCAGGATCTCCTTCTCGATCTTCGCTCTCGTCTCCTTGTTGCGGCTCGCCAGCTCTTTCCGGTCCATCACCTTCGCGGCGAACAGGCAGCCGGGGATTTTCTCGGCGGCGGGGGACTTGAGGTCGACGAGGTAGACGCTGCCGATGTCGCCGCTGCCGAGGCGGTGGACGAAGCGGAGGTCGGCGAAGGAGAGGTCGGCCGAGGCGGAGGAGGGGGCGGGGGCGGGGCGAGGCGGCGCGGCGGGGCTGAGGAGGCGGAGGAGGCGGTGCGGGTGGTGGCGGACTCGGAGCCGGAGCTGGTGCTGCGCTTGGGGCCGTCGGCGGCGGTGGTGGCGGTGGTGGTGGAGTTGAAGCTGATGCTCTCGAAGTCGTCGGCGAGGTCTTCGGCGGCGGAGGAGTCCATCTCCGGCGGGAATGGGTTTTAGAGAGAGAAAGGGAGTTTCAGAGAGAGAGAGAGAGAGAGTGAGGACTGAGAAGAGAGGGAAGGAGGAGGAGGAGGTTTAAAAAGGGGGGAGGGGGCAGTATGGGCCGGCGGGATGGGGAGTTTGGGCCCATTCGGGTGGTTTTGATTTGAAGTGGGCCCACCTTGTGTGGGCCCAATAGCTGGGTTCCTTTGTGGCATTTTTTTATTTGGATTTTGAGAAATTTCATTTTTTGACACATTAATAATATATATATCTGTTTTGTTTTATAATTTATACAATTATTTTTAAATTGTCAACATAGTGTAAGAATCTATATATAGAATTAGTATGGTCTTGGTTTGCATTTCCTTAGTGTTTTTTTTTTCCAATAATTTGCATTAAACGTCTTAAGTTTATTGAGGATAAGAAGAGAATTAAGAAATTATTTTGAAAAATTAAGATGTTTTTATAGTAAAAGTTAAAAAGTACGAAAGATAAATTTTGAAAAATATCACTTGTGGACAATGTATTTTGAAAATTATCGTTTACAATAAATGATATAGCAACAAATTCGACCAAATTACCTATTTTTTTTATAATTAAGAAGACAAAAAGAATAACAAAATAGCAATTTGATAATAAAAAAGTAGCGATAATTTGCTATTATAATAGGAATTGCAAACTTGGATTTGAAAAATATTAAATCAATTTTCAGAGAAAATTTGATCAATACCTTCTTTGAACTTTAGTGTTAAAATGCAACACTAGAGTCAAAATTGTATGTCTAATACTATGGTATATTTAACTTTTAGTATATATTATTTTTAGTCGTCAACTTGGACATCCAAAAATACACATTCTAAATTTTGACATTTAGCTAATATTACAAGATTGCCACTAACAAGTTCAATCTAAGTTATAATTAGAAAGAAAATATTATCTTAAAAAATAAAAATTTGAAATATAACATGATAGGATTGAAACACATGATAAAATTTCTCATGTTATATATATAACATTTGGTACCGTACTATTTATATGCTAATACGTTGCATAATTATATACGACCTTACGCATTAGAGACGCGCTAATTAGGTCAAACTGAGCTCAATAAATTAACATTGCTCTCTCAGAATAGTATTACGTCCCTGAAATTAGAAAAGTTGTTTATTCTTCTGGGATGACATTTTAAGGCAGATAATATTAAATATAAGATATTTATAACTAAATGACTTAATTTTAAAACTCGTTTAAGAAAACGTCCAGGACTTTTGTTTTTTGTTTTAATGATTTGTTTTTTGTTAGTAGAAAATTTACTGTAATTAGTTACCAATTAAAAATAGCAACTGTATTGTTTACCAACCATGATTATTATCTATCAACCAAAATCGAACCATTAACTTAATAAAAAAATTGTGACCAATTTCTTAAATATGATCTAAAAAATAAACTACTCCCTCAATGCAATACATATAAACAAGAAAATACTGGCAAATTACCTCATGAGAGTAGTGTAGTTCAAAAATTTATTATTATTATTATTATTATTATATTATGACATTATACTTTATCACCACTCACATGAGTGATCCCTTTCTTTAACAGTTAATGCAAAATATTAATTGACTGAATTTATATCGTTTTTATTTCTTTTTATTCTTGTAGTTAATTATGCCATTGCCAAACACTATATCACTAGCTTACTCTAATTATAAATTAACTCTTAACTAAGCTCTCAATAAATCAAGTAACTCAATAATTTATTGTTGCATGAAAATCACATTTTTCCCATATTTTTGGGAAAGGTTTGGCTTTTAACCCTTTTTAGGCTAATGTTTCAAGAATTTAGCCATAAAAATTAGTCATTTTCATTGTGTAAAAAATTTTGATACACAATTAAAATAGTTAATTTTTTAATTTCGTGAAATTATGACTAATCAGTAAAAAAATAACAAAAATTCTGGCTAAATCCTTAAAAATCTCTATATTTTATATGGTCAAAGCATTTGCTTTCAACATGCATTTCCTCTCCTTTCCTTTTGGATATTATTATTATTATTATTATTATTATTATGTTTTTTTTTTTCAGTTCCCCGTAGATATATAATGAATTTTTGTTTTATATAATTTTATATGACCATTATTAGGAATATACGATAGCAATGTTGATTATGGTTTCCTATCCTTTAAGCATGACATTCCTTCTTCTCAATTATAAGCAAGTTGATATCCTTGTTGTCTTTTGATTGTCGTCCAACAATATTATCAAATTTTTAAAAGATTTTTTAGCTACTATTTATTCCCTAATGGCCACCGGAGATCGCCGGTCAAGGAAATCACGTGGTTGTCTGGAAAAATATAGGAAGATCATAACTATTGAATATCAATAGAAGGTTTATAATTAGATATTGTCAAAAAAGATTATCTAATTTCTTACAGATTTTTCTGTTTTTGAAAATGAAGAATAGTATTGAGTTGTAATTTATCATACTATGCATGCCAAATATGTTCAATCATCATGTTATGTCAACCATTATCACAAAGAGACAAATATTTAATATATACATATATACTTATAGATAAGTTTCATATCATCATAAATGTAATTAAATTATGTTTAATTTTATTCATCATTATGATTATGAGAACAGTAGTGCTTCAGTAGAAATATATCATAATATCAAGAGAAAAAAAATATAAACATGTCGGCATTTGACAATACCAATAAGAAGAGAAATAAAAGGAAAAAAAAAAAAGTAGAAACCCAGATTCAGTCCTTTGAACACCATTGACTCATTGATTTGTATCTTGACCCTTCAATATATTGTTGATAAAAATAATGAATTTTGCCTACTTATTGTGTTCGTCTTTCGGGGATTAAATCATGCTAAGTTATAATAATATCAATAATTAGTCTTTTTAAGAATATTTTATATATTAAACCTTGGAAATTTGGCTCACCATAGAAAGGTTTTGCTTTTTTATTTTTATATAAGCGTTACATATATTTACTAATTTTAAAAGCAATACTATTTAAAATCAGGGGTTTTTTGGCATTTAACCAAACTTTTAGGTAATTTTTTAAGATTTAGCCCTAAAATGTTGAAATTAAGGATTTAGCAATATCATGTAATATAAAAATATTACATGTTACATATATACGTGTATCGTTACATTTAATGCTACATTTTTTACACGTATATATGTTACATGTTACATGTTATGGCTAAATCCTTAATTTCGTAAAATTATGACTAAATCCTTCAAACTTTACCTTTAAAATGACTAATTGCTTAACAGACCCTTGATTATCATTGAGAAACCTTTAGCATATTTGTTCAAATAAATATTATGAAGCGACAATTTCTCATGGATTTACTGAAAACTTCATAGTGAATTATCAATCACTTTTAAATAAATTACTAATGTTGTTATATCTTCAAAAAGCTCCCCAAAAATCATGTCCATAGTTGAAAATTATCATTAGATTTTTAGTATAAACTATTTCCATCTCTCTCTCTCTCTGTATTTGTTTTTTAAAAGTGACATAGTTATAGTTATTTATGTCGTTCTAGTAAAATGAATTCCTCATATATATGTAGATAAAGAAGAATATCACTATAAAAGAAGGAAAATAAAACTAATTATATTCCTTATTTGAAAAAAAAAATTCAAAAATATTCATTGTGCTTTAAAAAATTATAATTTTATTCCATACTTTCGTTAACGGATATAAAATTGCAATTCTTCTCTTCAAACATGACTCTACACAACTAGTCACTAACTAGTAATGAATTGTTTTATTCATGCAACTAAATAGCTTCTTTTTTTTTTTATGCCAACAAAATTACATCATAGAAGATACAATGAGAATTATTTACACCACATGGAGAATAAAGTAAAAAATAATTGAAAACAAAGGACATATTTTTGCACTAGTTAATCTTTCCTATTGCAAATCAAATGACCAAAGTTCTTGGAATGGAACTTTGTCCAAGAAACTTTGTTGCACTAATTTGAATATTAATTTCAGCAAAAAAAAAAAAAAAGGTTTTAATTAGAGATTAGATAAGGGTATATTTGGTTATTAGAAATAGGTGATTAGTTAGGTAGGAAAGTTACTGATTGTGACATCTGGGATATACATGTGAAAATCTCTAAATCTCATTCCTATATCCAAAAAAAAAAATTGTGGGTTTTTTTTTTTTTTTTTTAAATAAAAACTCCTCTTCCTCTCTCATGACAATAAATATGAAGAAAAATTGTTGGTGCTGGTGGGTTTTTGAGGCTGCCATTGATGGGCTGGCTGTGAGTTTTGATTACAGAAGTTGAAAGAGACAGAGAGATTTTGCCAATTTTGCTTTTGATGACTCTAATACTGAGCTGTGAGTACTGATATTGAAAAAAAGAGATTCAGATTTTTACTGTGTTTGGTGACACAGCTTTCATCACTGGCTCAAGACCTACCACCACATATATATATATATATATATATTAATTAGCTTTTTGGCATTGTATGTTTACCATATCTAGACAAAAAATGAAAACCTCCAAAATTAAGATTTTCACATTTTAGATGAGTATTTAATGTCTCTGGAGACTATTTGTTAATTAGTTTTAATTGTATCATTTTGAAGAATTGAAATTACTTGGATAACATACGTGTGTGTGTACATGTGTTATGTGTTTGAATTTTAGGTATTTATTAGTCTATTTATAGTGAGTTCTGTTCATTATGGCTTTATGCCAACTGATGAACAACAACCAGAAATATAAGATGAAAACGACAAAAAAAAAACACCTTGTGAAAAATAAATAAATTTTCACCTTCTTTGAATGGTACTTTTTTTTTATAACTTTTTTGGGTATTTTCAGTTGAATAGTTCCTCAATAGGAAAAGAAAAGATTGCTTTTTTACCTTTTAACTGTGGAAATATGAAAGAAAAAGGAACACCAAGAGAACATGCATGCCAATATGCAATCTCTTACAAGTCCTAACAAAAGCTATAATGATGATAAATAATAATAGTAAATTAATAGTCATAATCTTTAACAACCTTTACCATGCAAGCCCTTTTCAAGAAATTAAATGACAAAATTAATAACACTGTAATGTACTATTTTTTTTTTCACCTAAACACCTAATAAAAACACTCAGATGCTTTTCAGTCAAAATAGGGGAATTACTGTAATAATACTCACAAGTTGGACCAATCATTTTCTTCTTTGTGGAGATGTTCCATGAATAATATCACCTTTTCTTTTTTTCCTTTTAGCTCAGAAAAGTTATATGAAAAAAAAAATACTATTATTACCAAAAAGTTGGAATCCAAGCACTTCATTATGCGTTGATTGCTTCAATAACAAAAAAGAAAGAAGATAATTAATATAAGCATTTTTTTTAAGAGTGGATAATCAGGCAAAGTGAGAGATTAGAGGAGACAATTGCGTATTAAGAGGAAGATTAGGTCACTAGTCAACATCAATTATTAAGTACACAAATGGCTTATTAATAAAAAGATGATGTTGTGGCACACTTAATATCTGTCTAATTAACACTTTAAAAAAAAAAAAGGAAATTTTTAGCTGTCTATTTTAACATCTTTCTTTAGTAGGACCTGGACAAACTTACACTTTTAGCTTCTTCCTTTTGTCCCTAAGAGCCCAAGCTCTAAGAACAAGCCTCTCATAATTAAGGAAAAATTGACCTTCTAATGGCTTTATTTCATATTCTAACACTTGGATTTCAATATCAAGTTTAAAGTTAAAATTAACAGTCTAATCCTCTCAATATGCTTGTGTTTGTCATCTTATTTGTAAGCCTAGTGCTTTCTAGCAACTTTTCTCATCGAAACATATTTTACTTCATATCTTTATTCATATTTCTTAGCCAAGGATTTTTTATTTTTTTATTTTTGTGGGGAGGTTGGAAAGGAGGACAAAAATGATGGACTACATTTAATGTTCCATCAATCTAAGTTATGTTTTTAAATGATACTATGAAAATGACAAATACTCAACTCTATCAATTATCATACGTATTTATGATACTAAACATAATCCAGAATTATATATGCCTAACTTGCACCCAAAAAAAAAGAGAGAGAGAAGAAAAATGTTTTAAAATTATCTTGCATTTTACACGTCATGTTAACGAGAAAATTGGAAAAAACTTGAATAATGGGAGTATTTAAAAGTGCCTGCATTGCATAGTTGTTGTCAGAAAAGAAAAGATTAGCTGTCTATCTTGTCAAATTAATTCCATTAGAGAATTACAAATACAAGCATCCAAAACTCAGATAAATACCGGCCGCTTTGTGCCAACAATTTGTTGGTTAAACTTTTGAACAAGTTACGTTGCTTTAGAAGAAATGTGGTTATAGAGTTACAAGAGATTAAAAGCACCAAGACTCATTCCTCAAAGGCTAAGGCATTGTTTGTATGGTTAATCTTTCTAGACAAAATTTAGGTTATTAGTCACTTTTTAGAGTCACATATTGATTCTTGCCACTCAAAAGTTTATGTTTGTGTTCTCTGTCCATTTTCCTTCTAAATCTACCAAAAGAAGTTTGTAGCAAAAAGCTAATAAGCTTGTGAAATGTGGCTTTTTTTTTTTTTGTGGGTTCCTTCTAAAAAGCCCTTAAAGTATTGGTACTGCTCAAGGCTCCATATTTTAAAGCCATGACTTTTCTTAATGCCAGCAAAAAAATCCAATCTGGAAAACTAGATTTTCATGACAATGGCAAGTCTTGTTGTGGACAAAACAAATGGTACTTTTTTTTTTTTTTCTTTTGCAACATTAGAAGGAAAAAAAAAAAAAAGTGCTTTGTTTACAAATAGCTGACTCAAAAGGAAGTATGGCAGGTCAAGAAAACTTTGTAATGAGCAGTGCTATTCGTGAGTTTTTAGCGAGAACCGATTCTTACCTCGCTATCGATCATAAATCAATGAATGATCATTACGGATTGGAAAACCCAACATGAAATATAAGCAGAAAATGACAGAAAACACCCAACGTGAAAGTCGAGACAGAAAATGAACACAGATAAATAGATAGAACATAAATGATGATCTTAAAGTCTCAATAAAATTCTCAGACATTGTATCCATCATTATATTTATGTGTATATATATAGCACTTATATGCAATGACCTAGTTCATTTGGTCAAGATCCCATCAAGTTCTAACTATTACTACTATAAGAATTTCACTCTCTTTACATTAGAATGCTTCTATACATGAACAAGCCTGTATAACATATTGGCTTATCCATCCAAATAAAGTATTTAAGACTAGGCCAAAGTTCTCTTAAATTGCAAATCATATTTCACTAACTAAAATGCTAAATCGGGAGAATACATACCCGATCTTATATGCCATCAATCCGATAGCCTATTTATGACCGAGCCAACATAAATAAACGTTGGAAACTCAGACTATGTAATTCTTCTTGCTACGGTTTCGTTTTGGGCTGGAGCTACGCATGCAAGAGAAGGCATTGATGAGCTCAGAATCTTCTTCGGTTATTAGTATCTTAGCTTTACTAGGATCCTCAAGCAAGAGTTTTGAGACGAGGTATCCTGCAATTGACCAGGTTTGGTACAGATGCGCTTGTTTCCCGATAAACCTTGCTCTCTTGGTGTCGTAATATTCAGGCCACTTGTCTCGTGATATCTGTTTCTCAGCTGTTTCTACAGCTTTTGCAGCAATCTCTGGTCTATTCATCTTTATGCATGCGACTGTGAGCTGTGAAACACGTCTTCAAAATGTTATATCCAGATTTACACAGACACGCGGTCATAAACAAGAAGTTATATGCATGCATGAACATTCAGACTTTCTGTAAATGCTACAAAACAAATGGCATGAATACCGGATTTTAGTTCAGTAGAGGCACATACAAAGAAAGATATAAAGTTGAAGGGGAAATTTAAAACTTCGATAGATAAATGGGCAAATAAGAAGTCATAAAATAGTGAATGGGGCACATTATAAGAAAAATAATAACAATAAGAGCAAGTTTTAAAAAGACCTATAAATATATGGCACAAAATCATAAATTTTAAAATGCAAAGAAACCTATTACTATACGGTGCAAATTTTAGAATTTATGGTGAACAAATCTGCCCACTTTTCGAATTATGCAAACTAAGCAGTATTTCCACCAAAAAAAAAAATTATGCATTGACTACCACTGCTATTACTCATTCCTACAAACTGATCGCCGAAGTTCAGTCTTTCCAACTGTTAACGTTTTGTCCATACAAGGACAAACATTCATTCTAATAATGGACTGGTAAACAATATTAAAATGACTAACCTGCCATAGCAGAGTCGGCCAAGAACCTCCGTTGTGGTAGGACCAAGGCCTGCATCAGAAAGCAATTACACTGTGATATGGAGAAAATAATAATACATTAAGCAGATGAGTTTTTTTTTTTTTTTTTTTTTTCTCTTTTCACATGAGTTTTAGGACATTACGTGTTCTTCGGGTCACTGCCAGTTATGATTTGCCACTCCATACCTTCTAGAGCAGGATAACAAATCTTTAAAGGCATGTCAGCCACCAAATCTGACCATTTGGCATCTATAAGATCCAAAATGGCATGAGATTGGTCCATCGTGGCAAGACTGCTAGCCACAGACCACAAGTTTCCTAATGAAAAGAATCGAAAATCCATATGGGCTGGTTGCAAGTTTCCAATTAAATAACCTCCTTTGTTGGGCATCCACTCCACCAACCAAGGGGAAATCTGATCTGGGTAAATGTTAAACTTATTGACAGCGTCGAATGAGTATTCTTCAGTTTTGTAACGGTAGATCTCATTCAATTTTTTCATGTCGATCCAATAGTACTCCCGGATGTGGAATGAAAGTGCCAAAAGACGATTGTTCAGTGCTTGGAGAAGATCAGCTGATCCATCCTCTGGAGCTAGCATCTCACGTGCGCAAAGTAATGCTGAATAAAAAAGTGCCTGCACAAACCAGAATATAATATCAGGCTTTAGAAACGCAAAAATGAGAAGGAAAAAAAAAAAAGGTGTTATTTTTCTGTCAGATCAATTCAAAACTCAAAAACTCTACGTGAACTTCCGATTCTAATCTGGTTGAGTTAAAATTTAGGCCTTCTCTAGAATTCAGTTGCAGGTCAAGAACACACATAGAGAATACAAATCTCACAAGCAATTATGACAAGACATTGACCATCCTGCAAAAGTGAGATACTTTTCAACTCGGTTGTTTGTTTTCACATCATGCATTTTCTCCAAAACCTTATTGTTTGGCATAGAGAAAACATAATGGTCCTTATGTAGTCAATATAAACTATATACAAAGTCCTTTATCAAAAAAAAAAAAAAATATATATATATATATATATACAAAGTCATGTTTGCACACTTCGTGGAACACACGACATAGAGAACTATCACCGACAATGAAGATATTTCAACCTAGCACACACATTTATCAGAATTTCGGGCAACCATTCCACTAATGAAGGAGCAATTGTTTTAGCTTTCATAGCAAATGCATGTACGAAAACAGGGTGTAAATCTGGAAGAGGTACTGTTTAAACGCCTAGATTTGCGGGCACTCCTGAATGTGCATGAGCCAGCTTTCACGTATCAATCACGTCAATACCAAGTCGTAACATAGTTGAATTCACACGTCTTAAGGAAAGTAATTACAAAACATATCAATTCTTTTTTTTTTTAAGAATCAATACTTCATTAATTAATGTTAGTGAAGTACGGATGACTGGGGCGTTGAACCAAGTATTTCCTCCAACTTTCTTTCTTCAAATGAAAGCTAAAGCTTTATTGTTTTGAATATGGTGCGTTCCACAATTGCTTACTAAAGGTGTTCTATGGGTCATCCTTACCACTCAACTATTCCAAGAAACCAAAATAAGTTGCTTCCTTTCTTCCCGATGAGGAATCAAGTATAATTTCTCTTCTAGACCCTATCACCCAACTGTTACTCCTTTCTCTCTTCATTAGTTACCCATTAGTAACTTTGACCTATTTATTCGACCTAATTATGCACGCTAGCTAGTTTCTCCTTCCCCAAGGTCATATTTCATCCTACATGGTATTCAATAACAATTTTGATAGTGTATTGTAAGGAACAGATTGTCAAATTGATGTGCATATATATTAAAAAAGAAACCCGTTTTTTACCTGAATTTCCAGAGGGTGTCCATGAATGCCCATACGGCGATCTATCATGCAAGAACCATCTGTCACTAGTAATGTAGGGAACATATCAAAACCATCAGCAAGACATAGCTTTAGTATCATCTTAATGCCCGTCTGTACATCAATCCTCTCTTGAACTGAAAGATCGCCAGAGCATTTTCCATATGCACGTAGCAAAATAATCCACCATAAACCTGAATATTTTCATGACATGATTGTAACAGTTATTACATACCAATGCAAGCATGCAATTCCATTCAAATTATGTAACAACCGTTGTTTACCAGAATCGACTGGCGCAACACGGCCTATTGCTGCCTCCCCGAAGTCTGGATCAAGTACCTCCTCCATCACTGATTCATCATTATCCAAAGGAACTGTCCGAACCTTAAAGCTAGCCGGCATCAATCCTTGACCAGGACTGTAACAGTCCATTGTTTTCTCCCAACTCTACAAATAAGAAATCAAGGCATGCTAAATTGTATAACAACAACATTATATCGTGGTGTGAAACAGGATCATGATGTACATCACATTTTGACGGGGACCTCGAAACAGTTTGTTAAATTGCTGTATCTGTCAGTAAACAGTTTGTCAACACATCCAGATTCATAGTCTTGTAAAGAGTAAGTTTCAACCATGTGCAACTAGACAAAGAATAATTCCACACAATCAAATAAAATTAAATAAGCAACTATTCAGAATCATTAGAAATTTGAACTGCCATCTTGCCAAATAGCACTTATGAAGACTCGCATGAACAAAAGAATTTAACAAGACAAAGAAAGCTACACAAAGTTGTTCATAGAAAGAATCAAACTCTTCTAAGATTATGTTACTACCTGCAACTGAAGTGTATGAAGGATGAAGTTCCGAACAATATCGTACTCTCCCTTCAATAAGAAAGCTATACCAGAAGGAATGAAGTCACGAATGAAGACCTGATCATAATTCAACACATTGGAACTGGTTGGATCGTTAGCAGCGATGGTCCCAATAGGACTGCCACAGTAGTGAACTACAGATTCCCGCAGTAAATCCCATGCCTCATCTACAATCGGGTCAACACTAATCTTATGAAAATCATCCTTGACTCGCACAGAACCATTTCCATTAGAACTGTTTGATGTTAAACCCTCATTTTCCTGTTTCGGCAGTTGAACATCCTGAAACTCCAGAACATTCGGCCCATTCCCCGCACCGTTCATCGGATCGAAATTCTTCATACCATCCACAAACCATGATCCATTCACATTTTCCGTAGTGATGCCACTGCCGCTCTCAGATTGCTGGCACTTGCAACTCTGAAGCCACGAGCGACGAACTCCCATACTTCCCGGCGAACTGCTTCCTATCCCTTGAAATCGACGAGTTCCAATGCGGATTTGTGGCATACTTGAAGAACCCATTACTTTCATGTACCTTGATACCCTTTTCCTTGTGCATTTCATTTGGTACTTGTAAGAAGGTATCGAATCAGACTTGATAAAACACGAGGGGTTACGAAAATGACGAGTCACAGTCCCGGGAAAAACTTGCAGAACAGCTTCAGAAGGACCCATCACTGCCATCAGCAATGAAGCTCTAGGCTCAAACTCAAAAGCAGCAATTTGTACAAAAACTGCAAATCTTTTGACCCGAAACGTAGAAAATCACCTAAAATCAGAGTAATCCGACACCAGTTCAGACTTTGCCTATCAGAAATGTATCTTTGTTGAGAGTTAAACAACTAAGATACAATAGTCAAACAAGAAATCTCTATTGCATTATAAAAAGCTCTAAAAAGCAATATCTTAATTCTTATTTACGTAAGTATAATCCATGAATCATGACATAAAACTAAACGATTATAGTTCAAGACTATTACAATTCACAGATCACAAAACCAACAATAAAAATTTTCCCTTTTCCTTCCTATCAGAATATAAGCAATTCAATTCATTACCTCAATTTCTCGAACTAAAAATCAAAAACGTTCAAGGAAAAACATTTAAAAAAAAAAAAAAAGCAAACTTTTTCGAACCCAAAAGAAAAGTAAACATGAAAGTCGAAGCCCAGAAGCTGAAATCCAAAACCATGGCAATTACACCAAAAAAAATAAATAAAAAGAAAAACTTCTCACCGAAATGAGAAGCCAAAATCCGATCGAGTGAAGCCGTGAACTGTGACGAAGAAAGCAGAGAGGGAAATTGATTCGCTCAGTTTTGCAATAATGGAACTTCGAATGTACTAAAAAACTCGACGTCGAATATCAATGAATCTCTGAGGATTTGTATTTGTATTTATTTATTTATTTATGAATTTTTTGGATTTGTTTTGTTTGTTTCAACAAGGAGACGTAGCTGACTCAAACAACGAATCACATGAAGTATAACATTCCATCTTCTCACCTTTTTTTTCTCTCTCTCGTTTTATTTTGTGTCCTCATGTTATTCGTTTTTATTTTTCTCTCTCTTTTTTTTTTTTTTTTTTTTTGAGGTCCGGATTTTTTTTCTCATTTATTTATTAAAGTTTCTTAAAAAAAAAAAAAAAGAGTTATTGGCATCTTAAGTCCCTTTTCTTTTGAGTTGGTGACAAAACCGTCGTTTTTCTTTTAATTTTTGCATAATAGTCCCTAAACGAGTGGTCGGTTGCAAACTCGGCCTGCAATAAATCGCACAGCTTTGTCGTGTCCGGATGTTTGGTGCGGGCCGATATTGGATACTAACAACTACTCATTTGAGTTTAGGAACCATCCACTTTGTGGGCCTACTCAATTTCAAATTATTTTTTTTTATAATTTGAAATACGGAATCTAAAAAATTTTCATTTATCTTAATATGTAAATCATTTACTAAATTTTGTCTATAATCTAAAGAATATTTAATTTTCTTAATGCGATGAGTAAATAATTATTTTCTTAATGATATTTTAAGAAAATAGCCAACGTTTTGATTAATTAATAAATTATTTATTTTTTAGTTATATGATGATGTACATTTACATTTATGTCTTTAATGGCTAATATCTTAATTTTTATAAACATTAACCATTTATTTAAAATATAAACCAAAAAATTATCAAATACCAAATAAATCTTTTTAAAAATGAAATACAAATAACTCATTCTCAAAACGCGCCACATGGTGCATTAGGGCTCTAGCGCAAGGCCTAACCCACCATCAGGCCCGCATCAAGCCCGTCTATTTGCATATCGATTGTTGGTGGTTTGTTGATGGAATTCTCTACTAGATTTTTTTTGTTTTTTTGGTGCAAAAAATCATTCTTTATCGTTAGATTTACCTTTTTCGTTGGTCTCTTGCCTTAAAAAAGTAAATTTGACGATCTAAAATTATTTTACAAAATAAAAAACCACTAGATAAATTATATTTTGTAAATTTGTCTTCATTTACTTCCATTTTGGCCCCTTATGTGTTTATAAATTTATGTTTCGATCTTATTTAAAATAATAATAATAATAATTTTCACCCCCTTCGAGTTTTTTTTTTCTTTTTTGTGAAAGGAGTGTCTAAACGTGAGTAAAGCCCAGCGTCATTGAGATTCTTTTTAAGGAGAAATTTCACAAAAAAGTCATTTTAGTATCACTTAATAATTTATGCCTTAAATAATATGTTCCATTCATTTTTACTCTATATTTATAGTATAAAAATGTGGTTATAAATTAAAAATACAATAAAAAAATAACATAGATTATTAATATGTCAAAAATAAGACATTCCTCAAAATCTCCCTTCTTTTAATATGTTTATAAGGAAGCTTTTTTTTTTTTTTAATAAGAAGGTGAACATGAAGCCATGAGAATGGCAAGTGATAAAACCCAAACCACGTCTACGTGGTTGTAGATTATAAGACATCATTAGATTTAAGTGTGTATTTCCATAATTTACTGATTTATCCAGTCATATAATCCCTTAAATTTAGGAAGTTGACTTTGTAACATATTAAGCAATTTACAAAAATATCATAGTAGACTATTTCATGAGATTTATTTTATTTTTATTTTAAGTACTATTTCTTGAGGTTGTGATTTCTGCTTGGAGACTCAAGCAAGTCTTGGCATATCAATTAGCAGCATCTTTTTCGCAACACAAATTGGTAGTTTATTATGGTCAACACCTCAAGTGCTCACCAAAAGTCACTCAAATTAGTGGAGCGGAGGGTTTGTTAAACTTTGAGTCAACATGCTAATTTCAATTTCTTGTCCAACAACATGAGGGACACGATTGCTCTAGTGACATAATAATAATAAGAATAATAACAATATATATTTATATGGCAAATACTAGATATAGCCTAGTCATAATCATAATCAAAAGTCACATAAATGAAATAAATCAGACCCTCCACTCAGTACCATGCGTGGAAACTTGCTTTGTTGCTAGAATTAATTTTGACCTTTTTTTTTGTTGCGTAGGTATGTTGACTTCGTAAAGTATTAGATTTTTCCCTCATTATTATTATTATTATGTAATCCACATATCATATGTTCTTGTTTCATCTCAAATAAAATATTAATAAAAGCAATTTGTGGTTGATTTGCTCAAGTAGAGTCCAATTCAAGGCACAATATTGGTGAAGACTTTGTTTCCACATGTTATCATCTTGATCCGTGATGTGTGTGGATAAGCATAGCACCAAGAATGAAAAAAGTATATTGTTGGGAAATTAGTAGTTACTTTTATTGAATGTGACAATAGATCTTTCCATGAGAGATCTTTCCAATAGATATACAGAGCAAGAAATTCTTGAAAGCGGTATTATCATCCACCGCCATTTTAATTTATTATTCGATGTAATTTAATCTATATATCAGTGTTGATTTTAATTAATTGTATTTTAAATTATTAGAAATGATAAGTTTTTCTTTTTAAATAAATTAAACACAAAACATTAAATATATTAAAACCAAAACATCAATATAAATCTTACTTAAAAATTATGATTTAGATAAAAAATAAAAATATCTTAAAACTAAGGGGTCATTTTATAAATAACAAAATTTAAACAAAAAATGAGTTTGATGAATAGTGTAACACCATATTTGGGGTTCACTATTCACAAAACTCATTTTAGGTATGAAAATGGTGTGTGGTTGGAGGTGATTTTTTGAGATTATAAATGCATATTTGCGTTTGGGTTTGCAAATGCGTCATTCGCTGGAGATTGTCTTAGCGTTTTCATTACCTTATTATTATTATTATTATTATTATTATTTTTCCTAACTTTATTTTACAGACTTGTATCTTTTTCTCATGCAGAAGATAATTAAATCCCATAACAATGTAACTTTTCTTTTAAAAAATTGATAACAACACCTTTTCTCATATTTCGGTAAAATTACTTTTTATTTTATCTTGAAAATAAACATGTAACCAATAATTATAGCTGTACGTTTTTAAATTTCATTATTGATGATATAACTTATAAGGAGTAAAAATTTGATTTAGAGCTTAACTCACTCTCTATCTTTAAAAAGAAAAATGACCTTTTATTTTGCCATTTAAGATCTTAAAAGTATAACTGTGGATTTGATTTATGATATCAATCATCAAGTATCTCTCCTCCCAAAAGATCTAAATTTCTTCACCAACACATTTCAAGCCAAGGAATACTTTTACATAACAATTGACAATTCCTAATAGTTTTGTTTGTTTGTTTTTTTTTTTTTCGCTTTTTAGGTTAAACTCAAGCCTAATTATTATTTTTTAGTTAATTGTTTGGTATTATTTATCCATCCCGTGAATGATGAGGCGATGATAGGATTTGAGAATATCAATTGGGAACTACTGTCTCTGTCTAGGGGTGTAAACGAACCAAGCCGCTCACGAGCTACTCGGGGCTCGGCTCGATAAAAACTCATTCGTGTTCGGCTCGTCGTGTAAACGAGCCAAGCTTGAGCTTCATTTTTAGAGCTCATTTGATAAACGAGTCAAACTTGAGCTCAAATATACAAGGTTTAGTAAAGCTTACGAGTTGGCTCGTTTCAGAGCTCGTGAGCTGACTCGATTAAAAGCTCGGTTATATGCTTGTATCTATATATTTTTTGTAATTTTAAATTTATCATACAATAAATGTAATTTAGAGCTTGATTTGTAACATAATTTAGAGTTCAAGCTCTAACAAGCTTCTTAATTGTCCTAAGCTCGAACGAGTTCAAGCTCCATAACTCAATTCTTACAAAGCTCGAGCTCGAAAAAATTCCTAATGAGCCGAGCTTGAGCTTTCCAAAGCTCGGTTCGACTCAATTACGGTATCTCTTAAATCATAATTGTGTTTTATTTTTACTAAACAAAACTCAACGAATCATAATTAAGGCCCAATTCAAAGGATTAACTATTATACTAAAATGCCTATAAATTAATAACATTAAAAACAAGAAAATTTATTCGTTAAGCGAATTATTAATTAATTGATAAAAGTTATTTAATCAATAACTTATTAGTTTCACTATCTTAATATCATCAAACTTACTATTTTTATTATCAGCATTAAAATTTTTAAATTATGTTTTTTTTAATTTTATTTTGCAATGTTACTGGTAAGTCTATTTAGACTTAAACGATAAGTTCTTTTGATGAACACGCAAGATTTGAAATTTAATTGCCCTTAGTATCACTATCTTGTTCAATCAACTATTTTAATATCGACAAATTTACCATTTTAATACCAATAATTTTATCATAATTAACTTATTCGTGTCACCGTCTTAATATCGTTAAACTTACCATCTTTGCATCACTCACAAGCATTCAAAATTTTAAAATTATGCTAATTTTTTTTATTTCATTATGTTTTTGGTATGTTATTTTATATCTAAGTTAAAATATGAACGCGCAAAATTTGAAATTTATGATCTTGATACCATTACTTTATTCAATCAACTATTTTAATACAGACAGATATAAACAATTTCAACCAGAGCATACAAATTTAAAATTTAGTAAGATAATCTGAAAGGTGATTTCAATACCGTTGTTATTCTTAAAATTGTAAACATGGAAAATCCCTAAAAAACGTGCAAATTTCGACTCTTTCACTGCTGAGTTATTGGCGATGCGAGCAGGTTTATTGTTTGCTCGGGATAGTGGTCTTTCCATCCAAGTTGTGGAATCTGATTCCAAAGAGGCTGTGCAGGCTGTTTGCAACAAGGTTTTTACAGGGAGTGCTGGCTCTGTTGTTAGTGATATACAAGAGTTGATGCGCCTAGTTGGGGGTAGTCAATTTTGTCATGCTCGTCGCGAGACTAATAAGGTTGCACATGCTCTTGCAAAGCATGGTTTTTCTGCCAATAGCGATTTGTTTTGGCTGGAGGAAACTCCTCCTTTTGTTTCTGTTTTGGTCAGGGCTGATAAAGCCTCCTCTGTGAATTCTGGTTTGGTTTTGCAGTAATAAAATGACCAATTTCACTCAAAAAAAAAAAAAAAATATCAATACCTTACTCATTAAACTATATATATATTAAGGAACTCATTGAACTATTTTAGCACTGCCAATTTCTTGTCCTATTAAAAGCATACGAATTTTAAAATTCAATTAGACCAGTTGAAACGTAATTTCTAAAATTCAATAAATTTCTATACCACTATGCATACTCATACATAACTACACAACCCACCACCTTGAAACCATACAGACAATTTAAAAAAAAAATATTTATCAAGCCACGCCAAAATTTCGAGTCTTAAATCACACTTACCAATAGAAATGCCTCACCATAAAATCACAACATAGGCCATTAAAAACAATATAATTAATAAATCAAAAGACAATGGCTTTCCATTGATAAAGAAGTTGGTGAACCCTTTTTGAATTCCGAATTTATGGCACTTTTGACTTCCCCCAAAAACAAAAAAGAAAAAAAAAAAAAAGAATCTAAGGAGTTTTAACTCCGATTTTAACAAATTACCGCGTGTTCCTATTTTTACCCCTTTAGAATTTAGCCTAATTTCCATTTCCCACCCCAACCCAACAACACCACCACCAACAAAATAACGTCTGAAAAAAAAAAAAAAAATCCAAAACTAACCCCACTAAGTCACCGCGTTCCTTTTACGCTTTCACCGCTCCAAAAACTCGCCGATTTTTTCCCCACCTTGAAATTACCCAAACACCCCTACCCTCTCGTCCCTTCTCGCGCCAAATCCGAGCCCTTTTTCGTCTTTTCTCTGCCCCGCTCGCTCTGTTCCCCACCCTGAATAAAAATATCAGAGACTCTCTCTCTCTCTCCTAAAAGCTGAAACGCCTCTCTTCTCTCTCCCCTTGGAAGCGAACCAAAAGGCGAGATCTGAGCCGTCCATCTGTACCATCCGACGGCTCTCGTCAGTCGGCGAGTGGTTCCCTCTCTGTGGTTTTTTATCATAAACCCTAGCCGCGCAATTCACAGTCTCTGTTTCTCTCTGTTTTTCTTTTCCCTCCTTTTTTGTTTCCCATTTCTCACTTTCTCGCCATCCAAACACCCTCGTAAGCCCTCCTCACTCGCCGATCTACTCTCCTTCTCTCTCTGTTTCTCTATCCATGTATGGTTTCTTCTCCGATCTCTCGTCTTGGTCCTGTCTTGTAGATATTTTCGCTTTTTAGCGCTTTTTTTTTTGGGGATTCTCTCTCTCTCTCTCTCTCTCTCTCTGTGGTTCTTGTTGTATCGTGAATCTCAGTATTTCTCAGTGTATCGGAATCGATTTTTATGGTTCTTTAATTTATTGTAAAATATATTCTAGAAAAAAGTTGTTTTTTTTTTTTTTTTTTTTGGGTTTTGCCTTTCGATTTATATTCTTGTTATAAAGTGTGTATTTGAGTGTGTGTGTGTGTGTGTAATTCTACCTGTTAGTTTCCGAGTCTTCCGAGTTTTATTCCGAGTCAGTAGCGAGTCGCGTGGGTATGGCCTGGCTGATTTTGGGTTTGAATGATGAGGTCGGTTCGTGCTGAGCTGTTGTCGTCGACGGGGTGGTTCGGGTCGGTTCACGCGTCCGAGTTCGAGGCCGAGTTGACTCGGAGGTCGTCTCTGAGGCTGAGCGAGTCGAGGGAGAGGCCGAGTCCGCGGGTGGAGGCGCTCGGGAGGAGCTTGGCGGCTGCGGCAATGCCATCGGTCGGCATGCGGCGCACCACGAGGGTCTTCGGGGTGGTGAAGGGCGCCGACGGCGCCAGGGTCCTGCGCTCTGGGAGGCGGCTGTGGCCGGACTCCGCCGAGGTCAAGCTCAGGAAGCACAGCGATGGAGACGACTGGCTCAAGATGGTCAAGAGCGGGGGTGGCGGAGGAGGCGGAGGAAAAGGCGGTGGCGTTGGTGGAGACCGCGGGATCCTCTCCGAGGCCAACGGATGGGCCCACAGCGCCAGCAACAAGCCCAAGAGGAGCGTACCTGCTCCCGTGGTGGAAATTGAGGCGCCCAAACCTGAGGATTCGGAGGCAAAAGACGGGCAGCAGCGCAGCGACAAGCGGTACGGCATTGTGTACGTCCGGAAGAGGAAGGGTTTGGGGGCGGGTTCTGATGGAAAGAGGGTCGAGGGTCTACTCGGTCGGAGGCAGAGGAGGAGGTTGAATTCCGGTGAGGGAATTGCGGTGGCTGATGAGTGTGGTTCGCAGTCGGGTTTTGATCCTAGCGAGGTTGTTAACGTTGTTGCTAATTCTTCGCTGGCGAGGAATCACTTTGTGGCCCAGTTCTTGTGGATTGTTTTGGTGTACATGACGAGGGCCAAGCTGAGTCTTTCTAATCTTTTCGCTTTCCTCGCCTCCAAGCCTATCAGTTGCATCAATTCTTCGTCTGGCATAAGCATCTTTTTGGTAAGTGATTCTTTCTTTCCTTTTGTTTTCAAGATTTATGATCTTTACTTTTCTGCCGAGCATTTTCTCTGAAAAGTGTGAGTATAAAAATGAACATTAATGTGAGGAGCTTAATTTGGACATAAATGTTACATACTGTCATGGGAAAAAATATTATGGATGATATTTTTGTTTGGAGTTTTTCGAATTCCCTTATGAGAAGTTATTTGGTATCTGGTTTCCTTATTTCGGAAATCCTCGTCCGGTGTTAATTCTGAAAATTGATAAGAGTGTAATGGGAGCATGTGTAATGCTGTGTGACGGGGACACAAGTTCTACTGTGCTGTTTGAAGTAACTTGAGTTTTATTTTGGTACTTTTTTCTTGGTTACTTGTATTCTGATATTACCATTTTCGTACTCACTTGCAGGGCCGTCCTTTGACTAAACGATTTGCAAGTTGTAAGATTTTTGGGGCTGCGCAGTTTGTGCCGTTTTTTTCTGTGGACTTTTCTGCAGTCCCTCTGTGTTTCATGAACATGTATTCGGACATGCTTTTTCAACACAGACGTCAGCTGCGTCTTCA
Organism: Boehmeria nivea var. tenacissima; assembly: GCA_018132145.1. NCBI lineage: Eukaryota > Viridiplantae > Streptophyta > Magnoliopsida > Rosales > Urticaceae > Boehmeria > Boehmeria nivea. The sequence continues at coordinate 13,609,788 of CM030875.1, read as the reverse complement.
AAATAATGCAACTGAAATAAGCGATGAGTCTGAAGATGAGGTATTGGAATCCGGAGACATGACCAAATCTGATGCTAATAATGCTGAGAATGGGTGGGTCCCGAATCCATCTCTTAAAGGTTCAAAATTAGTTGGTCGAAGCACTCAGTATAGGAGTGGTTTAATTTCTCGTGGCATCCAGAAAAGGCGGAGTTCTCTTAGGAGGAGAAGAGCTAGAAATCCTTCACTGGGTGGTGTACAGAAGCCTAATGGATTAGTTTCTGATTTAGTTAGCTTTAGGAAAAATGCAGTTTCTTTGTCTGTAACGACTAATAATAAGGTTAGAAGATCTCTTCGGAGTAGCTCGGGTAGAAACTTGAAAGAAGTTAGTTCAAGAACGGATGGTCTAGCTCAGGACAAGGATTCATCTTCTTGTTGTGCGAATATGTTGGTTATCGGGTCAGAAAAGTGTTACAGGGAAGAAGGAGCGAATATCATGTTAGATATGTCTCCTTTAGGAGAGTGGGTTATTGCAGTCAAGAAAGATGGATCAACGAAATTCATCCATAAGGCAGAGAAGGTTATGAAGCCCTATACTTCCAACCGCTTTACACATGCTGTAATCTGGACTGGGGATAATGACTGGAAGCTAGAGTTTCCTAGCAGAAAGGACTGGGCAATTTTCAAGGATCTCTACAAGGAGTGTGCTGATCGTAATGTCCCTATACCCGGGGTTAAAAGTATCCCTATACCCGGAGTAAATGAGGTATCAGAAACAGGGGATGGTCACACTAACCTATTTCGTAGACCAGATTTATACATATCTGTGAAGGATGACGAGTTGCATAGAGCCATGGCAAGGAAGACTCCCAGTTATGATATGGATTCGGAGGATGAGCTATGGCTAAAGAATTTTAACAGCGGCTCAGAGAAAGAGATTCATGTTCTTGAGAATAATTTTGAGTTCATGGTTGATGCCTTTGAGAAAGCGGCATATTTTGGTGAATTTGTTCCCTCTGAGGAGAAACCACGGGCTGATTTGGGTCTGCATCTGGGTAGTAGAAGTGCAATAGAAGCTGCCTATAGTTATTGGATGAACAAACGGAAGCAGAAGGGGACATCCTTGCTTCGGGTTTTTCAGGTGCAAATTCAATTCCTTTTCAGATTTCTCACCAGAATTTTTATGTATTTTTGTAGTTTACTCATTTATACTGGATATTCTTTTCTTTTTATTTATCATTTCCTTTGGGTAGGACATGGAACAAATGCTGACTTTGAGGCGTAAATCATCATTTTATGCGCCTATTAGTTTGCTCATGTTTCAAATTAGTGTTGAATACCCTCCATGAGAAGTAGTACAATATTATTTAGGTAGAGATTCACTCGCTATCACTTCTCAATATGTTTATCTCGGATTAGCGGACTTTAGAATTAATTGTTTATGTGATGTATATATCTTGCATCCTCAAAATGATGATCAGAGCATCTCATTCTAGACTAGATCTATGATAGGTATGAATTTGAATACCAATTGTCTGCTATATCTTGTAATAGTTCTAGCATAAATATACTAGCATGTATTCGAAAAATTTCATTGGTTGATCTGAATTACTTAATCCCTCTTGTTCATCATGTTTCTTTTCCTTTTATTAATAGTGTGTAGCAAATGGATCACTTTGAGTTTTCTTGGGCTTGTGTCTAATTGTGCTTTATATGGTTGCACTAGCAGAGTCATCCGGCGAAGAGACCTCCACTAATCCTGAACCCTTTGCTTCGCAAGAAAAGATCCTTTAAACGGCAACCAAGCCAAGTTGGAAGAGGAAAGCAACACATTTTCTTGCAAGGTAACAATTTATTTTTCTTTTATAGTATGTTAGATATGGGCTGCTTGCATTTTACACCTATAATGTTGCTCATTTTAATTTCCCAAATACGCTAAAGCTGATATATTAAAATTTTCGCAAACCAAATAGGCAGACTTGAAACCTGTCCAAAATTTAAACCCCTTTCCATCCTATTTTGATTATCATTCTATAAATTGAGATTGGTCAGTTTCGAAAGCAAAATGAGCCTCATTTAATTTCATGATTCTTTTTTCTACCCTATCTTTTGATTACACCCAAATTTCTCGTTCGACAAGAAGTTGATTTATACACAATTATCGGATTGTAGCAGGTATAGACTTGTGAGGCTTTAGTGTACTTTTCTGTAATGTGAAGTCCCAAATTATGGAACATCCTTCTTCAAACCTGGCTTAGGTACTTCTCATCAGCCGCTAAATTTTATGTCTTTCTTAATGACGTGCAGGGATGGCAGCTGGACGAGACGCTGTTGAAGAACAGAATGCAAAGCTCAAAGTGGAAGAAGCGAGAATCTCTGCCAAAAGATCTGTGGAATCAGCAGTTCGCAAACGGCGAAGGGCTCAGCTACTCATGAATAATGCGGATTTGGCGACTTTCAAAGCTGCTGTGGCACTTAGAATCGCCGAGGGGGCTGCCTTAACGGTTTCACCGGCTGTTGTTGCTGATCATTTCCTTGATTGAATTGAATTAGATAAATACTCGAAAATGACCCATTTTTAAATTAAAAAGGGATGAATTACTTGTAATACTCTCTCTGGCTTGTTTGAGAAAAGCCTTCTGGGGAACAATCCTTGAAGAGTACTGTATTTTTGTATAGGGTTTTTTTTTTTTTTTTGGCCCTTTTAAATTGGTATTGTATATTCTGTACTAGTATAACCCCACACCACCGATAGTGTAAAAGTGGATTTAGTTGATTTCCTTTGGCAGAAATTATAAGGAAAACCAAAAAAAAAAAAAAAAAATGAGGAAGAAAAATACATGAAAATTTGGCCCAATGTGAGTTTTGTCTTTTGTGGTGTCATCGTGTTTTTCATTTTGATATAATAATATGTTACTAAGCATATAGCTTTATGATGAATGTAGATACCATCATGCTGCCATGGCCTGTACATATTTATGTAATTGCGTATATTTCTATGTACTTGGTGTGTGGTTTAAGGTGCTTCTGTAGTTTCTCAGTTTGCACAGCTTAAATGGCTTTTTTAATGTTCTTGTATTGTTAAGAGAATTAGGGAGATTATTGTCCTAATTATAATTGAGAAATTACGGTGAATACTCAATTTTTAACACTTAATTTAAATTATTTTTTAATCTTTAAAAAAATATAACAAATTATCAAAGTGATTCAATTATTTACACAGTGGTAAGTGGTGGTAATTAACTTAGTTCTTAAAAATATGTGCTAAGTAATTGACGAATCGGCCTGTTGGTGATAGATCTTCTCTTGCCACCATCTTTGGCACACTTTCTGCGTTTTGACTTAGGGTATGTTTAGTAATGAATTAAAATACAAAATTCGGATTATTTTTTAGTTATTATTTGACAAAATCTTAAATTCAAATCGATGTTTGGATAGAAATTGTGAGAGAGGATATGTATTTAGAACTGAAAAAATAATTTTAAATTCAAATCGATGTTTGGATAGAAATTGTGAGAGGATATGTATTGAGAATTGAAAAAAAAAAAAAAACACTCAGAGAGTATAAAATCAAAAGTTAATCCACCCAACCATAGATCCTTCGAGAGACCCTCAACTTTTTAAAATTATAAAATATAATTTATATATTAAATATTTTTTCATTTTCTCCCCTTAAATTTCTAAAATTGTAATGTTTATCATATATATTAAATACTTCTCTTTTACATTTATCCTCATATTTAAAATAATTTTTGAAATTGTTTATTTACTTTAATGTTTTAAAAAAAAATCATATTTCATCCTATAAAATTTTAAAATATTTAAATTTACTTCACATATTATTGAATTTTTCCCTTAGCCACTTTTTTTATTTTATTTTATATTATTCTCATATAATATTATTTTGAATGAAGTTTAATATTTTAAAATAAATATTTTTTTAAAGTAACATTGGTTTTGCATCTCAAACTAAAGTTCTAGATCTGCCCTTGTTCTCTATTAGTTTAAAGCTTTTGGGAAAATCAATAAACCAATATGATATCAAAGCACCCTGAGTTCAAACTTTCTGCGCCTATATTTTCTAATTATAGTACATGTTGGACCCTTTAAACATTATGAGCCTTTATATTCATGGTAGGGTTCGTCCAATATCCCAACTACAGTCTGACCCTACACATGACAAGAGAATGTTCAGAGTATAAAATCAAATGTTGACCCACCTTTTATACGTTTAAGCTTTTGAGAAAATTAGTGAACTATACTGAAATTAAAATATGGATATTTTGCTAAAAAATTACATTAATTATGTAACAATGATATTTGGATATAATTTTTTTTATTTGAGTTGCTTACTCAACAAAATATTATGGTAAAACTAGATGGTAAAATCACTAGAAAGAGCTAGGAGAGAAAGATGAGCTTGACAAAGTTGCAAGACTCTTCACAACGTTTAAAATTGGAATCTCGAAACTGTCGAGCAAAAAAGTTGCAAATCTATGAATAGGCTCAATCAAAAGTAATGCCAAACATACACTAAGGTAATCGTTCATTAAAGTTCACATAGTGCAAGCCAACTTCTTCAAGTGTATAATGCCATAACTAACATTTATTGAACACAGAAGATAATAACTATAGTCACAATATGTCCCCATAGGAAAATAAGAAAACCATGTAATATAAAGTTTTAATAATATGAAACCTTGAAATCTCGCTCAAAACGCTTCTATCTACAGAAAATCACTACTGAGATTAGAGTATCACTATATTCATTCCAGCTCCTAATAGAATAAGGAAGAAAAGCAAGACATTGGCATAGATAGACAACAACTGTCCTTAAACAGAAGGACTCGCTTTTCTCTTGTCGTTTTTTCTTGCAACTTTCTCGCTGATTGTGGGGCTAGAGCTTGAAGCTATGAGCCTAATTTTACACATTCACTGCAAAGTCTCCTCAGGTTTGACAGGAGCATTTGCCAAGTCCTGGATCTCGATCTTGCTCTTTATCAAACCTGTGTTCCTTGTCATATAATCGACTTTGTCCAGGTCTTCCGAAATCCCCAGGTACCCATATAGGATATTTTCCTCCACTTTTTCGGCATCCTTGCTGATGCTTATTTCGCCTTTGTTTGAGGTTGCTAGCTCAAAGTCTATCCGTCCACGCTTCTGCTCTACGAAATACTTGTGAAGCTTCTCTGCATCTCCCAACCCGGTAAATGTCCCCAAGAACTTCACAACCATCACGCTTTGGTCAGCGGGCTTCCCCAGGCAAACCTTGATTCTTCCCCTGATAAAACCTTTGCCTGTCATTTCACAAAGAAATCAACAAATGGGATTATTCATCAGAAACTTTTACATTCAAGGATTAATGCACAAAACCAACTTTCTTGTCCTCTGAGGCGTTATTTATTTATTAATTTATTATTATAATTATTATTATTTTATTTCGAGAGATTTGGTGTTTAAGACTAAGTTACTTACTAGGAGTTTGAATGCATACGAAAATGATAAAACGGAATATGAAGCCATTCACCTCTTATAAAGGCCTCAAGTGCTTCCATAGTTACAACTTTCCATTTTTCAGGATTACTGTCTGAAAAAGAAATGTTGTGGACAACAATTACAGGAGGCCAAAGTATCAAATCCTCCTTCTGGGCCAAGGCCTGTGCCTTCGGCAATACCTGGGGAACCCATGTTATTGTGTCCTCGGGAATATCAGTGCTCCATCCCAACAGAACACAAATTGCCTTATGAAGACCCAAATGATCTGCTCGCAACCCAGCCTTGTGAGACATGAATGCATGCGTCACCAATCGCCGAGTGTCCAGAAACTCCTTTGAGGCACTGCAACAGAAACAATGGGTGTGTTATTAAGAGGACAATAAATTGCCAGACTAATAAATAAGCATTGCTCAATATAGGAAATAAATGACAAAACCAATCAAAGCACTGATGAAAATGGACAGTGGAAAACACCAAATTTAGACGTTGAGACTTCTTTGAGTTCCTAAATATTATCAATCAAAGTAAAAACCATAAGGGGACCTAGCATAGGGGTAAGTTAAAAGTCTTTTGCAACTTTTTACACAAGCACGTTCCTCATCGATACTTAATCGGATACACCCAAGTACATGTATGCATAGAACAAGAAAGAGAGAGAACCAATAGAAAAAAAAAATTTCAACTTCATGTAAAACTGATGCTTAACTAAACAATATAACAAAGCATCACATCTTCCCGAGCAAATATTGAAGGGAGAAAAGATGCCAACCGCAAGGCAGTCAAAGATAATAACACGGCTAGAAACATTATGCATTAGAAAAAAGCACGAGTATGTGAGGGAGAAAGGACGGCTAGGCAGGACCAGAAGATGAAAACCAGAGACCAAGCCATAACAGACAACCTGAAGAAGTGACGAGATGCTAATAAGTAGAACCCAACACTACCGCAACTAGTTCTGAGCTTAGCAACCTCAAAGGAGTATTGCCACACATGGCCCTGATCCATTGGTGCTTCAACATATTATATTACTTGACCAAAGAAGAAAATATCAAAGAATAGCGGTGATAGCCATATAGAATTCCCACATGGTAATATAACAAAATGCATTGTCATGCGCTCGTGATTATATCACTATTTACACATTGACAGTCAATTTTACTGCAAACAAATACGAAAATAGTCAAACGATTCTAAAGTTCCAAAAAAACTCAATTCACCGAGTGACAAAATCTCGTATCAATCATCCCTTTCTATTCAGCTTTGGGCTAAATGAAATACCAGAAAATATGATAGATAACCATAATTAGAAGTCGTGTATGCTTGCTTTCAAAGTTCAACCGCGAACGTCCAAACACCTTAGCAGTATGTTCACAAAGCATTCGAAACATAAGCAGCTAGGCTAAATATATGTTTGTGCAAAGTGATCAGTATTTCTTTGGTGGTTCATAAATGTCGTCATGCACTAAAACACCTCACATCACCCATCCAGACATCTTAAATAAACTAAAATGCCTTTGTTACTAATATAATAATCAATGTTAAACAAACATTTCACTTCACTAATAGCAGGACTATCCACTAATAGTATCACCATCATCATGAACCATGAAACCTGTTAATCCATTTCCTAATACCATAGATGTTTTGATCAACATATTGCACCATCTCTCTCACCACCTAAATTATATCCCTATACTCTCATTTACGCACGTAGCAGTAAAAACTCCCATGCGAATGTAAAGCAAACAACTCCTAGTCCGTGTAAATCTACTATCTCCCACTAAAATCCCATACGCCAATCGGGAGGTTAGTCTTAACTTTCTTCACCATTTGTTGAATACCAAAAAATCTCCTGAATAAAAACATTGAAAACTTAACCCACTTTTAGCAAGAACATCATAGAAAAGAAAACGGACCTTCTTCCACAAACAATGCAGAACAAACTACCAGCTTTCCCTTCTTCCTTGTATCTTCTCTGAACAGCTGGATTCACATTCAACATTCTCGAGTATTTTAAAAAAGCATCATTCACCATTTGCTTAAACTCCTCAGAGTCCTCAGCGAGAGCAGACTCTTCAGGGCTCACCCAATCATCAGATGGATCACTACCATTATTGCCATCTTCTGCATGCAAATCTTCATAATAGCCTTCATTTTTTTTCCAAACTTTTTGCTGGCTGTAAAGATGATTTTTTCTTTCGTAATTATTGTGCTGTCTGTAAAGATGATGTTTTCTATCAAACTGGTTTCGTTGCCGGTAAAGGTGATCCTTTCTATCATAGTGGTGCGAGTTATGATAGCTTACGTAACCGGGTCTTCTATTTCCCTTGAACTGTCGACCATAATTTTTATGAAATCCAACTGGCTGTTTACGTCCATGTGGCAACTCCTGAGATGAGAACCACTCATCAGACTGAAGATCTTCACGATTGCCCATTCCATCAAATTTCCTCTCAGTCCTTCTATATCCAGAATGCTCAAATCCCATCTTCCTGGATGCATATAACCCATTCATCTCCTCGTTAATCCACTCTTCATCAGTTTCTCGTAAATCCTGAAACTGTCTGGCTGGATACAACTTACCTGAAAGAGTTTTTCTAGGATTATAAGATCTTGCATGATCTTCCTGAATACTATATTTTCCTTTTACCACTCTATCTTGTGGTTCATATATTCCATGCTCATCCCTCATATTTTGCATCCTTACCTCTTGTCTATTCATTTCATTCTCATATTTAGAGATAGGTGAGCCCAGTAACCTCTCTTCTTGAAACTGTGAACCACCATCGCCTCCAAAACCATAATCTGCTTCGATACCCGATATCCGATAATTATTTGGTGCACCCACATGATCTTGGGAAACTTCCCTACCAATCTCAAGATGAGTAAATCCAGAACCCAAATACTCTCCACCTTGCTTCAACATATTTTGTGGTGCTCTTCTCATATCAAGGTAGTCTGAATCTGTCCGTTTCTCTAACGCAGGTTGGTAGTATGTTATTCCCTGTCTCAGATTCCCACCGGGACCATCGATGTTATCATTCCTGTCTACAACAGAGTGCGTAATACTAGGCCTTGACATATCTCTGCGGTCATATATAATTTGAGTGCGACCATACTCTAGTTGAGCTCTTGGAACCATCATTTTAGGCAAGTCATCAGCAAGATATCCACGATCATCAACTATTTCGCGGTTTTTGTGGTAGACATAATTCTCCTGATCACCCTTATTTGGACTATATTCCCTCAGGAAAAAGTTTGGATTTCTTTGGCCCCCTTCTGGGTCTCTTGCAGAATCAAGAAGTGACCTTTCCCTATACACATTCAAGGCAGTGGGTTCATTGAGCTGCACACTACTTTTAAACTCATTTGTATGAGGCAAATGTAGGCTATCTTGATAAGACAAATACTCATGCCTCGTCATTTCCAAAGAGGAACTGGCTAGATCCTTGGAATTTGGTCCTGACAGAATGTGGTATGCGACATCCCTTGAACGGATCACAGGCTTCTCTCCATCTTTATAGGAGTGAGTTACCGGTAATCTATCCAAAGCCATAGTGTCCTGGTACTGTATTCTTCCTTGCTCAAAATGCTGGGAATCCATAGCTCGTGACGACATTGGCAGTTTTCCACCAGCATCGCCATAAACCGATGTAGCAGTAGCACCAAGGTGTGTGGGGGAACGATATGATCCTCGCGCCAAGTCCTTCACAGCAGCCGAATTTTGACCTAATAACTGATGTTGACCGCCAGCTGACAAGCTCATCTCATTGAAATCCTCCTTACTAATTGCTGATGTTGATCTAGGATCGTTACGCTCATATCCATAAGCGCGCATAGAGTGAAAATCCGCATCATCGTTTTCGAAAATTAAATTCTTCCCTTCACCCAACTCGCGTCTGTGCCTCAACTCAACTGATGGGGTCGGTGAAAAGTTCCGCGGTGGGATATTGACCCCACTGTCATAGTGAGGCCTTTTCCGGGCATCCCCCAGAACAATGGCTGGAGGCGACCTTGACCGAACCCGACCCGTCCTAACACGATCCAAAGGCCAACCGTACTCCCTCCGCTCAACGGAGCCTGTCATTTGACTCACACCAGCCTCCTGTGCCGACCCGTTAGGGCTCACACTCCTACGCAAAGTCCGATGCGACGCTTCGACCCGATCAACGTTCTCATAAGGATCACGCAATCTTAAAGATGAAGATTGCCTGACAAAACCCTCGTTCCTCCGATAATCCATGTCCTATCAAATTCGCAGCCACAAAAGCTCTAATTTTCCCCGGAATCGAAGATAATCAAATTCACAACCTTCGAATCGACGATCCAGAAGAATCAAATTCTCAAAAAGCTTAGAAACCCTAATTACAAAGATCTAAGCACCGAATCAAGCTGTTTAAGCTGTTAGAACCCTAACCCTAGCAACAATCGAAACAGATCAGGGACCAAAAACGGAAAGGCAATTGGAATCCATTGGAGAGCTCTGAGAAGAAACAGTTACTGGAAAAGCGGAAAGTTCAAACCTTTCGGTGCGAATCCATGGAAATCGATCTCTCGAAGTCAAGGACTCTTCATCGCCATGAAAAGCTTTGGTTTTGATGTGATTGAATTGAAACGAATTGAATTGAGATTTGGGAGTGATTTTTATTGTTATTCTCTTTTTTGGGGTCGGATAATTTAACAATGTGGATATATGGGAACGCCATAAGACACTATGGGCTTAAATGTGTTAATTTATTTACTGTGGGTTAATATGTAATTTTGGAAAAATATTTGGCCTGTTGTAGGTGGTTTGACTTGTACAAGTTTTTTTAGGGTTGGGCGATTGAGGAGGGTTTGGGATAATCTCAAGTAAGTTTAGATTAACTTCCTTCTTTCTCTTTTTTTTTTTTTTTTTGATAAAAATATTTTCATGTGAGATTGATAATTGACCGAATCTCAAACATGATGGGTTTTTTTTGTAGTGGGAAACAATTCTGGACCGTCAGATTCATCTTTTTGGTGGGTCCCGCATCTTATAATTGTAAATCTTACCATTCAAAATTATTTCCCACCACAAAAAAAACCCACTACAGAATTTCCCCTTAAATTAATCCTCGAGATGCACAATTGTCTAATCTTTTGTGTGGTAATTATTAGTTTTATTTTAGGAACATTCTACAATAGTGCACGATTTTTTGCACTATTCGATAATGCACGGCTTATAATAGCTTAAAAAATACATAAAAATAATTTTGTCGTACATATAAGCACATTACATCCTCAATTTACATGTTAACGATTCATTTCTTCAAATTTAACACAAAAAATATGTTTAATAGGATATGAAAAAGATGAAAAAAAAGTTTGTCTTTTTTTATTTTATTTAAATTTTCTATTTTCTTCGCCGATTGAATATAATTTTAGTTTTAAATGTGGAAAATGAATTGATAACTTAAAAATAGACGATGTAATGTACTTATGTGTAGAAATAAAATTATTTTTATGTATTTTTTAAGTTATTATAAGTCGTACACTATTGATAGTGCAAAAAATCGTACACTATTATAGAATTTTCTATTTTTAGGAACCAACGCATAGTAAAGGAAACTTTTACCATGGGGAATAGATTTTAAATTTTTTTTTTTTAATGTACAGCAGTACAAGTTATAATAACCTAGAATGAATTCGTTCTCCGTAACTTTTCCACCGAAGAATTAGCTAAAAAAATATAACATTCGTCTTTTTAACAAATATTGGTAATTTTTTATCATGTACATCTTATATGTAATTTTGAAAAACAAAAAAAAAAAAAAACTTTCTAACACTTGTTCTTGGGAAGAATGTCTAGATTCTTTCTTGATAAATTTTTTTTATTTATAGAATTTTAATTTTGAATTTGTACAGAAAGTTTAACAACTTGATCAAATTATTTGAAGAAAAAAAAAAGATACATATAAGTTCATAAATATCCTTAATTTAAAATTCTCCTTATAAACTTAGGGTCTATTTGATATTTGACTTTTTTTTGTCCATATTTTAAGAATTTAACCATAATTTCATGAAATTAAGAAATTAGTCATTTTCATATTTGATATACGTGTATTATATTTTTTTTAATACACGAGTATCATTTTTGAAAATTGGGCTAATTCTTAAAAAATTAGCCAAAAACTTGGCTAAATCTTTAAAAATCTCCAAACCTTATTACCATCTTTGTATCTCGAAGGAAAAAATAGATAGTTTAAAGAATACTATCAACGAATGTATTATTAATAATTATGTTTAAACAATGAACCCGACAAGCCCGACTAGTCTCTAAGAGAGAGAAATTTCGTCGCTGGCAAACCCGACGAGTCACAGAGAGGGGAGGGGGAATACTTTCTCTAAAGCTAACCCCTCTTTGCCTGCTTTGTTTGGTTCCCTCATTCAAATCTATTTTTTTTTATTTTTTATTTTTTTACTTTTCTAATTCTAATGCAATATTTTTAAGTCTCAACCATTTAATCCACATCAAAATTTGAAATATCAACAACCATTTTAAATAACTCATTCAAATATTTACCTCAAACATCCCATTAAAACAGACAAATGTTTCTATTCTCATTTTTTTAAAAATTTTTCTATTAAATCTCAATCATTTAATCCACATTAAAATTTGAAAAGTTGACAACTATTCTAAATGCCTCGTTTAAATGTTTGATATACACATTTTGTGTTTGGGGAAACCATTCCAATCATTTTTGACCATTCTAAATGGTTTGGAAAATGGTTTGACTTTACAAATTTCGAGGTGGTATAAATGGTTGAGATTTAAAGATATTGTATAGGGATTTGGAAAGTTAAAAAAAAAATGGTTGAAAAAATTAGAATGGAATGGAATGGTTTGGAGGATTGAAAAAAGTGAAAAAATGGAATAGAATGGAATGAGTAGAATGGTTGGGGCAAACGGGGAGTTTACTCATTCCATTCCATTCTATTTTTTCATTTTTTCAACTTTCCTAATCCTCCAAACTATTCCATTCCATTCCATTTTTTTCAACTTTTCAAATCTCTATACAATATCTTTAAATCTCAACAATTCATACCACCTCGAAATTTGCAAAGTCAAACCATTCTTAGATCATTTTTCAAAATCATTTTCAAACTATTCTTGGGATGGTTTTGCCCATCCCATCCCATTTCTTGGGATGGTCAAAATGGTTTGAAAATGGTTTGGAAAATGGTTAGAAAAATGAGTTGAATGGTTTGACTTTGCGAATTTTTAGGTGATATAAATGGTTTAGATTTAAAGATATTGTATAGGGATTTAGAAAGTTGAAAAAAAGGGTTGAAAAAAAATGTAATGGTTTGTAGGATTAGAAAGTTGAATGGTTTGTAATAGTATGTAATAGAATGTGATGATTTGAATTGTTTGCCCAAATGTGGAGTAAATCATTTTTAAACTATTTTTTACATTCCAAAAAATAAGATGGAATGACCAAAATGACCACCCCCAACAAAGGGTAAGAACTTTTTCTTTTTCATGAAAAGTAAAGTATTTATCACATGTGAATCTTGTAGGTTATGAAGAACTTTTTCTTTTTGATGAAGTGTAAAGTACTTTTTTATCAAAAAAAAAAAATGTAAAGTTTTTTTTTATCCCACATTGCGCTAGACAGGATTCACAGGAATCACATTCTAGGCAAACAATCACACTTATACACACATTCAAAGTGATTGTTTTCTTAAATTTTTTTTTTTAATTGTACCTATTTGCCGACACAACTATTCTTAAGGACTAAGGAGCTCATTTTATTTCAAATACAATTAAAAGGAAAATAATTTTATAAAATAAAATAAAATAAAAAAGAAAAAAGGGCTGTTAAGTCTCAAATGAGCGACACAGAGACTGTGTGTATCTCTCTCTCTCCGTTGTTCCTGGTCGGCCCTCTTCTTGCTTCCAAAACAAAACCCTAAGCCATTGCTTGTTCGCCGGTCGAACTTACTTCTCAGGTAAAGTCTTAGCTTAGCTTCATTATTATTGTATGAATATGGTAAATAAAAACCCTAAATTTATTGATCTTTAAACATATTCGCTCTGATTTCTTGGGTGTTCTTCGAAATTGTGCTTCTTTGTTCTGTGAACGCACTACGGCGAGGTGGTTCAGACGGTGGTGGTGAGGGAAAAGTTCACCGTACGGCCGAGGGGTTTCGGCTTCGTCGTATTATCCGATCCCTCGGTGCTTGAGCACTCACACCATTGATGGTCGAGCGGTGAGAGAGAAGCTTCGATTGTTCTCGGTTCTGTTTAGGGCTAGGTTGTGTTGGTCGTTCGATTCGGTTTGTGTTTGGGTTTTTGATAATTGGCGATTTTTGTGAGTGCATTTTGGTTTGGTTTGGTCTCCGCCGTTAGTGATTAATTCTTTTGGGATTTGGGTTTCGCTTTATTTCTTTTATTCCTTCACGAGCTCACTTTATCAGAGTGAAAGCTTGAAACTTTGATAATTTATTGGAGAATAGGTGATCAATGAAAGATATTTCTCAACTTGATATTGGTTTATTTTTTTTATTTTTTTATTGTTGTTATTAATTTAACCTTATTGGCCTTTGGTTTTATGTGGGCAAATATTCGTTTTGTATGTTTGCCTGATGATGCCAAATAAGTTTTAGTGAATTTTCACTACGGGTTGTTCCTAATGTTTGTGTCTCTATTGACGGGTCGAAAATCGTTACTCATCGCAGGAGGGTTTTTCTTGAGAGGGATGGCTGAGTTCCTCTTCGAAGACATTTTCAAGGTCGATAAGCTGAACCCAGACGGGAAGAAGTTCGACAGAGTTACTCGGATCGAAGCGAAGAGCGAGAAGTTTGACATGTTCATGCACCTGGATTTGAACACGGACGTGTACCCTATGAGGGAAGGTGAGAAGTTCTCAATGGCGCTGAGCTCTACGCTGAATGAAGACGGGACTCCGGACACTGGCTACTTCACCCCGGGGAACCGGAAGACGCTCGCCGACAACTATGAGTACGTGATGCAGGGGAAGCTGTATAGGATTGCAGAAGGCTCAGGGCATCACGGGAGAGCAGAGATAGACGCGTCATTCGGCGGGCTTTTGATGATGCTCAAGGGCGACCCATCTTATTTCAAGAAGTATGAGCTTGATCAGAGGCTGTTTCTTCTCATAAGGAAGGTGTGAAACTCTAAGGTTAATCCAAGCTCTAGTCGAAATCGGAATATTAACATATTTTAGTTTTCCTGTTGTTATGAACTTGGTTCGGAGCTTATGACTTGTTGGGTGTATAAGAAGATCTAAATACTGTGATGAGAGCTTAATGCTTGCTTATAATGCTTAAACAGATCTAACTTTTCCATTGGGTTACTGATTGGCACATTATGTGGGTAGGTTGAATCAAAATGTCCCATTTTGGGAAATATCTTTTGTAACTTTCTCTGCATTTCTAGTGTTTATTACAAGAAATTTTTTGGGCAACCGTCTTGTGGAAATAGAGATTTAAGGAAGGTTGGCTTAAAAATGTGGTGGAAAAATGAATCTATATTGGCCTTGTTCTTGCTAGGTATTGATTCTTCAATTCAATGATTCGATTTGAGTTTGGGATATGTTCTTTCCATGTATAAAGTAGGATTGAGAAATGCTTCACATTCTTATATGGGCTTTGGAGATCTAATAATAAATGTGTGACTCAGATTCGTCCAGAAAATTTTTTGTATTTATTTTTTAATCTTTTATTTTTACTGTATTACAATTTAGGCTCAATTTTTTAAAAATATTTGCATTTTTGCCCATAAAATGAATGCATTTTTTTTACCAAAACGGTAAAAAAAATCCAACAAACTATTTTAAAAAAAAACTACAAATTAAAATTTAAAATTTTCTGGATGATTAGTACATATATTATTATTTCTCATTTATTTCCCACTAGAACGTTCCCCATTTGAGAATTGTCCCTTAGTTTTTTTGTGGGTTTTATTACTTCGGATAAAATTCATACTGAGGGTGTGTTTTACTTATAAGGAGCGCAATAGTCTTCTCGACAAAACCGTAAAAAGGATTACCTCCTTTTCCTTTGTTTATTTATTTATTTATTTTTATGCCGCTACATTTACGCCCCACAAAAAAGAAAAAAGAAAGACAGCTCATCTCATTCACTTTGCGAGAGAGTTCTTTCCGATGTGTGTTTTTGTCCTTCGACTGTATTAGCTTCTCCTTTTGTGGATATTTGTGGGTTTTTTCGTTCAAAAGAAAAGGAAAAAATCGCAAAATAAGGCCGTTTTAATTTCTAAGTGCCACTCGATAATCTATACTCAAAGTAATATGCTCTTTTTGTTTCTACTCTGTTAATTTGTAGTGTAAAATTGAGAGTATAAATTAAAAATACAACACAAAAAGAATATAATTTATTAATGAGCCAAAGAGTGACATTCTTCAAAATCTCAAAAAAAAAAAAAAAAAAAAAGCGCTATGGAAACCAAACCGAACCATATCGAACAAGGTGGTTTGAATTGATAGGGAGTTTGGATTGGTTTTCGGTTTTAGAAAATCTCAATCCATAATTTTGGTTTGGTTTGCAGTTTGAGTTGTTATATATCACCCATATCACAGATCTTGATTAATCTGCGATCAGAATTTTTTGTTGCTACAATTCATAATAAATATTAAAATTTCACATCTCTTTTTACTATAGTTGGCACGAACAACTAATGTTGCACATCAACTTGACTAGTTTAGCCAATTGCATGGGGACATTTGAGTATATTTAAAACAATATTTAAATCTTCCCTTAATAAACTTATATATCACATATCTTTATTAAAAGGTCTTAACAGTTTCTCTTAATTTGTTGCTAAACATTTCATGTTGTTCTTGGGAGGGCATAAAGAGAGAGCTCTCCATCAACTTGAAGGGTGAGCAAGGTCTTATATGTCAAATTTTTTGTTTCATCAGCTAATTTGAGTCGGAAAAATCGAAGAAGGGCAATCGATACGATCTTCATCTGACGGTAAGCGAAGTCCTTCCCCAAACAAGTCCTAGGACCAGCCTGCAAAATTAATGCAAAGCCAATTTCTTAAGTAACAATGCAATGCAAATTAATATTGAGAAATGCTAAATTATTGACTACACCAAATGTTGGCACTTGAAAGTTTGACAACATTAGAAAATGAAAAAAATAATATTATCACGCTGAATTGAGCCTGAGTCAAAAGTCGGTCCTACATATAAATTTTATCCACATGTGACAGTATTTAGAGCATCTCCAATGCAATGTTAAATTTGTGTGTCAATGCCAAAATTTGATATTTTAGCATAAAAAACATTCTCCAATGCAATGCCAAATTTGGCAAATGTCATACATGGTGCCAAATTTGGCAACAAGTATAGCATAATGTCAAATTTTGGCATTTGAAGATGAGTATTGATTGGTCAACTTTTAAGCATTTAATTAAAAATTAATATTTTATTCAAAAAAATTTCCTCTTATCAAAAAGTTATTATGACTATTTGTAGTGTTATTTACTATTGGTTAGCATCAACTACTTTTATTGGCTTTTGCAATTAAAAAATAATACAATAACAAAATAGCATTTGAGATAACATTTGTGTATTGGAACGTCAAATATAACATTTATGCGAGTGTCTAAACAGACTCAACTCAAGCTAAATAACGCGTCTATTTTGAGATATATAGTACTGTTCATGTTATTTGTAATTGCAGCGATACTGAATAAAGAAATAACTAAATAAAGTCACATACGTACATGAAATGCAATGAATTTGAATGGCGATTCGGGTTGAAAAACTCCGTCGTTGAGCCACCGTTCAGGTCGGAAATCCGCCGCATCGTCTCCCCAGAGGTAAGGCATTCTGCCCATGGAATACGCAACGTAAAATATTTCATCACCCTTTTTTATTTTAAAACCATTTGGAAGAGTGTCGTCAACATCTGCGCATCTACCATCCTATATACAAACCCATAAAAAAGATTGTTCGTTGAATGTTAATATAGCTGATCTTTTCAAAAATAATATAAATATTTCTTATTAATTCTTCTCTAAATTATAATATGGAAAACATAGGTTTTTCAAGGGCTAGCTTTTTTGTTTTTATTTTTTTGTTCTTTTTATTTTATTTTTTTTATTATTGTTCTTAGCCGGCCACACAAATTAAGTCTAAACAAGGTGTATGAAGAACATATAATATCACTAGTTCTAGTCTAAATAGTACTATTTTCTTTTCTACTCTAGGTAAGTAAAATTCGATAAATGACTTGATATCTTTATATAAAATAATAGATATTAGGGCTTTCCTTTTTATATTTTTACTACTTATTTTTATTTTCATCTTTAATTAGTAAATTTCTCATTTTTATTTGGACATCTTAGCCCTAAATCGTTAATCAACAACTATTGTAATAACAAAAACGAATAAAAAAACATTGTATTCAATCTTCTTATTTTCCTACCACTAATCAACTAGCTAGATATGAGAAGGTTCTACTTTTTCTGTCTAATATCTAATTTCTCTAAAGAAGTAAGAAGAAAAAAAAAAGCAACTTTTCAAGAACAGTATACATATTATATCTTTAGAAAAAAGAGGATAATAGATATTATTACCACAGGGACTGCAGGGTAAAGCCTCAAGGTCTCCGTGAGTGCAGCATGAAGATAGTGCATTTTCTCAAGGGCCTCTTCACTTATGTTTGCTACAAAATCGTCGATGTTTTCGCAGTCATCTCCGACGACGACGTCTCTCACTTCTTGCGCGATTTTTTCTTGTATGAGCGGGTGCTTGCACAACAAGTAGAAGAACCATGAGAGAGTACCGGCTGTGGTGTCTTTCCCGGCGATCATGAAACTTAGAATTATGTCTCTTAGATACTTGTCATTCATTTTCTCTGGATCCTTTTCGCTCTCCCCTAGAAACCTTGAGAGTATGTCTTCCTTCTCATCTTTCATCTTTGAAAAAGAATATTCAAATTAATTTTAGCAAATAGCGAGATTGTGATGATGATCACATAGCGAATTAGGATCATAATCAATGAAAATTGAAAATAATATATATCATGTAAAAAACATGTTTCAATTATAAACTATAATTTGCTATGATTTTTTTTAACCTTATACCTATATGTATATACATACATATATTCATTATTTTATAGATGTGATTTGCTAACAAACAAATTTGATAGAAAATGATCTTGGATCATAAGATTTACTTTCTTTAAATTAAAAGAGTAAATTGAATTTTATAATTTCTTTAATTAATTTGATGATTAAAAATTATTCCCTATCAGAATCATTTCCTACTCAAAATTATTTCTCCTCTATTGCTACGCTTTATCACCTGAAATGTGATTGAATACATCAATAACAAAATTAGTAACTTATTATTAATATTGAAAATCACGTAAACATGATCCAATTTGATGGACCACAAAATAAAACATCGACATGTTCATAGAGTTATAAGACAAGCTTCAAAAAAATAATGACAAAATTAGGCTCCTTGATTTAACCTATTACATATTATGTTTTTTCCTTGGCCAAAAAAAAAAAAAAAAGATGAAAAATACTGATAAAGTGAAATAAGCTGAGATCAAATCGTGTCTATTCTAGTCCTCACACAATATTCTCCTTCAATAGAGTTAGAATACAAACTTCAAAAGAAAATTGACCTAGTCAAATTCATGGAATTAGAATTGAAACCTTCAAAAAAAAATGAGTAGTAGACAAGGTTCAACCAGTTAATTTTGACAATAAAAGAGAAGTAAAAAAAAAATACAATAATCATCCTTTGTGTTGCATTATTAAAATACTTATGTGTTCTATATGGTTTTTTGTAATGCCAAATTTAACCCTTTTTGAACTGAACCAAAATTGTGTTTTATTTTAAGGACTTTATACGAGAACATGTGTCTAAAATTTCTGTAATGCTCATACACGTCTTTATGCATAATCTATTGAGCAATAAAGTATTTTAATATTTAAAGAAGATTATACTCCCTGATAATAAATAAAAATCCAACACAAAGGACGTTTTATGAACCAAAATTTTGTCTATATATATATATAATTATATATAGTAATTAATACTCACACAATGATCTCCTTTGCGTGCTAATAACGCCCTCTTCTTGGCTATAAGTTGGTACACAAAGTCATCAACGACTTTGGCTTGCTTTCTCAAGGACACTTCAGAGCCAATGTGTAAAAACCTCTTCAGTTTCCAAAGTGGGTCCAAAAATCGCCAAAACATCGAAGCATGTAAATCATCAAAGGCCTTCATGAATCTCGTGGCTTCTTCACTACTACGCGACTCTTCCAGGCAATTCAATTCCACTCCAAACCCTACTTCGAATATGGAATCCAAAGTCCATCTCATAAGCAGGCCCTTCATTTTTAATTTAAAAAAAAAAAAGAGAATGAAACCCTTTATAAGAGCGAGGAAAAAAAAAAGAGATAATTGAATAATAAATAGTAATTTTCTGAATGATGTTTTCAGAAAATAGTCAATGTCTTGATTAATTAAAAAAGTTTTAATTATATATGATAATGTGTATTTACCTTTATACTTTTAGTTTTTAATGTAATAATGACTAATAATTTAATTTTTTAAAATGTTAGTCTTTAAAGTATGGATCAAGAAATAATCAAATATCAAATTAAAAAAATAAAATAAAAATCTACATAGACTAATTACTTGGACCAATAACGCTCAAAAAAGAACGAAAGCTACTTGTGGTGTCCAAAAGTGTCCTATTACACCTTTATAGACATGAATACTAAAATATTATAGATATTTTCAATTCACTTACGTAGTTACATTCACATAATGAATGATCATGGATATGCCAAGTGGAAGAGCGAACTTACGTCCACAGAATTACACACCACGACATATTCAATCCACTTGTGATATCGAATACTAATATTTACGAGAAATATATATCAAAATTACCATCTACTTATTATATAATGATATTTCTTTCAAATGGAGAGAAAAAATAAAAAGGAGGATTAAATCAATAATACCAAGTAACCAAGCAAAAAAAAAAAAGTAATCAAGCAATATTATTAGAACATTTAATACACTGAAATAAATTTTCATACTTTTTATAATAATAACCTTGTTATGTAGGTATATAAATACTCTCAATTGCTAATCCCTTCTCTCTAATTCTTATAGAGGCGTTAGTCTCTATGGTTTTCTCACAATATTTGGAGGGATTCTTTGGTTTCCTGAGGTTTTTTTTTTTTTTTTTCGTTAAATAAAACAATTGCTCACTACTACGTACGTATTAATCCATATTTATGGTGGTTTTGTTCAATTATAATCTGATCATCTGCTTATCTATTTTTTTTATGCTTCGTTTTTTATTCATGTAGAGAAATCATATTTGGAACTTGGAAGATCATATATATCGCGTAGAGTATAATTTAAAAGACAAAACATATCTACGGTATTTTTTGAAAAATCTCTACATGCGACATAATTGGTTCAATGAAATGACTATATTTTTATTTAGAAAACAAAAAATATTGCGTGATTGTTTCACTCCTCCACATACCTGCATGTCGAAAACCCGACCCGAACCCGGACCCGAGAAGCCGGATACGACCCGGAGCAACTCAACGGCATTCTTCCGAAAAACCGAGCATCCGAAGTCTCTGAGCACCCTTTTGGAGAACTCGAGGGCGGCGAGCTTCCGCTGGTGGCTCCACCACTCTCCGTCGGCCAAGAATATCCCCTTTCCGAACATATCCGCCATGATCTCCCGGCTCCGGTCGCCTTTCGAGTACCTGCCGAAGCTGGTCTTGAGGACGTGCTCGATGTTCCTCGGCTCCGCCGTGTACACGTAGCTCTCCGCCGCCGGGAGGAGGATCCGGAAGGTCGGATGCTCCGCCGCGACGGCGGTGAAGTAGTCTTGGAGGTCGCGGTAGCGGAGGGCGAGGCTGAAGATCGTGCCCTTCACGGGTGGGAAATTAGGGTTTTGCATGGATTTGCATGCGAAGATTCTTAGGGTTATGAGGACAAGAGAGATTATTGGAGTTGTGAGGATGAGTAAGAGAATAGTGTAGAGAACTTCCATTTTTTTTTCCCTTTCTTTTGGTGATATCAATTGTTTTTGAGCAGATAATTATTAGGCCAAAATTATCTATACATCATAATACATGAGTATTGAGTAAAACTACTTGTCGAGGGAGGTTTGTTTTGAGTCAATATTGAAAAGGACTTGAGAAAAATATGGGACCATGCATTATTACGAATTTGCAATTATTACAAATGATCTTTTAGGATTTGTTTGGTTGGGTGGTTAGTGGGTAAAAAATATGTAGAATATTAAAAGGATTGAGAGTGCGAAAAATAGAAATGATTGTAATAACTTTTGAAGTTGTGTGATTGAAATGAATGAGAGATGAGTATAATATTAATAGTAATTATATGTGTAATGATTATTTATTATTAGTTATTTTAAAAGATAAAATTAACTTTTTTCTAAAAAAAAAATTGCATTATTTCATTTAAAAAAAAATGCAATTTGGTGAGATCAGATTAGATTTGCTCTCCCTCCACCTTCTTCGTTCTTATTATCCTCCTCCCAATCAAACAGGCTTATCATCTTCATCCTCTGACTTCCCCCATTCACTCTACCAAATCCGATGTATAATAATGATTTTTAGAATGGTAGTTGGTTTTTTGTGCGGCGAACAAAAAAGATAAGAAATATCTCCATTTTCCATTCGTGCATGTCTTATCACATATATTTAACTTTTTAGTGAACCACGTTTTTTTAAAAAAAGTTGATGTTGACGGCGTAAAGCGCGCAATTATCGCCAAAGAAATATCATACATGAGATTCTAAAAAAAAAATGTAAATTAATATCATAAGCCATTCATTATCGCCTATATATATAGCTAGATATTTTCTTTGCATTATAATTTACCAGGTTGAATGGAATATAGGAACGATTCTTTCGATTTTGGAAACTTAGGGTTATACAAGGTCGGCTTAGTCGTTTATACGAAAAGACTAAAAATTTTAGATTATAATAAAAATGCTAATTTATTTTTGTGAAGCTTGACCTCTAAATTGGAAACCAAACTAAATTTTATTATGAATATGCCGTTTGATCAGTTGGTTTGACTGGATTTAACTTTTCAAATCTCAAATTCAATTCAATTTTAAGTAATATATAAAGAGTAATACTAGAGATCCAAAATTTATTCCATATATTTCATATCAAAATAAGTGATATATAATTTTCCGATCATGTGACATAGAAGGCAATTGCGTGGCAGAAAACTGGCTTTTCTCGCCACCATGTCAAGTACTTTTTTTTGGCGATTTTAAGCTCAGGAGTCTTTCCAACGGTTACTCTATAGAGATATGATTTCTTTTCTTTTACTTTATTTTTTTTATAGGTTTAAGAATTCTTCTGGATCATGTATTTTTTTTCTTATGAATTTTCTCATTGAATTTTTTTTATTAGAGATTTTAATGAGGCCCCAATATTGCACTTCGAGTAGATTCTTACTGGAGAGTTTTTATTTTCATTTTGGTCTGTCATTAAGGTTGTTTTTGTTTCTTAGTTGCCCTTAAATTGGGGTTGTACTTTTTTGGAATACTCTATATTTTTGTTTTTATTTTTTTTTGCTTTTTAATAATATAAGGATTGTTTTAGAGGAGGTTTAGGCCCAACTTGTTGGTAAACCTATTTTTCTTAGAGTGTTAATTTTGTTGGCATACGTTATAAAACAATTCTCATCCATTCAAAAAAAAAAAAATTTTGTCAATCATATGATTGGTTATACATAGTTTTTCTACTCAATAAAAATATAATAAAAGTTAACAAGTACATCTGCTTAGGGGTGCAAATGTGGTCCGGGTAATTTCCCGGTACATTTTCCTGAAGGAAAATTTCGGAAAAAAAACCGGGTAATACCCGGTTTTACCCAGCGGGTAATGAGCGAGTATTACCTGGTTTTTCCTTGAAATTTTAGTCCCCGCCTATTGCCCGATCATTGCTCGATTATTGCCCGAAGAAAGCAAAATGCCCGGAGTCGCAGGAGGTCGCGGTCAAGGAAGGCGGAGTCGGGGAGGTCGGAGTCGCGGTAGCTAAACGGTCGAGGAAGGCGGAGTCGGGGAAGGTGGAGTCGACGACCAACATAGATGGGGGAGGTCTAAGTCGGGGAAGGCGGGGGGAGGTCGGAGTCAGGGAAGGCGGGGTGAGGTCATGGGAGGTTTGCAATTGGGGGAGGTCGGCGGTCGGGCGCTATCAGAGTCTGGAGAGGTCTGCGTAGGGGGAGTTTAAAACGACGACCAACTAAGTAAAAAAATAAAAAATAAATAAGACTCCGGGTAAAATTCGGGTAAGTTCTAGGTAATTACTCGGAATTATCCGATGAAAAAGTGACCGGTCGGGGAATACCCGTCGAATTTGCACGTTGACATATGCTTTATGAAAATAAATAAAACAATATGTGTTAGAAAATAAAACAAAAACAAAAAAACAAAAAATAATCTATAAAAAAAATAATTGAGTAAATAGTCATTTTTTGAATGGTATTTTAAAAAATAGCCAGTGTGTTGATTAATTAAACACTTAGTTGTTTTCTTAATTATATGATAATGTGCATATGTATCAGTAGTTAATGACTTAATTTTTAGAAACTTTGGCAATTTCTTTAAAACATGAACTAAGAAATGGTCAAATACAAAATAGATAAAAAAAGGACTTTTTTGTTATTTTGTCATTTTGTAATTCATGTTTCAAAGAAATAACCAATATTTTCAAAAATTAAAGAATTAATCATTAACTTGTAAAGAATTGAGGGTATAAAGATAAATTATCACAACATCATATGTAGTTAAAGAAATGACCATTTCATTAATTAATGAAAATATTGGTTATATTCTTAAAACATCGTTTAGAAAAATGACTATTTACTTATAATCTCATAAAAAAATTATATTTTTATATTTATATGTTAAGCTATGATAGTGCACAAAATATGTACACCGTTAAAAAGAATCTTCTAATATAATTCTAATATATTTATCGTATGGTAATTGGCAGCAATTTTTCATATGATAGACATATATTTATTGGGGGTTAGGGAGCGCATAAATTTATTATCAATATATGTTTAATCCAAGTATATATTTTTTTGTAGGATCACTAAGCCATAAAAAAATTCTTACACAGGTCAAAAATTTCTTACCATAATAAAATTATACATAAAATTTGATGTAAGAAATTTCTTACCAAGATAATAAATTTATGAAATGACTATTTTTTAAAAATTTTAAAACTGTGATTATTTTTTAAAATTATTTTCTAAAAAGTGACTATTTTCTTTAAATTTCTTAAAAAAAAAAACATTACCACATGATATCTTCTATCTTCATGTTATTGATTCATTGTTCAAATTTAATACTAAAATTATGTTAAACCAAATATAAAAAAAAAGAAAAACAAAGAAAATATGAAAATAAACAAAAAAATAAATAAATCTACTTATTTTCTCTTTTCATAGTTAATTGAACGTGATTATGGTGTCAAGTTTGAAAAAATAGATTGATAATATGAAAATAAAAATATAATGAGTTAATATATAAATATATATATATATATATATATAAATTATTATATGATTAGAATCAGGGTGAAGTGGAGAAATATCCAGAATTTATACAACAATAAAAATAAATACCCAAACTTTGAAAGTAATTGAGTTACTAGTCAATTCGTTAATTACTTGCATATGCTTTTGGTAACTTAGTTAATTACCACAAGCTACCACTATGTAAATAATTGAATCACTTAGGTATTTTCTTATTTTTTTTTAAAAATTAGGTATTAATTTAAATTAAGTGCTAAAATTGGGTATTCACTTTAATTTATATTATCGTTGTGTCATTTTTATTATAGTGACGTATCATATGATACAATTTATAATTGACACGGATCGACGTGCTTATAGAATTATAGTCCTGAAATTCTCACCAAGTAATGTAGTATTTGGCATGTGACAGAAGCAACATTAGTGTATAAAGCACAATTTTTTTTTTTTTAAAAAGAGACTGAAAAGTTTATTGAATGAAAAGGAAGTACAATGATAAAAATGGAAAATACGGATTTTACAAAACTGATATCCAATCTCTAACTAAATCGCTATATAAAAACATTTGAAACTCTTTAAAAGCCACAGAGCTATTCTAACATTGATGAGTTCCCATAACACTTCGGTTCTTTCTTCTTTTCCTTAAAAAATTGTTCTGTTTTTTATTTGTAACCAACTGCTCCATATTGTGGTCACAATGGCAACTTTCTCATATGGTCATAAAACACAAATGACTCACTTACCAGACATATGTACAAATACATTCTCATATATATATATATATATATATATATATATATATATATATATATATTCACATACATACTTTTAAGTATTAGCAACTTTAGTGTCCTACCTATTTTATTGTTGGACACACTTATCTCTTGCTTCAAGCAAATGTGCCACTTTTTATCAATTAGAAACTTGACAATCCAACTACTTTTCACAGCAAAAAGGAAAAAATTACAGAAGAGGTTAAATACATGATCTAGTTTGATATAGAACACTTAGCTATAAATATGCACGTTTGGTGTATTCCGTATTATATAATATTATATTTTACTGTATAAATTTATATATGTTATTTGAGATATTATATAAACAAGAATGAAAAAATAGTTTGATAATGAAGTAGATATAACATAGTCTCAAATTAGGTGATATAATTCCGTATTATACGAAGCCGCATTGCATTTTCTAACCAAAAACGACGATCCATTAGGGATAACAAAGTTGTATCATTGAAAAGTAAAACGTTTCACTATTGAGAAAGTTATGGTTTTTAATTTGGTCTTAAAACTTAAGTCCTCTCTCGTGACATTTTTTTTCCCCTCTTCTTTTGCTTCATTTGGGAGTTTGCTTTCCAAACCATACCATAACAAATAGTAAAGCAAAAGCAATACTACACAAAGAAGATAAATTGATCATCAAGAATTAATAGAGAAGAGCAATAGTACTAGAGGTGGGATTTTGGCGAAAGAGTGAATATAGAAAAGTCTTGTGGTCTTGAGTGATTGAGAATAATCGAAACAATGCAGAAAATGAAGAGCTTGGGGAGTGTTGGCAGTGGCACAAATGGGAGGCTATCATCAGTGGATCAAGACCAGAATGAGGATCATGATCATCAGGAAATATCGAGATTGGCGATTTCGACGTTTCAAGCGAGAGAGGAGGAGATCGAGAGGAGGAAGATGGAAGTGAAAGAGAAGGTTGAACTTCAATTAGGCCGCGCCGAGGAGGAAACTAGGCGCTTGGCTCAGATTTGGGAGGTACGTTTGTACAAGCATAATTTTGCATGTACATGTATAATCACAAGCATGTAATATGTAGATTAGTTAAAGAACATCAACATATCATTTAAAAAAAAAATTCATAGACTAAATATCACTAGTAATTCTTTTATTTATTTATTAGTAATTTAAATCCTAAACTTAAAAATAATGATAATTACTGCAATTGTTAACAGAAGATAAATTTTAAAGACTCTATGGGCTCAATTATTAAGAAAAATCATGCTAGTTAGTCTATATTTTAGACCATGTTTAAAAAAAATACCAAAAACGGACTTTTTGTTAATTAAAACAGAAATTGAAACATTTTCTTAAAGAGTTTTTTAGGCATTTAACCAAAATTTTGGGTAATTTTTTAGGATTTAGCCATAGTTTCATGAAATTAGGGATTTAGCCATAATATGTAACATTTTTGTAACATGTAACATATATACGTGTAAAAAAATGTTACATGCTATGGCTAAATCCCTAATTTGGTGAAATTATGACTAAATCCTTCAAATTTTACCTTTAAAATGGCTAATTGATTAACTGGCCTTTTCTTAAATAAGGTCATTTAGCTTTAACCTTCAGTTATCAATGCACAACAAGTTCAGGATCCCTTGTAATACTAAATTCTCTAAATCATATAACAATGAAACAAATTAAGGAAAGCAAAAACATACGCTCGTCTAATGAACACAATGCAGTCTGAAAATCATAGACAGAGTGAGTTTATATCTTCCAAGACTTTATTGAATTATTTTAGCTTCCTTTGTCAGTCTATTCTACGGTATCCATTCCTCTGAGTAAGTTCAACATGTTTCTAGAATAGAAACTTGGTGTTGGGCCAAAATCTAGTAGTTATCTGAATTGGCAGCGTGGTTTTGTTAACGATCCGAATAAATTTTTTTTTGTTTAAATCATTTTGCTACAGTTACACACTCACAAAAATTTAAACATAAACCGAGTTACTATAGTAAAATGTAGTTTGGATTGCAATCCAAATGAGTTTGCAAGCCGTTTTTAATCTGACGGTTAAGAGCTGTACACAGATTTTGCCTCTTTTTAATTAATTTGTAGGAAGACCAATAAAATATTGTGTATGTGAATGGAGAATCCTGCAGGAGCTCGAAGAAATGGCGGATCCGCTAAGGAAAGAAGTTGCGAATGTGCGGAAGAAAATCGACATGGCGAATAGGGAGCTGAAGCCACTAGGACTCAGCTGTCAGAAGAAGGTGCAACAACACTGGCTTTGGTTTATTACCTGAGATATTCAATTCCTTAGATTTCTATATTTCAAATTCAGAGAAAACTTGAGGAAAGAAAAATAAACAACAATTTCAGTAGTTAATACTTTTTTTTTCTGTATCAGGAGAAAGAATATAAAGAGTTAATGGAAATGTTCAATGAAAAATCCAAAGAGAAGGCTCAGCTTGTCACCACACTAATGGAGGTAATATTTCTCCATAATATTTCTTCTTAAAGAAATTATAAAGTTATCTATTTCATTTACTCTTATTATAAATGAAATACTTCTAAGACGCCTTTGTATCAGGAATTCTTGTTTTCTTTTAATTTTATTGTTTCTTTTCTATTTTATTGTTTAAATCAGCTAATGACTGAGAGTGAGAAACTGAGGTTGCAGAAGCTGGAGGAGCTGAGCAAGCATATAGAAAAACTGCACTGATATAAAAAAAATATATATATATATATATATATAAATATATATTATACCATTGCCATTTTCTGATTTGAGATGTGTGTTTAATTAGTATGATTTTAATCATCTTGTTTTAAACAATAATGTGTGTATTAAGGGTTTATATATGCTAAGCAAACATATCTGACACTATCACTTTACCAAGGCAATATATTTGATTGTCGTACAATAACTGAAATAACTATACATTCTTTTTAAACAGGATTATTAGCAGCTCTTCTGTATCCTTCAAAAGGAAAATAAGATTCCGACAAAAATGGGACAGAACATTAAATCGCTAACATGTCCGAAGACAATGCTTAAATGCACTAATATCATACGGTTAAGTCGTAAAATCTGCAGGAAAAATATGTTAATTCCCAATTACTAAAATATCTGTTTGTTCGTTTTCGATAATCGCAAGCTTGTTTAGGGCTATGCTATGGACGCGCGTCTGACTGATCCAGGCCATCCATCTGCGTGGGCCTCACAGTGGGTCCAACGCGGGGCCCACACAGATGGATGGCCAGGATCGATTAGACGCGTTTGATCTTAGCAAAATCCATTCAAGTCAGAAAGAAAATTTGATACGACAATACGTAATCTATCCATACAATAATTATAAGAATTGAAGGGGCTAAAATTTTTGTCCACAAAAGGCCAAAAACCGCGTTTTTATAAGGGTCAAAATGATTTTTTTTTTTTTTAAGAAAGTAGGGTTATTACATAATTTAATAAAATAAAAAAAAAATTGAAATGCAATTAAATGGGATCGTATTGTAAAAGAAGAGGACTTGTGCGCAAAAAAAAGCAGCCCCTGACAGGGGCCCTTGCATGTGGGGCTCGCGTGTCAGGGGCTGTTCCCAGGGCTCTCTTATTGTTCGTGCAATAAACGCGCCAGCACCCTCCCGATTTCTTTTTGTTTTTCTTCTTTTTTGTTTCTACTTATTTTTCTTTTTCTTTCTTTATATTATTTTTTCTTCCATAATTTGTAACAACAACTTTTTCATGCCAAAAAATATTTAATTTTTTTTTTATTTTTATAATTTTTTGCTTTAAAAATATTTTTATTTAGAAACTTAAATAATTTTTCTCAAAAAACATATTATTTTCTTATTCAATTCATTTTTATTAAACTTTAAATAGTTTTTTAAATGTACAAATAAATAATTTTACAAGTATATATAATTGATGCTTACTAAAAAATTTTGACACAGTTTATAACTTTAACTTACTAAATTTATAATACAAATAATGATGAATAAAAAAAATATTACCCACGTGAATCCAACTAGTAGAACTATTAAAAGTATTGAGGGACAAAGAAATGATTAGTAAAATACAGCGTAATATTTGAATGTGGGTGATTAGTAAAAACGACAAAGAAATGAAACATAATGAGAGAATATTAACGCAGTTCAAAAACGACAGAGAAGGGACAACAGTGAAAACGACAAAAAAGAGAAAAACGACAATGTTACAACAAACGACAACATTGATGCTGACGTATTAATAAACGATAGAAAGATAAAAGAAAAGGATAATAAGGATGATAAGAAAGTGAGAGCAAACGATAAATGCCCGAAGAAGATAGTGAACTCAAGTCTTAAAGCATGAAACAGAGAGAACAACAAAGAAAAACGACAGAAATACACAAAACGACAAGGTAACAATAAACGACATCAATGACACTGATGTATTAAAAACGACACTGATAAGGAAAACGACAATATAGTAAACGACATTGCAGAAGAAGATGGTGAAGGTTAATAAACGACGAAGAATACAACAATGGAAAACGACAAGGAATACAAAAATGAAAAACGACAGAAAGAGAAAAAAACGACAATATGAAACAAATGACAAGAATCACGTGATGGGTTAATAAACGACAATGTAAAATGTGTTGAAGTAAGAAAAAAGGCAACAATTTG
This sequence comes from Boehmeria nivea var. tenacissima, assembly GCA_018132145.1. NCBI lineage: Eukaryota > Viridiplantae > Streptophyta > Magnoliopsida > Rosales > Urticaceae > Boehmeria > Boehmeria nivea. The sequence goes on along the minus strand of CM030875.1, from coordinate 13,579,301 downwards.
TATGGGGCGGAATAGTAAAAATGACAGATGAAACATGATGAAATATACAAGAAAACAACAAATAGCAAAGATGGTAAGGTTAAAACCGACAACAATTTAGACGGAGATGATTATTATTTATTAAAATTGATAAAGACCTGAAAATTGAAAAATACAAGAAAAAGACAATACTGAGAAAAAAGATTATGTTAAGGTTAATATAGGACAGAAAGATATAAGAAACTGACAATACTGAGAAAAAAGATTATGTGAAGGTCAATATACGACAGAGAAAGGACAGCACTAAAAAACCACAGAAATATAAAAACGACAATATACCAATAAACGACAATGGAAAAGAATAAGTGGCTAATAACTAATATTAACTAATTAGTAAAAACGACAAAGGAATGAAACATAAAGAGAGAATATTAACGCAGTTAAAAAACGACAGAGAAGGGACAACAATGAAAACGACAAAAAAGAGAAAAACGACAATGTTACAACAAACGACAACATTGATGCTGACGTATTAATAAACGATAGAAAGATAAAAGAAAAGGATAATAAGGATGATAAGAAAGTGAGAGCAAACGATAAATGCCGAAGAAGATAGTGAACTTAAAGCATGAAAGAGAAAGAGAACAACAAAGAAAAACGACAGAAATACATAGAAACGACAAGGTAACAATAAACGACATCAATGACAGTGATGTATTAAAAACGACACTAATAAGGAAAACGACAATATAGTAAACGACATTGCAGAAGAAGATGGTGAAGGTTAATAAGCGACAAAGAATACAACAATGGAAAACGACAAGGAATACAAAAATGAAAAACGACAGAAATAGAAAAAACGACAAATGACAAGAATCTCGTGATGGGTTAATAAACGACAACGTAAAATGTGTTGAAGTAAGAAAACGACAACAATTTGTATGGGGCGGAATAGTAAAAATGACAGATGAAACATGAGGAAATATACAAGAAAACGACAAGCAGCAAAGATGGTAAGGTTAAAACCGACAACAATTTAGACGGAGATGATTATTATTTATTAAAATTGAAAAAGACCTGAAAATTGAAAAAGGGTACTTCTGTGATGGATTTTTTTTTTTTTTGGTGGAAAACAATTCTAGACCGTCAGATTCACCTTTTGGGTGGGTCCCGCATCTTAAAAATGTGAATCTGACCATTCAAAATTATTTTCCACCACAAAAAAAAACCCACTACAGAATTTCCCTTGAAAAATACAAGAAAATGACAATACCGAGAAAAAAGATTATGTTAAGGTTAATAGAGGACAGAAAGATATAAGAAACTGACAATACTAAGAAAAAAGATTATGTCAAGGTCAATATACGACAGAGAAAGGACAGCACTGAAAAACCACAGAAATATAAAAACGACAATATACCAATAAACGACAATGGAAAAGAATAAGAGGTTTTAAAAGCGACAACAAACAAGGAAAAAAAGACAAGAATAATGAAATATAAGACGGTAAAATATTGACTAAAGAAAGGACATAGAGTACCCAAAAAATATTATTTATAGAACGATAGAAATTAAAAAGAGACACGGAATTATTTTTTAGGGGAAAAGACAGCCGAACTAAACTTAAACACTGAAAAGGGGAAAAAACTTAAAACACTTTTTTTTTTTCTGATTAAAAGTACTTTCTGGTAAACATTAAAAGGTATAAACACTCGATGTTGCGAACAAGAGGCAAATCCGAGTAAGTCTAGATTGGTTTTCAAAATCTAGTTGACAATAAATTACGGGAAAACTAGATTACTAGACGCCGGTTTAATATAGTTGCAAAATCTATAAACAAAGCCATCCATAAACGATAGAAAGTGGTCCAAAGAGTAGGTTCAGAAGCTAATCTCTACAAGCATCGAATTTTGAAGATGAAAGTGAAACATACAAACTTCATGAATTCGATCCAAGAATTAATTTACTAAAATATGCAATAACAAAACCACAAAAAAATGACGTTCTTTGAGTTGCCAATCTAAGGATAATATAAATTCATCATTACTTTGCAAAGTCTGTGTTAGTTAAGAGTCAAGTTCCAAGAAACAACTTAGCTGACAATAATAATGCCCTTTTAGTCCGCTGGAAGCTTTTTATACTCGTCTAGCAGCCTTGGAATGTCGTCCATGCGCAACTGGAAAAAATCAAAATGTGAGCAACATGAAGGTGAGAGACAAAATAAAGAATGTCAAAAGCCATTACAACTTATCGAGGATTACATAGATGATCACATTTCCTTTCGGTGAACGAAACAGCAACTAGATTGAACAAAAGATTTCACAAGTTCCTTAAAAGGCTAAAAGATTCTTAAAAGAAGAAATCTTTCTCGGAACATAGTAATGGCCATAAGAAATGAAAAATTCTCTCGCAATCGGGTATGTTATTGAGCATATGGTAAGGACTAGATGAAACCACTTCAAACAATTATCAATAAAAACCCAGTTGATGTGATTCCGAAAACTAATTTTCATTTGTGTATGCCCGCAAAAACAAGCACAATGCCCGACAAGCTTTTAAGAAAAGAATTAGAAGGCACGGATGATTATATGTACTCACTCTTCATGAACAGAAAAATCTCCTCTGAGCTTGGATAATAATTGGAAGCAACAGAAAAACACACAGGCTTTAGCCCAAAACAATACCTGATGAACATTTCTCAGATGATAGAAACGATAAGCCTCTCTCCCGGGAAAGCTAAAGTTGGACTGTCTATCGGATACGCTGTTTGGCCTATGAGCATCGGAACGACCAAAATTATGAATTGGTCAAGTGTATAGATAGAGAACAAAAAATTGTCAGATTAAAATCCACAAAAATAGAGTAAAAAGTGAGACGGTGTTTATATATGAATAAAAGTACGTCTCAAAGTGCATCCTAAGATAACCCAGAATGCATAAGCAGTCGAGAATCCATTATCTCTCCAGTAAGAAACAACGATCGCAACCTTACATGGTTACCAAATGAAAAAAGAAAATCATGCAGTGAAATGTTGTTCTTACAAATGGCGACGAGTAATCATTCGTTGATAATCACGAAGCAGCGGGCCAAGCTCTTTAAGTCGTATAGAGCTTGGTGTAGCTTTTCTCCAATAGTCACGAAGTGCCTGCATTACCATTGAGAAGATTATAAGTTCAAAAATAGTATATTGTACACGGGTGGATGCCTAATTAAACATACAAAACATACCTGAATACGCTGTTCGTTGCCAGAAACTGTATCGCCAACCAAAGTAGATGCAAGTTCAATAAATTCTTTATCTTGTAATTCTTCCACAATTGGAGCCCTATTCCCAGAAAGTGAAACCGAACTCCCTAATCTTTTTTGCAACTCTGAAATAGCAGATTGTTCTTCCTGAAATTCCTGTTGATCCATTGGAGAAGTCTAAAAAACTGGAAGTTTATGTAATATAGACCTTTCAGATATTTCTATGCGCTTTAATAGAAATCTAAAACTAAAGCAACTAGAAGTTAGTACGAAGCAGAAGAAGCAACACACTCGTTTAACTACAGCCAAATAGGAACTGTGTCGTGATATAGGAGTACCTTCACTCTAGATGATACATTGTAGTTTCCTGCAGCTGAATCTTTATCTTGAGGAACATCATTAAGTGAAGATGCGGTCCATCTCTTGGAAATAGGGTCCTCTGTTCAATAATAACAAAAACCGAAATTGGGTAACCAAAAAGCAGTTTAATTTCAAGCCTAAATTGAATTCTCAAGACATCTACAAATGAAGGCCTAGCTATCTCGGACCCATGCAAAATAATGTGCCCGACATCTTTAATTACTTTTTTTTTTTTTTTTGCAAGAAGACATCTTTAATTACTTACTAATATGTTTTCTCTTCAATTTCTCTCCTCCATTGACAGGGAGAGATGATTTACGAACACTCCCATCATATCATCAGATTGACGGTCCAAGTCATGAAGGTTTCAGAGAATTGAGGCCATGATGGAAAAAAAAAAAAAAAAAAAACTCTCTTTGCTTGCAAGATTTCAATCCATGACATAACTAACCATACACCGCACCTCTTAAAACACAGAACAGAGACTATATTGAAGGCTTACAAGAATAACATGAGATTAGTAGACTTATCAGGAGCGAATTTCTACCTTCAGGAGCCAGCCACCATAGATCACCAAATGTTGTTTTTCCATCAAAGCCACCAAACAACAGATACCGTGAACCTATAGATGTCAGGGAATGGTATGCTCGAGCAGCAGGAGGTTCATTTCCAATAAGTAACCGCTTCCACTGTGCAGATACTGAGTGCATGGAGAAGAAACAAATAAGACACGGAACATAAGAAAGAAGAGAGAAATAGTTAATCACGATCAAAATAGGTGCAAGCTAAGAGTTGAGGATCAATTGTAATTTTGCATAATCATTCACCAAAAAAAAAAAAGAGACGAAAAAAACCTAAATTAATACAAATAACCACACTTATTCTTATTATTCTTTATCGATTAGAAATCGCGAGTTAAGGCTTATTGATGAGGGCCATAGAACTTTTGCTAATTCTTAATTGATAAAAAACATAAGATATAAAATTTTCTATTGTACACACTGGCACACACCATGTAAAAGTCTTAAGAAAAATATACACTATCAACTCACCCCGATCTAAAACGGTGCAGTCATTGTAATATATATCATAACGACTCAACCAACCACCGGTACCATGGCCCCCAAATAACAGCAGCTGCAAGGAATAACTATAGTCAGGACGTTTAAATAAAGTATATGAAAAAAGTGCAAGCATGCTGATAGCACAAAAAAGATAATATTATGGTTTCCTTTTTTTTTTTTTTCCAAAACTAATACGACCCTCACGTTCCTAAATAATAGTTCCTAACTGAAAGTAAAGCTGTACTCATAATGACATAAAACTTTCTTCGAAATTTTATAGACTAAAGCTAAGGCACTTATAAGAGAGAAACATACCTAGAAATGATCGGCCTATTTAAAAACTACAACTATACAAGGTTTTTGTCTTGCACAAAAGTGAAGCGATAGAAACCAAGAAATTTACGTGGAGAAAAAAGAAACAATAAAAGTGTAAAGGCCAAGGGTTTTTAAAGTGAATTACAACATGCCCTCCAAAGGTAACGGTATGTCCACAACGAGCAGAAGGAGCTTGTCCCGGGAGCTTTAATTGTGTCCATGCAGGTGTTTCATTCTCTTCCTTCCACAACAAACAGCAAACAGGAATTTAACTTAGATGAGTAGTAAAACATGTTTTTATAATGAGACAAAGTACAGAGAAAAACGACGTCAAGCATTTGTTTTCTTAGTGTGTGTGTGTATATGTATATCTATAAATATAGAAAATCAACAACAAAAGATATAAAACAAGACATCCACCTTGTTTTGTGAAGACAACATATTTAGTCACCTAAAACAATCCAGTCCACAAAAGCGTATTTTGAAACTAGCTGGTTTTTCATTAATAATTTTATGTTATCATAGTTTTTCAAACGCATCCTTTTTTGCAGAACTCATGACTGGAACATGTGAGCAATGTTAGCAGCTGCACTTCAGTATTGTACTTTTAGCAATCAAGTGTTGTACATGTTCAGCTTCAAAGTCCTATCACATCGTCTGAGATGCTTTTTAATAGCTGAAACTAGTTGACAGTGACCAAAGAAACAGAGTTCTTGAGGAATGTAAAGAAAATGAATAGACAATATATATCGATCCCCTAAATAAAACAACTGTCATAGCATCTAGACATAAGACAAGGACAACCTAAATAATTAAACAAAAGAATCTTAAAAGAGAGATTTTAAAGCGGGTCATGATGTAAAGCAGCATTACTAGAAGAGCTCATGTTCAACAAGGGAATATAGGATAAATGACTGAGTTTGACTATTGACCTTCTTCAATAAGACCCTTCAAAGCCCATAAATCGCCCATGATCGGACCTCCACCTCCTACAACAGTATGCCGTGTCAGGAAAAAAAAATTGTATTATGTTACTACGTAGAATGAATGGCGAAATAGTATGTTCCTCACCTCTGCCACCAAATACCAACAACCGTTTCTCGACCATGGTAGCTGTATGGCCGCATCTGGGAGGTGGTAATGTTCCAGTAACGGGCAGCTCCATCCACTCAAGTGATACTGTTCAAGCAAGAAGATCAAGAAGCAAACTAAATTAAGACCTTTTTGCCACACCTTTGACCTTACTATGTTTTAGCATCTGAGCTCAAAGCAGCGGAGAAGAGAATTACTCGTGTCTAAGACATATACATCTGACAACCACTTCTTTCCATCCCAGCCTCCATACCTGCATTGAAATCGAATTTTCTCAAAAAATATATTGGAGAAAATACCCTACACTAGCTAATCAGTAAAATTATGTAACATATGAGTACTCATTACTCACATAACAATTTTTCTATTTGCAATAGCAGAAGCTGATGCAAAGTCTCGTGGTGATGGTAAGTCACCAAAACTTGTCAACTCCGACCATTGCCATATATCTAGAACAAAGACAAAATCAATTGATCAGCAAGTGAAAATTTTCAAACTTGTTTCAAAAGACTTACTAGTTAGATATACTCTTACCAGTATCTAAGACCCAAAAGTCGCCCAATCTGAAAGTCCAACTTCGCTATTAATACCTCTTGTATGAAAGTGGGTAGAAAAATATAAAATGAAGTTTTAAACAGAAAACTTAGTGGAGACAACCGTACCTGTTGCTACCCAATCTTCCACCAAAAATAAACATATGGCAATCAATAGAAACAGCAATGTGAAATGCACGTGCACTTGGACCAACTTGGCCATCGGATCCGCTGCCTGTGCACTCTGGCTGAAACCACAATTTCTTCTCTGATAAAATAAAACAAGATTCAGATCCAGAAACCAACTCAAACTTACTGAAAGAACATGCAATTTTTCTCCGACTAGTTAAAGGAAGTCACAGCTATGTAATAAAGCTACCAAGATCGAACTTATAATTGCCAAAATCACATTTCATTCAATCTAAAAACTAAGTTCAACATTCATAATAATGGACTCCAGGAAAACCATAAAATCTATTGTCAAATCACCTCATCGAGAAATTACACAAACAATAATTATAACCAAAACACCAAATCACCATGTGTCGTCACGGATCAGCGACCAAGGAGAAGGCAAATTTAAACAAATGCTTCAAGCCACTGCCATTGATTTAGTCCAGAACACAATGACTAAAATCGGTTAAACTTATGCATACCTTATTTCTTCATACTTAGAGACAAAAAAAAAAAAAAAAACCTTAATCTTCTTTTAACTATCAAGCCAAATAAGCAACGATCATATCTAATATCTACCATGAACTGTCACATAAGAAGTTCCATATAGACCCAAATGGACTTAAACCCAACTCGCGAATATTGCATCCGAAAATGCATTAGCATATATATGCATTGGTATTGCATTCATTCTCTGTAAGTGAACAACCAAGGTCAACATAGCAAAACAAGTAAAAAAAGGGATATACTAAATAAGAACTACTATTAATAACTAGAACACATTGAAACCAAAAGGACCATCAAATACCATTGTACTTAACACTATCAAAAAACCCAGATGAAAAAATTTCGATCAAAAGTGCATATCAGGGCAAAATCGACTCAACAAATACATGTGTATATAATATATATACACACACACGAAGTACCTATATCATAGACAACGATATCGCTGAGAAACTTCTTGTCGAAGAATCCACCGAACACAACGACCTTCGATTTCCCGATATTAACAGCCGTGTGACCACTGTGAACCCAAAAGACAATTAAAAAAAAAAATCAAAATTCGATTCAGAAGATATCAAAAAGAGAGATCGAAAGAATTGCCTGCGAGGTTGAGGGAGATTTCCAGCGAAGTCCGAGGAATTAGCTCTGACCCAGTAATGCATTTTTTTTTTTTTTTTCTTCTTTGGACTCAAGTTTTGGTACTGTCTTGTCTTGGTTATGGTTTCATGTGGGAACTGGATTACTGGAACAAAGAAAGCCACAATCTTTAGATCGGTATATTTGACTCACAGACAGAGAAGTCACTCACGTATCACGATTCGTTCTGTATATTGGTGGGAAAACTCTCAATAATCTTTCATTTAGTTATTGCATTTTCTAGAATTCTAAAATTAAATCACAAGAGTATTAAAAACTCTCAAATATTCGTGACATTTTTCGGAATGAAATTTATACTAAAATAATAAAACTTTTATTAATTCGCTTAAAAGTTACAAAAATTACAATAGTTGTACTTGTACATATATTCACTTCGAAATTATAAAAAATAATTTCGGATTCACATGTGACTTAGCCAATATGTTACATTTTGCATTTGTGGCGGTTGATGATTGCAGAAGCATGCTACAGATTGTCTAGCAGTCCTATAATATCTCCAATGATATGCTCACGATGTGTGAGTGTTACGAGAACACACAATATTCTACCACCAAATACTATAATTTATATGAATGTGATAAAGAGAGCGGTTTTTTAAATAAATAGCCATATTTTTATGTATGTTTTTAACAATTAGCATATCTTTGCTTTTATTAGCAAAATAGCCATACATTCGTGTTTAGATTTTTGAGACTGTAGTCATTAGTTTTTTGAATTCTGTTTTTGTTGTTTGTTGCAGACAATATTGTCTAAAATTTTGTGTCTCTAGTCATGAAATTTGTGACTTATTTGGCTGCATATTTTTTTACTATTTATAAGATATTTTTTATTTAGTAATAAGTTTTATGAAATTGGTTGTATAGACAATCATTTATTTGTGAGTTGATTATTTTGTTAATGGATGTTTAAATTTTTTATTGTGTTTATTTCAAATTTTCTGAAATTTTGTGACTATAGTCACAATTTTTCTGACTGTGTATTTTATTTATTTAGTCACAAATTTTATTTCTTTAGTCATAGATTTTTAGATGGTGACCTGATGGCTATTTTGCTAATTTTTCAAAACGTGGGCTATATCTTTAAAACATGGACTGCAAAATGGCTAAATCCTTAACTGACCCTAAAGAGAGAGGGGAGAAGAGAAAATTGTAACTTAATTTTTCTAGGCTTATGTTTTTCTCTACTGCAGTGTTAGAATTTGGTAAATTTGTCTATTCCCCATAACCACTGAGTCAGTTTTTCCGGAACAGGAAAATAACTAAATCACTAATAATCTAAAGTTGTTTGGGATAGACATTCAAATCATTTCATTTTATAATGGTTTAAATTTACGAATTTTGATATGATATATGATTGAGATTTAAAAATATTATATTAAAATTAGGAAAGTTAAAAACAAATAAAATATGGGGATGTTTGTCCAAACAGAGGATAAGCAAACCCACTAACAAGCGTTCATTGACAACATGGGTTACCTACTACACAAGTGGGTAATTAAACCCACTATAACATCTCTTACTCGCACATAATGAGAGCGAAAATAGAGCACTTGTCTCTCGTCATCTCGATCATTATTTATTTCATACTGAGTAAATGTGTGGTGCGACGTCAAGACTCATGAATAAAAGCTTTTGGGAGCACTAGACCAAATCTTAGTTCTAGCTAAGACCAGCATATGACATCTCTAAATTGGCTCTCGTTCTACCACAGATTTATTGGTCACATCAAATTTAGCATCTCCAAGTCCTCTGAGAAATTTCTTAAAATCATGCTACAAATCTCTCATTTTCAGTGTCTATATTCATAGCTATCTTTTGGATCCCAAAAAAAAAAATTTGGACGATTTTAGGTTTTTTTAGTTTATTTTGTTGTAGATATTCTTTCCCATTTAAAAAAATGTCTAGAATATCGTTTCAAATGTCGTTTTTTAATTATAATGATATCAAATATTTTTTTTTCACACAGTTAGATTTAAAAAATATCAATCGTATTGCTATACTTTTTTCAAGTGGATATATGATAGGCGTAGTGCAATACAAGTGCACGTGCCGACAAGTAATATAGTGGATAAAGAGTTCGTGTATCGATCCTACGAGGACTATTGTTGATTACCAAACTATTAAAACAGGATCACTATTTGAAAGGGTAATAAGTTGATATTTTGTAGAAAAATAAAAGAAAATGCAGGAAATAGATATTGAATACGATGGTAAAACGATCTAAGGCACACGATTCACCTCACCTAGCTATAATATTTTTGCTAAACATGTTCAATTAATATGTTATTGCTTATGATGATGACGATTTGCTAATATGAATGTCTATTTCTCTCGAACATAAATAATCCTAAGTCTAACAATCAACCTCGTCTCTCGAATTTTGGTTAGATTAATTAAACTAGCATTAAGCCTAAAAATACAATATCACACAATTGTTATTTGCTATCTCTAGTCAAATAACCAATCATGTTGTTCGATTATTGAGCTATCGTTCTATTCTCCTCTATCGAATTTTGAATAAAACTCATCAAATCCAATCATAAGAGCGCGCACACTCATAGAGGCATTAAGCATGTAATCAAACAATCATCAAATAACAATAAACACATTAATCGAATGAATGGAATAACAACTAAATCATAGTTTCAGTTTCGGCTACATCGTAACCTCAGACAAATGAATTTAGTTCATAATATAAATCAAAGAAATAACCCAACACAATCTATTCATAATGGAATTGAAGAGAAAAGTTAAGAAGAAACAAGTTTGGCGAGTCAATCGGCTCCGTCTCTGGCGTCCGATCTTCCAACTTAGCTTCGAATCTTCTTTTCTTCCTCTCTAACTCTTCAAAGTGTCAATTTTTGGTCTAGGTTCGGGTCTATGTTAGAATATCTTGTGTTCTAGGGTTGTTTAGCATTTTATAGGGTTGTTTTCGGGCTAATTTGGGCTTGTTTTCGCGTTTCGGGCCAAATTAGTGCCACGGCGCTGCGGCGCTGCGATTCTGGGCATCTGGGCGAATTCTGTGCGCTATAGCACCGTGGCGCTGCCTTGTCATTCGGCACGCACTGATTTTTAAAATGGCGTATCTCCTTCATCACTTGTCTAAATTGCACATATGATACACCGTTGGAAAGATCTTTCGAATATCTTTAATTTGATATGCAATATGATTCATTAAACTTTCAGAAATCATCATGAAAATATGCCTCAAAGAAGTACTTGTATTTGCCTTAGCTCAAATTGCTCCGAATCTTCTTGTTTTCACTCCATTTGCTCTCATTGTTCAAATTTATCCTAAATACACAAAGAATCAAAATTTATCAAAACAAATCTTATTTATTTAAGCTAAATATATTTTTTATTCATAAAATGCAACAAAAAATGCATGATAAATGAGAAAAATACGAATTTATCAATATATCATTTTACCTTTTCTTTTGTTTTAGTATTTTTCATTTTCAACTTTTATATTTAACAAAATTTGAAAAGCGTCTAGGTTTTTTTCACTAAATAACAAATCACTCCTTGTTACACATATTTATTAAAATATGATATTTATTGAGAATATATTATACATATTTATTAAAATCTTAAAAAATATATTTATTGAGAATATTTTAAAATGCAAAATTTATGTTATAAATGGTCAAATTAAATAAAAAGATATTCCTTAAAAAATAACATGGAGCTTGCATGTGTATAGTGCGTGTCGTTTACATATAACGTTGTCGTTTTTCATGATGCTGTCGTTTTATTATTTTGTTGTTAACTGATTATGTCGTTTTTTGTTCATCGTATTTCTAAAGTTTCTGATATTTGATTTGTTATCGCCGTCTTGGAATGTTGTTATTTTTATTTTTATTTTTATTTTTTGCTGGGATTGGAATGTTGTTATTGCTTCCTCTTTTTTATGAACTTTCTCGTTTATATAAATATTGTCGTTTTTCCATGATGGTGTCGTTTCTCAGGATTTGTTGTTAACTTGTAGACTTATAGTATCGTTTTTATTTCATCGTCGTTACTAAGTTTCTGTCGTTGGATAGGTTATCGCCGTTTTCAGAATGTTGTTGTTGTTTTCTCGTTCGCATAGTGTTGTCGTTTTCTCCGCGACCTTGTCGTTTTCCATAATTTGCCGTTAAACCATAACTATCTGAAAAAACAATCAACTATATGGAAGAAAATAACATTTTGGACTGAAAGAAAAAGACAAAATCGAACAAAAGACTATAAAGGCAACAATACAACAAAGACTATTATTATTCAAAGTGAGATAAGAACAACTAATTTCTACAGCCTCCATGATTCCAATCGAGGGTCTCAAAATAAATTTTAAAAGTACAATATTCTCGAAGTAAAAAAAAAAAGTAAAAATAAATAATAATAAATTAGAAAGAAAAAAAACTTTTCTTTATTTATAAATATTAAAAGTACAATATTCTCGAATGCAATGATATTTAAGCAATTGCACATTAAATATTGACAAAAATTGAAACCACATATTTTTAAAAATTTAAACAGTAAAAATTGTGATCTAGAGAGCGAGAAATTTTATGATATAATCAAAACATATGAGACACTTGTTACATTTTGTTAAATAAAAAACAAAGAATAAAACGATATTATTATTAAAAAAAAAATGTAATACAATGAGTGTCAAAATATTGTAAAAGAAAAAAAAATGAATCTAATTATGGTAAAACAAGAAAAGTTTTGACACCATTAAGATAAAATAATGATGGTTAAATTGTTTATAACAAATAAAAAGAGAGAGAGGGGAAATAAAAAGTAGATAGAAGAGGAAGAAAATTGGACAAAATTACAAAATAGACCACCAAAAAATTACAAACAGCCTGAAAATAAACCCATGTATAACAAACAAATTAATATAAACCCATGTTAAAAAGAAAAAAAGAAAAAAAAGAAGATTATATAATGTAGAGGAGGAAGAAATAATATTTGTTTCCATCATATGTTGAAGGCTTCAAAATAGTGCGATTGAGAGATTGTCAATCCCTAGTTTCCTTTTTGCGTCGTTCTTTCTCTTCTATCAAACAAGCATTAATGTTCCCTAAATTCACCATTCTTTCATTCTAAAAATTAATCATTCCTTCTAACAAACATATTCTTAGCATTTTCCACAAATCATAAGGTCTCCTTGCAGATTGTGACATGCTAAATGTTGTGTGTTCTTTGTATAGCTCTTATGAATATCTTTTAACCATATAAAGAGCAAATAACATTTTTGATCGTCAATTCAAAATTTCTATTTTCTCTTCGCCTCGCTTCTTGTTGAAATGGAGGGCAAACGCCGTCATGCTCGTGCCGCTACTCATGAAGAGGACGGCGAGGACGCCCCCGCCCTCGCCGCAACTACGACTCTTTAGGGTTTTGGCTTTGATAGAGCTAGGGGTGAGATTTGTTGGGGTTGAAGAGATATATATGTGAAGGGTTTCGAAGCATGAAAGCATATATGCATATAGGTATATGGAGATATATACGTGTCGATGAGCTAAGCCATGAAAGCATTTGAATTGTTGTGTTATTGCTAGACCTAGTCGCTTGCATATTTCCCTCTTAGTTTGATATTTATCTCATATAATTATGTGATTCTTTGTCACATTGATCGTCTTAATTGGATAGTGTTTAATATTCTTTGCTCAAATTGAAAGAACAATGACAAAAAGTCTATATATCATGGATTTTTAATATGACGTGGACTTTTTTTTTTTTTCTTTGGTACGATTCTTAATAATAAAATTAATCTCTTTATTGTAGCGAATTCGGCAATTCAAAATTGTTTATTACAGCGATGCATATTCATGGAATGTATTGATAATTTTATCAAGAGTAATACTAAACATATCAATTCACTTATCAATTTTTTTTAATATTATTTTGCGTATCATATTATTATTGGTGAGTATTTATCATGAAATAGTTATAATGGATAAAGTTGATCAATGCATCTTACTAGTAAACAATGACTTTTTTTTTTCTAATTTTTAAAACATGAGCTATAAGTTTTAGAGATTTTTGGTTAAATATCCTGTTTTTAGCCTTAGTTTTAAAGAATTGGCTTGAGATTGTCATAATTGAGTTATTAACCATTTTTCTTTTATGCTATATTTTTAGATATTATGCATTGACTGGTTTGTCCTTTGTTACGAAAGGTAATAAATGTCTGTAACATTTTTTGTTACAATAAGTAACAACTTATGATACAGACCATTATAGACAAAATTTGATACACATATATAACAAAATATCTAATTTTTATTACACATTTGTCTGTTATGATTTGTATCAACATTTGTTACATGTCGTAACAAATACAATCACATGTTGTAATAAAATTTGGTCGAACAACGGTATTTTGGGCAGTCTGGATGTATGTGAATGTGTCTGGTAGTTAATAACTTAATTTTTAGATAGTTGAGTCATTTTCTTAAAAGATATTATTTTAACATGCCATTTTGCTAATAGACCCAAATTTATAATGCTTTTCTGAAAATAGTCTATTGACTTAATTTACCCAATTAAAAATCTATATTATACATACATGAGAAATTATAGTGAATACCCAATTTTTAAAACTTAATGTAAGTTATTACCCAATCTTTTGAAAAATGTGATCAACTACCCAAAAATGCAATTACTTACACAATGATAAGTGGTGGTAATTCACTTTGTTACCAAAAGCATGTGCAAGTAATTCACAAATTGACTAGAAACTCAATTACTTCAAAAGTCTGGCTATTTATTTTTATTGTTATATAAATTCTGGGTATTTGCCTACTTCACCCTACATACAATTATGATTTGATACTCCGTTACTTTCTTACGTTCAAATTTATATCAAAGATTAACATAAAACATACAGTTGTCACCTTGTGGAAAGTTCATAGAATTAAAGGACTTTAGTAAAAATTAACCTTGGTTTGGTCACCATTTTTCAATTAATTATTCTTTTATCTTTACCAAAGTTGCATTGTCTCGCAGCAGCCTTGGAGCAGGCAATACCAAATCATTATTATACATCAATATTATTATTATTATTATTTGGTGAGATTTTCAAGATTATTATTTGTCCTAATTAAAGGGCGTAGTTTTCAGCCAATGAGAAGGATTGGTCATCTTAATTAGGCTAGCAATTGGCCCCATTCCCATACACATTAATCATGAAAACCTTATTATCACGTCACGTGACCAACACACGTGCTTTGTATTAAGTTTTTATTTATTTATTTTAATATTTTCTTTAAGCTTAACTCTTAAGCAAGGGAACACAAAAATACAAAAGAAAAATTAAAAGAAAGAGAGAAAGAAATAATATAAATAAAAGATTTTCTCAATGATGTATATATTTTATAATTATATACCATAGACAATGCATAATGCATGGCAGTCATGCACTACGTTTATTAGTTTAAAAAGTACATAAGAATATGTTTTTTTTTATACCATCTATTTTTATTTTCTCAATTCGTTTCCGTCTTTAGCACCAATATTATGTGAATTAGAGATGAAATAGAGGAAAAGAAAAAGAAGTTTATTTTTATTTTATTTTTATGACATAGTAAGGAAAGTTGCATCAATAATGTAATAGATCAATAAAAAAAGGTTATTTATTCAAATATCATTCGATGTTGTGCTATTATCACAAGTTACACCTTAATATTTCAAAACTTTCATTCTTGCTCCCTAAAGGTTTAAAAACTTATAATATTCCTTATCCATAACAATTTTTTAAAAATTGATTGAATTAATAACGTAACAATAATTAGCACTTGTATAATTTTTTAAAGATCAAATGTCTTAAAATTAAGAAATTATAGTAATAAATTCCATAGTTATATTTTTACAAATATCCCTTTATGTTGTCTTCTTTTCTCAAAATGCACCCCAAACTTTTAAAAGTTTGTATTCATACCCTCTGATTTCATCTAATTTTTTAAAGAGTTAAAATACAATTAAAGGATGAACTTATAATATTTTCAAATATCAGAAAACAAGAGTGTCAGTTTTGAAATATCAAGGTGCAACTTGTAAGAATAACATAATATCGAGAGCATTTATATAAATTACCCTAAAAAAAAGGCATCAACAAGCTCTAAATGTAATGAAAAAGGGAATTCACAATGTGACCTTTTTAAGTAGATTTAGTCTTCTAAATTGGTAGGTAAAAGATTGAGAAATTAAGACATTAAATTAAGAGATTCCTAACCTAAAATGATAAGAATCACGTCCAATGTTTTCGTATTATAGCTTTGAGCAAGTCAATTTTTTAGTTTTGCTTTCTTAGAGATACTTTGAAAGGAAATTTCCTCTTTTCTTTTCACTACGAGAGTGAATGACAATTAGGGCATCTAATTGGACGTTTAATTAGGGAAATTCGTATCATTTTGGTACTAACTTTATAACAAATTCAGACATCAATCCTGCTTTTGAGGGGCTATTTTGCCAAAATTAGAAAAAAGGACCAATTGATAAAATTAAAAAAAATCCGAGAAAAAGGGACATTGATACCGAAAACTCAAATATAAATACAAAAGAAAATATTATCAAAAAAAAAAAAAAAAAAACACCAAAAAACCACAGAAAAAAAGAGAGAGAAAATATCAATTGGAATTTGTTAGTTGGCTTTAATTAAATTTCAACTGGTCTCATACAGAAGAAGCTTCTCTGTTCATTACCATCGGACCCCATTCACTCTCTCTCTCTCTCTCTCTCGCCTATGTTCTTCTCAACAGTGAAAAGCACCTAAGAAATGGTCGCCGTTAGGGTTTAGTGTCGTATCTCTTCTTCTTCTTCTTCTTCTTCTTCTTCTAAGTTCTAAAGATAAGACCAGTTCTTTTCCCGAGTTCATGTTTGAACCCACCGAGTTGGGACTTTTTTCAATTTCTTTTTGCTGATTCTAAGTCAGCAAAACTTGGGTCCTCAAGTTTTGGGACTTTTTATTTTCTGGGGTTTGTTTCTTTCTTGGCTCTGTCAATGGCTGATTCCAATCAGGAAAAGCAAGATCAGAGGTAAGAGTCTTCTGGGTACCTTCCAATTTGATTACTTTTGGTGATTTTGGGCTTAGATTTTTTTTTTGGGAGTTTCAAGTGATTTGTGTTGTGATCTTTGTATTGGAAGTCTTTGAATGTAAGCTTGAGAAGGTTTTATTTAGTGATTTGTTGTTTGTCTCTGGACTCATAAATGTTTGTTTTGAAACTTTGGTCTGATAAATCTCTGAGGATATAAAGGAAGTCGATTTTTTTTTAATTGTGAGCCTTATTGAATTTTTTCTAGCTTTTAAGTTGCAAATCAGACTTGCTCTTTTGCTTCTAGTTTGGGTTAATTAGGTTGATATTTTACAGTTCTTTTTGGTGGCAATCAGACAATAGCAAGAACTATTACAAACATTTTATCAAACTTGTACTTTTTGTGCTCATTTTTTAGTGATTTTTGTCTTTTCATGGTTCATAGTAAATGATTAGAGATTCATATTATTCTATGGACAGCTTAGTGCGTGTATCTCTTAAGTTTGAAAATGATTGAGAAAGTGAGTTTATGATGTTCTTTGGCTTATTTGTTTGAGGCTTTAGTTGCTCTAGAGATAGCAACTTTGAGTGATGATTTAAGTTTAGACACACTGATACCTAAAATACCTATTGGAATTTTCGGCTTATTCTTTTTTTGTTTTTTGTTTTGGCTTTGATCTAAAGTTGGTATGTATTAATCTTCTGTAATTCCAGCATGGAGGATTCTACGGCAATGACTATTGAGTTTCTCCGAGCCCGGTTGCTCTCAGAAAGATCAGTCTCGAAAAGTGCCAGGCAAAGAGCCGATGATCTGGAAAAAAGGGTATGTCTGATGCTATTCTAAGCTAGTACATTGAGCTTTTATTTATTTATTTATTCTAGGCATGTCTCTCAATGTCTTTTTCGTTTTTCTGACCTATAAATTAGGTAGCCGAACTGGAGGAGCAACTTAGAATTGTTTCTCTTCAAAGAAAGATGGCAGAGAAGGCTACAGTGGATGTTCTCTCCATTTTGGAGTGCCAGGGAATAAGTGACACTTCTGAAGCATTTGACTCGGGCTCCGATCATGAGACCAACCATGAATCCAACGAGGGTAATGATTACCAAAATGGAGAGGAGCATTCTGTTGTTTCCAAAAGAAGAAGTGAATTGGAGGAGCTGTCAGGTTCTGATCTTGATTCTTCTCCAATCAATGGTGGAAGCCTGTCTTGGAAAGGCCGTAATGATTCTCCACGTTCTCGTGAAAAGTTTAGGGACACATCTATCCGAAGGCGTATTTCATCAATTGGTTCATCATCTCCAAGACATCATCTTGGTAAATCCTGCCGCCAGATACGACGTAGAGAAACAAGGTTAGTTTCATTTACATCTCTTTCTCTCTCAGTTGTTTTAGGTAGCAGTGTTACTTATTCATTTAACTTCCCTGCCTCACCAAGAGAAAAAAATGATTAGCTTGGTCGTGTGACAGCGTATTTAGGTGTTTTTGAAGTTGTAATTTCTTGCAAACTTATGATAAACATCCTATGCTATGTGGACGAGTACTAGTGCCAGAACTTGGTAGTAAAGCATTCATAATTAAAGTTTTACGTTATGTTGGTTAACTAGAGTGGTTACAAACATAGTCTAGCGGTAATTCCACTAAGTGGTATGGAGTTCAGATCACCCCTCACATCATTTTAAAAAAAAAATTTGGTAAATTGGAAGTATTTCATCTCGTCTTGTTAGGGTCATATCCTCTCGGAGCTGTATTTTGTTTTTGTACATTTAGAAAGAAACATCCCAATGGAGTTGTTTGCCATTTCAGAGTGGTGATTGAGGAGTGTAAAACTGAGGCAGTCAAGAGTGACTCTCGAGAAAACGGAGTTGGTACGCCACCAGAAGGCGTTCCCGAGTGTTCTGGTTCTATACCTGAGACACTGAGAAAAGGAGGTTCAGAAAGTGTAGCAAATGAAAGAAGCGTAATCAATCATCTTGACGTCAATGGCCATTTACAAGAGAAAGACATGGAGAAAGCACTCGAAGATCAGGCGCAACTTATTGGCAAATATGAGGAGATGGAAAAGGCTCAAAGAGAATGGGAAGAGAAGTTTAGAGAAAATAACAATAGTACACCGGTATGCTTTCTTAGAATCTGCATATGCTATACAATTTACATGCACTTATAGATATTGGTTTGTTGGAAGTTGGATTGAGAGAGTGGTGTTTTATTTAGAACGTATAGCGTGGGTAACATTGTTCCAGACTTGGATTTTTTCTTGTTCTGTCTCTGCCGGTTTAGGATGTAATGGTTAGTTTCATTGTGTAATGGTCTACTAAAATTCTTCTTCCAATCAAATGATGAATGCCCCTTTAGGAACCTTAGAAAGCATCAATATTTCGCATGCAAAGTTGTACACTTCATGAAAACACTTCTTCAACATTTGATTTTACGATCTATTTCATGACCATAGTTAGACCATCTGTTTGTCGTCTTTGTCATCTATTTCGATAAAACAAAGAACTGCAACCCCTTTTGGTATTTGACTATTTTATTTGATAGGAAAACTCCCTGGAAAGAAAATTTTGTGTGATGTTTCTTTTAACCCTTATATTTTGTCTTTCGTATTAGGCATCTTGGACAACTTGCTATCTGCTTATCCTTGATCTTGAGAAACTGTTTACTATGTCAGAAATTTAAAGTCGAATATGAAAATCATGAGAGCCAAAAGAATCCAATGTTGAATAATCACCATTAGGATAAAAACCTGAGTGGGTACGCCTCCCAAACTGACAATTGCTTTTAAGTTGGCAACACAAGTTTCTTCTTCATACTGCATATGCGGTTTATTAGTCAATTATGCTAGATTTTATGCCCTATATATACTTATATATATATATATTTTCACTTTATTCGTAACCTATATTTCCCTCGAGTGATCTTGTTCTTTAATACCTGAGACATTGGTTGGTTATTGATGATGCAGGATTCATATGACCCAGGGAACCACTCGGATGTAACTGAAGAAAGAGACGATGTTAAGGCTCGAACGCCATCCATTATGGGGACAGATAACTCAGAAGCCGAAGAGGCAAAACCAAGAGGGGAAGGGGAAGTAGATGTATCTAAGGAATCACCCAAACTGCCGGCGAACGGTTTTCTGCCACCTTCTCATGTCAATATCGAGGACTTGAAAGATCAGGCTAGCAGCGGTGTCAACACTGTCGCCCCCACGTTTCAAGCTCAGGAGTTTGCATTTCCTACAGCAAAGGAAGCGCATGAGAGACTGGAAGACCACAATATTCGACCCCCAGAAAACTTCCATCACAATCCGCTGTCGAACGCACCGTTAGGCAACCGGCACTTGGAAGGCCCTTCATCTGAAACAGGCAGCAGTTCCCATCTAGGCAATCTTTCGGGAAGCCAAAATGACCTCTATGCGTTGGTTCCTCACAACCCGAACCCTGTTTTAAGCGGCGTGTTGGATGCGCTCAAACAGGCCAAGTTACAACTACAGAGCAAAATGAACAGATTGCCACCGGACATTAGCTCTACTTTTAACCATAAAGCCATTCAACCGCCTCATCCCGCTGCAAGAATTGGTGAGAGAGCTGAGATCCCGGTTGGGAGTGCCGGGCTTTTCAGACTACCAACTGATTTTGCCGTTGAAGAAGCTGATGCCCGAGCCGACTTCCTTGCCTATCGATCTAGCTTACCTATGGCTCCATATTATCCCACTAACAGGGTTACAGTAGCCACTCCGGATCGGTTTCCCACCTCTCCCTACATCGAGAGACGATCGGGGTTTCCTCCAGACGATCACTTTCACACAAGCAGCTCCATGATGTCGGGTTCAAGAGCTTCGTCTTCTTTGAACTCACGCTCCAACCCGTACTTCGATACTGGCCCATCCTCGGTGCATAGATACAATGACTATAGTCCCCATCACCCGTACGCCCCTTCCCCGGACCTAATGCCACGAATGCCACGAATACCCTCCAACGAAGGGTTCCCGAGAACCTTTCCCAGCACTAGTGAAATTGGGGCTCCGGCAGATCGATTGTCGTTCTACGGTGATCATGGTAGACCCAATAATATGTATAGGTAGTGTCATACCAAATTATAGTCTTAAAAGAGTATTGTATTGATTTTGTAGATTGGTGTTAGAACGAGGGCTCTCAATTATATTGGAGAGAGAGTCATTTGTACACGGTCTATACACTCCATCATAGTATTAATATCTCTGGATCATAACTGTGATTGTATTGGTGCCATATATATCCAAATTCTAGTGCGACTCATTTTTCCTCTTTTTATCTTTTCTTGGTGCCTAAACCTAGTGAGACTTGGAATCCATTTAGACCTTTATTTATGGTTTATGTTGTTTTGATGGTGGTTTCTCTTCTAGTGGATAAGTTTCTCATCAGAGCTATAGAGGGTTTGGATATTGCAGTTATTTATGTTTCTTGGTGGGAAAGAAAAAAACCCTCTTTAAGTTTTTGTTTAGTTTTATACCCCTTGCTTTTGGTAGATTATTGATTTATTAGGTTAGGTCAATAATATAATAGGGCTTGTTTGGCAAACGGGTATGTGGTAATTTGAATTTTTTTCATTTAAATTAGAAAATTTGAATTGGGCAATTTGAACGAAAAATTTAAATTGTTGTTTGGCTCAATAATCTTAGTAGAAAATATTGTTTGAATTGTTGTTTGGATAGATGTGAAATTTGTGATTTTGAGTTATAAAAAGAGTGGCTGAAATATCAAATCAAGAAATACTATTCAAAATGGATTCAAACTGTTACAATTTGAGAGGGGGTGGGGAAGAATTTGATTTTAAAGGGTTTGAATAAGTTTTTTCCATTTGAATTTTATCTAAAAAAAAAGTTACCAAACGACGATTTAGATTGACTAATTCGTTCGAATGGCCCAAAATGGGTTCAAACCCATTTGCCAAACAACCCCTAAAAGTAAATTGATGACTCATTGATATTCTCTTCTAGGTTGGCTTCACAAATAGTATATACTTAAAGTCTCTTAGTTGAGTTAGGGTCAATTAGTTTTTTCTTTTTAAAATAGATTAACAGTTTATCATAGTTTTTAAAAACTTCTTTTTGAAAGTTAGAAGTCAAGATAAAATGGAAAGTAAAAGCTTTGCCTAAATTTTTTAAAAATAGATCCAAAACTATGTTGATTCATGCACGTCATCTTTGCAATGCTTCCCAAATGGTGCTACCGAAGCAAAGTTTATGGTGCTAATGGTCTTCCAACCCCGCCCTTCACCACCATCGCCCACGCAGCCACTCACATGCCCGTCCACCCCCGCAGGCGTCCCTGGCCACATCCGCGGCCATCCATTCTCAATGGTGACCGTACGTGGCATTAGTTCAAGATTCAATTTCCATTCGGAGCTTCATCTCGTAGAGACATATTAGAATTACATACTATATAGTTTATATATTTACTTTTTAGTATATAAATTATGGGTCAGTTAGGTAAATAGTCATTTTGGGCTGTATTTTTAAAAAATAGCCACATTTAAAAAAATGAAAAACTAGCCATAATACATGTAAGAAATTTCTGACAATAACAAAATTACACATAAAATTGCTGTTAGAAATTTCTGAAAGTGCTAGTTTTTAAATTTTTTGAAACTGTGACTATTTTTTAAAATTATTCTGTAAACATTGACTATTTTCTTAAAATTCTCTTAAATATTTATTTAATTTAATTATTTAGATTTAGAAGATTTAGGTTTATCTATAATATTATCCACATTAGTAGTGATAAGATTAGAATCCTAGTCATAGCATTAGCATATATATATTCATCCTTAATCAATAGAAAATAAGAACATTATTATTCAAAACCCAATTGTTATCACTTAAGCAAAAATAAAATAAAATTGTAGTCGTTCTCATTGGCGATATATAGTATTATTCTATTAGAAATGGGATTGAAGTTTCTAATGATTTATAACTGCCATTAACAATTCATACAAGTTGATATTGTGTCAAAAGAACCCTTAGAAACTTTGCATTTTAACAAGGATCGAAAATCACTAGAAATGTCTGTTTTTCGATATTTATTTTCCAACCACCCGGAGTTTTATTGTCCAAATAAAAAACAATCAAAATCCGGGGAATTTCACAACACTCTTTGCACAATGAAAGCATAAAAAAACAACACTACCAACGCAAGCTTTACTTGTCTGCTCTCACTACCTTGAGAGCTAGAAAGACCATAAGACTGCTCATCACACAAAACACTACCAAAGAGCACAACACGAAGCCACACACCAAGACACTGTCCGTAGTTCTGTTCCCTCCTTCAACCACATTTTGCATCTCTTTTCTGATCCTCTGAAAACTTCCGCGGCGGAGAAACAAGTCCACGAGCCATAGCAGAAAAGGGTATAGCCTGTCTGCCTGAAGATCATAATAGAAAAGAAAAAAAAAAAGACTTAGATGTATAGTCATGTCAGAATAAGAAAGTGTTTGTGATCAAATGATCAAGTTTTTAAGTGTTACTTACCCAAAACCTTGCAAAGCCAAAGACCCTTTTCTCGGATTTATCGTTAGTCCATGATGAGGCTTCCATTTTTCCTTTCTCAATATGATTGTACAGCATAATTGTGGAGTCTGATTTTGCCTTCTAATTTATGATTGGAAAAAAATCAACTTCAGTCACAAGTCACAACTATTTAGAAGGAGAATAAAGAAAAATGATATTTCTCATCTTTTCCTGTTTTTGGTTAACGAAAATAGGGAGATCAAACACAAAGCATTGACATAAGATTGAACGTTTAGAAAGTGTTCGAAGTTCTTTTACCATTTTCTCTTCAGAAGATTGGCTGCAGATTAAGCACGCTTTGGGACTCGATTTGCACTTCTAATAAATTTTCATAATACAAGATGTAAGAAAAGGGTAACACTTGAATATGAAACAAAAATGACCAAGAGACTGAAATGAGAAACATATAATTATTACCTTGAAGCAAGTAGAATGAACACAGTGACCACAAGGTAAAGTTTTGACTTGTTTAGTTGACGTAAACAAGAGCTCATCGCAGATGGGGCAGCTGGTTTCGAGGCAATTCTCCCTGCACTTGTGATCCATCAATTTTATGGACATACAGCAGTTGCATGACATACAATGGAAATAGTCAACTCCCAGCCCCTTCCCGACGCGACATATGTTGCAGAACGGGCAATGGAAAATGTTCCTGAAGTGTTTAAGACAAAGCCGTATGATATTGATGTCAATGTCATTAAAGAAGTCGTACTAGTGTAACTAATGCAGAGAAGTGAGTTCATGTTTAGAAGTCTGAAGTACATGTTTCGATGTTACATTTTTTCTTTTAATTGTGAAGATACTAATGTGAGAAAATAATCGTTTAGTTTTCTTAAGGGCATTTTTTTTCCCTAAGAATTCTGATTTTGTCAAGTAAACCCGATTAGAGGAAACTATGCCTTTAATCTTGGTACCTTGCTTTAACCAAGTCTAACTTCTTCTTAAACGATAACTTCTTCCACATTGAAGAGAATCTTTAGTTTGTGAAGTTTTGTTGTCTGATAGTAAAAGAAAACATATAAAGAAAAAAAAAACCTTAAAAAGTAGATGCTCGATTCTTTAACTTAAAATGATTTCTTAAAAAGATTAGTTAGCTAAGAAGTGACATTTTAGTTGAGCAATGCGAAGAATTTTATGCAGATTGTTCAAGCAAAGAAATGGCCGAACTCTTCTTATGCTCACTTTCTTGTTTCGATTAGTTAGATTTATCTTGAGTTTTCAGTTTAGAAAAAAATCACTAAGATAAAGAATAATTAAAATTATTACATGGTATTGGCATTAAACGGTGATATTCAAAATCTACAAACAGAATCAATGTACCTTTCATCATCAAAAAGTTTACATATGTTACAATAGTACTTTGCCATTGGAAATTCGTTGCATGAAGGTGTCTTGCATATCGGCCCGATTGGCTGGACATTGAGGCATTGCATACACATCATTTCCAACGTGGCTTTCCTACAACACGGGAGCGAAATATCAATTCTGAACTAGTACAAGCTTGATGCTTTTATCAAATAGTCATAGAAGGAAATTCTTACCTATCCATAGGGTGGTCACTCATGATGTCGTGACAAAAGTTACAAGTGAACAACTTGCCACAGCAAGCAGCGTGGAGTTTGCAGTTTCTTTTGTAGTGCTCGCACCCGAACACTTCCTCCTCGTGATCTCTAAACGATGCTGACCTTCCAATTGTGTTCACACCAACTTGAGAAAGTCTTAGCTGAGAAGCTATCCAGTGGCTAAATGTGAAAATGTTAGCTTAGTTTTTATTGTGAGAAATGACAAAGTGAACATGATGAAACAATTCTGAGTAGCTAAATTCAACCAACCTAGCCATATAATGCCGTAGAAGATTTTCCCTTCCTGTTAGATCAGAAAACAAGTCCTGATAATCCTCGCTTTTGTCATCCATTTGAGGCCAAAATATTTGATTAGTCTTGCTAATGGTTCCTTCAAATGAACCTAATCAAAGCATGATTAGCAGAGTTCAAAGTTTGTCACACAGAGAAAAATGCTAAAAAATTACTATGTGTTTAGACTTTTTGTTTCCTATGACGTACCTTTTTGAGATACACAGGCTTCTGATATATGAGTCTGCAACATTGATACCGAATTTTCTTTCGAACATTCACTGAGCCAGTCACTGAACATCGTGTTTTTTGCTACATGTTTCAATCCATCCATCATTTTGTTATGTTCATCTTGAGTTAGTGCAGAAGTTACCCATGGCAATAGTAACTGAAGCACGTCGGCCCCGGTGGTCCCTAACACGAAGCCAACCATTTTGTTTTGCTCTTCCTTAGAAAAATAGCATCTCAACAATGGCCAGAGCTCATGTTCTTCTCTGAAAATATGCTGATCTATTATCACTCTTATTGAATTGAACATCACTTGAAGCTTAGTGGATAGTTCAAAGGCACCTTCACTTGAGTCCTTTTTGATATCGACACTTTTCAAGCGTCTAAGGGCTTGCGAAAGCTCGGAGAGAACGCATGAAATTTCTTCGAGTAGTGTTTCCTCTTGCTTATGATCGAGCGAGTACGAGTGAGTCACATTGCGAAGCGCTTCTTTGGATTCAACTGCAGGGTATATTATGTTATCCTCAGAGTTACTATGAGCCTTGTACAAACCCCAAAACAAACAAAATCTTCCAATAAATTGGTGCAGAAAAGCCTCATCACCGTCCCTGATCTTCCCCGATTCAACGCTTAGATATTCCAAGTCTCGGCGAATGGCTTTATGAACTTTAAATATTATGTCAATTGGTTGTTCGACCCATCCAAATGAGACAATAGGACTTAGATTCAGATTGGTTTTGTTTACTTCTGAAGCTGGGAAAAGGCAAGAGCGACGAAGAAAGTGTGGTTTAGAAAGCAATGTCGACGATTGAGCAAAATCTTCATGAGAAAGAAGGGACCTTTTGATATGTTTGCAACAACTTTCCCTCGAAGATTTGCATAAATCTTGGCTACGAACATTCCGAGCCCAATTACAAAAAAGTAGAACAAGACATGTATCTGAATCTGGAGCTGAAAATGAATAAACAAATGATGCGTTAGAAGTACTTAAGTATTAATTTCACTATAGTACATTTTCCTTCCAAGCAAGTAATAAGGTTAAAAAAGAAAGATATAGAACCTGCTAATTGGATGTTATGGAGAAAGCTCTGTGCTTCGCCGTCATTCATTGTTCCAACAAGCCATGGTAATACGCGCTCGATCAATCCCAATGACATCATGAGCAAGCTTTGATACAGAAGTTCGTGTTGTCTATCGATATTGAACTTCTTTCGAGCGATTGGAAGAACCTATACATGCACAAAGAATAACAAATTTCAGGACTATAAAAGAAGAATGTTGCTAGTAGTGCTTCTCATAATGCAACTTTGATTTGGAACAAAGAGTACAAGTAATATTGCTTTGATAATCTTTGCGAAAATTGTATTTTTAAGGAAATCTAAACCTGTGATTCTTCAACATAGAAGTGTCGGTTTATAGTTCCAATTATTCGATCAGAAGAAGAGCACAACTTCGAGTATAACTCGGCTGAAGAAAGAGATACTTCTTCCGCAGCCTGAACCAAATGCCAAAACTCATTGAATTCGCTTTCTACTTCAGCGCGTTGATGGAACGACAAAGCTTCTCCATAAACGGCGGGGAATATGACCTCATCTTTAGCAATACTACACCCAAAGAAGCGCGTCAAGTTTCTCCGTAAGTATCATTGCTAGTAGTCACAATAATACTTATATTTAAGTAGCCATATAACAAAGCAAAATTAGGAAAAGAGTACCTGTGAAAGATGCAAATCTCTGTTATGAACTTCAAGCTCTTATCGATATCTGATTGAGTAGTAAAGTCGCCCGAAAGGTGCATTTTCTTTATCTTCTCGAACGAATCGTTCAACTCTCCCTTGATAGCCTTATGCCAGAGCAGTATGTCATCTAAAGGATGCGATACAATACGTTGACTTTCGCTTTTTACGCTCTCCATCGGACTAGTCAAAATGGTACTGTCTTTCCTTTCAATCATGTTGAAAATGGCCTAAAGGTAGACAATTTTCACACTAAGCTCTTGTCTTGGGACATAAAAATCGATGTTTTTAACGAGTTTTAAAAATTTACCTGTCGAAGAAGCTTTTCCTTGGGGACTATCGTGCCTAAGCACTCGAGTAGATCCTGATATTCGCGGGTTGAAAGAGAGATTGACAGCCATGGAAGTAACTTTGACAACACGTAAGCGGGAATATTGTAGAGATACTCCCAGGCCATAGAGGCCTGCTCTTCGTAAGAGAAATTCTGGATAATCAAGGGAATAATCTAATATGACCAAAGAAAAAAGCGTTATAATAATGTTTGTTAGTTTGGATCAGATTATCGAATACTAAAACTAATAACAATGTTAGAAACAAGAAGAATAAAAGAAGATAAAATGGGAACAATTATTATTATTATTTTTAAATATTGAAGTTCAATATGTTACAAAACGAGTTTGGTGTAACACTAGAAAGAATGTTACACCGTAGCAATGGTAAATGTTTTATTGCACGCGATAACAATTTGATCTCTACAAAGAATAGATAAATCATATCACATATTTTTCCCTCCAAATTAAGAAAGTGAAATTAAAATGGGAAATTGTAGTAAATAGTCATTTTTTTAAATGTTTTTAAATGATAGTATATGTTTAAAAAAAAATAAAAAAATAGCAATGTTATGAATATATAACATAATAGTGTCACATAAAATATTATACATATGTAAAAATTGATACGATATTTTGTAACAATTGAATTTTTACTTATCGTTTTTTGAAGTGTTAAACAATATATTACAAATATTTACAGATGTGTAAATATTTATTTGATATTTTTTGTTATAAAATTCTTTACAATAGCTTTTTTTTTTTTTCGAAACATATATGCTATCATTTAATTTTGGTCTATTTTTTCAACTCACCCAATTAAAATTGAGAAATTTGATTTTCTTATATATGTACTAGAAACAAGCTCCTGTAATTTGTCTTAAAAGAAGTAAGTGTAACAAATAAACACAAAGTAAGGTGTATTGTATCGACGTCTGTCGTTGACTTCACTAATTAAAATATAAGAATACTACATATATATGATCTGATTCAGAATTCAGATAGATTCTCTGGCTGTGATCAAACTTTATTAGTTAATGAGTTCACTAATCATACAATAAAATCAGTCAAACTAGGCATGTGTTTATCGTCACCTAATTATACCATAACTTCCTAATCAATGATTGTCATGTCCAACTCAAATCACATGCTAGTTTTTGTTGCGTAGTGTCTTTAATTAGTTATCATTTAGAAGTCAACTTTGAGGCTAACACTTAGCATTTTGGCTTTATCTATTTGGAGCTTTTGATAAGAACCCAAATCATGTTTTAGTTCTCTGATTTCAATGAAACTTAAAAGAAAATTTTTTTACCTGCTTCTCTTCCTTGGCTATGTTTTCAGTAACCAATTGCTTCAGAGTTTCTGCTAAGGACACAAATTCTTTTTGGCCACCAATTTCATTCTCCAATGTTGTGGAATTTAGAATCTCCAAAACTTGATTATATTGATCATTTTCGCGCTTGTTTTGAAGGAAATACTCTTGGACTAAATTCTTCACTCTTGCATCAAGAGCTGAAAAAATCACCTGCACAATAATTTCCCAAAAATTTAAAAGCTCATACATAAACATTGGTGAACAAAATTTGTTTTTTCTTCAAACCTCATATTTGGTCTTCAAATGGTGCTTGTAAATCAACCCCAGAAACCGGTATTGCTCAATCAGCGATCGATCGATCGTGCCAGCATTTTGTTGGCTACCGAAATTCGACATTGCTAAGCGATGAAGCTCGTCAAGGCGATCACGAATAGCCTTGTGAAAGATCAAGAAAAACATGACCGGAGAGCTTGGCTGAACGTAATTAGAGCCTAATGCCATCTCTAATCTGCTAGAATTCCTTGTATATACTAACTATCTCTTAAATTACTGTCCAATCCATAGAGCAATGGTCCATATATATAGAGCTAACAAAGGGTATATTCGTTGAATAATTACTATTTAGTCCATGTCTTGTTCTCTAACAATGGTGTAGTTAGTGGATGTTCCATGCTGATTTCACACAAAAAATAAAATAAAATAAAAACAAGGAAAAATTTTGAGCAAATGACAACACAATGAGGAAATGAATGAAGACATATATGACCTAACAAGCATGTGTATATTATATGTGCATGGTTCTTGCCATTGTTTGCTAGCAAGCAAGATAGGGCCAAAAAAACTTTCGGGTACGTAATTTAAACAAATCAAAAGGCTTTTTAATTTTTAGTTTTTGAAAGATAAAAAAAGGTCAAACCCTGTTTATCATAGTTTAGATTTGAATAAGTTGTTTCTATGTGCGTGGCTCTAGCTGGCTAGCTAGGTTTGTTTTGTGCTTTGTATTCATTATTTGATCCAATTGAAGACCAAAATTAGGTCCAAAACCATAAAATTGAGCAACTCTCAAATGAGCCTTTATACATATGAACAGAAAGAATTCGTATTCTAATTTATTATATATCTTCTTGATATTATTAAAGGCTTAAATTACGTGGACGAATTCATTGATATGTATCATAAGGAAGAACTGAAAAAGCTAATTAGCCAGGTACGTACGTGGAAATTACTATACGCACAAACATATACATATAAGTTACATACATGCATGCATGCATATATATAAATATACATATATATATATATATATTATATAATGAGATCAGTTGTTATCTGGTGAAATTTTAATCAACCAACTTTCAAGAGTACAGCTAATACAGCCAATTAGGTTTAGCTTATTTATATAACCTTTTCGTTGCAAGTCTTTTAGGTCATGGTTAATTGAATTCTTTAACTATAATGCTATAAATCAAGAGTCAAATCAGTGTGTCATGGTCGCCTAGTTTTAATGACTTTTAGCTGCCGGTTTTTGGCTTTATAGGATAAATGATAATAATAATGTTCTATAATATTATATGAAGCAGTGATTACTGATGATAACTGTTTTAGCTAGTTCTCCAAGCTAAAAAAAAAAAAAGGTTATGTTTTAGGTTGAATCATTTTAAAGCATCTCTAATTTAATCTTCGGTCTTTGAAACTGTAGTTTTAGTCCTATTTATCGATAACATATCCAAATTTTATAGAAAACTTATGTGATCGACCCATAATAGACTCAATGTTGTTGGGAAACTATCTATTTTCTAAGCGTATGTCAACTTTGTTGAAATACGTTCTTAATTTTGAGTACTTATCATTCGAATTATAAAAAAAAAAAAACATGTAATATGATGTTTATTAAATGAAGAGACAAAAAGTCTTTTGCTTTTAATGAAAACTTTGAATAGAAATAGAAAATACAATTATATTAAAGCAGAAGTGCTATGTTAACAATATAGTCTAATTAACAAACAATACCACTTGTAAAATCGAATATGAATTCTTTAATGGTAAAATTGCGTGCGGCTCCGTTCCAACAAAGAAAACCAAAAGAAAACACATATATAACATCGAGTAATAAATAATAAAAAAAAGCTCTTTCAATAGAGGGAAAAAAAAAAAATCTAATGTCCTCATTTGTTGTCCTTTTGGTTGTCTCTCTCATATTTTTAATTAGTTGATAAGTTATCAAAAAATATATATTAAATGAAAAATGGGTAATTTATCAATTTATAATTGAAAGAGACAGGGACAGTCATGGAACATCAGATTTCTATTCCTTTGAATAATACTATTATTATTGTTGGTGGATTATTATAATATACCAAAACTAAAATCCAAAAAAAAATTATAAAAGATTTGAGTAATAAAAAAAATTGGAAAACTGTCTTTATTTGAAACCATTAAATCGCATGACATAATCTCGCTCATAAGGCCAATCACATAAAGATTGAGTTGGATTAAATCATCACTAAAACTAAATTAGGATCAAGAGAGGGTGAGAATCGAAAAACAAGGTCAAAGAAGAGAGACGCCGAGAAGTGGCCCAACAAATTAACACCACTATGACTTATATGCAAGCCACTCAAGAAATACCATTCAACCATCACTTTTCTCAAAACCTACAAACATGAAAATAATCCACCAAATCAAAAACTCCGAAGGCAAAAGCCTCCGCCAAACTTGTACTTCTACATGGAGATGCAATGAAAAAGAATGGACCAACAGTTCAAAAGAGTACCCTAAGAGACGCCTACGAAACTTTGCCCTTTTCGAGCACGTCAAAGAGGCATTAGTGAAAACAAAAAACCTAGAAGCTAGTGACTAGAGAGTAGGCGTTTCGAAGAGAGGGAAAAAAAAGTTTTAAGTATTAAAAATATTAATATAAAAATATTCAGTTATTTTTATTGTACTACTACTAATTAATTCTTTTGGACACGTTTTCTGAGTCAGCAATTTTCATGGATATATAAAGTGTTATTTTCGCATGCTTTTGTAGTCATGCTGCCATTTTATTCTTGGATGGGTTCAATGTACCGATGCTATATATATATTTTAGTATTCTTTATATTAATTCTTACAGATAACTAACTCGTTAACTTCGTGCTTGTATATACATATTACTTAAGTATGATATGCATATATATATATATATAAACATATTTCTCAATAAGATAAAGCGAGAAAATACCTAAGTTTTATGCTACAACTAAAATAATGGTCTAATTAATATTATAATATAGTTTAAAATAACTAATTCATTGGTTACTTCTACGTACGTATTTCTGGTGACTCATGATCTATTAGATATATATTTCTTATAATTTTTTAATAATTAATTAATTATTAGTTTTGTAATGTTGATATAAAATAGGGAATTGAATCCGCCCACAAATTGCTATTGCGTGAATCACAATGTTATCCATCGAGATATTATACTTATTTATATTTTCTTCTTTTGAAGAGAATATATACAACTTACAAATTTGTAAGCATGAAAAATGATTTTATTTCATATTACCCTTATCATAATCTTATATCTACATAGCTCAACCGTTATATCCAACACCTTTTCACATTTACAAACCATATCAAAGTAGTTATCATTCTCTAAACGACAAGAAAAATACAAATTGTGAAAAGTTCAATTCACATATCAATTGTACGTAGCACCAGTATGTAAATACATATATACATATATATATATATATATATATATATATAACAAAGTTAAAGATAAGTGTATGATCCTACAGTATTAAGCTATTCTCTATGCTTAAATATTCTTCAAGCAATGATTTCATACTACTTTTAAACTCCAAATTTAGAAATCATGACACTTTTTATCAATAAATTATAATTTTGTCCTCCCTGTATTCCTCATTTGTAAAAAAATTGACAATTTGGTCAAATTTGTTATTGAAAAGTGGATGCAGTAGCACATTTTCCTTTAGTTGGCAATTTTTAAAAGACGTGGGGCATTTTTCAAAATTTAAAATTAACTAATGGGCTTTAAAATTAAAAAAAAAAAAAAAGATTTCCACTTTGGGCTTCTTAACCAAAGATTTCGAACTGGGTCATTTTTAAAGGATTTTGACATTTCATTCCTTACCCCCAAACCCACCAGATAGAGAAGCCTAGTTTCAATATCATCAAAATAACACGATATCTTTAAAAACGAAGAAAACAATATTAACACATGGTAAAAATTTCGAAATATCTGTGGGGGGGCCGTTTACAAGTAGGAATGCTCCTCAACCATCAAATTTTTCTTTTTTATTTAAGATATATGATCCGATAAAAATAAATCTAACGGTACATAATCATTTCTCACTAGCGAATGTCTCGGTACATTCAAAAGATTATTTGTGTGTTTTTATTGAAAAAATTGCGGCGAGAAACGTACAATCAAAGTTCTAAGACAATTTCCCTTGAGTTGGAACAAACGTGTCTCTGAAAGAAGGTTCTAAGAAACCACATTGATTAGTGAATTAAAGCCAAAAAAAAAAAAAGAAAGAAATAAAACAAGTCGTGGAGACGAAGTCCTAGCTAGTTTCCAAGTGACCCATTTGTACAAGAAATATACGAGGGACACTCCGTCACACATGTTGCTCCAATATTGTGTAAGACAAGCCAGTGACGATCATACACGTGTCCTTTGACTTGTCCAATACACCAAATGGACGGCCAAGATTTGGCTGTTTCACTCACCAATTGAATGAGTCAATTGTCTCCTAAATTCCCAATCTATAGCCAACGAAACACCTCATCTAGAAACCAATTCTAGTGATTCACCTACGCGTATTTTTTTAATTTTTTTTGCTCCAAGTTGACCAAGTTTTTTGCTTGGAGATATTGCACTTTGATCCACCATAATCTTCAAAATCAGATCGCATATATATACACCTCCAATGACCATAGAAACAACATCCAAAAAGACATCTCAAGAAGAAAAAAAGAAAAAAAAAAAGTTACACATTCTTTGGTGATCAACACAAAACCCTTGCACAAGTAAGTCCTAGATTATAGCTCAAGTATATATATACCATAAATTTCTGTAAGATCTAACATCAAATCATATACAAATACATATATATATATCCATGGAAAAGCCAGAAGGGTATCCAGAAATAGGTCCACAAGACCAAATAGCCATGCCATATTGGCCAAGTGCCAAAAACGACATGTCGTTGTTAGAGAGTGGTGTATTGGGGAACTATTACGATTACTATGACCATGATCAAGATCATGATGATTGTTACTATAGCTTTGAAGAATCCACGTTTGGGAAATTATCGTCGGATCCGAGGTTGTTGGCTTTGGTTGAGTTCTTCAGAGAGCTTTATTTCCGGAGGAGGGAATTGTTCAAGGAGTTGTTTCCACATCTCCAACGTCAGTTTCATGAGGCTTTCAAGAATTCGGGTATGAGATTGTGGCGGGTCAAGTCGGGTACTAACCGGGCTCGATTCGCCACCATGCAGCGCAGCCTCAGCCTTGGCTCGCCGATGAGGAACGAGTGGATCAAGGTCCGGACGATCAACACCGGCGGTGGAGGCGGCGGCGGGGATCAGCAAGGTCAAGGTGGCTCCGCCGGCCAGGGTGGCGGCGGTCCAAAATGATCGGGTCATGAATGACCCGGCAGTTGGGAATTTGGTTATTTGGATTTTATTTATTTATTTTTTGTTTTATCATTCTTTGGAATATTATTCATATATAGGTCATGTATATATAGTGTATATATATATATATATTTTTTTTTTTTTTGAAGAAATGTTAAGATGTATATATATCGGTTGAGTAATTGACCACTTGCGTGTAAGATTATTTGTTTATAAATAAAAACCATATGCAAAAAACCAAAATTTATTAGTACTTTCTTTACAGTTAATCAAAGCAACTGACATTATATATATATGAGTTTAATTAGGTAAATAGTTTTTTTGAATGGTGTATTTTTAAAAAATAACCACAATTTTAAAAAATTTAAAAATTAGTCATAAAACATGTAAGAAATTTTTGACAATAACAAAAATACATATAAAATTACTGTCAGAAATTTCTGATACGTATTAGAAATTTTGTCAGAAATTTCTGACATTTATTAATTTTTGAATTTTTTAAAACTGTAACTATTTTTTAAAATCATTTTGTAAACAGTACACTATTTTCTTAAAATTCCCATAATAATAATATAACTGAACACACCTAGATGCTAACTTACAGATGTATATATCAATACTTTCACTTTTTAAGACTTAAGACTATATATAGCCAAATTATTGCACTTGTATATGAAAACCAATTTAAATAAAATATGATGATCGGGACGAGTTTTATAAATAGTCGTTCAATTTAATTTGGATTATACTTGCTCAAATGATACGTTCTGTAACGTTAAGAGATAGAGCAGTTTTTATTTTCTTATTTTTATTTTTTATTTTTTATTTTTAAATACTCTCTCAGAATGGGCTTGAGAATGTTCGGTCTGTAGTGGTTAGAGGTGAGATCAGTAGAGTCTATTTGCAGTAATGCAGCGTTGGGCTAATTATACAAGCCTCAGT
This sequence comes from Boehmeria nivea var. tenacissima, assembly GCA_018132145.1. NCBI lineage: Eukaryota > Viridiplantae > Streptophyta > Magnoliopsida > Rosales > Urticaceae > Boehmeria > Boehmeria nivea. Next base: position 13,543,750 of record CM030875.1, on the reverse strand, counting down.
AGAGTCTGTTATGGGAATTAGGGTTTTAACAAATATATATTTATGAAGTTGAAAATTAAAGGACATTAATATTTATATGAGGAAATATGACTTAAATATCAAATTGGGTTTATAATTGAATTTAAAGATTAAAAAAATTCAACAAATTATTAATTTACTCTATTTCGGCACTAGACTCCGGCCACACAAACAAAAGTATTGTGATACAGTTCAAAAGAGAAAAGAAACTCTAACAGAAAAAAGAAACTCTAACAGAAAGAGGAAAAGAGGGAAGAATTTGACCAACTCTGTTTGTAATATACAACTAACACTGTATGTTAGTTTTTTTTTTTTTGAAGTGTTACATATAATTACATATTGGACCGCACCATAGACTTTAATCTCTATTTACGAGCACTAACAAGTAACCTAAGGAGTAGCCGCATGGACCACCAAGTACCGTGGACTCAACCACATTAGGGCCGGCAATCTGGGTCCAGGCACAAGACACGACACGACTTAAGTCGGTTTGGGTCCTCCCTTAATGGGTCTAGGTCTAACCAGATCGGACACGATTAAATAACGGGTGAACACGGCCCGAACCCGCAAACACGATTAGATCCAATTAGACACGATTAATAATTGGGTCTTAAATGGGTAGACACGATTATGACCCAATAAAACCCGTTAAGACACGTTTATTAAACGGGTCTTAATGGGTAGACATGATTACAATACGTTTAATGCCTATATATATACATATATATATTTTTTTAATTTTTTATTATATTTCTTAACTATTTTTTCTTTTTATTATTTTATTTTTTTAATTTTAATTTCGAGCCCCAATTTTCTTTTACATTTCCCCATTTTCTTTTGCATTTTCACTCTTTCACACTAAAGAAAATAACCTAGTTGCACGCTTTCAGTCTCACTCATCCCAAAAAAAACCATAGCCGAACCATCTCTCTCTCTCTCTCTCTCTCTCTCTCTCTCTCTCTCTCTCTCTCTCTCTCTCTCTCTCTCTCTCGTCTGCTAACCTGTCTCGCCGAACCATTCTCCGAACCCCCCATCTCGTCAAATTTTGCCTTGTTCTCGCCGAAACCAGCCCACCGGAGTTTGCTTCATTCTCGTCGAAACTAGCCCGCCGGAGTTCGCCTCGTTCTCATCGAAACTAGCTCACCGGAGTTTGCCTCGTTCTCGCTAAAACCAGCCCGTCGGAGTTCACCTCGTTCTCTCTGAAACTAGCCCGTCGGAGTTCGCCTCGTTCTCGCCGAAACTAGCCCGCCGTAGTTCGCCTCATTCTCATCGAAACCAGCCCACCGGAGTTCGCCTCGTTCTCACCGAAACCAGCTCGCCGGAGTTCGCCTCGTTCTCATCGAAACCAGCCCGCCGGAGTTCGCCTCGTTCTCGCCGAAACCAGCCCACCAGAGTTTGTCTCGTTCTCACCAAAGCCAACCTGCCGGAGTTCGCCTCGGTACTCTGTAAGTTACCTTCTTTGTCTGCTTGGTTTGTTCTGTCCATTATTCTGCTCGGGTTGGAAATTTGGTGGCCTTTGGGATATATTAACATTTCTGCTTGTGTTGGAAATTTGGTGGCCTCTGAGATATATTAACATGTTTGCTAATGTTGGAAATTTGGTGGCTTCTGAGATATATTAACATGTCTGTTGGTGGCCTCTGAGATGTATTAACATGTCTGCTTGTGTTGGAAATTGTATTAATATTTAAGACTCTGTTGTACTGTTTGAATATGGTACCTCAATCAGTTATTTATTGTGTCAATTTAGTTTTGATTTTAGTGCTCCTCTAGCGATTTCAGGATTAGAATATATGTTATTTAGTTTTGATAATTGGAATTTAATTAGTTAAGGACTTAAGGTTGAGCAGTTTTCTAAAATTATATATATCTCCATCTTGCAGAAAATTTTTAATAGAGATTGATCTTGAATCTCTTGAATGTGAAAGTGTGGATGTTCCATTGAGGTGGACAACGCAACAAGTCGGGAAGAAACGGTAGAAGTCGAAAAAAAAGCAGAAGAAGACCTCGAACGTTTGAAAATTCTTTACATAGCTACCCTCGGGAAGTGACAAGATACCAACAGCGAAGTGGTATAGATGTGGTTCGGTATGTAGCAAAGAATGGAACTGGCAGTTTGTTGAAGCACCTTCAAGGCTGTTTGGCCAATGTCAACCATGATATATCCCAAATGCTTTTGAATCACCAAAGTGGTGGTTTGGTCTTTGGTGGAGGTAAATTTAATGTTGATAAATTTCGCGAGTTAGTGGTTTCTGCCTTGATCATGCATGACTTGCCATTTAGTTTTGTTGAGTATGAGGGAATAAGAGATATATTCGCTATTTGCATCCTGAAATTCAATTAGTGTCAAGAAATACTGTGAAATCTGATGCAATGAAGTTGTACAAAAAAGAGAAATCACGAATTAAAAATCTGTTAGAGGATGCTCCGGGTAGAGTTAGCTTTACTTCTGATGCATGGGGTTCTCTTACTTCAGACGGATATGTATGTCTCACTATACATTTTATTGATAGAGATTGGAAGTTGCAAAAAAGAGTGTTGAATTTTAGTTTCATGCCACCACCGCATAGCGGCGTTGCTTTATCTGAGAAGCTTTATGGTTTATTAAATGTATGGGGACTTATAAATAAAGTTTTTAGTGTGAAATTGGATAATACTTCTGCTGCAAATGCTATTTCTGTTGACATGTTGAGAGAACAACTAAAGTTGAAGGGAATTCTTGTTTGTGATGGTGCTTTGTTTCACATGCTGCGCACACATCCTTAATTTGATTATTCAAGATGGTTTAAAGCAAATTGATGACTCTATTTATAAAATACGTGATAGTGTGAAGTATGTCAAAGGCTCTCAAGTTAGAAAGGAAAAAAATTTGGCATATGTGAACATGGTCTTAGAGGGTGAAAGTCAAAGAAAAGGATTGTGTCAAGATGTGCCAACTTGGTGGAACTCTACATATCTTGGAAGTGAGTGATTCAAATTACCAGCATTGTCCTTCTAGTGAGGAATGGGATAAAGTTGAAAAAGTCAAATCTTTTATGAAAATATTCTACGATGCTACTTTCATATTCTCCAGAACCAAGTATCCTACTTCGAACTTGTATTTTCCTTCTATTTTCAAAATATGTGCGACTTTGAAAGAATATAAACAGGGTGATGATGAGTACTTGAAGTTCAAATGTGGCTTAAGTTTCAAAAGTATTGGTCTGAGTTCCATAATACATTGGTTATAGCATGTGTTCTTGATCCACGGTACAAGCTTCAATTTGTTGATTATAGCTATAGAAAACTTTATGGGCATAATTCCATAGAGTACATGCTTTTAAAAGACAAGTTGTTCTCCCTCTTTAAAGAATACAAAAGCAAAATTGTTGCAAATATATCAACAAATAAAAATACTTTTGCAATCCGTAATGAGAAGCAGACATTGGCCACGACAGATGATTACTTTAAGATAATGTGCCATCTTATATTTATATTTCATATTTGAATGTAACTTTTCTGTTATTAAATTGTTGATTAGTTTTGTGAAATAGGAATTTGATGAGATGTCTCCTTCGGAGTTTTCATGCGCTGCACAAAAGATGGAGTTGGAACTTTATCTGGATGAGCCAAGAATATGAATAGGACTGTAAATATAGATGTTCTAACATTTTGGAAGTCAAATGAATGTCGGTATCCTATTCTAGTAAGTATGGCTTGTGATATATTGGATGTCCCTGTGTCTACGGTGGCTTCAGAAGCTTCTTTCAGTGTTGGTGGTAGATTGCTTGATTTTTATCGTAGTTCACTTAGACCCGACACGGTTGAGGCACTTGTTTGTTGTAGGGACACGACTGAGGTATTGACAATAAATTTTTTAATTTTCATATATTGTTAATTATGAAATTTGAACTAATTTGATGTTTTTAATATGTAGACTTGAAAAAAGTAGTTGACAGCCTCACACAAGACTTTTTCAACTTCAATTTGAAGGACGATGACATTGCCTCGTTAGGTTCAAACACCGAAGATGCTTCAAAATCCGCCGCTTCCGCCCCTTGACTTACAATCTTGTTATTTATCTAATTATCTTGTTGTTGTTGTGACTTAGGTTTGATTATGGTTTTGTTTTATGGATTGTGTGGATTGTTTTATGTTTTATGATTTTGCTTGATGGATTGTTAGTTATTTATTTATTTATTTATATTTAAGGGATTATTACTTGTGGCTATGTTTAATATAGATAGACTATAATTATGTTTTAGTGTATTAATTACTTAATTTTTATGTGCTTTTGATAGTTAATTGATTTTGGGATAAACGGGTCTTAATGGGTTCAAGACCCGTTTAAACCCACTTAAAAATAGGTTATGTGACCCATTTAAATAAATGAGTTCGTGGGTCTGCACGACCCATTAAGACACGATTAGACACGAATAGTAACCGTACGTGTCTTAATGGGTAGTGTCTGGGTCTGTTAAAAAATAAATGGGTCGTGTCTGAGTCTTCATTCGAGACACGATTAATAAATGGGCCGTGTCTGGGTCTAGTCAAAATTACGTGGTTATGAATAGGACACGACATGAACACGACCAACAACACGAATTGCTATCCCTAAACCACATAATATACACCTGCATGAAAGGAGAAAATGCACTCACAAGGATTTGATTTTGAACCTATGACCTCAACTTCTATATTGGAGGACTTTATCACCCGAACTAACAATGCATGTTAGTTTTGAGTATGAAATTATTGCTTGATCAATAGGCATACAATCACGGTTATACTAATGCTGCTTGGATTCTTTGTAATAATTTAATTCACAGCCAAAAATTCTTTTATTTATTGTTAGTTTTCTAAATTCAAAAGTTAGTTTTGACTTTTGGTTTATGCAATAGAACAACACAAATATTCACCAAATATTAAATAAAATCATAATCTTTATAAGCATAGGTTGCCTATAATCTACCGAATTGTAGCACATGGTCATTGACATATCAATGTGATTAAAACACAAAATCAACATATATAGTTATTTAATGTCATCCACACAAGATATTATCCTGTGTTCAAATCCATATTCTGTTAATTAGTACCAAATAAGAAAGTCTAACCTAAAAACCATTGATTATTCAACTCCAAGCATACCCCATCTCGTTCTGATTTGGGTTTGCTTTAAATATCATAAGGAAGCTACTTTCTCAAATTTAAACCAAAGAACTGAAATCTTCTTTAATTATTTCCCTCTATACGCTATTTCTATTTGGAGGGAGGTTCTTAATCAGCCAAGTTTGTCTTATAGCTTTTGCATCCTAAGATAGCAATTTCATGACTTTCTTGAAGCCAAAGACATCATGATATATGCCAAAGTGCCTAGCTAAATGGTGATAGCCATATATATATATAGGAGACACAACATAAAATCAGTTGTCCATTATGTTGGTAGACAATAATATTCTGCTTTGACATCATTTCTAATTGAACAATTATAAATCCCATATATTTATTAAGTCATATCACAATGATCTTCTACATAGCAAATTAATGGGACTTCCACCGAGAAGATTGATGACATGATCAACTTTACATGAATATTACTTTCAAATTGTAATAATATTCTCAATGCTGCGAGATATTTATGGATCAGATAAAACTTTTTTGAGATATTTGTTTAGGAAAAAGTAAAGTTGATAAACATACAATATATATATGGGTCCAGTACCACATTTGATAGGATATAAATATATATATATATATATATATATATATATAATTCTTCACATTGATTATCTTTGCCTTTTGCTTTGATTATATTATTGCGCTTCTAAAGAGTACGATTCAGGATAATACCGTAGCATCAAAGCAATATGAACGTACACTTTTTAATTCATTGTTAAGTTGGATTTATTTTTTAAATTGTGTCTTGAGAAAAAGTTCCACAAGATGTTAAGGAAAGGAGATGAATTGGTTGTCCTGTTTAAAATCAAATTTAAATTCCAAAAATAAATTATAAACACTTAGGTCATTATGCATTATAATAAAGCAATTTTTTCCCTTTGCCATACTTCACTTTTTTGCCTTTTGATAAAGCTCGCTATTATCTGTCATTGATGTATGTCTTTGGTGTTACAATTTATAAATAGCAGTGATCAACAATATTCAATCATTTACAATCATTTACATGATCTCTCCCAATATTTTTTGATAAAAATCTACTAGAGACAATTTCGCCAATACGGTTTTGAAATCACATATTGAACAAGAAGTAATTAGCTATAAGAATATTAATACTATTTAATTACTTTTATATGAGAAATGGGATATAACTATAATTACCAAACTATAATTCATTGACTATATTTGCAGGTATTTCTTAAAAATCATGGCTTATAAGTGAATGAATAAGAACTCTCGTGATTATGTAGTAGAGAATTCTTCCTTTCTGTTTTCTAATCACAATATAATGACTCCAATCTAACATTGATCATAACGCAAGAATTTTGTTTTCATTTCTCATAGAAGTGAAAGGAATTAAAAGTCTTAGACTAAGTATCTTTGTTCTCATTTAATTAGTGTTGCTTTCTATTAAATAAAATTCTTATTGTATTAAACAAGGATCATCTTGATTCTTAAAAATCATACTTACATCTTATATTCTTATATATGACAACCTTATTTACGAAGTTAAATAAATTGTCACCTTTAAATAGAAGACAGTCATAAAATAAGAAACAAAAATGATCACAAATGTGCATAAAAATACTTTAAAAATAAGCCAAAGTCTAAATCAATTTTTTTTCTTACATTCTTAAAAATAAAATTTATAAAACTTATAACTATAAATATTAGATATTTATCGCGTCAATTACGGCCCTAAGAACACAAATAGTTTTTTTTTTTTAATTAATGAGTACATATTTTTAGTGGGGTACATGTAACGAACTTCTATCTTTATAACAAGATCAGAATGGACTATGGAGGTGTCCCCACCGAAATTGGGCCCCACTTATATAGAACCAACCCAACCAACATGTAACATGCACTTTGTCTTCGAATTGGTGCCACCTATGAAATTCACTTTATAATAATTATTTTAGAGAGTATCCTATGATCCTATATCTTCTCTCTCTCTCTCTCTCTCTCTTTTGTTTTTTTTGTTTTTCATAATTTTAAGGTGATATCCTACATAGAACTTAAGATTGAGAACCAAAAGAAAATCATATAAATCCAATGAATTTAAAATAATCCGACCTTTTTCAATAACTGGTGGATTTTCACCGTCGCACTAGTCCTCTCCTTCACCCACCAGTACCACCAACAAAAGATTTTCTTTTTCTTTTTCTTTTTTTGCATGCGTAATGCATCTGAAATAATGAGAGAAGAAAAAGGCATTGAGAATGAGAGAGATACTGAATCTAGGTTTTGTTAATTTTGAATTTAGTAAATGGGGTTTCAATATAATTTTACTAAAATTTTGTGGGTGTATTTTTTATTAATTTTTGTTAAAATTCTGTTTATATAAAATTTTATCATAAAACCCTGTTTCTGATTCACATTAATATGATGTGTTGTTGACCGAATTAGCATGACATGTCTATTTTGGCCAAACAATGCACGTAAGTTCCGGGTGAACATGAATATCAAGGACAATTTGTTTGTTAAATTTTGGATAGATTCTCATTTGATTTTGCATATTTTGAAATAATTTATTTACTTATGGCCATGGCTTTTGCAAATGGCAAATGCATGTTATTACAGGTGTACTCTACAACGAAAAAAAAAAAAAAAGCTGCATACATCCAGCTCCAAGTAGATATTATAGATTCCTTGCAAAAAAAGTAGATATTATAGATTAGTAGGGAAAAAAAAAGAAGTAGATATTATAGATTGTCCGCTTGATTAAATTGATAAATATTATATATTACAATATTGATTAGCAGGCGATCTTTCTATTTTATCATTTTTCTTTTAGACACAAGTGTTTAAATAGTCATTTGAAATATGTTTTTTTAAATAGTTAAATTTTATAGGAAATTTTAAGAAAATAGCCACTGTTTACAAAATAATTTTAAAAAATAGCCACAGTTTAAAAAATTTAAAAACTAGTCATGTAAGAAATTTTTTACAAAATTTTTGCTTAGTGTCAGAAATTTCTAACTGTATTTTTATGTGTATTTTTGTTATTGTCAGAAATTTCTTACATTTTTATGGCTAATTTTTAAATTTTTTTAAACTGTGGCTATTTTTTAAAAACACACAGCCCAAAATGACTATTTACCTAACTGATCCAATTTTATATTAATTAAAAAATTAATTGTTTTTTAATTATATAATAATATATTTTTATCTTTACATTCTTTTAATTCTTTTATGTATTAGTGGTTAATAATTTAATTTTTAAAACTATTAGCAATTTTTTTAAAATATAAATAAAAAATGACCAAATACTAAATAGGCTCTTTCTTTTATCATTTTTTTTTTTCAATTCTTTTCTTCAATTAATAGTTGCTACTATAGCCTAATTCCTTTTCAGATGATTTTTTTTAAGCTTTAAATAAATTGTTCATAAAAAACTGCATGAATAATATTCATAAAATTATTAAGCAATACATGGGATGATTAAAAAAGAGAATTTTAGAGAAATAGCCATTTTTTTAAATGGTGTTTTAAAAAGATAACCACACATTAGCTGTTTTAAAATTTTATTACCTTAGTAAGAAACTTTTACATAAAATTTTTTGTATAATTTTGCTATGGTAAGAAATTTTTTATCTTTGTAAAAAAAAAGTTATTTTTTAAATTTCTTAAAATTATGACTATTTTTTAAAAAACACATCATCTAAAATAATTATTTGCGTAACTGAGGTGACCCTTAGCTCTCTCTCTTTATTTCTTTGGTCCTTGTTTTCTTGTGATATTGGTGGTGGGGTTGGAAAGTGGCTTATGGAATCATCTATCATAATATAGTTTTCCTAGCTACTTGTAAAGCAATGAGTGTTGATATGATATTATTAACTAATCAATATTGGGACGCAACCTTTAACAATAGGATAAAAAGAGAGAATTTTACGCTATAGGAAAAAACACAAAATAATGTTTTGATAGAAGCTAACAACTTTATCTTAGAAAATTGTAATCATTAAAAAAAAAAACAAAAACAAAAACAAAAAAAAAACGAAAAAAAAAATTGAAAAAAAAAAAAGATCGCGTGAAAAGTTATAATTGAGCTCGAGTTGAGTGTAGCTGAACCGAATCTAAATCTACTTTGTGCCAACAATAAAATGTGCTACATAATTTTATTTTCATGCTGAAATATTGTTATAAATTTTTATCATCGAGATAGCGATAGAAATACCAAATTGGGAATAAAGAATCTGATTTTAGTTCAATCATAAATGTATTGCATGCATGAGTGTTGAGCCATGCTCGTTGTGAGTCCGATAGAGTGCTTTTATTAAGCGATCTCGTAGAATAATTAGAAAATAATTAAAACAAATAAGAGATTAATGTGTGCACACATTGCGTTTAGTTTCATATTATTGGACTAAGATATTGAAATAAAGAGAAGAAAAAAAATCCAGAAAATAAAGAAGGGGAGGAACAATGAAGCACTGGTATTCAATATGTAGTATAATTCATTGAAATAATTCATGCATGCATAAGAAAATATATTGATCGAAATTAATTACTATTTAAAAAAGATAGTAAACATATAATTATTTTTTTTCCCAATTCTTAGCTGCTTGAGAAAGTAATGAGCTTTGTAGCTTTTGTCTTGTTTTTGTTTTCTATGTTTGCTAGTAATATAATCTTAATAATTCTTAATAAAATAAAATAAAAAAGGAAAGTCAAAACTATATATATATATATATATATTCCTTAACTTATTTTTACTTGGCATTAGCAAAAAAGAAAAAAAAAAAAAGCAAACTGATAGATACCTCAAAAATTAAAACAAGTCAATTAAAGAAGTTTATAAAAAAAAAAATACCAAACTCTAAAATTAAAAAAAAATACCAAACTCTAAAATATTCCCACCTGAAAAAGAGTTTTGATTCCCAATTTTATTCATCGGTATATGAAAGAACTATAAACTAAGTTGGCTTCATGCATGTGACTTGCACTTTATACAAGATAAAATTCCTAAGAGATATGTATTTATCATGAAATGGAATATATCAATTAGAATTGAGATGAGACCAGTATTATTTGAGGAAGTTGATTTTTGGATGCTAAATTTATGGAAATTGTTGTGTCACTCTCCAAGAAATCGATGGATTATTCTTCGCTTCTTGCATTAGATTCTATAAAACACTCTACGAGGCAATAAGTACATTCCCTCAGCAAAATATATATGCTCACCCACCTCCAATATTAAAGATTTAAAGTCCTAATATATGATTTAAAATATCCAACCCTTATCTTAGCAAATCTCTCAACATGTCACAATTAAAAATTTAAGTCCTAATATATGGTTTTGAATTTTTGTAGCTTTGAAAAAAAATTTGTGTTTTTTAAGTATTTGAAAAAAGTGTTTTTTTTTTTTTACTTTATAAAACTTGGATTTTTTTTTTTAAACTTGAATTCAAATGGTATAAAATGACTTGAGTTAAAAATTTATGCTAAATGTTTTAATTGACTCGACTACACATTACACAATAGCAACATGCATTTGGAGTTTGTTTTTTTGTTTTTTGTTTTTTGCTGAGAGAAAAAATAGGGATCGGATGGTGCTGCTCACGCCCCCACGCCCCATCGGCTATAGAGCAAATCAGGGGACCACCGAGGAGTGACAGGGGTCTATCAAGGCTTCCCCACAGGAGATCATTGGGTTCTTAGTATCTGCAGGATAAGGGCCCACCACACTCTACTCCAGACCATTGGTCTCCTGGAATTTCCAACTTCAGAGAGTTGGGGGTGTGGGGGCTCGATCCCTGACCTGCAGGGTAGGGAGGCCAAGGTAGACTTCCCTGCCACTACATCACCGAAGGTCTCCTAGCATTTCCAACTTCAAAGAGTTAGGGATGTGGGGGCTCGATCCCTGACCAGGGTGGGGAAGCTAAGGTAGACTTTCCTGCCACTATACCACCTCTTCGGTGGTACATGCATTTGGAGTTCACTACTATTAAACTAACGATGATATTGGCGAAGAACCATGTAACTTGAATTCTAAAATCAATTGAGGGAAATACAAACTCAGATTTTTCTCTCTTTTTTCTTCACAAAAAATTTCAACAAAATATCTCAAATATTTATCAATAAAATCATCATCGAATATTAAATTGTTGATGAGATATTCTATACGACTAACAAAATCAACTATAGCAAAGCCTATTTGATATTTGATTTTTGTTATTCATATTTAAAAAAAAATGGCCACATTTTCAAAAAAAAAAAGAAAAGTCGTTAGTCTATAGAGAATTAATGAAATAAAGGTAAAATTACATATTGTAAGTATCACGTAGTCAAAGAAATAGGTATTTCTTTAATTAATACTTAATAGAACCGTTAACTATTTTCTTAAGATATCATTTAAATAGTGATTATTTGCTCAATCTATACAATATCTAAAGGAATCTAAGGGGCCGGAGCGTTTCGTCCGCGCGTGGCCGAAACGTTTCGTCCCCTTTTTTTTTTTTTTGCGTTTTTTTCATCCGAAACTGAAAAAAAAAACGCGTTTTTTTAAGGGGTTAAAGTGATTTTTTATTTTTCAAAAAATGGGTTGTTATATAATTTAATAAAATATTAGGGACTGATATGTAGTTAAATACGACCAGAATTAAAAAAAAAGGACTTTAGCGCAAAAAAACAAAAGCCCCTAACACAGGCCCGCGTGCGTGGGGCCCACGTGTCAGAGAAGCTCCCACCCCCTTTCTGGCGCTTGAATTCCACGCGCCAGGCCTTTTTTCTTTTTTTTTTTTCAGTTTTTTTTTGCTTTTTTCTCTTCTTTTTTTTGTTTTTTTGTTTTCACTTCTTTTTTTTTTTTTCCTTTTTGTTTCTTTCTTTTATTCAATTATTTTTTCAAACTTTCTTTTTTAATTTTTTTCCTCTTTTATTTTTATTTTAAATCTTATATTTTTTCTTCATCTTTTTATCTCTCAAATTTTTTTTATAATAACACAATATTTTTATTATTATTATCATGTTTAATAATTTTTTTTTATTTTGTCTTACAATTTAAAAATTTATTTTTTACTATATTTTTTAAATGATTAAATTTTTATAATATTTTTTCTCTAATTTTTATTTATTTCATAATTTAGTATAAAAAAAAAAACCTTACACGTGCAGAGCACGTGCCCAAAGCTAGTAATCTCTAAAAAAATATCATCAAACGTAATTTAAAAGTATCATGAAAATAATTTGTTAGTTTCTAATATAACAAATTATCAAGAAAATAATTTGTTTCGATTATAAAAACTCTCGAAATATTATATATTAGGAAATACACGAGACATATTATATATCTGTGAAGAACTATTTTGAACAAAAAGAAAATAATGCAGAATGAGTTACAAGTTGCATAAATAATTTAAATCCTTAGAATATGTTATAGCCAACGAAATATATGAAATTACAATGCACATGATTCTGGATTAATTTAATGGGATTTAATGACAGATTGATACAAATTTGGACCATATTATAATAAACAAATAAAGAGGAATAAAATAGGAAGAATTGCAAGGAAAAAAAAAAAGAGAGTTATTTTAAGTGTCAAAGTCTTATTTGGGTTGGGATAGAAAAGCAGAGGACAGAAGATCTCGATTCTTTAATAATCTATATCCCAAGTTGTGTTCTTTATTGATTTTTACCTTATTTATATAGTGTAATTGTAGGGGTACAAATTTAAAATGTAACATAAACAATACATAAATTATAAATATATCAAAAAAAGAAAATTTTAAGAAAATAATCATTTTTAGGATGGTGATTTTAAAAAATAATAACTGTTTTAAAATTTTAAGAAAGTAATAATTTATAAATTTTATGTGTAATTTTGTTATAATAAAAAATTTCTTACATTGCTAATAAACTGTGCCTAAATTTTAAATTTTCTAAAACTATGACAATTTTTTAAAAACACATATTTCAAAATAAATATTCATCTAACTGACATATTAAAATCTCCAATGAAAGAACAATGTATTTGATTAAAATTAGAATGTGTCTAATAAAAGTTAAAACGTCAGAACGAGTGTTAGATGCAATAATATCAGAACGAGTGTTAGATGCAATAATAAGGAAATTATCTAAGTGAAAAAAAAATTATAATAAATGAGTCTAATAGGCATTATTTTCGTAATTTTTCCTTGTACAAATTTATACAACATTGAACATGTTACAACACAATTTTATCCAATATCACACATGTAATCTAAAGTATATGTATTTAATATGTATAGAGCTTGACTTGAATTGTAAGCCCGTGAGCTATGTAGACATTATTTCCACAAACCCGAGATTTTTGCTCCTAAACTAAAACAATAAGATAATATAAATGAGAGATTCCATATCTATAAATATATATTTTGCTGTAACCATTGTCTACATATAGAGAGACCTTAAAGTTCATTAAGGTCCTTTTATTAATTAAGAATTCTCATCTCTCCCACTTGGATCTGAAAATTGTACAATTAGATCCTCTCATTTCGCTCTCTCTCTTTCCCTTTTTCTTTTCTTTTTCCTTTATGGTCTGAGTGTGTCGCTTATCAGCCCAATATTCTCGCTCTGAATATAACCATTTCCACTGTCATATCTCCCATGGCTTCACTCTTATGGGCTTCTTTTCTCTCTGCAACACCAAAGCTCTCATCTTTTTTTCCTCTTCTCGGCCACACTCAGACACAGATAGATAATTGCCACACAAAAATAACCCATTAATGTGTCTTCGTTGCTCTTGAGTTTTGAACCATCACGAGAAAAGAGAAGACCAAAACCACCCATTTCTAAACCGTCCATTACAAGTGTCGCAAAACAATAACCAAGACCAAATTGTTACCTCTCAGTCTCTCATTTCCTCTTCCACTGCTTAAACTCTAAGCAAAAAAAAAAAAAAAAAAAACCCTGTCTCGGGGTTGTGAGAAATGGCAAACTGAGAGAGATTTTTTTTTTTTTAAAAGAACTTATTGTTCAGTTTAGACAATAATTAGCTTTTTTTTTTTTGTGGGTCTGAAAAAAGATGATATCTTCGGGGATAAATCTGGTGATGACAGTGATAGGTTTCGCTGTGAGCACTTTGTTCATAGTGTTCGTTTGCACGAGGCTTATCTGTGCTCGGATTCACCTTAATGCTTCTAGAAGATCTTTCCCCATTGCTTCCAGATCTGATCTCAGTATTGTAAGTCTCTTTCAGTCTCTCTCTCTCTCTCTCTCTATCTATATATATATATATATATATATATATTGTCAATTCTCGTTTGCCCATTTTGAGTGTTGTTGCATAATTTAGATGAATTAGCTTCTGGGTGTTTTTTATACGGTCTCAGGAATTGAGATTTGTGCTTGTGTGTGTTGAGTGATAATTGTTGGATTTTGATTTAAGGATAAAAAAAATATTTGCCACTCATTTTTTAATTAGTTTGTTTTCTTCTCACAAATCCTTTCAGCCCTGGGCAATTGAATATTTGATATCAAATCTTTGGATTTTATGCAGAGATTTTTATTTTTATTTTACTTAAGAAGTCTTACCGTCTCCCAGATCACTCCTCTGTTATAAAAGGGTTTTTCTGAATGTCCTCTTGTGAGAGGTACTATACAATTTTATTTTTTGACAAATTGTTGTTTAGTTTTGTCTTTTTTGCAATTTTTAGTTTTTGTTTGAGTATTGTAGTTTTACCCTCCTATTAACTCATAGTCAATAGTCAATACCATGGTCTTTTTTTTTTTAAACTCATAGTCAATAGTCAATATCATGCTTAATATTCCTATAAATTCTCTAGCTTTGCGTCATATTTGACATGGTCAGTTTTCTCAAGTATTAGTTAATTGTATGCTTAATATTTCGGCCTTTAACGTTTGTATGACTTGTTCTAAATCTTGTATATTCTTATCAGACACACAAGTTGCTACATATGTTCAATTGGCTCTCTGTATATTTAAACAAGTTTGCTATTTGGTGTTATCTATGTGCAATACAAACATGTCTTTCCTTTTATAGCTCGACATAGATAGTCAAGACATTGATCCTCGTAGTCCACCATGAACTTATGACTTTGTCACTTTCTATTCGTACAGTTGGAACGGGGTTTACATGGCCTCGAACCTGTAGTCATAGCGAGCTTTCCGACAAAGAAGTTCAGCGATGCATTTTTCTCATCTTCAGAAGATGCTCAGTATGCTCTTTTCTCTGACCCTCATTTCCGTTTTTCTTCTATTCGGTGGCCAATTACTACTATTCTTAGTCATACAGCTTGTGTCTCTAGAATCAAGATTATGTTCGCTGATTTGAGATTATTGAATAATTTTCTAGGATTTGCAAGTTCTGTGATAAATTTACTATGCTATCCCAATAGGACTGGACTACGTATATTATAACTTTGTTCGTATGAGGGTTCATTACTATTTGGTAAGTTATGGTTTAGATCAATTGTTCGGATAAGAAGACGGAATTAATCTGATGAAAACTGATTCTAATAGAATAACATATTTAGTCGTTTTT
This sequence comes from Boehmeria nivea var. tenacissima, assembly GCA_018132145.1. NCBI lineage: Eukaryota > Viridiplantae > Streptophyta > Magnoliopsida > Rosales > Urticaceae > Boehmeria > Boehmeria nivea. The sequence goes on along the minus strand of CM030875.1, from coordinate 13,528,089 downwards.
AAGTGATATTTTAAAGAGATTGAAGCGAGTGAAAGAAAGGGGTTTATTACTCTTGAGAGAGAGATATGGATACCGTAACAAGAATGCACATTGGCTGTTCCCATTTTGTGTTTACCTCATTGTTGTGCCTCCAATAACACATTGTTCATAATCCTATTTAAAGGGAGAATCAAAAAACCATATGAAAGAATTAAAATATGGTTAAAGTTGAAATACATGAAATTATTTTATCGGTAGCACAACAGAGGAACAACAAAATGTGTATAGAATGGATTCCTATTAAATATGTGGAGCTCGTTGCGGATCTTGAATGCCAATTTGTTCGGAGTGAGAATTACGGTTCTTTGAGGAATCAAGTTAAATGTGATTTTGGTCCCAATAATGCTCACCCTGGTTGTGGCTACTGGAGTTATGTACGACGACTTTATGTAGTTCCTCTATGGTCTATAGTGCTTCAACAGTCACTATAGTTGAAGCTATTCATGTGCATGCAGGGATTTTTATTTTTATTTTTTATTATTATTATTTTTTTTGTGGACAAGAAAAGTTCTTTCAACCTCAAGGAAATAGCGTCCAATACAAAATATTCAAGTGTCATGAGAGTGAATGAACTTTTGCGGAGCTAAGGTCATTGGACCTCGTAGGAAAGAAATAAAACTGTTGTCATGGACCCGAATCACATGGAATTCTCAGAAAAAATTTAATTGCTAAATGTAGGTTTTAATGATCAAAGATTTGGGATGATTAGTAGTATTCATCTTGGAACTTGAATTATATGCTTGTAGCAACTCTTCTTAACTTTTGTAGTGCAATAAGCTTTTTTGTATCTATCCTCTGTCCTTCGCTCTCTCTCTCTCTCTCTCTCTCTCTCTCGTTGTATGAAAGCTCCGTTCTCTTTCAGTACAAGGATTTTTTTTTATCATTTGATCGAGAAATGCTCTGATCTTTATATCATTTTTCCGAATGGCTATTCAAAGTTACATAGAGTTTAGGGAATGACAATACTGTTTGAGTGGCAACCGATATGAGTAGGATTAGTTATAATCGTGCTATATGAAATACCAACATTTTGATTGCTTGGCGTTTCTTCCTGTAAATGTTTGGAATTTATCGGGATGCTTTCAGGCTATTGCTTGGCAACTAATGAACATGTAACAACGGTTGTCCATAGCTTGTGAAACATACAGGCGCTTGGACGTGTTATGATGCCGATTATTGTATTAGCTTTTTGACATTATAGTTTTCTACGAACTACTCTGTTTTGTAACCCTTTTTTTTCACCTTGAACTCGTAATTCGAAAATGCATATTAAACAGGTTATAGGGATGAGGTATTGCGAGAAATTGGATGAGGTTTTACTTAAAAAAGAGGCTTGTGATGCTGATTATCTTTGTTCTTAGTTTTAACTAGCTATTTATTTTCTGTTCCCGTTCTTGTAATTTTATACTTTTATGATATACATTTGTTGCTGATCTTCTGATTTTGCGCTAACGAATTGTGATCTGTTGTTTGCTGCAGATGCACTGCTTGCCTCGAGGAGTACCACGACGACGATATATTACGGATTCTCCCCTATTGCGGCCACTCCTTCCATGTAACCTGCATAGACATATGGCTGCAGCAGCACTCCACATGCCCCATTTGCCGAATGTCGCTACGCGAGTGTCCCGACAAGAAACGCTTGATGCAGCCCATGTTTAGCTCGGCCATCCGGTCCCGTAATGGGACGGAGTCCCTCGGTTCACATGCTTGTCAGTATCTCATGCCTAGCCATGGAACAAGAAGTCAGAGCTCCGTCGAACAAGATCACCCAACTGCCAAGGGCGACGCAGCAGAAGCTGGTGAAAACATCTCCTCCGACGCTACCACGGAGGGCAATTTGAGTCCCAAAGTCTCGGCAACAAGCACGTAGAGAGCCCATCAAATCCTCAAGAAATTTGATGATTTCTTGAATCTACAAATGCAATGAAGGCTTCCAAGTTCTCAAGAGTTTAGAAGTGAATCCCATTACAACTGCTTCCAGGGAAGCTGAGTGTTGCTTATTGTATATATTACAAAAGGTGTATTTTTTTTTTTTTCCAATTACCCTTTTAAATAATCTTTTGCCTCTTTTTATAATAGCCCGTCCTAGGCAGTTTTGTTTGATAAACGGTACAACAAGAATCAGTTCCTAATGGCTGCAAAAGCTCTCTATTTTTTTTTTTTTTCCTCTCTTTCTGGCACTTGTGCTAGAAAATTTAAAACCATTCCCTTATTTGGTACAACAATTTAAATAATTTAAATGTGATAAAATTATTTAAAATGATTGTTGAATTTTTCAATCTTAATGAGATGTAAATGGTTAAGAATCAAGCATTTAGTCTTGGAATAAAAACCATTTAAATGGGTAGTATGAGACAAAGGTTGTGGTTTGATTCGGTTAGTTTTCAAAAAGCAACTAGTCTGAATATGAATCATCTGTCCAAAAATTCAAAATGATCATCTACACAGTTGATTTTTTGTTTTTTTTTGTCGTTTTTTCGATTTTTTGTACCACTCTACCAACACTAATTTTATTTATGGGTTGTTTGGGTAAACTATTTGAAATATTTAACACGAAATAATTTACGTAAACAACACCCATGATTTAGATTCTATTTCGGAAAAGAGCGTAAAGTATAGTAGAAATGAACGATCTTTTTTAATCAAATCCAGGAACTATTGGCTCATGCAATACTCTTGTTGAAGATGTCTTGTTAGGTGAATTGTGGAATCACTAGAAATCTTTCGACATGTTTTTCGTGATCCATACTTACAATTCTTTGTACTAATTGTTTTAACAAGTTGAAGACCCTTGGAAGAATGATGCGGGCTATATTAGAAAGAAATTTCATCACATTATGGATGAAGATTTGAGGGAAAAATATGTCAAATTTTATAATTTGGATATTGCTTTAGTTAGATTAGAAAAATATTTTGTAATAATTGTCCTAAAATATAGTCAAAGATCAAGCAATATTAGGTAAGTTTCTTTTTCTCAATTTACCATTATTTTTCATTTCTCATTTATCTATTTTTGCTTCTATATAAGATATGTAAAGACAGACTTGAATAAGAGAATTCAAATAACATTTAGAGTTCTCTCTCAAATTTCTCTCCTCAATTTTTATATTCATGAGCGAATCATCGAACGTTGAGTTTTACACGTTTCCGCTACATCAACTTGCCTAACATTGTTAATGATTTTGACCACATTTTTAGCAGGTGTGAGGCTCAAACAAACAAGAGGAAATGCATATTTTGACAACTTTTTAATTCATTTTATGGATTTTTTTTATTATGAGATCAAGTTCAAGTTGGTATAGTAAACAGAGGTGCCTCTAGTAATAGAAAGCTAAAAATAGCTGGGAAGACTGTTTGGATTACACCCAAAAATATTTCTCTAAATCTTTTTCTTTTGGTAATCCTCAATGTAGACTTCATGATATCTTTCGGCGGAAAAGGGTTAATTTATTTAAGCAATTACTTCAATTAGATATTTCGATCAACTTCAGTAAGATGAAGACCACTTAATTTTGATGCATAATTCTATACAAAAGTTTGGTCTACTTTTGTCAAACGGAGAAATTAGCGCAAATTCTCTTTGATGTTGCAATTATATTTTAAAACCCAATTACCAAAATTAGTGTCCACAATATTCATGCGTATGTCCCTAATGTAGAAGAGCTTGCTTATTTAATTTTCTGAGCAGATTTTTAGTTTTAAGCTATTCTTTTCTAATTAATGCTTGCAACCTCAATTAATTGAGAGGCTAATTTTGCATTAGTTAGCTCCATATTATACTTTCTTTTTAGTTTTTCCACCCTTTTTTTTTTTGGGCACTAGGACCACTCTAGTTCCTATCTTTATTAATTCCCATTTAGTAAGACAAAAAAGACTTGCTAGTTTGCTACTATATTTACTTTTTATGTGAGTAACAACACCAATTGGTGAGTGAGAAAATAAATGTATTGCCAACATACGTATGGATATGTAGAAATTGATATTTGCTATATAATCAACAAGAAGATCAGACCTTGTTTTGAAATTATTGCTCAATAATATAGTGCATTTATGTTTAATCGCCTATTTTCATCTTAAATTCAGCTAGAAAATGGTCTCGGAAATGCTTTTTTTTTTTTTTTCTTGGCAGTTCTAGTTTGACCTAGGCTATATAACAAAGTTACTCAATAATAATATGAGAAACTTCTTTTGGCTATAACAGTTACTAAACACAAATACGCTTGTATTTGTGTATGTACATGCATTGATGGATCTTAAAATTTAGTTAAGTGGGGACAGAAATTATTGTGAAATCTAAACAAAAGATAATGAATATAGTGATGTATACAATTTAAGACATAAAAAGATATGAGATTTTTAAGAATTTAACTAAATTTTTGGCTAATTTTTTAAAAATTAGCCTTAATTTCACGAAATTAAAGATTTAATCATAACATGGATGTAACATAATATATCACATGTAACATACGTGTATACATATATTATTTTACATGTTATGTTATACGTGTAACATATTATGTTACATGTATATTACGGTCAAATACTTAATTTTGATATTCTAAGATAAATTTTTTCAATTTAACTTTTAAATTGACTAATTTTTAACTGGTCCAAAAGATATAGCTAAAATATTAACTAGCTTCTGAAATCTAGTAAATTTTGTTGGGCAAAAATGTATCTTTACTAGAGTTGTGTATATTTCTTTCTTTCTTTCTTTTTTAAGTACCATCTGCCACCGTTTTCTAATTTAAGTATGATCCAATAAGTGTGAGACAGATAATTTGACAAAGACAGTAGAGAACCGAACTGTCTCAAAGTTATCAATTTCCGCGTGGACACATATTTGTCGCATGAAATAAAAAACCATAGAATAAAATTTCTGTGTTTATATATATAGTGGTTGTCACTTGTCACAGTACCATAATATACATATATTTATATATACATATATATAGTACTTATAGTTGGAAAGTCTTTATATAAGTTGATCAGAAATTTAGTTTGTTGAGCGGAGAGACTAGAGAGTGATGCTAGTTTCAACTTCTTTTTTTTTTTTTTGACCTTTTCTAGTTACATAATTGAGCTTTATTATTAAACAACGACGGATCATGGACTAATGAAACTTGATCATCGCATGACTAAATTTAGAGACTCGCCATATATATATATATATATATATGAAACTATATATATATATATATAATATAGTTTGACAAGGACAGAGAACTAAATTATCACTTTAAAAATCCAGCAAACAATTTTTAGTGTGTATTTATGATTGTAATAAACGCTTGTGATGCTTTGAATACAGTTAGATGAGGCAATTTTAAATATACAATTGTAATTAGCATCTTATAAGACGTTGGTAACTTGAAGATAATTACTAATTACGTGGTCTATATCTGTCGATTTATGATATATAGCAAGGGACGTCAAGTACTTAATTTGATAGGAAAGTCGTGAATGAAAATCTACCGTCCCCAAATATTTACTCAATAGTGTTTTTACAACTCATCAAATAAAAATATTAATAGCATTGATGAGTTGTCAATACTTGATTGGCAAGACATTTTTAGGAATAGCTTTATTTCCATTCAGATATCCTCACAAGCACACACAGTATTACTAAACTCATGTTAAAATTAACAAGTATAATGTCTTAACATCATTGATCAAATTAATTAGCATTAATTTTTCTTGTTGCTTTTAGAATCATATTGCTATACCCAATCTCTAAATTTCCCTAAAGTTAAAAACATAGCATTTTCCAAACACATATAGCATGTTGTTTATTTACCTTCTTCTATTTTCATTGATCATATAATATACTATGTTCCTTTGTTAAAAATGGCCAGTAGAACACAAAGAAGTACCTAATTAAGACCATTTATTTTCTTTGGTCACTTTCATGTAAAGATAATAACGTGTGAATATTATGCTGATGGATTGGAGAAATCTTCATAAAGAATGATAAATTCTTATACTATGTTTGCTTAGGTAGAAAAAAGAAAAGGAAAGAATATTTGAAATGATTATCACTGAAAAATGATAATTGCTTGTTTTGTGGAAGGAAAGGTAAAAAAGTAGAGCCTGCCAATTTTTAGGTAAGAAATAATTAAAGCAATTACCTCTTCATTTTTAGCTATATATATATATTGAAAAAAAAAACAACATAATAATTATGTGTGAAATGGTAATTACTTAGATTAAATATATTTCCTTCCCCGTCTATAGTATATATAACTTACCGATCAACTTAAGAATAAAAAATATAAACACTTATTTTATTCTCTCTCTCTCATAAAAATTTGCTCTTCTGCCAAATATAGTGTCGAATATGTGATGAGTATAGGTGTGACTTTAACAGACGTAATTAACCTCAATTGATATTGTAACAAAATAAACAAGTATATATATATATATATATATATATATTAAGATAGAAGGATAATAACAAGGCCATGTAGTGGTAGCCCCAAAAAGTGACCAAATTTATGCAAAATGGGATCGTCATTCCTGTGATCTCTGGACAAGAATATAACAAGCGAAATTTAATACGATCAAATAATAATCAGCATTAATTTAAATGCCCATCTGATTTTGGGGCTCATAATTTCCTTGTTGGGGACAGCTAAAGAAGATTCAGAAACGGTTGTGGTAGTGAGGATTGTATCACTAGATAGTTGATGGCCTCATAAATATGTAAAGACTAATTTGGACGGCAATATTATTATTTATTGATAATAGTAACAGAACGATAACCACTGTTTATATGTGTCAATTTAAGGGATCATGTTACCGTAATGTTCAACTATCTATCACATTGTTTTGAGTGAATTAGACAAATAATTAATGTAATATGGAATAAATGTTTGAGTATATGATAACCGGCTTTTTCAAACAATTAAAAAACAGCTAATAATCTCGTAATAAAATGGAAAATTGTAGCAAATAGCTAAAAAAAAATTATGTTTTTAAAAAATAGAACGTGTTTCAAAAAATTTAAAAAATAGTCATGTCAACAATTATATAATAGAAAAGTATTATATGAAATATTACATATCCGAAAATATTTATTAGATATTGTTTAATACTTCAAAAATTAATGAGTAAAACTTGAAGTATTGTAAAATATTTTACAAATATATATAGATGTGTATTATTTTATGTGACATTTTTTTGTTATACAATTCTTAATATAATCATTTTTTAAATGTTTTAAAACACCTGCTATTTTTAAAAGACTAATTCAATTTTATATTATTTTTGCAACTCACCCTAATAAAATAGTCACAAACTAGTTTTTATAGTAATTAAAATTAAGTAGCGGCAGCTGTATATTCTTAAAATTTCAAAGTATTAGCTATTTTATAAAATTAAACGTTAAAATAAGTATTTACGAAAACTTTAATTTCTATTTCATTATTAGAGCAAATATCTTTATTAAAAATTCTTAAGCTTCATTCATCTAACTCGTGTGTTTTCACAATGTCTAAATTACTTATGTGTGTGTGTGTGTGTTTTTTTTATCTCCCTAAAATCAGATCAAACATATATTTTACGGGTGATTTTTTTGCTGACAAAATGATGCGATTAATTCACATATAATAAAAGTGGTTTACATTTCTGTCACAACCTCTAGAAACTTTTTTTTTTTTTAATTTATTGTACTTCACTTCCACAACACAAGTCATAACTGCCCAAGTAGCAGATATCTGAAGTGCAGGAATTCTGCTTTGATGTGTTACGATAGTCATACAGTCATAAATTCCTCGACGTTAAAAAATAAAATAAAATAAAAAAAGTCAAAGGTTGTAGTAAAAGTTGGCCACGAAGACAAACGATCATAGAATGAACAATTAATTCCATTTACCACAAGCAAGAACCTCCTTCAAATAGCTACATTGCTTCAAGTAGCATCAACACAAAAAGAATACTAACGTGAAAAAATAATAATGATAATAATTGAAAAAAAAAAAAAAACAATCCATTCATATCACAAATCTCAAAACACAACAAAAACCCTCCAAAATAGTAGAGCTAGAGATATACACGTAACAAACCATGATACTCATAACATATATAGTACTTCCCAGTTACCACATTAATTAACCATACCCTCTTCTCTATACGTGTAATATTAACTACTAAATTAACCATGATCACAACTTAAAAAAAAACAAACAAACAAACAAACAAACTTCCTCAAACAACTTAATTAATTAACTAATTAATAATTAATTAAACCCGGCGCTTAACCGTGGCCCGGAGTGTGTTCTTCATCACGACGGTGAACTCGGGCTTGCCCGTAAAATCGAGCGAGCTACCCAGCGGGTACGCGGCTCCACTCGAACTCCTGCACCATCCGCGCCACCATCAGATGGATGTGCACGGTGGCCATCGTCAGCCCGGGGCAGATCCTCCGCCCCACGCCAAACGGCAGCATCCGGATGTCGTTTCCCCCCAAATCCCCCTTCCCACCCAAGAACCGGGTCGGGTCAAACCTCTCCGGGTCGGGCCACAGAACCGGGTCGTCCGAAATACCCGAGAGAAAAATATCCACATTCGCGTCCGTGGGTATGTCATAACCCGCCAACGTCGTCGTTTCGGTGACGGCGTGAGTGAGCGAAAACGGCGTCGGAGGGTGTTTCCGTAAAAGCTCCTTGACAAAGGCCTCCAAGTAGGGCATGCTCTCAACCACGTCCTTTTCCTCAACCCTCCTCTCGGACAAACCGACGACGTTTCGAACCTCCTCGTACAGCTTGTCCTGAATCTCGGGGTTAGCGATCAGCTGCGCTACGGCCCACTCTAAGGCCGTCGCGGTGGTGTCCGTACCGCCGTTGAGAAACTCCGAGCACAGCGTCACGAGCTCTTCCTTGGTGGGACCCGAGTCGCCTCGGCCCTCGATCTTGAGCTCGAAGAGCGTGTCGAGGTAGGAAAACGACGTCGCTTTGGCGCCGCCGGAGGCGGCGCCGCCGGGATTCTCAAGGCCCGTCGTCGCTGCTCGATGAAAGGGTATATGAAATCGACCTGTTGTCGTCTAACTTCGAGAGCTCTCTTTCTCTGCTTGGAGAAGAAAGGGCTGAGAATGGGAAGAAAGTCGTCGATCCTCGGGTCGAGAGTGATCAAGACGGCCTTCATGACCTGGTCCATCTTCTCCACCGTCTCCTCCGCCATCTCGAAGCCGAAGCACATCGTCACGAGGATGTCGAACACCGCGGAGCGCGCGTTCTTCAGCACCCAAACGGCGCCGTCCTCGGCCTTGGCCTCGGCGCGGAGCTTCTCGACGAAGCGGTCCATGGCGCGCCGCCTGACGCCGCGGAACTCCTTGAGCCGCGCGGAGCTGAGCATGTTCTGGACCATGTTCTTCCGGAGGGAGCGCCAGACGGGGCCGTAGACGGCGGCGTTGACGGTGAGCTTGTTGCAGCTGAAGATGTTGCGGGTGGGGTTCTCCCTGGGGCGGGAGGCGAAGACGGCGCCGCGCTCGACGAGGGCCTCGTGGACGAGCTTGGCGTCGGAGAGGATGATGAGGGTGCGGGTGCCCATGCGGAGGGTGAGGATGGGGCCGTACTTGGCGCGGAGGTCGCGGACGTACTCGAAGAAGGGGCGGCCCGAGCGGACCACCTGGAAGAGGTTGCCCACCACGGGCCAGCCCGGGGGGCCCGGGGGCAGGCTGAGGCGGCGGCGGCGGCGGGGGCGGGCGAGGAGGAGGAGAATTAGGGATGGGATCAGGACGGCGGCGAGGAGGGCGAGGGCGGGGCGGTAATTTTGCGAGGAGAGAGAGAGGGCGGAGAGCGGAAGGTGGCCATTGTGGGATTGGGGGAGAGAGGGAGTGGATTTGTGAGAGGAAAGGTTTGATGGTGTTGATGTAGTGGCAAGGAGTGAGTGAGGGTTTAAAAATGGCAATTGAGCATGAAAATGCAGTTGGATTATTAATTGAAAGGGCTGTTTTTTTTTTTTTTTTTAAGACTTTAGGCAAGGTTAGGAATGGTAAATATTGTGTAAATCTTTTGTGCATAGGTTAATGTATAATCATAGAACATGTTATGTCTTAGATTTTAGATTTTGACGCATAAATAAATATAAAGTAAGAGGTTGGTTTGATAGAAAGTTAAATCGAAAAAGTTGGGTTCAAATGCTTTCTTGTTACAGTTTTATTATTTTTAACTGATCATATGCGAAAATTAAATTCAAATACTCTTGTAATTGTAAAAGTAATTTTTTTTTAATTCACAATACAAATCTTATTATCTATTATATATTCAATTTAAAAAAAAAAACTCTTGGTTAAGAGTGATTTCAACATTTTAGTAAATAGTAACTCAAATCAAAATATAAAGATAGCTATGCAAACTATCCCTAAAATTTTATATCACATTAGATTTTGAATTTTTTTTAAGTAATAAGTTATTTTCGTTTACAGCTCAAAATTGAAAATTTGATCATAGAGAAGAGAGAGAAGAAAAAGAGAGCGACTGTTCACAAGTAGTAAACGAACGTGTAAAGTTTATACATACGTCACGAGTACTTATTTTTGACATCCTTGCCTCACAAGTATTGCATATAATTTGGACTTTACAGTTCACAAATCACAATAGTAACTAAATATATGTAATATGTGTATCCAAATTCCAAACTATATATATATATATATATATATTGAGTTTCACGAGCAATTGCATGTTAGTGGCTGGTTTAGTATAACAAGATATATAGTAAGTAACAATGCAATGCATGGGTAATTATAATATTCATGAGGTTCGTTCATGCATGCATAGATCACATCAACAGTACTGACCCAAAAAGTAATTTAACGTACAAGTGGCCACTCCTAGTGTACTGCGCTTGTATAGTACTTAATTTAATTCTTTATTACACTTCTGTATATATATGAATGGTGATCTTTTTCGGTGAGAAATCAAATTTATGTTTTCAATATGATAATTTAGAATTGTTTTTTTCTTCTTTTTTTTTTTTATATATTAGGCGAACATCCTTAACACATAATTTTTCTTGTTATTTTTTTTAGGGTCAATTAAGAAATTAGTCATTTTGAAGGTAAAGTATGAATGATTTAATCCTAGAATGTCAAAATTAAGGAAATAGCCATTGTTAGTGTAAAATTTAAACCAACGACGATCCACACCTCTGAAAGTGATGTGGCAATTAAAAAATAATTTATTTGGTCAGAAAAGGAAAAAAGACAGAGAAGTTTTTAGAGTGGTTCGGCACTCCACCGGAGTAATGACCTACGTCCACTTTTCATTGTATTTCTTAGAATAATTTTCAACCCTCTCTTCTCCAGCTCCATCCTCCACCTTTTATAGGCGAGTAATGACGGTTACGTAAAGAGAGATGCACCATCACATCAATCTCAGGATTGGTTTACCAACTGCATGTGCAGTTTATCTTCTCGGGATTTGAGTATTTACAGTCAGATCAATCCCGGGATTTACGGGATTGGTTACTTTATATCCCACAATCGGGTTTAGAAATAAGGAACGGAAAGAAAGACCTAAACTACCACACGTTGACTTCATCTTCGATTGGGGGTCACTAGCTTCGCGCGTCGAGTCTTCCGTCTTGAGTGAAGTCCTTGCTTCCTCTTCGAGGCTAGCTTCGCGGGGGTGGATCATCCGCAGCCTTCTTGTCCGTCAATCCCTCTCCGAGGATCTTGTCATCAAATTGACACCACCTTCGGTGGTGCTTCTCCAATTTATCTTCATGGGTGTAGGATCGAGGGTCATCTTTGACAATCCTCGTCCATTCTTCGTCCGGGAGAAGCTCCTGTGATGACATGGCATTGCTTTGTTGTTGGAATCGGAGGCTTGTGTTTGCGTTAAATGTGCCTTGGAGACTCCGCCCCCGAAGCTACATTTGCGGACGAAAAATCACTGACAACAGCCATTAAATACCTTAATAGACATAAGTATCCATGATAATTACTTAAAAAAATTGCCCAAATCAAATAAAAAAATCTCCAAAAATTCAGTTTATTCAACTTAAAAAAACAAACCAAACCTACTATTATTAAAATTTTCATCAATTGTGATTAAATAAAAAATAAAAAAGACTAATTTGTAAAATTTCTAAAACTATGGCTAATCCCTAAAAAATTAGTCTAAAGTTTGGCTAAATACTTAAAAATCTCTTTTTGTTAATTGTTCTGTTAATAAATAAGTAATTTTGACATGGACATGTGAATTCGACGTTAAATTGAAAATGCTCTCTATTAAAATCGGTATCATTGAAAAGAAAGAAAGAAGTACAAATGGGTGTTTGTTTGTCTCAAACGTAGTCGCATTATGCCTTTATTAATGTTGGCTTGTTGCACATGTGCAAGTGCAACTACCCTCATTGAAACCTTAAATATAGATGTAAGAATAAATATAAAAAAAAAAACTGTCTAAGTACTATAAATTCATGCCTTGAAGCAGGGTGTTTGACGTTTTCTAACCCTAGGATTTTTTTTACGGCTCACGCTTCAAAGTTCAAGGTCATATAACATGAAAATAAAATAATAGTAATAAAAAAAATGGACATTAGTAGATCATTGGGATCACCATATACTTGTACTATGGGAAATCCTATTTTGCCGGTGGTTAGAAATATAAATGTTACATTGACATAACTCGTGAAGAGAAAATATATTATATAAAATTATTATTGTCTATATATGTTTAATTTCAAATATATCACTTTTTATTTTGACTTTTTTAGAAAGTGCACAATTTATTCTTCTGCTTTTGAAATTGAACAAGATATCTATATATATATATATATACGTACGGACGTACGTATGGATGTATGTGTGTTATTTAAACTTTCGATTAAAAATATGTATAAAATTTGTGTGTACACTTTTTTTTTAATATAATAAAGTGTATTGAACATTTTGCCGAAAATGATGTTATATAGTCATCAAGTTGTCTGAGGAAAATACACTAGTGGTTTCCCTTTAAAAAAGTTCAAGAATAAAATTTCTATCATAAAAAATTTAAAGCAAAACGTGGTATTTAAAACTAAATGAAGCATATATCTAAATAATTATGGCATTTTGCCATATGTGAAATAAGCAACCATACATTTTGTATAACCCATGCTGTACCGTGTGAGTTCATTGTCATTTTGTCACCTGTACTCTACATAAATATATATTGATTCAAATATAGCTACTTTGCATGGGTCCAATATAGCTCATTTATGAATAATAGTGTCAGACATATTAATTTTTTAATACAAACTTATATATCATATTCTCATTAATGAGTGTTTATCATCTAATTAAAGAATGTCAATTAAAACATGATATTTCAGGATAATAGCGCTGATTTGTAACAAAAAGTGTGCTAATATCACCTTTTTTTTTTTTTTTTGGCGCTATGCGTACGTAGCTAGCAGATGAGAGTTGAGTGGGCATTAATGGAATCGGTTATATATACAATCCAAGCCATTTATGGTGTCTGAGTAATTAGATGAATATTTTTCAGCTGAGTTGCTTTCAGTGGGGTTCAGTTCAACTTTGCCTAGTTCAATCCGTTGATATTTTGGATTCATTTATATTAGATTCTAGCTAGCAAGTACGCACTTAATTTGTGGTCCCATGTATTTTGTATGTTGTTTGTGTCTTGTATTGTAATTCGCACACATATTTCTTTTCCAACTTTTTCTTTTCTTTCCAAATAGTGTTACAATTTTTTATTGGTTATTATTCACAAATATATATATATATATATATAATCTCTTCGTGATGCAAATACTTTTATTTTTGTCGACATTTTACATTGATAATACATTTTCTACATAATACATATAGTCCGTACGAGTATAAATAAAATGCCACAATATACTCACATATGGAGATAGTTCACAATATTTCGCATACAGAGATGGTTCACGTCTGTAAGTATTTATTTCGAGATCTATCAAAATAGTTGTTTGAATTGTAATTTGAATAAAAAATTTTGAATAAATTATATTGCTACAATAATTACATTAATAAAAAATCAAATATTGTTACAATAAAATGTGATTTGAATTTGTATCAAACGACTCATTAATTTAACTTTTAAGGATATGGATCTATCTTCGCTCTAATTACTACTGTTATTCTACTATACGTAGTCCATTTAAGAGTCCGTACATATATTTAACGTGGGGTATCAAAATCTGAACTTGAATCATATTCATGTACGTGTAGTCAATATATTATTGATAATTATATATATATATATATATATATATAGATTTACATACATGTCACTCCAAGTTAAGCCATTCGCTATCTAGTGCTCAAATTGGTGATTTACATACGAATGCCTTGCATGCATTTACATAAAATTGGTACATATATGTTGAAAATAATCTTCGGAGACCCTCTCGAATGTTTTGTGGGTGTGAATGCAAATATGTCGCAGGATACGACAAGCCTATAATCAAATTCGCACCGAAGCAATAGTGAGAATTCGATCGTAGATAAGATTTAGTGTTTGTATGTTTTCTTATGTTTCGTGTGTATTATTATAGAGGAAATGACACCTTTTCGGTTGAAGAGTCACAACTCTTCACTTGCAAAGTGTCAAATAACAGTTCTATAACGCGCCACTGCGCTAATGCACTCATCCGAAAATGTGAGCTCCTGTGTGCCCCGAGAACTTGCCGCGAGAGAGTCCGTGCTCTCACTGCCCACGAACCCGCCCCATCCCGTCGCGATGCACCGCGCTCGGGCTCGCATTTCTTTGCGCGAATGCTCGCCACGTGGGCAAGTGTGTGAGTGTGTCACTTGACACACTTTTAGCTTGCCACTTAGTTTAAACCCACTAGATAACTCTTTCTTTATAAAGAGCACTTTCTCTTTATAAGTTTCCCATGTGGGAATTTTCCGCATTACATTTCCTCTCACATTACCACATTTAGTTTATGAACAAAACCCAACAAAATATATGTATATATATCATCAGTACTTCGGTAGTAAAAATATATATATATATATATATATATATATGGGTATGAGTGTGTATATATATCACTTATGATGACAAATTGATTACATGAATTATTAGTGGGTCCTTATGTGTTGTGTGCCATTTAAGAGAAAAAAATGGGTTGTGTTAAGGCCTTCAGTACTAAGTTCCAGAATTCCAGTTACAATTGACTCCATGACAGTTGTAGCCTAAATTTTATGATATTTTATTTTATTAAGAAGGAAATCTCTAACAATTAAACTTTGAAGCCGACAAATTTCTAATACAGTAAATCATCTTTTGTCAACTAATTTAAGTAAACTATATATTTTATGTATATATACATATATTTTCGTTTTTACTTCCCTATTAGTGGTATAATCTTAGGTTTGTATAACGTGACATACACATAAAGTGGATGATTAATAATATGATGATAGACTTAGAAATGTTTAAGCATATATTGTTCTCAAAAGTCAACTATTTGTAGTCATGTATGCGTCTTTATGTTATTAGTAGTTGCAAGTTACACAACTCATAGTAGCAACATTCTTTTAAGTGGAAAAAAATTATTATGTCTAAAATTTTAATCACAGGTTTTTAATATAGTTACAAACTTACAATATAAATTGCAAAATTTTGAGTCGTAATTTTTTATGGAGAATAAAAGAGTGGCTCTCTTTTTAGTGATATATGGACCGTTAAACTTGACTAGAAGGAATAGAAGTGTAATGATAGTGAAAGGAGTATTTTATGGTTATATATATTTGAATCTATAAGTGAAGGAATATAATGGGTAATATATATAGATTTCCAAACGGCTAAAGAAAAATAAATAAGTGCTTTTAAATCCAATGAATTAGATAAAAAAGAAAAGCATATTAATTAACATAATCCAGACGAAGAAAATATCATCTTCTTTCTCCTCTTTACTTTTCTGATCTGAGTTATTATATGCCTCTCTGTTATTCCTCTTTATTTTATTTCTTTACTACCATATATATAGTTTTAATTATCCGTTCACGGTTGAAGTGAGATATTCCGTATCCACAAATTAGTACACGTACATTCACAATGTGTATTTTTTTTTTTTTTATGGCTAAGACATTCGCAAGTGTGTATTTGCTGGTTAATTAATTATGCTCGTGAATAATAATTAATGAGCTATTATATGGAGGCCCATATATTACGTAATGAGCCACGTTGTGGTTAATGAGATCATTTATGAATTATGAACGTGACAAAGTGTGTACAGTTTAAGTACTGATCAATCATCAAAACCAAACCTCGCCCAAAATCAGTTTTAAAAAGGTGGAGAAATAGTTATTTAGAAAAATAGCCAATTTTCTAATTTACTCTTAGTAAATATGACAATATATATTAACGTTATTTGGTCATTATGCTAATTAGATATCTCATAATAATTAGGGTGAATTATAAAAATATCAAATATTTACACAACAATAAAAATAAATATCTAAACTTTTGAAGTAATTTAGTAGCTAGTCAATTCGTTAATTACTTTCACATATTTTTTGTAACTAAGTTAATTACCATCAGCTACCACTATGTAAGTAATTGAATCATTTGACATTTTGTTATATTCTTTCAAAAGATTGAGTATTAATTTAAATTGAGTGTTAAAAATTAAGTATTTTTCTAATAATTATGAGTACTATTAATTATCGTAACAGATTTTAATATATGTAATTATAATAACCACTGGATAATTATCAAGTTTTAGAAAATATTTTCTATTTTTCAATTTGTTATATATTACAATCAATAGTAAAGCATGGATTTGTTACAATTTTTGAAACGGATTACGTAGGTTAGTGTTATACTAAATGAAATCCAAATGTCGTTCTTTTTTCATCTAATTCATTCGGCCATAATAGAAGTTGTCATGTATTACTTTTGTGCTTTATTTCAATGTTTATTAAGTTTCTTTTAAATAGGACTACGTGAAAATCATCGTGGACACTGAACACACGAAGGAAAAATAAGAGATGATATTTAATTTACAATGCAGCTGTCGTTCAGGCTTTGATCGAGGCAACTTAGTTGAATTGCTTTCAGACCTGCAGATGCGCGTGCGATAAATTATCAATTTTGTTGAGATGCGTTCTCGTTGTCTTATTAATTTGGCTTTTAAAAAAATCACGATGTCGCTCTAGGAATTCCCTTCCTGTTTTTATTTTGTTTTCAGTTGAATCTGATGAACGTATAACGATTTTCATTAAGGTACATTTTTAATATGTTGACATATATAGTCAACTTAATGTTATCTATGGCCTTGGTCTATTGAATAATGTAAAACAAAATTGAATCCCTAGTAGTAAAAGAACATATTAAAGTTTATTTTACTGTTTCAAGTTTTTTTTTTTTTTAATGGTTAACCCTAGTAACGTATATCTCAACAAAATTGGCACATGCCTGAGATTATGTAAGCTTACCAACTAGGTTGGGCTTCTTCTATGATCCCCTCTAGCTAAAAGATAATATTTATTAAAACAAAAAAGAAGTAACAAAGTCTAAAAATTACAATTCAAGTTAAATAATGATAATATTTATGTCTATAATTCATTTATGTCTATAATTCGTTGAAGGTCAATGTGTAGCTATTAATTTGTGCCTTTGTGACAATTGGAAACTATTATGTAATTACATGTAATTCTTAAAAAATATAAAAACAAAAAATAAAAAACAAAAAACTATATAGCGTAATGTTTAAAAATTGAGCACTCAAACGTCAAAGGGTCAAAGTAATCACTAGGGACAAAATGCACTTTGGGAAAAAAGAATTCAACTTTTTGAGTTGTAAATTTATGTTACTTTTCATATTTCATAAAATATTAGGATTTTCAAGAAAATAACCACTGTATACAAAATGATTTTAAAAATAATTATAGTTTCAAAAAATTTAAAAATTAGCCATGTAAGATATTTTTGATAATATTTTTGCTTAGTGTCAGAAATTTCAGTTTTTTATGTGTATTTTTATTATTGTCAGAAATTTCTTACAGTTTTATGGCTAATTTTTAAATTTTTTGAAACTGTGACTATTTTTTTAAAACACACAGTCTAAAATAGTTATTTACCTAACTGACTCTAAAATGTTTTGAAAATTATTATAGCCAGAAGTGATTATAGATTGATTTGAGAACATAATTAGATGGGCTCAAATGTAAAAATTTACCTAGTTTGAGGAGCTAGAAAATGTATAAGTTGACTTATGGCCCAAACTAGTGAAAGTTTGGGCTGATCACCTTATGTCTGGTATTTTTCTTATTGTTTTTGAAAGGTCAACTAGTAGTGCATGGGTTCTGATTGTGATTGTGGCAATTTAACTAGTACGTAGTAAACTGTAAAAGGCCAGAGAGCTCTTAACTATATACCTTTTTCTCTATTTCTTTTTTTAACTTCTATAGTTCACATATTCATTGGATGTTCTGAATCCAAATCTAATCGTGTGGCAGTTTATGTATGTTTAGTCATGGTATAATTCGTTTTAGGTATCAAGAGACCATATTTTTCGATCATTTCAATAAATCTATTACAAAATATCTATCACAATATCAACTGGCAAAGCCTACTTTTGTGTGGCAGACAGTGATTTATAAGAGCCAAGAAGATATCTTGAGTTTATAGCTCGACTTGATATATAATCTTGTTGAGATATAAAAGACATTGTTGGCCCATCTCCTATCAGCTTAAGCTTTTGGGATGAATCGGTGATTTAACATGGTATCAGAGCAGGAGGTCCTGAGTTCAAACCCCTGTGAATAGGCACTCTTTAATCCTATAATAATTGTCCACGTGCAAGGCCAAGTTCAGCTTACATGTGAGGGAGAGTGTTGAGATATGAAAGACATTATTGGCCTGTCTTCCATCAACTTAAGCTTTTGGGATGAAACGGTGATTTAACAAATCTTATAAAGTTATGGACACAATTTATATATCGTGCAAATTATTGTCCTTAATCTTAATCAGGTTTTTTATGTTAATCAACATGTATAAAGTTTTAGATTTGTAATTTATTTAATCTCAATATTGTATGTTTTCTGTTTGATATATATGTACTTTTCATCTTGTTGAATGAATTCAGAAAAGGAAAAAAAATTCCTAGCTAAACCTCTAAATTGAAACACAACGGCAATCAGTACCTGCCGGTTCCAATATTAATCACAAACAAGCTTTAGATACCCAATAATTAGGTGTTATAATAATACTTCACATGTTGGCTGATATATCAAATGGTATATATATATATATATATCTGTTACATCGTCTTGCACCGTAAATACACTTCATATCATAATTAAATCAATCTCGATTATATATTTGTGATTGTTGGATGAGAAAAACAAGTGAACAACTGTCACTAGAGTAAAATATGGCGCAAAGTTTCAAAGTAAGTAAATTGTTTATATAGCAAAAGACAATAAGTAAAACTTTTTTAGTAGACGTTTTTTTTTTTTTCTAAATAATTAGAAATGTATCATATTATATTGTAATGAGATGGTATCCTTCCAATATAGTTGCGCAAATATATACGGTAAAAAGAAGCTAGGTCTCCAATTTTATAAGCCCTAACATTATTTAATTAGGAAATATTAATATTCATGAGGGACAATATTACCCAGGCTCATTGGATCCCTCCACCTCAGAGTCGGATTAAGGTCACTACGAATTATGGCTCAGTCTTAGGCTCGTATAGTGGGATTTTCAGAACCTCAATCATCGCAATTGAGAAGACTTGTGAATTCAATTGGTCCAAAATATGGATGGAATACGTGATTCAATTATATATGTGGAAAAGTATGGACAGTGAAACGCTTTAGAGTTGGCCAAAGATTTGGACTTGGAAGTTACGCATAGTTTTCTGTGAAGGAAATTGTGCGCGGCTTGTACAGGTTAGCTAATCACTCGCTTAAAGAGAAGGACTTCAAATGGTGATCTTCCTTTCCAGATTTCATAAAAGACCGGATGGAACAAGACAGGAGCCCCTCTTCCCTTCTATGGCTTTCACTAGCAAGGTGTCTCTTGGACATTTACACAAATGTATCTTATTTGGAAGACTCCAGTACTCTTTTTCGTTATACGGTTTTCTTATGTGTTTGCATATACAAGGTATTTTATGTGATTTGGGTGCATGACGTCCTTGCAAGATATAAGTTTCGGCTTTAGTTTACGGAAAGCATTGGGGTATATACAGCATTTTTCGATATCTCTTGAAGAGCCATAAGGATTTCCTGAAGGACTTTCCAAGCATGCATATATGGAATGACAAGGGGAAATAAATTCCTCCAGATGTATCGATACTCCAAGGCTTTCCTGTGTCACTTATATTCTTGAAAAATAGCTTCGCTTGTGACTTCCACACTAGTAGATAATGTCCAAACTTAGCGATCTAAATTCGGTGGACCTGAGTGGTAATTGGCGATTTTTCTAGAAAGAGTCGGGAAACGATTAGTAACCTCTAGGAAAAGTACCCATCCGTCTCTCCAATAATCAGAGAAAGAACCCGGCAACTTTTTCCCAATGACCTTTGGGATTTTCAAGAAACTAATAAAAAATTTACCCAACCAGTTAGAACTCCAACAGTTCAAAGTAGAGTTCAAAGTTAAGACAAGATTTAAAATCCATCTTTCCTAAGGAAGCGATTAAGAAAATTCGCTCCCCAACTGTCTTGGGCTAAGATATCCCAAGCATATTTTTTTAGAAAAGTCCTATTGGCAAGCTCAAGGTCCTTCACACCCAATCTACTATCAGCCAAATTTTTACAGACTTCTTTCTTAAGCAACTTAATCATTGTTTTCTAGCATTTTCACTAAAGCTTCACATTTAGACACTATCTCAAAAGATTATAAGAGGTCGTTATGATATGAATTCAAATGCAAAATTCAGATCATTTTGATTTGAGTTTTTGTTTTGCAAGATCTTGAATTTAAATTGATGCTTGAATAAGAGTTGGATTGTAATATTTGAATTCAGATTTTAAGAGAAGATTTACATTACGAATTGAAAAAAGTTACTTTAATTGTAATAAGAATACTTAAATCTAATTTTTTGTATTAAAATAAAAGGCATTAATATTGTATAATAAGAATATTTGAATATAATTTTTTGTATTGAGTTGCTATTCAAATGAAAATTCACAGAATTTTTAGTGGAGTGTTCAGGAATTTCAAATTCGAAAGAGTATAAAAGAAAATTTAAAACAAAAGAGAAGAAGAAAGAAGAAACTTTTGGTAATTCTAAAAATAATTGAGCCATGTATGTACGTTTTCGAGCATTATATATAGCTATCATTTTTCTAGCTACATGATACATCAATACCAATTAATTGACATTAGGTGCTAGAATAGCAAGTGGCTAATTCCAAGAGAGGGAAAAATATTAAAAAAATACGTCATTGGGCAGTGCATATGTATCTCACGTACTACCATACGTGTACTGTTTTTTTTTTTCTTTCCTTTCTTTCTTATCTTCTCCTTGCTATTGACACGTGCACTTATTATAATGTAGCAAAATAATAGTCTGGTCATTTATGACTTAGCATAGTTTGCCGTGTTCGACTAAGCTTTGCCAATCCAATATTGACATTGCTGTAGGCCTGTCTTCCTCCTTTGAAACACCAACAAATTGTGCAGGCCTATAAGCTACTAATAATCAATTATTATATTATAGATGTGTGTGTATATATATAATATATATATAGCATTCATATACATCAATCACTTGGTCTTCATGCATCTATGATAATACTATTATATGTAAGGTACAAAGCAATAATACAACCATCATTGTTTAGTTACGTCGTTCTTCTATTTCAACCAATTACATAATTATTCATATTGCTCGCATCATCACAATGTCACATACAATTAATTAATCAGAACTAATATGAAAAAGGAAAATTTTGAAAGATTGTGAAGATATTCCAACACAGTTATAGATTTGCTGGTTGAACAAGATATAGTATTAAGAATTTGCATGCACAACCGTACAGATCATATCAGTAATCAGACACTGCATGTTTGTAAAACGTCACCAATATTATAATCAACCGTACAACAAAGATTTGTTAATAATTCTAAATTATCATCTGCTAATTTAATTAAGCTATAGCGGACATCATGATATCATCAAGTACGTCATCAAACCTGCTGTAATAATTAGCATCCCAAGAGACTTGATCAGTAATTAAGTCTTTAATCACCAGCTTGTTGAAATACAAGTCAAATATCTACATTGATCAAAGATAATTCACAATGAGAGAGAGAAAGAGAGAGTGAGAGAGATCACAGATGATCATGAGAGAGTTATAAAACTAACTCATCATTTGTGTTTTTCTTACTTGTTAAACCACCTTATTGGTTGAAATTCTTATCTTTACCAAGCCTCAAGGTACCATATTTGTCCCACAAGTTTTCTCCTTCTCCAAACAAGAGGTGAAAGAAGTTATTTGGATGCATTTGTGTGGCCACATTAGAGCTTGAAGGTGAATTATCAATGCCTTCATGATCCATCATGAGTTGAAGCCCCATAGCATTATTATTATTATTATTATTATTATTACTACCATGATGATGATGATGATTATCTTGCTTTGGCTCCAATTCTTGGCCATCAAAGTAACAACCACTTGTGATCTTGTAATAATCTTCTCTCTCTTCTTCTTAAGCTCACTTGTCATTGTGACATAAACACTCACACTCTCCCACTTCTCCTTGCACTCATTTGCACTTCTACAATACCCCAAACAAGCCATCTTTGAAGCTATCTCCTCCCAATTAATGCCTTCCTTGTAATTCACACCACTATACAACACATTAGTACTAGTCCCTTCAAACATTTTTGGTGGTTCCAAGCTAGTTCTTAGCTCTATCAAGCTTGAAATCTCCTCTTCACTCCATCTATGGTAACTAGTAGTACTATAACTATTGCCACTCTTCGCGTCGACGTTGCGAATGTGGTCTCGCGCGATCATTCGTTCGGGAAAGGAAGGCAAGTCTAGTAGTGATTGATCCTTCCCTCTTATCTTCTTCAAAGCCCCTACCAAAGCCGCGTCTCTCGCCTCAACCCAAGCCTTCTCTTTGGCCCAAAACTCGCCGACCTCTTGGTCGAGCCTCGCGGCCTCTTGCTTCCTCCACTCCTCTTCCTTGGCCAACCTCTCTTCCTCTTTGTCCATAATGCTCTTCAACATCTTCTCCATCCAAGTCTCTTGCGTCGTCATGATCTTCTTCATCTGCGAATCCACAAAGTTCTCGACTTTCGCCTTCCACGAGGACGAGCTGATCTTATTCCCATCACGGCCCGCGTGCCTATCGATCACGCCCTTCATCTTCCGATCGTCCACACGCGAGATCCGATTGTTGTTCATCTTGAAAGCAATGGCTGAAAGATCGTCCTCGTTGTTCTCCGAGGACGAGGTTTCGAACTCGGTGGAATTGATGGAGAAGCTAAGGCTCTCATGGTTATTAGTAATGTTGGTTGGCCTATTTATAGTAGCACTTGGAGTTGTGCTTTGGTGATCATAAAGAAGAGAGTTTCTACCAAGATATTGGGTCTCCATGAGTGTTGGTGAGGACTGAATAGTGTTGCTTTGATCTCCATAAATCGCTTCGAGTTGCCGGAAAAATCTGTAGTGCTTACCATCCTGTCTCCCAGCCTTGCCCTCCTTGGTCTTCTTGTAGTATTTGTACAAGTTCTCAAACTTCTCTTTGCACTTTTTCCCACTCCTTTGGTATCCATGTTCTTCAGCCATTATTCTATATATATAGAATACCAAAAAAAAAAAAATTGTTAAGCAAAAAGAAAGTCAAGACATACATCAAAACATGGTTAAGCCCTTGTGTGCCTTTCTCAGCAAAATTTAGGGAAATAAAGATATATTGGTATTTGCATATTGGTAAATAGTATTTTTCATTGAAGAGGTTAGTTTGGCATTGATATGTTGAGGATTGTGTGTCAATAATTTATTAGGAAGAGTAAATTTCTCTTCCAGACATTAATTAAGGACGTGGATGTATATAATATATTAAAATATAGTTTGTCTCTTGCAGGTGCTAATATTTAACAAATTAGACCAAGCAGCTCTACAATTTGACCAAAGGGATTTTTAATCATAAG
Source organism: Boehmeria nivea var. tenacissima (assembly GCA_018132145.1). NCBI lineage: Eukaryota > Viridiplantae > Streptophyta > Magnoliopsida > Rosales > Urticaceae > Boehmeria > Boehmeria nivea. The sequence goes on along the minus strand of CM030875.1, from coordinate 13,503,946 downwards.
TTAATTAATCAAGCTTCAGTGTCAAGGACTGAAGGTAATTAGTGGTTCCTTGTACCCTCTCATTCCTAAAATTCCAAATCTTCAGGCCCTAAACACAGCATGTGCATTAATAAACCCCACTAAAAGGGTACTACGCCATATATGTATATATTTTGCATGAAAAATAACCAGAAAAGATCAAACCAGCCCAAATATATATCTATATATACAAAGTAAAAGAAGAAAAGAAAAAGAACCATGACTCACTAACCCATATATAGGCATATACATATAGTATATATACTTTCTATAGGTTTAGAACTCAAAAAATCTTCTCAACAATATTTGTACTTTCTATATTCTCATACAAGAGAGAGCTAAATATAACTTGTAGTTAAGAACTGCCAAAGAAGAAGAAGAAGAAGAAGAAGAAGAAGAAGAAGAAATTTGACAACACACACACCCATATCTATATATTCCAAGCTGTGACACCAAGTGACTAACAGTTATTATAATGTTTGAAATATAATCCTTATTTCCCTTCTATCCCTTTTTTTTAATTAAGATTAAGAAAACCACTTAAAAAAGCAACTAAAAAATACAGTTACTAAGAACACATGTTAATCCCCTTTCTATTCCAACAATAACGACAAGAAGAAGAAGAAGAAGAAGAAGAAGAAGAAGAAGAAGAAGAAGAAGGACACAAAACATACATACCAAGCCATGACACACCAAGTAATTAATATATAATTAACCACCCTTCATTTTTTTTGTTTATGTTCTCATAGAACATTAAAAAAAAACGAAAATAAAAAAACACAAAAATTAGGGTTTTTGTTGATGTATATATACAACTACAAGAAGACATACATACATATACATATTTATATTTACATATAGTAAAATGAGACGTACGTACGTACCTAGAGACCTCATCCCAAAGAGGAGCTTTCTGATTGCTGTCCTTGAACCTGGAATTGAGGCGAGATCTAATCTCCAGGAGCGTCAAAGTCTCTTGCCTCGGCCAACGACTGTTGTTACTCACTTCAGCACCGCCAATAACATTATTATTGCCGTTGTTGCAACTGTTGATCTCCACCGCAACATTATTGATGGTCCCAATCGTATTAACGTTGCTGTTGCTCCAAACTCCGCCGATCTCCGAGCTCAGATCGTGGTGGTGGTGGTGATGGTGAAACCCCTGATGATGATGGTGGTGGTGGCTGTGGTGGTAGCCCATCATCAGGTGGCCGCTGTCGGCGAGAGGGAACATTGGCTGCGCGGCCGCCGTGAGCTGCCGGTAGTGGTGGTCTCCGGCGAGGCCGTACTGGTCTTCCATTTGGTCAGAGAGAGAGAGAGAGAGAGAGAGAGAGAGAAGAGAGTGATGAGTGAAGAGAGAGAGAGAGAGAGAGAGAGAGGGGTGTTGTGGTTTTTTTTTTTTTTTTTTTTTTTGGGGAATAAAAAGTTTTTGTGGGTATTGGAGACAGGATCCGAGTCTACCGCAAGTATCGTCATTCTTTCATCACTAGCATAAAGTGAGAGACAGAATGGGGGTCCTGAGAGAGCTGCTGATGGAACAATAAGTTTCTTTTTTTTTTTTTTTTTAATTCATTCATTTGTGAGTGTTAATAGTTAAATATTGCACTTTATTAATTACTCCTAATATTGTAAAACTTTTTACATTGTTTTGGATTAATCAGTGTGTGAATAGAATGTTGTTGTTGTTGACTATAATAGAGTCGGTTGATGTAATAATTTATTTATTATTATTACATCTACGAGATGCTTTTTGTCAATGTATATTAGTATATTGGAGTTATTAATTCAAGTGTTGCGCTTTTTTACTTTGCCTTATAATGTATCTGTTTTCCTCGTATGTTTATCTTATTGCATATTAGTTGATGCAATTGCGTCGGATAAAGAACAATAAATTAATATTGGCTCAAAAGGGATGGGACATTATAAAGAGCAAAAAAGAATATTATGCTTCACTTAGATAAATTGACTAAGATTATATGAATGTATATATACACATATTAACTATATTAAAAGAGTCAAATTATTCTCCTAATTATTAAGTTGGTCAGAAAGTTACTAATTTGTTCACCATTCCAATGAAAAAGTTTTTTTTTTTTAATGAATGATCGAACAATATATATATGAGTGTATACCAATAAAGTTGGTATATTGTCACGTCCCCGACATTTTTTCTAAAATATTTCTCGCAAGAAGTTTGTTGAAGTCTCAAGAGTGCTCTAAATTATTCTTAAAGTATTGACATCAAATTAGAATAATTTAGAACCCCCTCCCCATCCCTCATACCTACAATCTCTAAGAGTTGTAAAGTGTACTTACATAATACAAGTTCTCTTGTTTCAAACATTTACTTAGCTTTCTTCCTTTGTCTTGTGAGAGTTTTTTTGTGAGTTCTTAGGCTGACTTAGCATTAAGAAGGTGTTACAGTCGCATGGTTGCTTAGTTGAAAAATTAAGCTCGTGACTATACACTTGAAAACATGAAAACTTACCAACTAAATTGGATTCGGATGACAAAGTTTACTAACCTTTTTGTTTCCAAATGGTGATCTCAACAGGGTAATTAAATGCTAATTAATTATCTATATGACCAGATGCTCACTTAACCTCAGTAGAGGATGTGACTTAATTTTAGACGAGGATTGATTTGTGCTCAATTTTGTCAAGTGATTTCTCAAATTTGTTATCTAGTTATTTTGACATTAGAAATTATTTATTTCTTTTTAGTTGTTAGAATGTAATTTGTCTAGGTTTCTAATTTTTAGAAATGTTAGTTATTACTTTGAAATATAGGTAAAAACTAGTCAAATACCAAGCATACTTAATTTTAAATGTATTTATATAATATATTTGAAATAAATTTTACAAATATATATATATATATATATATATGTATATTGTTTAGTTTATGATTATTGAAAAAATATTTACTTAAGTACTTTTTACTCTAGTATAAATAGATCTCATTCTAATTTATGAACACGCGCGGTGTTTTTAATTCATACATCTATTCTTGTAAGTTATAATGTAGAACTTTTTATTTGACTAATGGTATTATTTTATTAGGACTTGATGAGCTCAAGTTTATTAATTTGTTTGGTTTGGGTTTAGGGCATCTTCATACTATATAGACAATAGGAAACTATCTTCAGCCTAAAACCAAATAGCCTTCTTTGAAGATGTGACAAATACAAAGCACCATTTAAATGATCACTTTAGTATACATATAGATAGGGTTAACAACGTACCAAGTCGGTCGCTAGCTACTTGAGGCTCAGTTCAGTAAAAGCTCATTCATGTTTGCCTCATTATGTAAACGAGTCAAGCTTGAGTTTTATTTTTTAATATTCATTTGATAAATGAACCGAGCATGAGCTTACTGGTACTTATCTCATTAAGGATTGAGAGCCAGCTCGGTTATAAGCTTGTTTAGGAGTTTGTTTCAATACTCTTTTTTTTTTTTTTGTAATATAAGTTTATCCTATTATAAATGTTAAACTTAAATTTATGATATTGGAAATACAAGCGTAAACTTATCTGAATCACCTATTATAAGTTCGTTATAAACATCGTTTTGTATTTATTGCCTATGTTTATATAATCGTTAGGACTGTCTAAATTGTATTGAGTATTAATTCACTAATATACATGTAAACTCTTAAATTAAGAGTCTTAATTGTGAATATAAATACTTTTTTTTAATACTAGTGAGCTGAAAGTTTGAGTGAAGATAATTTTGGAAGTGAGAGGGGCTTGATAACTTCCGTTGATTTCATTTACATCATGTAACAACCGTATTTTTTATATTAACTATTTGGTTAAACTATGGTTGTTATTGAAATTTTGACGATTATCCTGACTTAAACATTTTCATTTATGATAGTCTCAATATAAATTTGTTATTTCAATTTTTTTATTCTCTTATAATTTATTTTAATTCTAATGTTTTGTTTGAAAAAAATTGAAACCCATTTGAAAAATTATTTTAAATAAATTCTCTTATAATTATTTTAAGTGCGATATTTACTTAAAAATAAACTTGTAGTAAAAAAAATATATTGTGAGCTAAATGATATATATACACATACATATATATATATATATGTATTTACAATTTATATAATAATATGTTACTAATGTATGTTCTTAGTCTCAACAATTCTTTTGTCAACAAATTGACTTAAAATATATATTCAGCCATATAAATTGAATTTTGAGTAAAGTCTTTAAGCATAGATTTTTGTGTCAATAAAACTTTAAAATTTTAATTTTTAGTTATATTTACATTTTTAGTCACAATTACATTTTTTTCGTGATCATTTAACCGACTGGGGGTAAACAGATTTTAAAACAGGTACGTAGAATTACTCTAGGGTGAAAATGAGATATGAGAGAGGCATTAATATTAGGGATCATTTTGACCGGATAAACCGTCAAGAGCCATCAGATTAAAGAATGAGCAATATTAATATTATAACCTCCAACTAAATATTTGGATTTCATCAAAAAAAAAAAAAAAAGAAACTAAATATTTGGATCCAATTTGAACACACATCAACATCATGGAGACCATATGTTGGCCACTTATTAACACACATAGGTCAGCTTTCTTCTCTGCCATATATACATACATATAAACTTGAAAACAAAAGTTGAAAATATTTTTGTTTTTAATGCTAAAAGACCTAAGCTCAAGAAGATATGATTAGATCGATGTCAATAGTAAATATTCTAATATCAGCATATTATTTATAAAAGGTCGTTTTTATTTGAAGATACATCACGTAATCCAAATTTCATGATAAGAATAATTAGGTTATGAATTGTGGATGTCAACAAAAGAATTCCACTTAATAGGAGCGTAAACATTATATGTATAAGACAAAAGGGTTTGGGTTTGAAATGTATAAAGAAAATAAATGAGAGGAAAAACTAAGACAGAAACAAAAGTAAAAAAGCGTACCTAAACTCCTTGATAAGAGGCAAATATTTGGGGTCTTTTTGATGCGGACATTTGATTTCTGGTCTTAAATTTTCACTTTTATACTTGAATTTTGTTATTCTCTTTCCACGTTATAATTCAGTTTAGCATTCTAATTTGCTAGCGGTAGTTTCATTTTTTTTGCTATTTTTTCATCATTGGAGGAGTAAAAAGCTGCTGATACATGAGCTATCTAATTTAGTTATTATATTGTAAAAAGATATATCAATCCTTTCAGAAAAAATTCCAAATTGTATTTTAAATTATAATAAGCTCTCTTCCCCTTGGGAAAAGAAGAAGAATTACATTACTCAGATTCAAGTTACAGTGACAATTGGAGAGAGGTAAGAGCACAAATAAATATAGCGTAATTCATTTTATAATTTGTGAATTATGGTATATCTCGATTGGTAATGCGCATTTATAAGTGTAAAGTTCTCGTATCACGAACGTCATTTTTTTTATCATCTACGTATACGTACATCATATAGTATATATACTTTAACTGATAGAAATAATGTGACTATATATATAAAATTGATATGAACAAATTAAGTAATGATCAAAAGGTGAATTATAAGCTTGTAACTATAAAAAGCTGAATTTTATATCATATGTCCTTGAATCACAACAAAAAGAAATTGTGACCATGAAACTTTTTTATTTAAATAAGAAAGAAAAAGAACACCCGATATCTAGAATCTTAGAGCATCCAAATAGGTCGGCATACATATTAAATTAAAATAAAAATAATAAATGAGTATAAGATTAAAGAAGAAAAATCAGAGAAAGTTTTTCAGAAAAAAACTAGTCCTATCAGATCTGTTCTATCCATGAAAATGATGCAACTTATCTTTTACTTATAACAACTTATCATATATATTTGAGTCATAAATTTTTTTTTTTCACATCTAATCACACAATAAATTAATTCAAATTTTTTGTAGCGACTTTTAACTTGAGGAGTGAATAAAGTATAAACAACGTACAGGTACAAGGATGACCCGGTTATTAGCTCAACTAAAAATATATTTAGTGTGCCTATTGTAAATGCCCTAATTAATTACGTAACATTAATATCAAAGATTGCTTTTGCTTGCAAAAGGGCATATAGTACGCAGTACGTATAGTACTGTCCATATCCATCAATATAATTGGAACACACACACACACACATATATATATATATATATTTTTTTTGACCGACACCTAATTTCTAATTTCCATCTATAGCTTAGGCATGGCGGCTAAAGACTAAAGAGACATGGCTCACCTTGTTGCTTTGTTGGTGAGGATTTGAGTGACGGTTTGGAAAGTTTAAAAAGTTGAAACCTGTTTGGTCCGTGTAACATATAGTTGTCCTCTAATTTATAGATTAATAATTGATTAATCCATTACTATGCATTTATCATATCCTCTGTGCCTAAGGGGTCAACCTACACATGACACGTAGGCCTAAAGCACTGTACAAACCTAGCTACTTATGCGTAGATTACGTGGTTTGTGGATTAAGGTAGTTAAGTTACGTTTGCTCTGATCAGGTAGCTAGTATTAAATAGGTTGGCAATATTTGATAAAATAGAAGCTAATGGTTAATAAATTATATAATAGGTTCAAGTTCGAACACGCATTGATTTTTAATATTAATTTATGAGAGCGATATTGGGCTCATAACTCAAAACTATTACTACACTGTATATAAAGCAAAAAAGAACTATATCTCACTATCAATCATAACTTATTGTTTATAATTGTAAAATTTGTAATATCTAAAAACGCAACAAACTGAATTTTTAGTGAGAAACTTTTTTTAAGGGCACTATGAGAGTATAAAACTTTTAGTTATAACTCATACTACTTAATTGTGAATTTTTAACTTTAGTCAATTTTCGTTATTTAGGCACAAGTTTGTTGTGACTAGAGATGATATATATATATATATATATATATATATATATATGAAATATGAGGCAGGTCCACATTACCATATATTGCTACCTAAATTATTATATCTATTACATAATAATCCTCAACAAAGCCTCTATTATCGTTACAAAAAATTAAAACCAATCCCTGATTGCGTTATCTTATAAGATAGACCACAAATACAGTTTCTCTTTTTTTTTTTTTAATATAAAAGGAGAGATTCGAACTCTATAATTTTATTTTATTTTGAATTCTTACGCCTTTTTCTTTTTAGCTAATATAACTGTTGAAATATAGAAGGAAGAATGGTAAAATAAGGCCATTCTAAATTTAAAATGGTGAATTTTTATGCCTTTTTCAATTTAATAATTTTATGTTTAAAATGGTGTGTTCATTTTGTTTTTATTATATGTTTGTGGTGTAAAATTAAGGACATAAATTAAAAGTACAATGAAAAAGTGCATAAATTATTAATGTGCCAAAAAGATATTCTTCAAAATCTCCTAATATAAAACTATTGTTGGCTCCCCTCGTATCATAGTAAGCTTTTTGGGAAAATTGATAAGGGAAAAGTGTTGAAATATAAAACTTGGTCCACCTCTTATCATTATTTTAAACTTTTGGGAGAACGGATAAATTGACAAGGTATCAGAGAAAAAAGAGGAGAAAATTTAATCTCATACCATATTTCACAATCAAGTTTGCAACTTATATCACTACTATATGTCATGTCACTTTTTTTTTCATCACAAAATTACTATGTTGCCCATCTTCTCCCTCTTTGTCTTCTTCATTTGTAAGAAAAAATGACAATTCGGTCAAATTGACTATTACAAAGCGGCATGAATTGCAACTTTTTTAAAAGTGACATTTTTCAAAACAAAGTGTGCCAAAGGGCATTTTTCAAAAAAAAATTCGAGAAAAAGGTCTCAAACTCTTACAAGTGCACTCTCTAATCTCATTTAAAATTCGTCCAAACGGAAGGCCTTTATTCACCTTTCGGACTTCTAATTTGTGTTGAGCTTTCTAATTAAATTTACTCACATATTTACTCTTTTCCTACCTCCTATAAACTTAAATTTTGGGGAGAACATTTTGTAGTGCGTGTACGTCAAGTGATAATGTGTATGACTCGTATTATCATCCAAAACGTGAAACTCAGCTTCATATACTCTCTATAATATACTCTCAATTTTAGTACTTATTATCACGTGACGTGACTCGTGAGCATTTTTTCTTTATCACTTCACTCATGAGTAGATTTTGTCCTTATCCATTTATTCTTTGTAATATTCCAATTAGTGTGGTTGCCTCAACAACATGATCATACAAATTAGTTTTCTTTTTTAAATAAAAGAACCGATATCTGAAACGCGATGCATATATAGATCTAGTCCAAAAATTAGGAAAAAAAAAAAACCTGCCGTGCAAACATATTAATAAATTTAAGGTCATTGAGCTTGTGCCTTAAAAAATTCAACTATGTAGTTCACAAAGTAATATTTTTATTATTGTGCATGCTCATAATAGAAACTCATCACATATTATTTCACTCATTTTCCAATTTTTTATATTCTCTCTCTTTAAAATAGAATTAGATGACAAATTCTCATTCCGCGTATTCTATAACGACACATCTAGCTAGTCCTCTCCCATCAACACACACCGAACCTTCACTAGTCAATTGATTAATTAAGAAGTAGAAAAACAAGGTCCCAATAAGCATATACATATACGATTTGTTATCCCTTTATGAGCCAAATATATATACAACACACACACACACACACACACACACACACACACACAAAATTAACCCTAGAGTACTAATTTAGTCCCTATTCCAATTTCGGCAAGCGTATCCACATAATTACCAAACATACAATATGACACAAATTCCCACTTGGCTATAAAACAATGTCACCAATTGAGACGAACCTATAAGAATTGGACACAATATGTGATACCATATATATATATTATCTCACACTATGTAGTAATTGGACACGTATAACATATTTATCCTTTTTTTCCTATTTAGAAGCAAAAGCTTTGAAAGTTGTCCACGTACTCCCACTAGCTAGACAGAGAGTTACATCACTACGTGATGTGTGTTTGTGTGTGTTTTTGTACAGCTATATAATTGAGGTATTATTGGAAAGCAAACGTTCGTGATGATAAATAATTCCAAACCGTCCACTTTTTATCCTTCTTTACGATTCTACAAATAATCCAAAATGTTGAGACTTGAAAGGTCATGTTGTAGTGAAAAAATAATAATAATAATAATAATAATAAAGAAAAAAAAAGGCTGTGAGACTCTGAGTCTCTGCCTGAATCCTGATGAACTGAGGCACTACGTACTGGCAGTACTTTTCGTCAGATATATTTGTGTATATGAATATATATATATATATATATATAAATTATATATGTCTGATTGCTTATTTCACACGTTTACTGATCAGTGATCATCTCACTATTACACTGCGTGATGGCTAAAAAAACGCTTTTCAATTTCCATCCCCGTGCCAACCCCAACGCGATTCCAAATTTCAACCTCAAAATAGCGTTTTGATGCTATTAATTATTTGGGCAGCAAATATATATATATATTTATATTATTTATGATTGTGGATAAAATAGGGGGTTGTAAAAGCAAGATATTTTAAGCATCATTTAATAATTTGTCTTAAATTATTGTGTCAAAAAATTAGCATTGGTTAAAATTCCTCACAAAACTTGTAAATAATGTATTAACGCAAACGTGATGTAAAATTAATGTTATTACAAGGAAAAATGTATTGTTTAACAATGAAATTTGTTTGACATGTTTTTGAAATCTACTTTCAAATTATTAAAAATTAAAAACATAAGAAGTGTTTTGCAAGGATATATATATATATATATTATCAATGTAAGAAATTTTTTATCATAATAAAATTACATATAAAATTTACTGTAATAAATTTTTTATAATAATAAAATTTATGAATAGCTACTTTTTTTAAATTTTGATGTATTAGTTATCAACCCTTTGAATTTTCACCTGACAATTATTATCTTTTGAATTTTTAAGAAATAAATGGGATAAACCCTTCTAAAAATGCGCCTAAGAAGAGATATTCGCTCCAAAAATTTTCTTTTAGAATATTAACACTTTGCAATAATTATCCAAGTAATTCATTTGAATTCAAATAATTAAAAAAAAATTATCTCAACCTCACATTTATGAAAAAAAATCACGTAAAGAAAATAATCGAAGTAAAACATATAGGGAATTGCAAAATAATATCATTATTAGTACCATTTAATAATCTATTAAGTGGTGTGCTCTCTTTGCTTTCACTTTATGTTTGTAGTATGAATTTTAGGACATAAATTAAAAATACAGTACACATAAGGCATAGATTATCAATGTGCCACAAAAAAGGGATATTTCTCAAAATTCTCCTATAACATATTATTAGCATAGTAATGTTAAACTAGCCCAATTATTTAATATAACAAATTAATTATATTTAACGTTTTATAAGTGATATATCACCGTTATTAATGGAAAAAAATAAATTATTATTATTTCTTTTTCCCTAGATTATTGCTCTTGGTGCATTACCGATAAATATATAATAGTATTGCATAATATCATCTTGCAATGTAATTAATAATTATAGTACAAGCATAATTTAATAATTATCAATTTCACTTTGATTTTTCATGCTTTTATTATAACGAACATTAAATACATATCAATGCCAATGCACTTACGGAGAATTAAAATATATATATATATATATATATATCTCGAAGTGTTACATAATAATCTATACACCTAATGATATGCTAATTTCTATATTATAACGAATTAAAAATAGATAAGTGTCAATAAAAGGCATTTCACACAATCCCTCACTTCTTAAGCATTATTGTTTAACAAACACTCTATATTCGATGCCTTGGAAAAAAATGAGAGAATTCTATACTAAACATAATCATGTGTAGAATTACCGTTCGGCTATTTCTCTAAATCATTTTTTTTTCCTCTCTCTCTCACTCTCTCGTTTGAACTTATAGATTGGTAAGAGATATAATTCAATAATTCAAGTCACATGGCGGAGATGTACCCTCAAGGAAGATACAAGACACATATATAATAATGTTGGTGCAAATTGTCATTACATGGTCAAATTGGAGTTGCATTGGGAGGGGATTAATAGGGGTTTGGCTTTTTGTCTTTGCCTAAAAAGGGAATGTTGTGAGTGAGTCTCTTCTGTAAACCAGCTGTAAATCAAAATCTCCAGTCTCTACTCTCTACTATATATGATCATATATATAAAAAGAGTGCTAGCTTTTTTTTTCTTGTTGGAAGGAAATTAAAGGGCTGGTTGATGAAAAATCAACGAGCATGATTATTGGATTCCAAGTGATGAAAAAAAAAAAAACAAGACTTTCTTTCTTTTTTAAAATCATCATTGAGATTTGGATAATTCTCATTATTAAAAAGATGATAAAGTGGCTTTTTGTTCCCTCCTCTTCCTCAGCTTCTTCTTGGCCCCTACACCAAAACCCTAGCTAGCTATATATATATATATATATATATATTTTTTTTTTTTTTTTTTTGCGCTAAGAACCTAGCTGCTATATCTAGTTGAATTCCCTAATTGCATCAATTGAACTGTTAATTCGTAGGTCAAATAAGGTCTGAACTTTCTCACCAAAATATCTGAGGTTAATTCAATACGCATTTTATTATACCTTTTAAATAATATATACGGGTTATGCTTGTAGTTCGGGTGGGACGAATTTGAAGAGAAACGTAAATTAGAGAGAAAAATTACATATTTAGAAGATATATTAGGCAAATTTAGAAGTTATAAATAATGGCATGCAATTGTTTCAGATTCAATGAAAAAGTTTGGAATTTGCTTTCTTTTTTATTTTTTTTTTTGGTTATTGAAAGGATACTTCTAATTTACCTTTGAAATTCAAAGTAATTAATATAATGCAACTGGAGCAGAGTATTATTAATATAGCCACTGATTTATGGAAATTAAGGAAGAACAAAAAAATAACTCGGCTAGATTAATTATTTCGAAATTAATAATACCTGCATATTGTATGATCAGCACACTCTCACTTAACAAGTAGTACTCTAAAACTTTGATCATTAAGAATTACAGTTTTTTTTTTTTTTGGAACATAATCTCAGCAAAGAAAGTACATACAAGCTTGATCAGACCACTTAATCTCTAGAACTTATCGCAAGCATATTTCAGAATATTATATCCTACTTAGTAGCTATTGCCAATTAATATAATAAGCTATTATGAAATTTCTTCTATATATGTTTTATTTCTAGATTATTGTTAATTATTTTATAGATATCAGGTAAGTAGAATAATTATGTCTAACAACGACCAAGAAACTTTGTTGTTTCCAAATCATTGCTCACCGTTTCCCAAACAGTCTTTTAGTCATCATACTTTACACCATCTAGAATAGTTAAAACTCTCTGCGTAAGTCAAAGAGAATGTTACTTTCTAAAGTGTTTTAGAAATATCAAATTACAAAATAAGTATGTGGTTGGAAAAATATCTGCCAAAGTTCTTCGTAAGACGAAAATATGGTATTTTAAAAATTTATAATAAAAAATTAAATCATCAAGAACATAAAGCAATGAATTTTTTTCATACTTTTATTAGAAAATAAACAAGCATATGAATATGCACAAAATTATTTCATAAATAAATCCTAAAATTGAAGAATTTTATCAAGAAAATTCAACGTGATTGACTTCTTGTCTTTGCGCGTGCGTCTGGAGACCGTCAATTTTGGACTAATTGATATGCTCGAAACGATTTGACCAGTCTTAGGTCCAAACTGTGCCTCTGGATCAAATAAAGACTTGAGTGTGGGCAAGTCTCTATCGATCTGATGTAGTCGATTCGGGGACCGTTGACACAATATAATTCAGACTCTAAAATAATTAAACAAAGCTTTTTAATTAAAAATCTGATTTATTAATTCTAAGGTTACTCTACTAAAAATCTGAAATTGTGCTCTTGAAATTATTGCATAATTTGCTCAGTGAGTTGTCCATTAATATAATTATTACACGAGATTCTACCATCTAGATTAATTTATGATTTAAGTTATGAATTTACTATTTTACCCCTTGGATTACATTTTGTTCCTTAAGTAACATCATTCTTTAGCTATTTGCTTTGCCTCAACACGATACACACGTTTCCCGTCATAAAGAAAATTGTGTTGCGGATAAATTGACACTAATAGCTTCTACTTATGAGATAGCAGTTTGGTGGCCGAATACTCTAGAGAAAATTCAACGATTACGCATATAAAGACATGATAAATAGGCTTTATGACTCATTACATATTTTTAGAAAGGCATATCCATTTTGGAAAAATTTTATGGACACCACATGTGATTTGCTAAAATGCGAGAGACACTAGATCTTCGACTAAAATTAATGTTGTCACCACCCTATTTTCAAAGAATTGTCGGTTAAGTAAGTTTAAAAATAAAAATAAAAAACACTAATAAGGTCCTTAAATCCAATCCATTCATCTATATATATAAGCATTACAATCAAATGATAAATAAAGTACCCCAAAAAAAAAAAAAAAAACAAAGTACTCTTCTTATTGTCAACAAATCATAGGAGAATTGAAGAACATAAACCCTTAAATGTTAATCTCCCAACACGAGCGATGACCATATGCCTAATTAGCTAGCCATTCCATTCCAAACGGCGCTATGAACGTACCTATTCCGATCTACACTATGTCGCCACAAACCCTTAACCTTATGACCAACCAACCAATTTGAGCAAAGACCAACAGGCTTCACAAACAGAATGACATTGTCTCGTTGTTGGCTTCTTTATCGTTTGTTCTTCATTGTTGTTGTTAATTTGTTGTATTTTGAGAACTTACAAGTTATATATGTCATTGTTGATGTAAACAAAAAAGAAAAAAAAAAAAACCTAATACATTTTTAGAGAAATTATAGTGAATAACCTATTTTTAAAACTTAATATAAGTTATTGCCCAATCTTTTAAAAAATGTAACCAATTACCCAAGTAATTCAATTACTTATATAGTGATAAATTGTGGTAATTCACTTAGTTACCGAAAGCATGTGCAAGTAATTTATAAATTGACTAGAAACTCAATTACTTCAAAAGTTTGGGTATTTATTTTTATTGTTATATAAATTCTGGGTATTTTTCTATTTCACCCTACATTTTAAAGGGTGTTAACGGCATTACTTTTAATCGAGTGGTGCGTCTATGTCATATTGACTAATAACAGTGGATGTCAATGAAATTTTCCCATTCATTTGTATTAAAGGGAATTTTAAGAAAATAGTCACTTTTAAAAAAATAATTTTAAAAAATAGCAATAGTTTCAAAAAAATTTAAAAATTAGCCATTTTAAAAGTTTTTTATACGTTTCAAAAATTTTCTTACAATAATTTTTATATATTATTTTATTATTGTCAAAAAATTTTACATGTATTATGGCTAATTTTTAAATTTTTTTGAAATTGTCGCTATTTTTTAAAAATACACAATTCAAAATGGCTATTTACCTAACTTACTTTTTATTAAAAAATAAATAAATAAGTCTTTGAAATTTATTTTTTTTCTTTTTTTCTTTAGAGCGATTTTGAAAGTTTTTTTTTTTAAGTCGATTTTGAACGTATTGATTTACCTATATTTTGCTAATGAACGTTTTGATTTAGCTCACAGTAGATACTAGATACTATATACACTATATAGAAATTTTTTAAAAAAATAGTCATTTTTAGAGGTTGATTTTAAAAGATTGCTTATTCTTCAAAATTTTAATAAGGTGGTCATTCATAAATTTTATTGCATAAAAAATTTATTATAATAAATTTTATGTATAATTTTGTTATATTAAGAAATTTTTTAATTGATAATAAATATTTTATGACTATTTAAAATTTCTAAAATTGTGATTACTTTTCACAAACACATCATTTAAAATTGTTTCTTTTCACTAAACTGACCCGACTATATATTAAAAAAAAAGTAAATTTCAGGGTTAAACATCGTTCAATATAGAATCTCCATTATAATAAAATACTTAATTTTTAACATTTAACTAAAATAAATATCTAATTAAAAAAATATATAATTAACTTAATTATAAAAAAATATGTATAAATAATTAATTAATTGACTAATTATTCAATTATTTTAAAAATTTAGATATTTACTTTATAAATTTAGATATTTTCCTACTTCACTAAAAAAAAAAAAAAAATTATGTATTTATTTTCAAAATCAAAGAGCTAAAAGAAAAAAGAGCGCCAATTTTCTTTTCTTCTTCTTCTTCTTCTTCTTCCTCGTCGATCCCTAATCAGGCTCGCCCCCCTCTCTCTCCCAGGTTTCCACGCTCTAACCAGAAATGCTTTAGGGGTTTCTTTACTCAATCACTCACTGTAGAGCCACCCACAACTCTCAACATCCCAATCTACGACCCCTCTTCCATCGCTCATTTCTCTCCAAAAATACTCTTCCCTGTCCGTACAGAACTCGGGGAATTAGCCACCAATGTCGGGCCCACCAATCATCCTCTCCGACGAGGACGATGAAGACGACCCTCTCTTGATCCCCCTCCGGTTCATATCCCGGTCCAAGAAGCCCCGAACCGGGCCCCAACCGGACCCCACGGTTGTGCTCATCGACGACGACCCCACGCCCAAGAAGCCCGGGGCCACATTCAGCCCGGCCTTCGTGCCCGACACGCCGATGTCCGCCCCCGCGATGGCTTCCGATTCGGAGCGAAAGTTCTCCGGTGGGTTCTCGTTTTCGCCGAGGTTTAAGCGCTTTATGTGTTCGCGGAAATGCCTGTGTGATTGTGTTAGTTACAGTAGTCGTTGTTTGTCTAACTCGATGTGTCCTATTTTCTTTGTGTTGTTTTGCAATTGGATTATCTTTGTGTTTTCGAGTCGATATGTTATTGTTTAGCATTTGCTTTCCCATAACACGGGTTCGAGTATTTTGTAACATATTCTATGATTGGCTGTGTTTATCATCTTTGATTCAGTTTTAGGGTTTGTGGAATTGCCTCTGTGACAGATTAGTTATATGTCATAAAGTGTTTTTGACAAGAGATTGTTTTGCTGTAGCTTGTCAATAATCAGTTTGCGATTTTCTTGGTGTTCTTAGATTCAGATTCGAGGAATTCACTCGTTTATTATTGTCAATTATGACTATATTCCACTATATCATACCAATGTGGTGTACTGAATTTAGCCGCTGTAATCATTCTATTTTGTTTTTTTTTTAGCTTAGATCCTTGCTCGTTATGATGGAAATGCGATTATTAGTTTCTGTATCATACTGGTTTTCAAACTTAGGCTTCGTTTTTAACTTTTTATTGAAAACGCATTGGTAGTCCAATGTGGCCTTGACATGCAGATTTAACATTAAAGCTGATAGCTGTAATCTTGGTATTTTCTAGATCCAAGCGTCAATAAATTCATATGTCTAGACTCGGATAATGAAGATGGTTTTGAACGGGAAAATTGGAAGGAGAATGAGAGTATGGATTCTGGTTTTGATACGTCAAGAGACTTAGATCAGAGTACATTTAACAGGTCCACTTTTACAATTTTTGGTAAGTTAATACTACATGCACATTACTTGAAAAATAAATAAATAATAAAAATACGTGTATTGTGTTTCTCAGGTTGGATTGTTAAAATTAAAAATAAAAAATAAAAAGTATCCACTATTTGGAGTATTTATCTGTTAAATTAATTGGCACGCAGTAATTACTTGATACGTTTGCCAGGCCAAGCTGATGCTATGGAAGTGTCTGAAGACCACCTTACATTTGGTTCAACTTCTTTTCAAGATGACATTCCTCAGGTAATTTCATCTAGAAGAGTTGTCTTAATAATCCTTTTTTTTCTTTGATTGTATACTTCGCCTATCTTTGTATGTTTCTAAAATAATTGGATTCTTTTATAGTTTTGAGGCTCAGTGATCTGCTTATTTTCTGATTACTTTGATTTAGAATTGATTTATGGAGACAACATTTGGCTTAACATTCCATTCAAAACTTGGTACATGCAATGTTGTATGGCACAGTATAAATGATAGCTTGTTAAAATTATGTGTTTTCCTTTTCTGTTTACTTTTGTTCAAAGATAAAGGAGATCTTATCTTCTAGTGTTTTTCAGAGTTATGTTATTTGTATTTATTCAAATCATTGCTGAAGTTTCTCTCTTTGCTGCTTATGCAAGATTGTGTCTGTCTGTGCGTGTTTTAATAATATAATTTTGCAAGTTCACTTTGGTATCATTGTGGTAGCAATTTTTTGTCCTTGTAGTACAAAAGTAGCATGGTTGTAGGTAATCCTTTTTAATGGAGATCGTTATACTTCATAGCGCAGTGAGTCCCTAAAAAAGTATGCAATAATTTAGGAAAATCCAGCTATATGTTGCTCTTAATTCAGATATATTTCAAATTTTCTTTGTGTTTAGGATTTCAGGATTTTTGAAAATTTAGAATTTTCATTCAACATCACTAGCTCCATATTTTCTTCACACCTTTTATTTTGTTGAATATGGCATTTAGAAAAAAATATTGGTTGCATAATTATATTCTAAAAGCTCTAACTGATATGATGGCATTTGGAAGGTTCATGATAGTCTTGGGAAAGAAAACGCCAGTATGAATGAGATGGAGGGCAATGAGCAGAACGAAACGGATGGTAAAAATAAGAAGAAAAAGAATGCAAGTGAAGGAACGAGAAAAAAGAAGATGACAGAAGAGGAAAAGCTTCGCTTGAAAGAGGAGAAAAAGTCACAGCAGCTTGTAAGTTTTTTCCTTATGGTCTTGCTTTGATTGTGCTTGCCATTTGAATAGTTAATAGCTGGTGTATCTCCACGATACAGCAAGAGAGGTTGCAAAAACAAGCTCTCAAAGCTGAAGCTGCGAAGTTGAAGAAGGCAGAGAGAGAAAAGAAGAAATGGGAAAATGGAAAGTCAGCCCTTAAATCCATAGTGGCAGAGATTGATAGAAAAGTAATTGAAATGGGTTTAGTTGGAGGTAGGTTTTTTGGAGCTTTATATTACTTCTTCATATGCTCATTAGGCATGTAGTTATCCTTCACACTTAATATTCCTTCATGTTTTGAATATCTTAATTTTTTTTTTTTTTCCTTTAGGAAATCTGTTAACAAGGTTTGGAGAGAAGGGGATAAAATACCGTATAACATCCAATCCAATTGAAAGATCTATTTTGTGGACAATGACAATTCCAGAAGACCTGCCTGAGGTAATGTACAGTGTACTGTTAAAATATGCAGTTACACGGTTATATTCTAACCTGTAAAGCATATTTACTATTGAACTGGATATTCTTGATTTGTAAATGTTGGTACCACCATGCTTTGTCTCACACACAAATTCACCCTTGTGGATTATTGATGACTTACGCGGATGATTAATTGATGCTGTAAGCTATGTTTCAATGATTCATTGATGTAATGCATCTTGTTGGATTAATGTAAAGCATCAGAAGTTCCATAATTTGGTATGTAGTTGACGTCTCTTGTTGTGATCTGCTGCACATTTAATAACTGGATTGCAAAGAGTTTCAAAGAGTTCAAGGTTACCTAAAATGAGTTTAAGGGCCAAACTGTCAAATGCGATGAGTTCAGGAAAAAGCTTAACTAAAATACAATCTTGTCTCTCTTCTGTTCATGAAGCACTAATTTTTTTTCCGCAATGTTGACTAATTTCAGCTTTCTCAAGATGGATTAGATATTCGATATATACTGCTCGTGTATGAGGCTGAAGAATTTTGTGACCTTGTTATAAACGACTCTCTTTTCGACCACGTTTCTCGGGTTCAAAGTCTTTATCCATCACATACAGTGTGTTACCTTACAAATAGATTAATGTCATATGTAAATAAAAGGTTAGAGATCACATCTGGCACGCTGAGCAGTTCAAGAATTTTGTATCCGAGACTGAAGAATGCGTCCTGTATAATAACAATGTTCTTTTTGTCATAGGGAACAAGAGTGTTACAAGAGCCAAACAAATAATAATGGTTGGAGGCGTCCGCCTGTTGAGGAGGTGAATAACAGAACAAAAATGCTTTCGGGTTTTTAACTTCTCATTGACGACTCGTGTTTTTACTTGATTTTTATTTTTATAATTTTAAAGTTTGCAAATATGTTCCTTACAGGTTCTGGCAAAATTAATCACTCAATTTAACAAAGTGCACTCAAGGCAGTGCGTAGATGAGGCTGAACTAGCTGAACATGTGGCTGGTTTGACTCTCAGTCTAGCCTCTTGCCAATTTAGGTATTCAAGACTTTGTGGGTATCTTTTCGGAATGGTTATAACACAGAAACCTTGTACTGTATGTTCACATTAAAGACGTATATATTTTGAGATTCTCTGGCGTAAACTAGAGTTTAAAACTTTCAAAACTTCCGTGTATTGTTTCACATTTCAGCTCACCAATATTCTAATTGACCTTTCTTTTCTTTTTTCTTTTTCATTAATTTGCAGAAAGAAGTTAACGCGACTGTCTGTAAATGCTAATGGTTCCCTTGTTCCTAAGGACTCGACTGACAAAAATTTGATAAAGAATAACTTGTGGTGAGTATTATGTAATTACATGATTTTCAGTCGGATGCATTTGGTGTTAAATATTTTTTACCTTGCTGCTTGCCTTTTGTTTTTAGTTATTTTGTTTTACCATATTGAGGAAACACTTGAAATCCTGTTACTTTTGTTTCCTATTTGACCATATGACGAACGACGAAGACAATCAACAGATGATATATTTACTAAAGCCTCGTGATTTGTGTTTCTTTTTTTTCTTTTGCTGACATATTCCTGAGTCCAGGTTAAAAGTTTTGGTAGCTATACCAAAGGTACAGCCACGATTTGCGGTTGCTATATGGAAGAAGTATCCAACCATGAAATCGCTTCTGAGAGTTTACATGGACCCAACTAAATCAGTAAGGAAAAGCAATTATAGCTCTTTCATGCTGAACTCGTCGGTTGACCTGAGAATACATAATCTTTTAAAATTTCTTTGCTTAAAAAGATTTGGTCCCTTCCAAGTTTACAAAGTCTTGTACGAGTCTCTGCCATTACAAGTAAAAAGAGCCAACCATTATAAGGGCCAGTTTGGTATTGCTGCGCTGCTATAAGTTGTTGTTAGTTGTGGTTTGAGAATTAAAACACATGCAACAGTAACATAATTTAAAAGCTGGGTCCAGGTCGATTCACAAATGATGCAAAAATCAGGACATAGATCACCGGAGAATCTAAAAGTGGCAATGTAGATTCCATTAAGCATAACCAAACTAGCCCGAACCATGACTAGCTCCAGGAAAGAAAAAATTTATGGTTCTGTAAGAATTTGTTAGATTAACTGACTGCTGAAAAAGGGCCTTGATATAGTCTCTTTCTGCATAGTTTCTTTGCTAAAGATGAACTAACTGATCATCATATTTAACTAACAGGTGCATGAAAAGGAATTTCTGCTCAAGGACTTGAAAATAGAAGGTTTACTCGGGGAGGACAGAAGACTAGGCGAGGTTTGTTCGAAGAGATTGTACAGAATTCTAATGGCTAAAAGCGGATCAATCAAAACCGATGATGTGGAGAATGGTGCTGATTTCTTTGAAGGTCAGTGATCACAAGCCACTCCATATTCCATTTGTAAATCCAGGACCAAACAAAGCGATTTCGAATTCATGTCGCTGTTTTTTTTTTTTTTTTTTTTTTTTTTTCTTCGAAGAATTCATGTTGCAGCTTATTTTGTGTCGTCTTCCTTGTTAAGTCAAACATTCTTTTATGACATGGATTCTTCTTCCCTCTTTATTATGATAATGCTATTATCAACGACAATAAGTAGTCCATAAAAGATAAAATGGTGACAAAATGGCATTTGTATGCATACCCCAAACTTTTAACTTTCTTATTAGATTATATTCCAAAATTTGAAGTATGTATTTGATTTTGACGGTTGGATTAAATTTATAGTTATATGCTACTTCTTATAAATTCAACTTCTAAAAAATGAGTTAAAACCAAAAAAATAATATTGGCAAAACTGATAAAACTTTTATTAATAATTAATACAATAATGAGTTATAGAACGACATCAAATTTAAGTGGGTCTTTTATAAATGAGTATAGCACTATTTGCTATAATTTCCCATAGTTCAATACTTAATTTGTCTTGTTACATTATTCTTGTATTTTCTTAAACGTATTTTTAGTACGTGCCTGCAAAAATCACATGGATGGAAATGTCCTTCCAATTTAGACTAAGAGTATGTTTGGGTAAATAATCATTATAATAATTTAACATTATTCAAAATTATTTTAATAAATATCAAAATTTTTTGTTTGTACTGTAATTATATTGGACTAGATAAGAAATTTGTTATTTTAAAGATAAAATTTGAAGAATTTTACTCTAATTTCATGAAATTAAAGATTTAATCGTAACATACGTGTAACATATTATGTTGCACGTGTAATTAAATATGACTACGCATTTTACATGTAACATATTATGTTATACGTATATTACGGTTAAATCTTTAATTTCATAAAAGGGTTAATTCTAAAAAGATTAATAAAAAATTTGGTTAAATCCTTAAAAATTTCTTTACTACTACACTAAGTTCGTTTAAAAAAATTTAAATCAAATTTTTGTTAAAGAATTATTATTATTATTATTATTATTTTCATTTTCCCCCGTACCTGAGTTTATATTGTTCTACTTATTAGTAATGGGTCGCACTCAAATTAGCACATTTTTTAATGACAGCCATTAAAATCATTCCCAAAAGAAAAACGAAAATCGAGCTCCCTTCTCTTCTCCCCCGAAGTCCGTGACCAGTTCCCCGAGAAAATCCATCATCACATGACCTAAAAGAAAGTAAACCAAAATGATAGGCCTCACAGTCGGAGTCGGGTCAAACCCAACATCTTCAGCCCTAACAAGACCACATCTCCTTTTTCCCACACCCCAAAACCCAAACACCCATCTCCGTCTCTCTCCTCTGACCAACCCCAAATCCCTAACCCTCCTCCGAACGACGTCGCTCGTAGCGTTCGCGGGCCAAAACGACAGCGAGTTGAAGAAGGATCGCGAAGAGGAAGAAGCGGGAGTCGAATCGGACGGCGGGGATGAGAAGGGGAATGGGAATGGGAAGGGAGGGTGGAGATGGGTGGGGGGAATCAGGTGGAGCGATCTGGTGGTGAGCTCGGATCCGGATAACATCGTGGCCGTCGGATTGACGGGGCTGCTGACGTGGGCGAGCGTGCAGGTGCTGTGGCAGCTGGTATTCATATCGCTGGCCATTCTTGTCGCTGCTGTCAAATATTCTCTCATCGCTGCTCTCCTTATTTTCATTCTCATCACTCTTTTGTGACCAATTTCTTTTTCTTTTTCTTTTTCTTTTTTTTCTTCCTTTTTTGGGTTAATGAAAATGTTATAGTCTTATAGATTTCTTGATGATTGATAGTTTTAACTTTTAAAGCAAAAGCTACTACTCATTTAATTGGTTATTGCCCAAAAATTTGTGTTGCGACCCACGAATTAATCGTTGATCATTTTTCTTGTAAAATTTTTTTTATCGCACTTATTTATTTTGACAAAACAACTATGTATATGCAGCAACTTTCTGCACCACAAGAATGACTAAAGAGTTAAAAGAATACATAGGTTCTGAAATTTTTATGACAATGACACAACGTGATGTGGTTTTTGTGCCAATTAGTATTTTTACTACTAAACACATAACGGTTAGGAATTGTGAAGTGGTCTAGAATCTAGATAACCTCTCGTCTCGAGTATGTATTGCAGTCGGAGATAAAAGATAGGATTGAGAATAACGATAAATTAGCATGTACATTTGAAACAGTCATCAGAATAATTAGAACGAGAATATAATATCGTTACTAGTGTCGATACTACAAGCGATCTCTCCAATTCTTTGATATATAACATATGGTGCATTTAATGTACCGTATTAACGCATCTTGTTATATTAAAGAATATAATATAATTTAGGGTCTTTAATAAAATCATCGTATTATATATTTGTATTAGAGAATATAATATAATTTTTGACGTATAAAAAAAACAATTAATGCAACACAAACTATGTTATCTGATAAAAAAAAAAAAAAAGCTTTTATATTAGATGGTATGATCTACCCTAATGTCTTTTTTTTTTTGTTGGTTTTATATAATATTTTCAGACAAAATGCAAATTGTAAGATAATAAAATATAATACAATACAAAATAAATTGCATTTCAATAAATATTATACATTGAGAGGGTATGAAACTTCTAAGACAATTCGATTCAATTGTTGTGCCAATTAATACAAAACGAAGGTGCAGAGAAGCTGCCAAACAATAACCTCTTCAGTAATTTAACACGTCAATTAGCATGTGAGAGATGTAAGTGTTCCACTAACTTACAGGTTCTTATAAATTTGTATCGCATTCTTAGAGTTGTATATATACTACCACATGCATGGCTAATGGTTATATGTGTATGTCATTTTTCATTTAAGTAATAGCTTTTTGCCCAAATGAACAAAGTAAAAGACCGCAGTGAGAGTTTTCATCCTAATTATATTTTGTATAAAAAACAGATGTGAAACAATAATTTTAAGCCAACGAACAAAATTTTATCACTTCCTATCTGCTTATCATTCTCTGCATCCCAGTCTTTTCTTGATAAATAAAACTATTAATGCCAAAATTGGAATACAGAGGTAAAACTTCAGAAGTAAAAAGGCTACAGACAATATATGCTGAGAGCATCTTAAAAAGCCATCTTTTAGATTGGATCCAATAATCTTTCGAAATTTTTCCCCTCTCAAATCAACCTAGCAAAACAAAAGATTTCCGAGCTTAAATAATCATATCACAGCAGAACCGAAAGATAGAAGCAGATAACAAAACACGGTTTGTTTACCTGCTTTTCACTCGAATCTAATCTTCTTTGGAGCAGAATGAATGTTACCCACCTGAAGAAGTAAAAACACACATGAATTTAGAGGGTGACTCGCTATCAAACAGAAACAACACGAGTCGGGTCACTAAGTCCAGAAGATAAAACAATGTGGACAACTCTCTTACAATTTCAGGGCACTCGTAATCGATACCAGCAGCTGCTATCCTCTTCCGGCGTATCTCATCACGTTTCATGATTTTCTCCACCATCTTCTGGTGTTCTTCCAATGTTCTTTCCTGCACAAGTTTTCGGAATAATGTCAAAGGGGCAACTTTTGGTCTCATTTAGGTAACCACTATCTGAAAAATCTTCAAGAGTTGATTTGTTCGCAAAGTGTACCTTATCAAGCCGCTTTCGCTCAACATGTACCATGTCCCGTGGCTTGTACCGGAAATTGAAACCTCTCCACCTATTAATTAGACAGTTAGAAATATACAGTAGCAACAAAACTGGTTCCATGGGAAGGTAAAATGTCCAGTGCCTTCTGGACTACAAATAAACTGTTACTATAATGCGGACCCAAAACTAAAAAGACTACTATACTATAAGATGAATATAATAGATTACTCACAGGTTAGGATGAATACGCTCTGAAGGAACAAGATGGACTTGCAAAACGTGTTCAAATAACAAATAGTTATTCATTGTTTCTGCTACAATTTTTGCCACCTGCAACCAACCAAATATCACGTTGAGACAATGGAAACTTTGTAGAGACAATGGAAAGTAACAGAACAGGCACTAAGCCACAAATAGATATATACATATATACATGTGTGTGTATATATATATATAGAGAGAGAGAGAGAGAGAAAGGAAAAGAATACAACCGCAGGATCCTCGAATTCAATGAAGCCATAATGTTTCGACTTTCCTGTCTGTTTAACCAACAACAAAAAAAATTGGGAGGAGCTATCATTAGCATCAAGAAATTGAGAGTTGCAACCATTTGAGAAATTATAAGTTACAACCATAATATTTTTTGGCTGGAAATTTGGTACAACTATAATAGAAGATAACACAGCATACATAATCCAAAAAAATTGATAACGACAATTAATCTGCAAGCCATTATGACCACGTGCGAGGACTTATACAGTAGGATAAATTCGTGGCGCACACAACCTGAGTTTTCACACCATAATGCAGTCACACATATTTCAAAAACATTGATAACGAAAATTAATCTGCAGCAATTATGACCGCATGCGAGGAAAAATCCAGTAGGTTAAATTCGCGGCACACACAACCCGAGTTTTTTCACACAATCACACAGTAACAAATTATGCCCGTCTTCTCCAAAATTACTAAACAATCAGTGTGAAGATCCATTCAAATGCATGGAAACCAAAAAGCCGCTACTGTTCCTGCCGGCTTTTACATGAACAGATCGTACCCTTTTTAAGTCTTTCATTTCATTACCAGGACAAACTTATTCTACATATAGAACAGATATTTACTTGATCTGGCATGTTCAGATGCTAATGATGTTTGTAAAAACCCAAGATTATAAACTGCTCATTCAAAAAGACATAACTCGAGGCATCTCGAATAGTCATTCTCAAGTTATAACTAAGAATTAAAGCAACCCTAAATTTTGGCTCGGTATTGGCACGTTGGATTTTCAACGGTTTCTATTCCTCTTAGTAGAGTTAAACAGTGGTAAATTTTAAGACCAAGAAGACTCCTAAACAACACATTAATAGGTTAATAATTCAGCAAACAAATCATAATTACCAATAAGACAGGGAAAGATAGCTTTTTTCCTCTTAGCTACAGTACATTTTTTTATACATCAAGTTGATTTTACCTCTTAAAAACAAGACAACCATGATGCTAAGCTAAGTGAGTGAACCGGTACCAAATTTTAAAACTAGGAAAAGAAAAAAAGCATGAGATAAAATAGGAACTCAAACTAAATCTCAGATATTGGTCTAAAATCCGAACCTTTTTATTCCTTGCAATTCTCAATCTCTTTATTGCACCAAATTGTACGAAAAAGCCTGCAAAATCACATAAATTAACGGAAAAAAAACTAAATAATAATTCTAAACAGAACAGGTAAAATCGTATACCTAATTAAACCAAATTCACAGGAAACCAAAAAACTCACCTTCCATCTCCTTCTCATAGAATCCATGAGGAATTCGACCAATGTACAGAACTCTAGAAACATCTTCCGTTGGCTTCTGTGCAGGAAGCTTTTTCCCAGGACCTCCCTCTAATGGCTGCCACAAGAATTACAAACTAAATAAGAAAAAGCAGAGATTATTACACAAAAAGAACTGTGAAACCCTAGCTGAACCGGCCATAGATTGGACGAACCAAGAAATCAGAAGCTTCCTTGTCGCGACCAGAAAGCGATAACTGAGAAGACGAAGAAGAAGAAGTGGGAGGTTTGTTCAGCTTCTTCTTCAGAGATTTCCTCGCCTTCGCTCCCATATCTCTTCCAAATGTCCGAAGTTCCTTGCGGCGCGAGGCTGTTTAGATGCCGAGAAAAAGAAACGCCGGTGAATTTGAAGAGAGAGAGAGAGAGAGAGAAAGAGAGAGAAAATCGCGGCTAGGGTTTAAAAGCAAAGCGCGAAGAGAGAGAAGAGAAGTGAGAGAGAGTGTTGTTGGGTGTCTATGGGCTGGTTGGTTGGGCCTATAGCAATGTTGGGCCTTAGGCCCGTTTAGAATAATGGCCTTATTTGAAGAGTTTCAGTGCAGGAAAATGGAGGAAACAAACAAAGAGTTTCAGTGCAGGAAAATCAGTCAAATAGTGTGAGTAATATATTATGAATTGAACTTTTTTATCATAGGCTTCAACAAATGAGAAAAGCAATAAAGAATGACGGATTTATATCTATTATTGACCCATCTCTAAGAACACTAATTCTTCAAAATCATTCCTTCGGGTAAGATATTTTGAAAATAGAGGGGCGGATTTAGAATTTCAAAAGATACCATATGAGAGAATTTTCTCAGTGATGCTCCTCAACGGAGTTGCATGAATGATCTATGATTCTCTGTTGATAAATAAGTTTCTTTTTTTTTTTCTTTTTTTTTTTTTTTTTTTTTTGGATAATGAAGAAAAGGAAGATTCAAACTCAACAACACTATTTGATAGAATTAAACGCGGAATGTAATTCATAACCAAATATGCTAAAAAATAGCTTTTAACTGTATTGTTCTCAAGCATTTCTTTTGCTATTCTTTCAGTTATACATGTATAGTTTTCATTGTACAAGTTTAGTGACACCGAAAAACAAAACTATTTTCTCAAAAGAGCTATATAAAACTGTACAAGAGATACCAATTGCTTTTACTTCTCATTAGCGTTCCTCTTCCTTGATCGACAAGTCACCGAGTGTCATCGACATTGTTACTGTCAACACGAGCAATTTAGTATCAATTGTTGCAGAGCTTCCATGATATACGAGAACGAAGGGCGTCGAGCGGGTTCACTGCAGTACCAGCACCATCATTAGAGACATAGATATTTGATTACATGTGTTTATAATAAAAGATTTGAGAAGATGGGTAAATTGAATATTGGGATTTCTTACTTAGCCCAGCAGATCTCAATCAAGGCAGCCACTTGCGGGTTTACATCGATCGGAATATCGAGCCTTTTATTTTTGAATCCGACTGCTGCTACAACCTGCAGAATTGTCAAACTTAGCTAGAAATAAATGAATTGACGGCGACTTTACCATAATAGACGAAGAATAGAATCAAGTAATAAACTAATATGAAGGACAATTGGGTTGTTTTGAGGGAAAAATAAAGGCAGATTGAGATAATTAAGTATTCAAAAGAGAAAAGCCAGTGAATAATACGAAGACTTAATGATGACTGTATATATAATATTAAAAACTGATTTCATCAAGCATAAAGTTTTCATCAAAGACCTTTTTCCCCTTTCGTTTTCTCTATGTTGATTACTTGTTAAGTGATAATCATGAGAAATGTAGATAAACAAACCTGAGCGGAACTTAAATTGCTCCAAGGCTGCCGAAGGGTCATCAGTTCCCACAGAATCACGCCAAAGCTATAAACATCGGATTTTTCGTTCGAAAGCTCATCGCGGAGAACTTCGGGCGCCATCCACTCGGGCTATTGGGAAATAAACATGACGTTGAGCGTTTAGAATCTTAGCACAAATTTAGCAAAATAGATGTGCTGGATTCCAACTAGTAAAACTCACTGTTCCAGCAGCTGTTTTGGACGAAAGAAATGTGTTCGCCTTTGATCGAGAAAGTCCAAAATCACACACCTAAACAATCACATTGACCATCATTGTCCCATACAACAAATGCCTATAAAGCTCATAAACAAGAAAATAAAAACGAGAATATAATGTTTAAGGGTTGACAAGCTTAGCTTCTTCCAAGTTGTAGGAATATTCTTGGAATTCCTGATTCAATGCTGTGAAGATCGAAAATTTCTATAGCATATATGGAAGATAACTAAAAGAGCTGCAAGTTCGAATTTAATTTTAAAGTTTCATGTTTACAAAAATTTTGAGCTAATAACTGCAGAAGTGGTTAGGTAATAGCTTCTGAATAACCGGCTTCTCGACCAGATGAATATTTTAAACACAAAACTTGCTCACATGCTAAACAGAAAAGAATGTGAAAGCACTCCTTCAAAGTCCAAAGGTGGCAAATAATAAATATCTCTATCCAATACTTACTTTTACTGTATATGTACTGTCAACCAAAAGATTTGGCGACTTCAGATCTCGATGGACTATGGGAGGTTGAAGTTGATGAAGATAATTCATCCCCTTTGCCTGCACAAAACAATTAAAAGACGACAATACCATAAGACAAATTCATGAATTCCAGTCAGATACAGTTATCAAGTCGAGAAGGCCTTTCAAGTAGTTATTTGTACATTAGAGTCCAAAACACAAAACACGGTCTTATTATGCTGAGACATTACCACATCTAAAGCCATATTCAATCGAAGCCTCTCATCTAGTATGACTCCCGTATCAGGCCTTCGAAGAAGCTTATACAAGCAGCCACTGCAAATAAAAGTTAGTGATCAAGTCCTTTGGACAAAAAAAAACTAAAACAGAGGATTCTCCTAGTAATATTGGAGTAAAAAGAAACTTGATAAATAATCACATAAAAGAATGTTATTACTTTGATAAGTATTCTGTGACTATGGACAAATTTGGGGGCTGAGTGATAGCACCGAGAAAGCTAACAATGTTTGGATGCCGTAAGCGCTTCATGATGGTAACCTACGACCAATACATAGTTCAGCTAATTATGAACTGCTAAAAAAAATCTCCGAAAAATGGTATTTGTCTGCTTATATAGAAAACAAATGAAGAGCTCAGTACACCTTTATTTGTTCTCTAAATTTTTGGATGTTTTTCACAAGGCGTATACAAAATAGACGTACCTCCTTCAGAAATTCTTTGAAATTATTTGCAACAAAGTCTTGTTCCTTGAGAATTTTGACCGCAACTTCCTAAGATCAACAGGAGCAAAAAATAAGTTAGTCACTGAAGCTGCTGCGGCAACTTCGCAAAATTGAAAACAGCATCGTACACCCCAAAAGCACTGAAAAGAAAAAAAGATGCTGAAGAACTCAACATTAACCTTTATTATTGAGCGAGTGTCCCAGAACTATATCGACTGTATTCTACAAGCAGATAATTAAACAATAACAAACTAGAGCTTTAGAAGGCAAAGAAAGCCAAAACAAGTCTAGATGAAGATACCCAGTATCAGATATACTTTTACTTTTAAGTGATGTGCTGGTTCGGAATTAAAAGGACCCTAAGTGTCAAGACAAACCAATTTCATAATCAAGCAGAGGGAAAAACAAAAAAGAAAGAAAACTTACCGAACCACGCCAATTAGCATGATAGACTGTTCCGAAAGAACCTGAAAAACATTTGTGGGTGCTCATCATGTATATATTCTCTTAGAGTAATTGTTTTTCAAGAAGAAAAAAAAAAAAGAATGCATATCAATAAGGAAACAGATCTTTTTTCTTTTGATAAAGAAACAGAATCTAAAATTATTACACAAAGTACATAATTTGAAACAACAGCAAATACCTGATCCAATTTTCTTCGTTAAAAGAAGTTCATTCCATTGGATGTCTGAATCCTTTGCATCGAGATGGAAGTCATGACTTGATCTATTCATGACCAGCTGATTCTGGTATGGTGACAACAGAGTCTTAGCAGTATCAGGCACGACAATAGAGAAGCCTGGCGAAGCAATCCTATGATAAACTGGTTGGATTGGATGTGGCTGAATGGAGTCTTTGACCAAGTGTGTCAAGTTCATAATATTCGGAGAAGGGTCCGAAAAGGCTAGCCTTCGATTATCTCTAAAATCGGTGGAGTTCCAAGCAGCTCTTTGGAGCAAAGGCGATGCAGATAATTCGTGGTCTTTTTTTAAGGAAGTGGGGACGTAGCTGTTTCTGTTGAATTGATTCATAGCAAAAGCTTCAGTTGCCCTTGAACCTTCCGTCTCGTCTGAATTTTTAGTAGGATCTAAATAGTAAGGGCAAAAATCAATTTCCACACGTTTAGTTATATAATTGTAAAAGTATGTTTGTATCCGATTTTCATATCACGCTTGATCAAAAAATTCTCATGATAGACCTAAACTAATACCGTCACTACTGAGTGATTGACTATAGTTTATAAAAAAACAAAAAACAGCGGTAAAGCAAATTATTAAGTTCCATAATACCACCTGGGTTTGCAACTAGTTTGACATCCACAACTTAGAAAGATCACTATAGCTGCACTTTTATTTTTTCTATTATTATAGCATACCAAATTTAAGAAAATGGTGGACACATATTCTTATGGAAAGGGAAAGGGAGTCACCTGACGGAGCGTCATCAAATGCAAGAGCAACTGATTTCCAGTCAACAAAATATAGTTGAGCCAATGTCCGAAAGTCCTGAGCAGTCTTCCCAGATTTGAATTTAGGATGGCATAGCGGCGAAGAAACCAATATGGACAATGCGCTATTAAATGAAGAGTCAGGCTGGCTTAATACTCCTGGCATCCCAAGCAAATCAACCACATATTCCCTGGAAGAATACATGTAATTCCACTTATTCTTAAGCAAAGGTATTCAATGCTGCTTGACATTCATGTAGCAATATATAACCCGTTCACAGTGTTGTTAGCAAGGTGATAAATGAAGCTAAACTGCTTACTATCTAGCCAACAAGAATGAAGCATTTTATATTTAGATCTCTTATGACTCTTTTATAACCTTATATTCACCCATAAAGTAGTGTCAAGTCGCTCTTATATGCTGAGAGTATTCAGCCCATTGATACAACCTCGAGGACTTTGACTACGTCTCCTTGTAGTTGCCAGGCTGTTTCTATACCATATGCAACACAGATGGTTCTACGCTACCTTGAGGGAAAGCAGTCCTAAAAAGGTGAACTTTGGATTCTTTTAATAAGTTTCATAATCTCATTCTCTCTTAACTTCATAAGAATTACAGGGAAAAGAAATAATGAAAACTGTGCCAAGAACACTACTTGTGTGATAATAACTTTTATATGTGAGTGGTCATAAATATGTGAGAGCCAACCTAACATTATTTGACTCAAAGAGACAGCATCCAAGAGTATTGTAGAAAATGTAGCAAGAGCGTAATCTCCTGGTTAGGCGAATAACATAAACTAGCATCTTATGGAAGGTTGCGAATCATTAGAAATTCCCTTACTCTTTAATAAGACTTGTACAGTTAACGAATCTTACCTTTCGGAATCAAATCGAACAAGGCAGGAGGCACCGGCATCCTTGTTACAGTATTTGCAGCCCTTAACAATTCGGCAAGGTAAGTTAACTATGTCCGCCAAAATCTGCAAAAGTCATACAAAACTCTCAATGCAAATCCATAAGACCCGACAGTAGCACAAAGAAAACAAACATACTGCTAATCAGACGATCAAAGTCTTATCCCAAGAAGGAACAGAACAAACTGTCATGCTAACATGCTAAAGATGCCAGAATACGTTGAGTACTAAACGAGCTTAAAATTTTGCATTGTGGAAAATTAAGTTGTGAGAGTTACTTTGAATAGTAAAGCACGATGGACACAAAGTCCAGTAGACAAGTACCCAATCGGAATGACAATAGAGCTTAGGCAGTCCCTCAGAATATCAATGCACTGCTTCCAGCGTGTCATGAGCTCTTCTTCACTCGAAGCCACACCCCTATTGATAACAGAAAAATACTGTCAGAAGATCTGAGGAAACATAAGTAGTACAAGAGCTGAGAAGCACTCAAGATTGAGTGATTACGGCGAACTGTAAGCACAGAACTCACCCCATGCGACTACAGACAATATTTGCAAGCTGTTGAATCACATCGACAGTGCTGACCCAACTACCAGAAAGACATTGGACCCATTTCTGTAGTTCATTTAAACCGGGATCCTTCAATTTATCTACCAAAACAACTTTAACAGATGATTCCTTGCGAGGGTCAATAGCCCTTAATGATTCCAAAGACGGGATTCGACCAGAGGATCCCTGATCAGTGCTTATATTCCACGCATATGGATCCAATCCATGGATGAGGAAAAACCCATCAGAAATTTTGTCTGAGTAAGATAAACAGCCATTCACCTGGTGAAAAATGCAGATATATATAACCTTTTACCATTCCTTTTTGGATAAGAAAATGAAGTATTGACGTTGCAAAATCACAAATCAAAAGCGACAACACAATGTGAAAACAATACTATCTTGAGAAACTCTTACTATGAACGCTCGTCTTTGTCTCCCTATACATGTAGAGAAACACTAGTTTGTTTTTGACAAATCCCACAATCGAATTTAACCCGTCAGACTCGTCTCTTTTTCAAAAAAAAAAAAGTTAACCCGCCAGACAGAACTGGCCTCTGATCCGTGCTTACGAATCCACTCTAATGATGAAGAAGCAACATCCATCAAGACTTTTCTCTCAGTAGGGAGGAAAAAAAAAAAAAAACACCCATTTATCCAGATAAAACACACATACATGACAAACGACACATAGCAAAAAAATTTATGCACATACTTCTGACTAAGGAAACTATGATTGTGAATCTTCTGATATTACCAACAGAACCAACTTTTGTTCTTTTTTACAAACCCCACAAAATACAGAACTGATCTCTGATCTCGCTTGTCAATTATAATCCAATGAAATATGGGTCCATTTCAACAATGGCGTAACAGCTAAGCGAAAAAAAAAAAAAGGGGACCAAAAAAAAAAAAGGTGAAGATAATAACTTAACTTAAGAAACCACAATCATGATTCATCATCATCATCACGAAGCCCATCTTTATTTCCATTTGTTTTTTTTTCTTTTTTAGTCAAACCCATAATTGAAAAAACAAAAACCCACCATTAAAAACATAAATAAATAAGAGAGCTTACCCAGAAACGATGGGAGAGAGATTCAGAATCAACTCCGTGGTGAAGATTATTGTTGGCATTGAAGTCCAAGAAATTGGGATCTTCGGCCGAGGAAGCCTGAGAGGAGAGCCTGAGGGCCAGAGCGAGCTGTAACTGGTAGCTCTCTTGGGTCTGAAGCGCCCAGCTCTTCAACGACGTCGTTTCGCCGTTTCCGTTGCCGATTCCGGGAACCACGTCCA
The DNA here is from genome assembly GCA_018132145.1 of Boehmeria nivea var. tenacissima. Classification (NCBI taxonomy): domain Eukaryota; kingdom Viridiplantae; phylum Streptophyta; class Magnoliopsida; order Rosales; family Urticaceae; genus Boehmeria; species Boehmeria nivea. The sequence goes on along the minus strand of CM030875.1, from coordinate 13,470,312 downwards.
CCGCAGCGCAGCCGGTGGGCCCACCTGAAACCGCCATTAGAGAAAGGCGTTTATTGATTGATTGATTGATTAATGGAAATGGAATTGTTCAGAGGGATTGGGATTTCATTTTCAGCTTCAACAAAAGAATGTTCTTTTTTTTTTTTTTTTTTTTTTTGCTTTGCTTTGCTTTTACACTGTGACTCACAGACAATTCAAAAAGAAAGGGGTATTGTTCATGCATCATCAACATACGATATTTTTCATAAATTGCCATGTCATACCCTTATCAGGATTCTATTTTAAATAATGCTAGAGGTACCAACTTTTTTATTAATTTTTTAATATCAATTTATGTGACAATTGAAATGTCATGTTTTGATTGACATCTTTTTAATTAGATGATAAATACTCACAAATAATAATATAACACATGAATTTATATTCAAAAATTGGTAAAAAAAAATTAGTATGTCTAGCACTACTCTTTTATTTTTTCTATTGTATAATTGCTTTTCCCTTTTTTTGGCAATAAATTATAGCGTCACCTTTTATTTACTTAGAGCATTTTGACTTGAATAGTGAACCATAAAAATGTTTTCCATTTAATTAAAAAATATCAAAATAGACAATTGAAACGGCCACTCAAATGATTTGAATAAGAGTTTAGTTCAAAGAGTTTATTGAAGTAACGTTTATATGATCATTCAAAAAGTCTGTTGATGTTTTTATGTACAGAATAAATAAGCATTGTAGTAATCATTTGAAATGGTTATCTCAAAAATTGTCCTGATGTTGAAAGTTGATAACTTATTAATGTATGATATTAAAACGATTTAAATAGATGGACCAAACAAAGACGTCTTCAGCGTTACAGTATATTTATCCTAATGTATTAGCTTGGATTATTTTTTTAGCTAAATTTAACAGCAACTATGGCATATGCAAAGATAAATGCCAAGTGTGTTTTCAAGCGGTTTTAATATGAAATTTTGTACTTATTGGATCAATATTTGATGTAGACTGCCAATTGTTCCTTTCTAGATTTTTTTACAAACAAAACAATAATAATAACAATAATATAATAATAAATAATAAATAAACAGAATATTTTGGGTTGCGGTAGAGAAAAGGTGGGACCATTTCGTTTTTATAGTTTTTGTACTTTTTTTTAATTATTATTTTCTATTGTTTTCTCTTTTCATATCGTCCGTATATAATTTGCTCAGCAGGATACAATAAGTCAATAAGTCAACAATTGAAGCTTTGTGATCGTATTCATAGAATAAAGTTGTGAATAAGAGATTTTGACTATGTATTTAGCCAAAAATAAAAGAGATTGACTACGTGCACGTAGATATCATTTTCAAAAGACCAATATATTGGACTTATCAGAATATGTGTTATTATCCTTGACGATAGAATTAATATATACATGTAGTGGACTTTAGTGTTGTAGATACTTTATAATTGCAGTTGTAACGTATTTAATGGGGCAAGTGACAGCTCTAAAGCGTTCATGAAATGGACTAGATCAAACAAAGTTCATTAATAAAAGGCTTAATTAAAACATATCAATTAAAGCTCAAATTATTTATTAATGGTTTGTTTTGGAACCAAAAATACATCTGGGTGAACCTGTACTGATAACATGAAAGCTAAATGGGAAACTTAGGTAGAAAACGAAGCGTCACAGAAATATTTCTTTCTAACAACATATTCAAAATTATGTGTAATTCAAAATGAATGTGTTTTTTTTTTTTTAATTACTTGCGAAGAACCAAAACCAATTACCTGCATAAAAAGCCTATCCTTGCTTTGTGTTCACTATGATGAAGTCTCTTCACCTTATGGTACCCAATAATAACAACCATTAATATATTAATATGCTCTAACTGTAAATAAATTTTAAAAAAAAATTGTTGAGTCCAAAATGGAGTTATTCATCCATAATTGCGATAATCGCTCGAGACGGAGTTCTCTGAGGATGGCAAAAAATAGTCCCGTCGCCATATCTGCGATGGAAAATGAGTGCAAATAAGATTCCGAACATATTGAATCAGAAAGGCTAGGCCGTATTCAGATACGGCATATCTATGCCAGTTTTTCTTTTCTTGTAATTTTATATAAAGTGAAACGGAAAGCCAAAATTCCATGAAATTCAAAGCATATTCATGCTTGGGAATAATAAGAAATTGGGCAATCAAAGAGGAGATCAACACCGTTTACCAAACCTGACTGCCGAAGCAGCGAAAAGCAACAAGAGCCAAACTAAAATTAAACTATGTGCAAAAGGAGGGTAAGAAACTGGAAAGAAGTTTTTAAAAAAATGCATGTATGAGAAAACAAGAGAAAAACACCGGGCTATGGAAAACGACCATTCCAAGCTTGTATTTTGCCACTGGGCAATGAATTTCTGTTTCATATTTTGTAGCACTGAAGCAACAATTATGCTGAATATCATGACTCGCTCTCAACCTTAATTACCTGGATATTGTGCTTCCTTTAAATGACAACACTAGTAATCTTTTTTGCCAAACAAACACGAAAGTGTCTGATTCAACTCTACAACTCAACTCCAAAACTGTGACATATATGTCCTGGCTGAAAAGAAGTCGACAATCCAATTCCAGAATAACCTAAAATATATGAAACCTTATGTACCTTAAATCTCAAATAAGGTGTAGGAATACAAGCATATGAAATGGTTCTGCTTTAAAATTTCATAAGAGGAATTATTTATCTCTTGTTGCATATGTATTTTGAAATATAACTTTGTTTAACACAATCCAAACTCTCTAATGACAACCCTCTATTGACAATCCTCTGGCTGATTAACACAATCCAAACTCTAAAACAGACAACAGAACCAGGAATATAAAATCACTATTTTCCTAACTTCACTCCTCTGTTTTCTTCATCCCTATAATAGTTGTCCAACACAGTCTTTTCCCGTCTAATACCTAGAACGTTTCTATCCAGAAATTAGCTTAATATTCATACAACACCGCCTATTCATACCAAACCACTACCTAATTCACAATTTATCCATTCTCAAATGAAACTTGTCACACACACCCATCTGAAACAAACAACTACAAAAAGAACGGGTACACAAAGAGGAAGAGTTTCATTCACATGAAAAGGATACCTAAAAATTGTTGTAACTGTGGTATTTAAACTCTCCTTTCTAGAAAAGCACCCAGGAGATCCAAGAATAAGAAGATTCTCATTTTCATAGCTGAAAATAGATCAAAGTGTATGATTTCCAACTCTTTGCTCAAACATTCACAGATATATACAAAGTGCACTAAAAAATCCTCTTTTACCCAAGAAAGCAGATCTAATCCTTTGCCCGGGTAGGTAATGCAGCTAAGAGGCCTTCTTAAATTCAGAAAATTAGTTTCTAGTATTAGTACTCCACATTCATATCAAACCTCTAAGCTGATTCACAATGCACAATCTCCAACCAATTAAAGTCGCATATCCCGATTTTAAACTCTCTTTCCTAACTTTAAAAAAAAAATCGGTCTTGAATAGCAAGAATTAGATCCTACTAGACCTAGTACTCATACCAAACCCCCAGCTGATTCACAACCCAAAATTTTCTATAGTTGCGAAAGCCACCAACTAAGCCGGCTTTTTAAGGCCTAAAAATTCGCCATAAACCACTAGCTTATTCATTATCACGTATTGCACCAATAAATGCTTCACTAGAAATAAGTTTAAGAGGGTTTATCAACACCTAAAAAAAATTCTCACTTCTTGAAACTCTAAGCTGATTCATTATACAATATTTTTAATACACAGTTGACCAAACATTCCTATTTCTTAAACAAATTAAGCCCTAGTTAATCCAATTCGAGATGCACAATTTCCAATCCATTACTCAAAGAGATAGAGAGAGAGAAATTAGGTTCGTTTATAAAGTGAAGATAAATCGCAATTGCCATAGTTGATCCGATCCAAAACGCACTCTTTTTTTTTTTTTTCCAAATCCATTACTCAAAACAAAGAAACCAGAACCGGTCGACAATCACCTGTAGAAGAAGGGCCGTCGCAGTGGCTACCAGGAGGCCTTGTGGACGCCGGGGAGGGCGCCCTTGCGGGCGAGGTCGCGGAAGACGATGCGGGACATGCGGAAGAGCGTGACGATGCCGCGCGCGCGCCCCGTGAAGACGCAGCGGTTGCGGAGGCGCGTGAGCGAGCTGTTCCGCGGCAGCCGCGAGAGGCGCATGCGGTTGTCCTCGCGCACCTCGGCGGGCAGCGTGGTGTCGTTGGCCATGGCCTTGTAGAGGCGCCGACGCAGCTCCAGCTGCGCGCACAGCTGGCGGCGGTGGTCGTCCCTTATGTTGGCGTTCTCTCTCTCTATCGCCCTCCCCAAGTGCACGCCAATGCCCTCCATTTCTTCGCAAGCCTTCTTCTTCTCTCTCTCTGCTTGGAAACGCCTCTCTGATCTCTTCTTCTTCTTCTTCTCTGCTCTCTCTCTGCTTAGGGGTTTTGGAACGGGCTTTGTTTTTTTTTTTTTTTTTTTGTTTATTGGTGGGTATTTTGCATTGATGCCCTTGAGTTTTGTTGAAATGACGGAGGTGCTCTTTTTTATGTATAATTACGTTGATACCCCTTTAGAAATAAATTTGTTGGAGAAGGGGAGTGAGTGAGAGAGATAAATTGTGTCATATTTTGTTGAAGAACGTCTTGATTCATCATTTAGTCGGGGATTTCTCAGATGAGTTTTTGTGGGGAGAAAAATCGTTTTGGATCGATAAATTTACTTTTTTAGTAGGTCTAACATCTTCCAAAAATAAATTTGACTATTCAAAATTATTTTCCACTATAAAAAAAATCCACAAGAGAAAGTCCATCCATTTATAGTCTAGATGTATGAATGCTCTTTTGTTCTTATTCCATGTTTATAATGTAAAAACATGAATTGAAATTAGAGATTACTAGCAAATAATCATTTTCCAAATGATGTTTTGAGAAAATATTTCAATTAATTAAGAAGATTATTTTTTTAATAATGTTTTTTTTTTAATCTTTATACCCTTAATTCTCTTATGTATTAGTGGCTAATAATTTAATTTTTGAAAACGTTAGATTATTTATTTAAAATATGGACTACTAAATTGCCCAATGCTAAATAGATCATTTTGAATGAACGAGAGATTTTGATTCAAGCAAGGCTATGCACTACACACATTATGATCATACTTTTCAATCTAAAATATGTCGCAAGAACAAGTTTGCATATCACCTAAGCCGCTGTTGGTAACAAGATATGGAACAGCGTAATCAACCAAGTTTCTCAAGCAACTACACTACACATAATAATAATACATGAGCTAAAAGATGCCAATAACCACAAACACCGAGAGGCCAGAGTGCTAATATAGTGCACTCTAAAAGCCATTTCATGAATTCAACTTACCAAGTCCAATCAGCTGAGAACCAACTTTACATTCCCTGCACAAATAATAGATGTTCAATTGCCTTGAGTTTTGACGCCTTATCAAATTATGCCAATGCCCCAAGACAAAAGGGTAAACAATGTAGTTGAAAGAACTAAAGCTACGGACTTTTTTTTCGAGGATTACGACGTCCTTCGGATGCCAAACCAAGATCTCCTCAAAGGGAATAACATACTGTTAAATATCAACAAGCCTAAACAGTCAAAAGTACACGAAAAGGCAGAGGCAAAATACACTTCCCAAAGTGCCCTGAATCTTTCCTAGTCATATGCTATGTCTCCCTATTGATCGTCGCATTGCTTCAAAAACCATGTTGCTACAGTAATTACACTAACAAAAAGTCAAACTTAAACCATGTTGCGACAGTAAATTGTGGTTTGGATTGTATTGAAACGGGCAAACGATCGTATCACTGGCCAGTGATCTCCCAGTATTTGCCACGGCTGGAGCAATTAAACCATGTCATTGCTATCTCTCAGTCGAATCCTGTAACTGAAAGCACTCTTGCTTTTGCAGGTCCCTAAGGATTATCCAAATCTTCCTATGCAGCCGCAGGCAATTTGACTGTAGATTTTCCTTTAAGCTGAGGGAAAGCACAAATCATTGCTTGAGAGCTCAAGAGTGATCTGAGCTCATGTACAAATTCTTGCTTCTCAAACAATTAATTTTCTCTACCTTCCATTCCATAGATCACTTGACCCTCAAGTTTTCCTTATGGAATCCATGAATGCTCCTGAAATAGCCATCCTCAGTTTAGCAACAAAAAAATTGTCAGAGTTGCTCGAGGAGGACGAACCGGGCAATGCCGAGGCAATAAGAACGAAATTTTCCTCATTTCCGACATCAATCTCATACAACTCACCAAAAACCTCCCCAAATTCGCTCTTTATAGTCTCATAAACGGCGGAACTCTGAGGAACAACGTTTACAACCACAATGCCTCCATCAGCGAGAACCGATCTAACGTCCAGAAGAACACGCTTCCTCCGAAACCCCAATGGCGGAGCGCAAACGCCATTCTCGAGATCACGAGAATCCAAATCCACCATGACAACATCAAACTCAGCGCGGACATCGCCCAATTCGAAACCGTTCGCACAACCGTCGCACTCTCCCCGAGCGCGCACCGCAACTCTCTCCACAAATTCCATCGCGTCCCCGATGAGAAGCTTGACACATTGCCCCTCTTCCAACCCGAAAAACTGCCTCCCAACCCTCAAAACCTCCTCATCCTCCTCCACACCCGACACCTCGAAACCCAACTGCACCGCAAGAAACATGACCAACGCCCCGCCCCCGACTCCAAGACACAACGCCCTCGGCCGAACCCCGGCGAGAATTCTCTCCGCAATGCGGCCACCGATCAGCTCGAGACTCGCCGCCATGGGAGCCAAGTAAGGCTGCACCAAAACCCCAAGCTCAGGCCTAAACTCAGCCTCGCCAAACCCCACCATCCTCACCTGAGTTTGAACCAAGTTGGGCATTCTCTTGAACCTTAATCTCCTCCTGAATTCCCTCTCTTTCCCATCTCTCTCAATCTCCACATCTTCGACCAGCATTTCGCCGACCGAAGACCCGCCAAAAACCCCCAAAACCACGCCCGAAACGACGCCGTCTTCGTAGCTCAACACGGGTACCTCGGGAACTCCTCGCTCGAAGCAGCGCTTCGGCGAGAGAGCCAGAAAGAGCGGTCTCAAGCTCGCCGCGAGCTCGGCGTCGTTTCGGTCAAACGACGCGCCGTTTCGGGCGAAACGGGAGCGGGAGATGTCGTCGTCCGGGAGGGCTCCGGCGAGGACGAGGCGCGAGAGGCGCGGCGGCGGCGCGGAGAGGAGGAGGTGGAGGTGGCCGGACTGGGCGGAGAAGAGCCAGTCGGACTCGCGGCCGGCGGGGACGAGCATGGCGGCGACTCGGGGCGAGTCGGCGGGTGGAGCCGGCGAGTCGAGGACGGCGAGTCGGAGGAGAGAGAGGGGTTGTTGGGGGTTGGGGAAGGTGAAGGTGGTGAATCGAGATGGGGTTATGGTCTCGAATGTGGCTTTGTCCAACGCCATCGATTTCCCGGCGCCAAGCGCTCTGACTTTCGCTCTCTCTTTTCTTTCCCACGATAGCGAATGCGTTTTCCCACTTTTTAATGGAAGCTCCCTTGTTTGTTTGGCCTACCCATTTTATTCATTTTATTTTTTTATTTTTTTTTTAATTTTTTAAACTATTTCATTTTATTTTATTTTTTTAACTATTTTTTTCTATTTTCTAAATTCATATACAATATTTTTAAATCTCAATCATTCATATCACCTCAAAATTAGTCCATTTTTTTCATTTCAAAAAATAAGATATAATGACAAAAATGACACCCCAAACAGGGGTTAATTTTCTTTATAAAATTTTAAAAAAAAATCTTAAATAATCTTAATTCCATTTTTATCCAAATATTTTCTAATTCTTAAATAATCTATCTTGTGTCATATTTTGGTTGAGTTGACTTCACGGTGGCAAATCGGTAAATGGTATCGGTCAAAATCGTTACCAAAATCGTTTTGGTAACGATCAACTATTACAGTTATACTCGGTAACGGTTATCGACGTTCCCGTTTTGATTTTTTATTATTAAAACAATATTTAAATTACAAAATATATTTTAGACAAAAAAAAACACCATAAAATTCGACAAAATAATCCCAAAAAAAAAAAGGAAAACGATTAAGGTTTAACCGTTACCAACAATTTTCAATTACGGTTAAATCGTATTGTTGACCGAAAATCGTAAAAAAACAATAACGATAATGGCTACCGTTTGACACAATGAAGTTAACTAGAATGCATAACTTCTACCCACAAAACAAATAAGAACAAAAGTTCAGCAAAAGGAAAGAAAAATATTATTAAAAGAAAAGGAACTTCTTTAGCCCTTTTTTTTTCAAACAATTCTAAATCGTCTATTTTACCTTTTTAAAATGCATGGTTTATCGAAAAAAGTAAATCTGACGATCCATAATGATTTTCCCCACCAAATAATTCCCAAAAAAAAAAACTCCACCAGCACTTTATCCTATATAACTAAAGTGAAGCATAAAAATACTATAGCTTCTACGATGCATATGAATAATTACAAAATGAATAATACTAGGCATACTAACTCTTTTACCAATTTTTTAATACCAACCTATGTGGCAATTGAAATATCATATTTTGATTGGCATCCTTCTAATTATATGATAAACACTCACCAACGATAGTATGACATATGAGTTTGTATTAAAAAGTTTGTATGTCTAGCATTACTCTTACAAAATTGCCCGTATTGAGTTAGCACATTTTTTTTAATTATTAGTAGTTGAGAAAGATAAAAGCTTTAGAAGTTGGACTCCATTGGGCCAGCTGTCATTGTATATGCACGCTAATTAACATACATATCTTTGGAAGTTGGACCTCAGAGCCAGCAGCGCCGCCTCGCCAGAGATTGCGGCCATTGGATTTGCCTCCGACGACGCAATTTCATCCCGTGAAGAACTCCTTGTATGTGTTATTGTATCTTGCCACCGATCTCGCGCCTAGCGCATAGCTCCAAGCCTCATCAAAGTAGTCGCAAGCTCTAATCTTGACTGAGGACTTCTCTTATTCTTTGTCATCGGCGTTGCAGAATCGGAAGGGATGGATGAGGATGGAATGTAAGTCTTTTATATGAGAGAGAGAGAGAGAGGAAGAAATACTAAGACATATAGCAAAAAAAATTTGGAGTAAAAAAAAAATCAGAGAAAACAAATAAAAAAGAAAAAAAATTTGTCGTAACATGGGTATTAAGGTCTTTTTACCCATTAATTTTAACAAAATTGAGATAAAATGATTATCTTGAACCTAGTTTAACAACTAAGAGATTGTTCATGAAATATGAAAAATGTAGAGAGGAAACTACAAATGTGGAAGAACTCATACTATTTAAAAAATGTTCCTCTATTTTATTTTTGGCTAGAGTTAGTAAAAGCTTATTAATGTATGATACTTGACATATAATAATTTTAAATGAGAAATTCTTTAACAAATTTTTTTTAAAATCATTTTGAATCGTTAGATTTACATATTTTGTGGACTCTACATCTTAAAAAAACAAATGTGACGATTAATTTAGTTTTGTATGTATTTTTATGTATTTATATAGTCCTTTTTATGTATTGATACAATTTTTATTGTTATTTTTATTTTTCTATGGTCTTTTTTATCTATGTATTTTTATGTATTTATACACTTTTTATGTATTTTCAAACATTTAAGCTTTTTATTTTTGCGTATTTTTATGGTCTTTTTATGTATTTATACACTTTTTAATTTATTGTAAATCATGCACTATGGATGGTGCACAAAATATTTACATTATGGAATATTTTCTAAAATATTTTGCGCCTTAACATAAAAAATATTTATTTTCACATTAGTGATTTAATATTCTAAATTTAACACTAAAATTATGTTTAGTCAATTGGATGAGTGGTAAACGACTCTTGCAGTTGTTAGGAAAAATTTCAATTTATCTTTTTTTTTTGTTTGAAAAAGATAAAATTATATTAAAATTATACAATGACAAATGGCTATTTAGTATTTGGTGATTTATTGGTATATATTTTAAGAAACTGACCAAAGTTTCCAAAATTTAAGTTATTAGTCTAGTATACATAGAGAATTAATGGTACATTTAGTTTAGTGGAATAAGAATGGAATGGAATGACCAAACAGGTTAGAATAATATTCTCATTCTCATTCCATTGTATTCCTATTCCTATTCCCAATCCATTCTACCAAACAAAACGTGCCTTAAGGATGAAAAGGTAAATACACATCATCATTTAGTTAAGAAAATGATCAATTTTTTAATTAATCGAAACGTAAGTCATTTTCTTAAAACAACATTCAAAAAATAATTAATTCTCAATTATCTCTAATATGACAGCTAATCTCGATCATATATTGAATCCACCAATAAATTATAATGAAACGTTCTATGAGATGCACCGAGTCTTGAAAACAAGTGCCTTGAAAATTTGAATTTACGAAAAAGATTTTCTATCTAAAATTTTAAAGGAAATTAATTGAAGACCATAGTCATAATAATTATATATGTCATATTATATTTAATGTATTACTTTGAATCAGATCTATACTTAGGGTACGGTTTGGTTGTGTGGATTGAGAGTAAGAAGGAGGGAGAGTATTGGAAGGATTGAGAGTGTGGAGGATGTAGATGATTATAATAATCATTCAAGTTATTTGGTTAGAAGGAATGATATATGAGTGGATTGAAAATAATTATTTATAAAATGACTGTATTGTCTATTTTAATATTTGTTATTAATTATGTTAAAGGGTAAAATATACTTTTTGCTAATAAAAGAGGAGGGAGAAGTTGCATCCTTCCATAAATGGAGGGATACAATTTTATGGGCCCGGGTGGATTTGCTGTCCCTCCACCCATCTCTCACCCCACTCTCCTCCTCTCAACCAAACAAATAAATTCCACATCTCCCTCATCCTCTCAATCCTTCCACCTCCCCCCTCTACCCAAACAAACACACCCTTAGGGGCAAAAATAAAATGTAATATTTCTTTACACGAAATAAATAAAGCTATTTTGAAAGAAAAAAATGAATTAAACGTTTTATTTTATATTTTTAAAAAATTAAGAAAATAGTTATGATCCAATTATAAGATACATGATGAATTTCACCCACTATAAATACTTGTTGGTTATTTTTTGATAATTGAAAACATTGATAATACTTCTAAATCATTAAAGGAGTAGAATGTCAATTTCTTATAATTTTTTAAAAATTTAATTTCTTAAATTCTTACATTGAATAGCCAAATCCAAATTACCATTAGTTGTAATTAATTATCCCAATTAAGAAAAAATAATTAAACATCCATCCAAATTAAATATCATAACTTTATCCACGTGTTGGCATGAGAACATGGTTTGACAAAAAAATCCGTGAACCCAGCCGTGGGCTAAAAGCAAAAGTTAATTAGTATAAAAAAAGAGAGGGAAATAGAGCATAGGCGGGAAAACAAATCAACCCAAAGATAATTTGCCGCTGAAAAAAAAAAAAAAGAAAAAAAGAAAACATAAAAAGAAAATCGAATCCAAAAAATCACAGTCCTTCGCAAAACTCGGACCTTCCCAAATAAGAAATCTTCGAAAAGCAAAATCACAATCTCTCGTCTCTCAATCTGAGTTTAGGGATTTCGACTCTCAGAGCGAGCTTTAATGGCTTCTTCGCATTCCGTCTCCGTTTGGTACGTTTCTCTTCTCTCAGTCTATATTCAACGCCTTATATCAATCTCGAACCGTTTCTTTCCCTACCAGCTGTTTGATTCTGAAATCACTCTCGCTGTTTGGTTGATTTGCCTTTGTTTCAGTAGGTTTTTTTTTTCTCCCAACGATTTGAATGCTTTGCCAAAGTTCGTAATCGTTGTAGGTTGTTTGCTTCGATTTGATTTTTTGTTTCGATTATCTTTTTCTTTTTGTTGCTAAGTTATTGAGCGACCACAGGGCTTTAGATAGTTTAGCATGCGATCTTGTCAAGAGTTTAGCAAAATGATGATTAAGTTCGTAATGACAGCAGGTTTTTTTTTGTTTGTTTTGATTTGTTTTAAAGACCGAACTTTGTGGTTTCGAATTTAGGTTTTTGTTGTTCAGTCATCGAACGAGCACAAGATTCTAGCTATTAAAAGGGTCAAGCATCACGACCTTGGTCAACGTTTAATTGGCTCTTTAATTTGTTATTGGTGTTAAAATATCCTTGGAGGAAGGCTGTGAAAGGAACAAGCTTTTGAACTGATGATTAAGCTTATAAAGATTCTTGTCATTGTGATTGATGTCTTTGTTTAACGCTTGTGAAAGGAAACCATGAAACATGGCAAGTGTTTTATGCTTGTATTTGATGATGATATTCGATAGGTCGATTGCATAGTTTTGTGTGGGTTACTGGATTATGTGAAAATGCTTAAACCTGCATTTGAAATAGAACTATTAAGGATTAGTCATAATGTGGGTTACTGGATTTATGTGAAAATGCCTAAACCTGCATTTGAAATAGAACTATTAAGGATTAGTCATAATGCATTTGCTTTAGTTTGGAGGTGAGTGGCGGTTAAAAGCTTTTCTTTGAACTCGGTACAGGTAATAGCTTTTAGTTATGATTAAGGATCAAGTTTCTTAGCATTTGTGTCCAGCCTAGTTTTATTTAGATTTTGAAATGAGTAAATGTGTTTTCTCGGATGGCTAAAATTCATATCCAGAGCTTGAGAAATGTACTAGCACTAGAAGTATGTTAAGCCTAATTTTTATCACTAACTCAAACAAGTGATGAAAATAATTATGTTTTAGTTGGCACTGTTGACCTTTTCAAATTCATTTAAAATGATAGACACAGGTACCTGAATTCGTGGAACCCTCAACGTGGTTCTCAAAATTAGTGGTGTGCGACAGTTGATCTAGATTATGCTCAATCAGCTGGTCTTATATTGCTAAAAAAAATTCCTTCTTAATCACATTTGCTATGCAGTGTGACCTTGCCCTCCAATTCATAAACATGATTTATCGGTTAGAATGAATCAAATTGCTGAATTATTTCCTTTTCTGGGGACAGTACGAAGAATCGCTCTGGTTTGAGCAGAGTTGAAATAGAAAAAATGGTTATCTAGTCTTGTACAAACTACTTCCCGCTTATTATGGGATCTCACATCTTGAATTTGCTTTATGCTACCTGGCCGAAATGTGGCGAACGCATTTCATGTTAGAGGAAGAATGGTTGCATGTACAACAATATGTTAGTGAGCGATCTTCTATATCATTCCGTCAGTAACCTTATCTGTTTTGAGTACAGACCCTGGTTCGTACCCTGTTCTGGTAATTGTCTGAAGCTCGATCAATTATTCACCTTTTCTCATCATTTTTGGCCTTAGTCAACCTGCTTGCCGGGAAGTGCAATCTTGCCTTTAAAGGCCGAGGCGCTCTTGTTGCCAGGTCAAATCCCCTCACACAAACAAATCCTGCAAGTGAATGTTATAAACAGTTAGAATGCTGAAAATGACTGATGAATACATCCTGGAAATCCTTATCTGTCAAATGCATTGCAAACTAAACATTCAATGTTTAGCTCTTCGCAGTGGTTTGTATGATAAGGAGGTTTATACTTGTTAAGCATCTTCTTGCCCTTTACTTATTGTAGCTGGGGAAATTAAAATTAATTGCTTATGCTGAGGGCTATTAGCAGATGGTTGGCACTTGGTTCTTGGTGAGGTAGGTGCTTAAAAAGATAGGAAAAAGATAGGAAATCTTTCTATTTAATAAAAAAGACCCTAAATTCAATTAGAGTTGAAGTACGTAGCATTTTTGTTCTCCTTAGTCAAACTCAATTTTGATGAATTATTATATGAATAGTTGAGTTTATAGATTTAATCATTAAGAGCATCTCCAATGCAATGCCATTTTGGAGTGCCAATGCTAAAATTTGGCATTTCCATACAAAAAATACTCAATCCAGTGCCATATTTAGTGCCAGATTTGGAAAATGCTATTCTTGGTGTCAAATTTGGCATAAAGTATAACAGTATGCCAGAAATTTGGCATTTGAACTTGATCATTGATTGATTGGCTTTTCAACTTTTTATGTAAATGAAATAATGACTACAATTTTATATTAAAAATGTCCTCTTCTACCAAAATGTAATTATTGTTACATGTCTTCTTTACTATTGGCTATAATGTTTACCTTTCATGAATTTTGCTACTAAAAAGTTAATAAAATAATAAATGGCATTTTAAAATAGCACAAATGCATTAAAGCACTTTAAGTCAAATATAACATTTTTACTTTTTTTTGGTGCCAAATTTAGCATTGGCATTGACATGTGCATTGGAGATGGTCTTAATTCAATAGATGATATGCCTCAGAGCAATATGTAATAGAAAATGTATTTTGTGAAGGGCCATTAGGTTCCTCAGCCCAATACACACCACCATAGCAGGAAATAAGAAAGAAGGCTGACATACCTTTCCAGAAGCAGTATTGAATTCCCTCGGTTGATAGTCCTGGTAGACAGATACTAATTTGTTAGTAACTTTTAACTTTTTGATAGGAATGATTATGTGATAAATGTTTTGTGTACTAGTATTGCGTACCTCTGAAAATTGATGTTACCGAGGTTCCAAAGTATACCATTCGCCTTGGCAAATTCCATATCCATCCTCTGGGAACATTGATTGGGTTGAGACTAGACTCATGATCGGCGAATACCTGCAGGGTATTTGAACTTTCACTGGCTTAAAACAACTATGTAACAAGGATAATAAAAAAGAAGGAAGCCCTTTTCGCAATTCATTAGAATGGAAGCAGATAACGCTGCATCCAATAGAAATGCAAAATTCTCCCAAACTAAGATCAAGCTTGTAAGCCTTGCTTTATTTCTCATTTTTCAGATCATGTATTTACTTTTTCAAACATGGCATTGCACACACAGATTATTGTTTGGCTGATCGTGTCTATTGTATATTCATTAATGTAAGCAAGCTCACATGCAATGTGAAATGAATGAGCTTGAGAAGAGCTGTAGATAGCCCAGCTCAAGTGGTTCATCATTGACTCTAGGTTTTTGTGTCTCACAGTCATGGAACTAGGTGTCCCTTATTAGTTTGTTTAGTACATTGTCCCCTATTGTGTAGGGGAAAGCAGATTGTATGAGGAAGACTAACCTCATTTACTTGGAAGTATGTTCCATTAAGTGGAAAGCTTCCTCTCATTGCTGTTCTACAAGGTATCTGAGTGAGCCAAAAAAATCTCTAATTAGCAACGGAAACGAACTACTTTTTTAGCGTTTAGGATGCACATCATTCATAAGGATTTTTCTTACCAGAATTGTCCCTCTGACTGTTTGGGAATTAGCTTCTTTCACACTATTACATGAAAAGCATGTAGTGTTGTTGCACAATTTGTCTGGTTCGGATCCACAACTTTTTTCTGGTGGTTGAATTGAATTTGCAGTTTCACCTAGTGACGTGTGTCAAAAATTGAGCATAAGCACGTGCATATTGTTTCTGGCCTCAGGCTGTTACTATTCTATCACGTCCAGAAATTATGGTATGATTTGAACAATGTAACTCATAGGTCCCTAAATGCTATGGATGACACTATTTTCTTTTCCCAATTACTTTTCATACTACGTAAAATGCTGTTCTTACTAGTATTCAATTTCAGGAGTATGCTTTTGTTTACCTGGTGTCCATATGGCTAGAAGGTATGGGCTTGGATCATCAAGTTCTCTTCTTTCAAGCTGTAAATTTTCAGTGTTGTTGATCAGATGAGAACAGCATGGGTGATATAATTTAGATCATAATCCAGAGACAAAAAATCACTAACCCGTTCAAGTAGAGGATGTGAATCAGGAAGTTCATACCTGCATTACATCAGGAGTTAAGGAGTTAAATTGTCATTTATATTTTAATTAGTTTTGTTGTTAAAAACTTCAAGAAAAAAAAACTTAAATACACTATGGTGCATAGGCTCTAACTATCACAACTATCACATATAAGAGTTCAAATTTCTGCACTATGTTTAAGCCTGATCAAGTTCTGCAGATGCTTATGATCTGTTTGTAAAATTGTAATCTAACTTGGTGAAATGCAATTGTATGTTTAATTGACAAATTATGAGTTGATGTACTTACACTTGGTGCTCTGTCCGAAGTCTACTGACATTCTTCAATTTAGGTATAGGGATAGAGGCAACATCCGGAGTCAGCGCAACTAAAGCCTTGGACATGTCAGCCTCTTGGAGCTCCATGTTCTTTTGCATGTAGCTTTGTAAGTTTTCCTTTAACTCTCCCATGTCGAGTTTTATGATAGGGATTTCGTCAGGATCCTCGTAAAATGAGTCCTCTATGTCACTTTGTGAAATCTCTGTGCATTCTTGTTCTGGTGTTGCAGGCTCTTCAATGATGGGTTCACAGTTTCCTAGTTTGGAACCAACTTCTACAATTGAGTCATGCTGTGGTGCAGGTAGTGCCATGGGATGGATAACAACACTGGGGTTGTTATCTGATGTTTGAGGTACAGCTGAACTCACAATACTTCTCTCTTCTGGCCCTGGGAGGGCTAGTCTTGCACTGCATTTGATGTTGATGTTAGAGCCAACAAACGGCATTCATACACACCACAAGATTAACTGGACCTTTTAAAGAAGAAATATATATATTTTCTAAGGAATTGAAATTACATACATATTGAACTTATTGTATTGTTATACTCTCTATTTGCATTTCTCTTCTATTTCTAAGTTTGAAGTAAGATTCACTATTTATACATCGTTTCTACTATTTATACATCATTTCTTTGGACAAGATATTCTTTTAGGACCAAATTATTCAAACCAATATTTTACTGCATAGCGTAGGTCCTTGAACCTGTGCAGCTGTGCTCTCATAATTTATACAAAGACAAAGCTCTAAATGATTAAATTACAATAGCAACTGCATTTGATTATTTGTCCATCTTTCTTTTCATTCTTTCCCCCACTTCGCCAGGGTAATTAATGAAATATGTGTTGTTTATTTTGAATAAAGCAGTGTTTTTTTTTTTCTTAGACCAAACTTTTAGAGGCTAGTTTCAGATGACAAGGTTCAATATTGTGCCTCAGAAACATTAAAGGGATTTCATTACTAGCTTCAATTTTTTTTTTTTGCTGCCTAGTAGTGGGGCAGTACGTATAGTAACTGCATAGGCATTAGCATGCATACCTTGCAAAAGCACTAGCAAAGTGTCTACACTCTCCCCTCATTGGACATGCGTTACAATTTGGTTTGCTCTTTGTGCAGAAGACCTGCATAGAAATGCAAATTAAAATTTTTTGCCCTTTTTTTTTGGACTAATTCCAAAGTAATTTAGTAGTCTACGCATGTAGGGAGATAATTTACCTTGCCAAATGTAATCATCTGGTAGTGGAGCTCATATCTGCAGCAAGGTAGTTCAACAATCAATAATAGCCATAACGGAAAAAAGAGTTTAACATGTAGAAGTGTTGCTGTTATTTTAATATGAATGGATAGTTGAAGGAACTATGCAGTTACAGTGTTCGTTGATCAAGTTTGCATAGTCTTGGCCATAGATACTTCTGAATTGACTCCAGGATTGGGTACCTATAAAGGACCGTGGTCAGAATCCTTTGACAACTGTAGATTTTAGCTGTTTTAGAAGGTATATGATACTTACAGTTCCAAAAGGTGTAATTGAAGAGACTCAGGAAGTGGTTGGAGGGGGACCCAACCTAGTCGGACTGCTATTCTTCCAACATTTGTATCAACCTTTATGAAAATATAAATACAATATGTTGGTTATGCTCGGTTAGAAAAAAAAGAGAAGCCAGGAGAAAAAAAGAGAAAGAAAGAAAGCAATGTTTTTTTTTTTGGTCTTTCTCCCTCTCCACGGCTCATAAACTTGTAGGCAGCACAGAAGATCTTACTGGGAAAGCAAGATGGTGGAGTGTCAAAAGCCGCACACACTCCACACTTTTCAACCCCAATCCTCGTATGCTTAACAAGTAATCCCTGCAGAAGTAAAGAACAGATGCACAAGGAATTGTTATTACCAGAGTAGGCTCTAAACATCCTTGTATCCAGAGCATGTGTTAGATCTGTCATCTTCCAGAAAAACACTGGTATATTTGGAATAACTTACTTTGCTTTATCTGGGGGAACGTCTCTTAACCATTCGAGGTCGATGCTTCCATGATCTTTGACGAGTCGGTTTAGAAACTCCTGCAACAGGATGGAATTTCAATATTTCAGGAAGTGTTAACCTATTTAGCCGTACTCCAATGATGGGATCATTAGGTGCTTATCATAGCAACTCTCAGGGCTTTTTACTTGGTGTGTGAAAAATGTGCATGAAAAGTGACTAAGAGAGGAAAAAACCTTCATTCTTTCTGCCAACATGTTGTTCATCCCTCTTTCTTTGATGGCATCGGAAATTTTACTAACATCAGCCTTTCTAACAGCTTCATAGTCCAATGAGTCCATTGCATCTTTTCTTCTCTCTTGTTTCCTACCATTTGTCTCCACCTGCTTTCTTAAGTTGTCCCAGTCAATCGCATTCTTTTTGTCACTCCCAGATTTCCCCTTCCGTGCTTTAGAATTTTTTGTATCTGCTAAATTAGAAGATTGATTGGAAGAACAAATTTGATCCTTCAAGTTTGGCTCAACCAACTTATTTTCTCTGGGTGTTTGCACATTTACTGCAGAAGTGCAATCTCCAGCAACAACAGTTTTTTCTGTGAGCTTATTAACATTTGAAGCATTGTCCATTGCTGTGTTATTCATCTTGGCCAGTGCTTCAGTGTGTTTTACAGGTTCTATTGAAGAAGTGCTCTCCGATTGGAACGTATTATTTTCCCTGTGCTGATAACTGATGAAGGATGATCGACTGTTTCCCATGGTGGGTCTAGGTACAGGACTGCCTTGTTGCTTCATTAAGTCAGTTCTTAAAAATGCACAAGTGTCAGTTATTGGTCTTTCTTGGGACCTCCACTGTCCATTCTGTTCCTTGCAAAAATTTCCAAAACTTCCAGCTGCTTCTTCAGCTCCTGAGCTCTTTGAAACTGCCTCTGGTTCCTTAACAGATCTGGAAGCAGGTGATTGCCAGGAGGACATGCTTTCTTCACTAAAGGTTTCATGCCACCATAGTTCGGATCTTCTAGAGTTGGTCAACACATTATTTCCTCCAGAATGCCCATTTGGTTGCAAGAAAAGATAGTTGGGATTGTTTGGAACATTTGATGAAGGGTAACCCAAATGTTTCATTGTTCCAGAACCTAGTTTTAGCTGGGATGATTCTGTTAGTCCATGCTTGGTTTTTTCATTCAGTACTGTACATTCATTAACTTGGCTGCAAACTTCCTGAACCCAAGAGGACTTCTCCATCGGTAGATAATCTGTTAAAGCTGAAACTTGGCTGTTTCTTGGTTTGCATCTGGTAGAAGGATCTTCTGTTTCTGAATTGGATCCCGAGCAAGATCTTATTCCTCCAGCAACTTGAGTGACTGAGGAATCAAAAGAATCCTGGGACAATATTAATTCTTCCTCAAAACTTCGACTTTGTGCCTCCATCGAGCTTTTAATCCCTGCATTATCGCTTCTGTCTTGATGCTTAACAGTTTCACAAGGAGTAGTGTTCTGGTTGTTGCTTGGTTCACTTGATACATCATACCATCTGACAGCATCATTTGGTTTTAGCACGGCTATTGGTGCTTCCAAATCTATGTTTCTGTTCGCCTCTTGTGTGTTGCAGCTTGACTTCAGAGGAAACCGTGCTGCCATGGACATGAATGCAGAGCTGTAGAAAAATGTTGGGGGAAAAATCATTCAAGTTCGTGTTACAAGACATTTGATCAGAACTCGGAAATACTTTTCAATGGGGAGTTTACCTTGAAAGGTGGTCGGAGACATTTTGAGTAAGGAAAACTCCAATCACTGAGTCAACAACTGATCCTTTCCATCGTGAGAAACGTCTATCTCCTGCAAATTGTAACATTGGACGAGTTGCAGCAACCACAGTCTGATATTTTTTGCCTAATGCCACTTAAGGAAAATCTTGAATAGCTTGCTCAATCTCATTCCTTTAAACATTTAGTAATCATTCATATGAATATTAATCACCTGCTGGAACTATGGTTATGCATGATTCATATTGAATTTTGGAAAAAAAATTGTTGTCATTAGTTGAGGCATAGCTACTTAATCAATCTATGTGAAGTTGGAAGACAAGCTCAATAAGCTTATCGGATACAAATTTTTATGCAGTTTAAACTCGGAAGTTTAATGTCTTGTTTAAATAATTTTTTGCATGTAGACATGTTAATGATAAAAATGTGAAGTAACATGAAATTTGTAAGAGTTTTAGGGAACAGTAAGATAGTGTACCTTGAACAAGGTGCATACGTGCGATGAAAGAATCAACTCGCCCACGGAACACCTTTCTTTCCTCTTCCCACCACTTCTCCTTTTCCTTATCATTCTGTTCCAGGTCTTCACTACCTTCCTTGCCCATCAAAAGATTCCAGATCCTGTTGGTTTCTGGATCGAGGTCCACTTTGGGGCGGGGTTTACGTTTCTTGATAAAATCCCCCTCATATGGAATAAGTGCTCCATCTCCTTTGTATACAACAAGTGCATTTTGATCATGCTTTTGTAATCCGTCGCCACTTCCATTGAGGTTAAGGATCTGAAGCCGATATATGATTTCATCTATAGTTGTAGGAGGCATAGGTTTCTTCTTTGGTCCTGCATCAAATATTCATTGGTTGTCATGAAAGGTAAGTGGAACATATGACAGCATAATAAGTGAACTCTGAAAGACCTCAATTCAAATGGTTCTCAACAAGAAAGTACCTCGTCTTTTTGGCACATGCTCCTGTAATTTTTCCAGTCCTGACGAAGCTGGCTTTTGTGGAGGGGCTCCCATTTTCTTATTCCTTTCTGGCATACTATTGTAGGTTTGGAGCATTTGGCCATTTTCAATAGAATATATTGGGAGACAAGGTGTGAGAGGGTTTGGGACTGTAGTTGATCTCATTCTTCCCGAGTGTGAATGTGGGTTGGATGGAATTTTCTGCATTTCCGAATGATGCCCAGAAGCAATAGAGGGAGCATACAGATAACCGTTAAGTAAAAGTTCCCCATTGTTTCCCCTCTCTGCAAGTCTGCGACTTTCAAAGTGAGCATTTGATATCGCACTAGAATTCAGCATTGAATTTAGTGCAATCCGGTTGATATAAGACATGTTCTGTACATCTCTATAGTCATCCCCGATTTTCTTTTTCTTATCATTCTGTGAAAATCCTGTGTGCAGGTTATGGCTGTTTCTCTGAGATTCATCCATCTTAGATGCCTTTTCATGCAACAACGAAGCCATATGATTCGTGGTAGAGAGGTGTGCGCGCTCGATGGTTTGAGAATGGTCTCTTTTTGATCCCCTTGGTTCGCATGATTTGGAGGGAGTCTTTGGTACAGATCGTAACATATTCTGCATCAGCTTTTTTACTTTCTGAACGTCCATCTCATTAAACTTCACAAGGTTTGCTTGAAGCCCATTTTGACCTATTCTGGCTGCATGCGCACATTGCTGCCTGATAGAGTATTCACCCTCCTTTATTGTTTGCTGCTGTTCAGTGTTTCTGTTTGTTTCATGTATACCAATTGCATAAGAATTCGAAGTTTGCACGTCTTCTGTTGAAGCTAATGGGCCAACAGCTAGCCTATTAAGTAGAGGAACATAACTGTTCAGTATTTGATTGTTGAACATGCCATTATCTGCCTTTCCTGCTATCTGGTTCTCCACCACGTATCTCTTAGGTATGCCACTCTGCGTAGATGACATCATTCCCATTGCATGGTTATTTCCTCCAACTTCCATCCGTTGATGCTCCAAGGTAGTATTGGGAGTGCTTGTATTCCTGTTCTGCATCTCTTGTTGTGCTCCTGCATTGCTCTGGTTTTCATCTCCAGTCTCTTCCAAATCAAATATTAAGACTCTCTTGCAAGATTTTTGGGCCCCTTCGGTGTTTGGTTCTGTTGTCTCCCTCATAGTATCCACCACTTGAGCTGTTGAATCCTTGGGAACATTCTTGCGTACATATTTCCTCTTTGCTGGACGGTTCTCTTTAGGCTCTGTATTCTTCGGAAGAGCAGGCTTTGGAGTCCTTTTGGGTTTGCCTTCAACAATTACCTTGGGCCTGTGTTTCCTGCGTTTGGGTGGCTTCTGCTGGGGTGTCTCATTCAGATCAATGCCCAAATCACTTTTCTTGTTGGAATCTTTCTTTTCTATCAGTGGTGTAGACGTGAGAGTGGATGATGAGTCCACAATATTCTGCAAGAGTTCGTCACAATGTTGTTGACTTGCTCCATCTCCAGCATTTTGAACTAAATTCTCCGGCTGATTCGTGCTTTCATCTCTTGCAGATGTCGACGTGGCAGAACGCTGCTTCTCTATGCTTAGATCCTTATTTGGGGTTGCTGGTGTGAAGTGGACCAAGTTGGCAGTATTGGTGAGAGGTCTAGAATTTATTGTTGGCGAGGCATTCAGGTCATAGTTTATCATTGAAGGCGTGGGGAAATCATCTGCAGAGGTAGTTGTCAATTTGGTAATGAATAAACTTAGATATTTGAACTCAATTTTATAGGATAAAAATTACTTATTTCTGTCTTTTGGCACTGCTGCAAAGTCATCTACACTGACTGAAATATTAGCAGTTCAATCTTAATATTAGAAATATTATTTCGATTTTATGTTTATTTTTATTTACTTTTATTTTTTTTATTGTTTCGCGTCTTATGTTGAAATTTCCAGAAGATAAGTGAACAAAAATCATATGGCCAATTAAGTGCAAATTTATCAGATTGCCTTTGTATGTGATATCAATGTTTTACAATCAAATGAGTGTGTTGAGGGATGCTAAGGGAGGCTTATTAGTTTATTTGCTGGCTTTAGTTACATTTTTTGTTTACTGTTTCAATATAATTACAGCAAAGAACCATCTCCCCTATGACTAGAAACATGAAGAAATTCTTGAATCATAACGGAATAGGAGTATCTAACTAATTTTTGAGAATTGGCTTATGATAAAAATCTTAGAAAAAGTATTATCCTTCAGAAAGAAAAATATGTGCATATCATTTGAATTCCACAGGGCATGGAAGATACTTATGTTAGACAGTTTTTCATGGATAATTGTCTACCTGAAAGCTGTGATTAAATGCTAATTGGCTTTTGTTCTTTTACATGTTGTCAATGGAAAAATGAGTTTTAAATCGATTAATTCCAATGGAACTGAAAAGAACAATCAAATCAATTTTGAACTCTTACACTGTAGTGTCTGGTGTAAGCTGTTGCCATTATCCACTTGCTCTGCAGCCAAATGGTAATTCGGTTCTCGGTGTGGCTGATTAACAGAGTTGGGACCAATGATTCTACTGTTCCCAACTTGGCAATGTGCATTGGCAACTGCGTGGCTAAAGTTTGAACTGGAACTGGAACTGGAACCGAGACCACCAAAGCTGCAATCTCCTTGGAAGTGGCTCGTTTGAGGCTGCAGGTTCGGCATTAGAGGTCTCTCTGCTGCCATTCTCATATCTCCACTCAGTGTGTTGTTTGCAGAGTTGAGATCAGTATCCGCTTGTAACAACAATTGCACAAGAGGGGTATTGTTCCACTCTGCAGGAAACTCTCCGGGCAAAGGCTGTTGTTGGTAAGAGCCAGGAATGTGGTTCATCACTGCCGGGTTTCTCTCAGCCAGGTTCCCTCCCAGCGCAAACTGCTCCGGAATTTGACCGGCCTGCGAACTAGTGTCAAAAATCGGGACAAAGAAATTGTAATTTGGTGTTGTCTGTGCCCAGTTCTCCAAACCCAGATGATTCACTTGCGGGTTATCTAGGTTTGAATTAGATCTTGCCAAAACCCGCGGCTTCTCTGGTGTTGCCGGCATCCAACAGCCCTCGAATTGAAACTCTTTGGGCTGCGGAACCGGAAACCCACCTCCAAAATTCATCCTTGAATCTCTTTGTAGCTCAGAGAAAACAACCCAATCTCTCTCTCTCTCTCTCTCTCTCCCCTTTCTTCTATCTACCTTGTTGGTTTCATCCCAATCTTCCTCCAGGAGCTGAATTTTGCAGCAAAATGCCTGAAGTCAGGAGTTTTCTCTTTACCCTCTTAGTATTCTTCAACCTCATATCTTGAACCTAGAGAACATGTTAAAGAAAAACTCATGTCTCGTCTGAAAGAGGAAAAAGACAAAAATAAAAAGAAAAAAAACGAAAAAAAAAACCCAGAAATGGAAGAAAAAAAGAAGATAGACCCATTAAGCGATTAATGCTGATAATTATTCTTTTACCCTATTTTTCTCAACAGCTTAAGACCAGCTAATGCACTTTTAACTCCCAGGGAAAAACGTGGAAAGCATGAATGGCAATAGAAAAATTGCAATTATGACTCTTAAGTGTGGGGAAAACAAGGAAGAAAAAGCAAAGCACTCAAGCTGAATCTGATTCAGATTGAGGTGAAATAAATTCTGCTCATTTGATGCTCAGGATTTAGAAAAGGAAAAAAAAATGATATTATTATTAACAATAATGCAACGAAATCTACAACCAAAAAAGAAAAGAGAGAATCTTCATTTTGGTCAATCCACATGAATTTTGATTGCAAATAATGAAATGCAATTTCAGGTCTCAGCTTAGCTCACCGATCTGCAACAGTCTGAGGTGGGTGTTTCATATGCTCAGTCAATGCCGGAAAATTCTTGGTCAGTCTTCACCGTGAAACAGACAAATAGAGAGAGAGAGAGAGAGAGAGAGAGAAAGAAAGAAGGAAGGAAAGGAAGAAGAGAGAGAGAAAGTGAAAAGGAACCTAACGAGTAAATTTTAGGATATATTTTTATTATTATAATAATAGAATATTAAAATATTATTAAATTAGTGTTGAGACCAAGACTGAGCACCTCTCGTGTTTATAAAACAAAGCCCTTGTGTGTTTGTGTTGTGTTGCTTTAAATGACTTTTAATAGCTCGTTGGAATCTCCTCTTTGTTGCTTTTTGTCAAACACTTGGCTTTGCATGAGAGTGCGTAAACCAAGTCCCGTCATGCTCTGCCTGACCCTAGCGGTGCTAAAAGTTAGTTATTCGCGTTCGTTATTTGTCATATCTTTGTAGCTCTCATATATTATTATATTTATTAAAAAAATATAATATTTTTTTTATATAAAAGATAGTTGTAAAGGTATTTACGACTTATGAAAATTGTTTCTTAAGATATGGCGGGTCCCGCATAAGGACCCACGTGAATCTCGTATTATTTTATATTTGAATCATGATTGTTCGAAGCACAACTCTTGTATTATTTTAAAATTAAAATATATTTTTAATTTTAGAATGGAAGAGAAATAATTTATTTTTGTGTTTATATTTTTAAAGTTTAATCCCTTTTATTTCTTATGCCTAAATTATGTATAATTACCCTATCAAACTTTATTCAACTTACAGGTTGAGAAAAAAATATTCTTGCCTTACTTAAAAAAAAAAAATGAAGTAGGCAAATACTCAGAATTTATATAACAATAAAAATAAGAGAAATTATAGTGAATACCCAATTTTTAAAACTTAATGTAAGTTATTACCTAATCTTTTGAAAAATGTAACCAACTACCCAAAAGATGGAATTACTTACACTGTGATAAGTGGTGGTAATTCACTTTGTTACCAAAAGCATGTGCAAGTAATTCACAAATTGACTAGAAACTCAATTACTTCAAAAGTTTGGGTATTTATTTTTATTGTTATATAAATTCTGGGTATTTGCCTACTTCACCCTAAAAATAAATACTTAAATTTTTGAAGTAATTGAGTTTCTAGTCAATTTGTGAATTACTTGCACATGTTTTTGGTAACAAAGTGAATTACCACCACTTATCTATGTGTAAGTAATTACATCATTTGGGTAATTGGTTATATTTTTCAAAAGATTGGGTAATAACTTACATTAAGTTTTTAAAATTGGGTATTCACTATAATTTCTCAAAAAAAAAAAAAATTAGATCATGATCATATGTTGTATTTTATACAAATTAGGGTTGTTTGAATTACAATTCGAATCAATTTTTTAAAAAAAATTTAAATCATGTTACTATAGTAATTATATCATCAAAAAGTCAAACTTAAACTATGTTACTATAATAAAATGTGATTCAAATTTTTATTCAAACAAGCTTAATTATATTATAAATTAGATGCTCGTAAAGTAATTCATTATATTGAAGCTCATCAATTTTCTTACTTAATCCAAAATAGAATGCAAATTTTTTTAACCTTTAAATTTAGTGCATTACTTTTGTTGGGTCATAGATACATATTTGTGATTTATTGAGTTACCTTGCAAAGAAAAGATTTGCTTTGTGTTGTTTGTTTTTCAACAGACATTTGACAGAATTGTTACCGTTTTCATTAGTGTAAATTGGTTATGCAATATTTATTTATTCTTCCTGAAATATAGGATCTTGTACGTTAAGGTTTATATATATATATATATATATATATATATTATATTCCTAGTTGTCCTTTGTAATTATATTCTATATATATTTTATTTTATGCCCTTTAAAACTGACCTAATAATTTTGCAGTCATAGGTTTCCTATACAGCGATATCTTCTCTAAAGGGTTGTTGATCAGGCGATATTAGTACGTAATTTAGCTGGGGCCATAAGAGAATAATATCTTTACTTTTTGGAAAGATTTTAATAAATAGTCATTCTAGTTACTGATTTTGATAGTAGCTAATTTTTACAAGTTTTAAGAAGATAGCCCATAAATATAATATATTACTTATAATAAACTACAATAAATTATGAAAATTATACTACATTAAGACAATACGTTATTTTACTAAATAAGATTGATCATGAATTATTCATACAGAAAAATAAGCTTAAATTTGACTATTTACTCAATTGGATTTGCAACTTTTAAGCCCAGCCTTCAGGTAAAATTTTCCTCTTAATTATATATATATATGTATATATATATATATATATATATATATATATATATATATATATATATAAGGAATAAGTTTTTCCCTCTCGTAGTAGTAAAGAATAATTCTTGTTGTCCTGTTTTTTCGCATTGTTTGACACTTTGAGAATATCGGTGAACCCAGCCCTAAAGGAAAAAAAAAAAAGAAGAAGATTTTTTACAAGAAATTAATGCCTAATTGACGTATATAAATTATTGGTCGGGCTAATAAGTAAACATCTCTTGTCGTTGTCTGAGAACAAAAATGGAAAAAGTGAGATCATTTTATGGTAGATTATTATTATTAGGAAAATTTTTAAAAATACTTCATCTACTTAGGGTGTTATGTCAATGTATCTATTATATTTCAAAACGTCTAAACCAACAGTTTAAACCCTATACTTCAAATATGCTTACTATACTTAAATTGTTGTATCAATATGCCCTATGCATTTCAAAAATATCTCAATTGACACGTTGAAAAGAACTGATAACACTTAATATTAACACAAAGTATAGGGAGTACATTAACACAACACCCTAAGTTAACACAAATAATTAACCTTATGGTTTGATAATTATAAGCAAAATGAGTTATTATTACTAATATGTTTGTGAAGTTTTCAAAGTCATAAAAAGAGCTAAAAAGTAAAAAGCGTGAAGTGAAGTATGAAAAACTTGCAACTCACGAAAGATCAAACATGAAGAGGAAAAATTAATTTTTTCAATATAAGGAAAACTCACTCTCAAGTATTTGATAATTTTCTTGCTAAAAGAATTTCATTGAATCAATCTTAATTATTTTAAAATTAATTAGTGGGTCAATTGAGATATTGATCATGAACACCACAGAGAGATGTCAATTGAGAAATTGAATTTATTTTGCTATGATATTATTTCTCCTCAAAGTAAATTAATTCATTATTGTAAATATTTTAAAAATCATTTAAAGGATTTTTTTATTAAGAAAATATTGCATACAAAGTTATATTTAAAGCACATTTTCATACCAGTTAGTTTTCATGTTTAAAAGGATAATTTTTAAAAAAGAATGAAAAATAGATGAACCGATCGATCGACTGAGGCAACAATAGGCTCAAAAGAGCTGTTTTGTTGGACTCTTTTATCCAACAAATCGGTCAATTGGTTGGATGAATCGGTTGATTGGTTGGTTCGCTGAATGTACTTTTCAAATGCAATATAAAAAGTTTACTTCTATTTTGCTCAAATAAGATAGCATATGAAAACCTGCAATTTTCGAAGCTAAAAGCCTTCAAAAACATCATTTTCTTTTCTTGATTATTCTCTTACATCATTGTGTATCTTTTTCAAGAAAGATTCAAATTTATTTATTTTTTTCGAGTTAGTCTTTGTCAATTTTTTTGAGTGATTCTCTCACAATTTCTTCATTGTAAAACTACTTATTATATTATGTGAATGTGTTAGCTTCATTGTATTCATCTGTTTCTTTTTCTATTTTTATGAGAGTTGGTTGAGTTTTCAACAAAGGGGGTTGACCCAAACCCGTAGCGAGTTAGATGGGTGACAGTGTGTAGTGAGGAGGATTGAGAAATCTTCGAGTGTGCTCGTAAGGTGTTCGACGAATATACAAGGTTAATCGATCCGATATTCAATCTTTATAGTGGACAAAGGCCTTGCTCGTACCAGAAAGCTTTGTAACGGGGGACATAGATCATCTTTGGATCGAACTTCCATAAACAAATAGTTTGCTTTATGTTTTCCTTACTTTATCTTATTAATTGTCTCCGTATTTTGATATATTTGAGCGGTTGTTGAAGTTTTGATTTGCATAGCTCATTTTATCATATCTTGCATCATTTATTATTCGTAAAATTTAGATTTGTTATTATTTAGTTTAGAAATCAATTCACAACCTTTTGGTTAGTCTATCTTGGGTCAACAAGACCTTTATAACTTAATAACTTTAGGATCCAAAATTTTTTTTAACCAAAAGAATTATTAACTAATCAATAAATTGATAAAATGCTCATTTATTAGTGTATTTTTCTTATTTGTCTAATTATGCATTGCATTTAAATTGTTTTACAAATTATTATCATAGTTTTAGGTATTTGTTGACTAAATATATCGAAGTCGGCATTAATTAAAAAAAAACACTATTAGATAATAAATAATTTAGATAAGCTTAATTACAAATTTTTATATTTATAAAATTATTTATATATCAAATGGTTTATTAAATTATCTCATAAATTTATTGAATTATTAGTTTAGCATGTTTAGTCAAATTAAGACCAGTGAAAAATATTATATAATTGAGATTATCAACTTATCGAATATTAGTTACTCAAAAGTTTAGGGAAGAAGCCAAAGATCATTATTCATTAGGTGAGGTGTCACAAATTACAAACTCTTAATACAAAGCTAAATAAAAAAAACTTCTTCTTCCAATTCTCTAGCCTCTAGGCATGAACATCACCTTATTGGCTAATTCTCATTTACTATATCAACAACCAAAAACACATGCCACACCAATCCTCTCACTTCCGCCATTTTGTCAAATGACATATTTGCCCTCAACTGCTAAGTCCAAGATACACCTCATTCCCAACTGTACCAAAACCCCATTCTCGTCATTATCACCAAATAGTTTGTAAATTCAAGCTACATTTTGGACCGTAGCAGAAGAGACGAACAACGTGGAATCTAAATCTCTTCTCGGCATATACCCAAAAAAGATTTTCATCTACCATTTCAAAAAATAAAATAAAATAAAAAGGGAAAAGCTATAAACAAATAAAAAGGGATATTTCACTTGTGGCCCTATATTTTTGTGTAACTATCACCATTGACCGTCGGACTGAAAATGATATCGTTAATGCTTCTCTAAGTATATGAGAAGATCAACTTTAGTTGTTTTTACAGTAATATTATGATTAAATAAGATTTAATCTTTTAATATCAGCTAACAGAATGGTGAGAGAAAGGTAGGTAGCATGGTAGTACCTTTTGGAAAATCATGCAAAAAGAGCGTTTTACTCTGAGTCTCATGTCTCTATTTCTCTCTTAAATTAATACAATTTTTTTTAAAATTTTTATATCAGAAAAAATTGTATAAATAAAGGAAACTTTTGAAAGATTTTTTTTTTGGTGTTAGAATCTCATAAAAAATTCTAAATGAAAAATAATACCGTAGACATAATAAATTTCCTTAGAAAAACATGTTTAATAACATTATAGTAGTATTTATGATTATGGATAATAACATAATTATACAATATGTATTTATAATCCAAAACTTGTAACACAAGCCATTTTTCCCAATATATATTTACAAGTTTATCTTAGAGAAATTATAGTGAATACCCAATTTTTAAAACTTAATGTAAGTTATTACCAAATCTTTTGAAAAATGTGATCAACTACCCAAAAATACAATTACTTACACAGTGGTAAGTGGTGGTAATTCATTTTGTTACCAAAAGTATGTGCAAGTAATTCACAAATTGACTAGAAACTCAATTACTTCAAAAGTCTGGCTATTTATTTTTATTGTTATATAAATTCTGGATATTTGCCTACTTCACCCTTTATCTTATAATAAGAATAGTTCGATTGGTTTAAATAGGAAACTATAATAAACTTTCATTGACAACAAAATCTATTTCTAGAATTTGATGCGTATACACAATAATTTCACATAAGTTTAGTATTTCTACGTCTATTTTTTTTAACATTCTTACTTAAAAAATTATATGAGTTCTCGTACCATATTGTATCAACTATTTGCTCCAATTTTTAAAAAACTACATGTATAATTTTATTCAAACCAAAATTTTTAATTTAATTAGATCAATTTCATATAACCATTGACCGTTACGATTTAAGGAAATTTTCGTCCTTTACACACTTAAGTTAACAACATAAATTGGTCAAAAGCTAGTTATCACATAAATTTCAAGGAATAAAATAAACTAATAATTATTTGGTCCAATACCGCTTTTTAAACTTAAAGTTTACAATCCATATCACTTTATGCAATGCAAGCCAACTTTTTTTTATCAATAAATATTCTTTATCAATAATATATTATTTTGTCATTTTTTTTTTGTTTTCTTAAAAAAAAAAGATGATAATTTGAATAAATCTATTGTTATTGATGTTGTAAGTGATTTTTTGTCCGCGAACGTAGCCTCGGGGGCAAAGTTCCCGAGGAGTATTTAATACGAGCACAAGCCCTTGATTTTAATAGCAAAGCAATGTCACGTCATCATGGGAGCTTTCCCCGAACGAAGAATGTACGATGATTGTCAAAGATGATCCTTGATTCTACACCCACGAAGATAAGCAGGAAAAGTACCACCGAAGGTGGTGCCGATTTTATGACAAGACCCTCAGAGAAGGATTGACGGGCAAAAAGACCACGGATCATCGAAGATGATCTAATGCCGCGAAGCTAGCCTCGGAGAGGAAGTCAGGACTTCACTCGAGATGGAGCGCTCAACCCGCGAAGCTGGTGATCCTTGATAAGTCCTCGCGAGTTAGTTTAGGTCTTTCTTTCCGTTCTATTTTTATAGCCTCGATCGTGGGACATTTTATAACCATTCCCGTGAGACTCGCGATTGTTATAACCGTTGAAGTATTCAATCTCCGAGTCTTTAGGGAGGAATAACTGCACCTTTACTGTGCATTTAATTTAATAATTAATCCCGAGATTTATGGGATCGTTCGTTATGTTTCCTTCTCCAAACCATTATTCTTCGCTTATAAAAGGAGAAGGACAAAGCTGGAGAAGGGGTTGGTCGAAATTCAATTGTAATCAGAATATTTCAACATGATTCTCAGTGGACGTAGTTTATTACTCCGGAGGAGGGCCGAACCACTTAAAAAATATTCTTGTTTATCGTCTTTTTGATTACTTTTTCCGACCAAATATTCATTGTTAATTGCCACATCACTTTCAGAGGTGTGGATCGTTGTTGGTTCAAATTTCACACCAACAATTGCATAGAATATAATGTTCTTATTGAAGTGGCATATTCTAAAACCTTCCTCTCAAAATATCATTTTTTTCAGAATTTTTCAAACCTCTCTATAAGTGTTATTCCTTTAAAATACAAGGATATTAATACAATTTCTCAAATATATAAAATATATATATCATAAACCTCTCATTTATGTGTTCGAAATACCACAATACTCTTATGTACTTTTAAAATACCAAAAATAACCGCTAATTTAAAACCTGCCAAAATATACCTCATGTTGACAAAAAAATTTGAAAGTTTTTAATATATTTATTCTTATTCTCAACAATTAGTCTTGAATATTTTTTTTTTGGAAAACATAATAAATTTATTTTTTAAAATAATTTGCAAAAATAGCTTTTAAACTTATCGAATTTTGGAAAATTATCTCTTGAATTTTATTTATTTTAATAATTTGCACCTTCAATTCCGTTCGTTTTCATCAAAGTTAGAAGTTATGTTACCAATGAGGACTAATTTGTCAAATTTTACAAATTTAGAGTGCAAATAATCACAAAAAACGTTGGCCAACTTACTAAAGTACAACAAGTTTAGGGGCCATTAGTGTCAATTTTTACTCTACTTTGTATGAGCAAGACATTTTTGGTAAGTTTTAAAAAACTGAGAGGATATTTTTTGTATTTAGAAAAATACGGGAGATGATTGTGGTATTTTAAACAAATAGAGTGGAAATTTTTAGTATTTTCCAAAAAAAAAAGCCACATTTTCCACGTGGACCACACATCTTCGTGTGTTTCTCTCTCTCATTTCTTTTTTCTGTTCCACAACCCACTTCGCCGTCATGAGACAGACAGACTCTGCAAAACTAATAAGCAAATCAGAACCCAAAAAAAAAAAAAAAAAGTTTGATTTCTTTTTTTCATTTCTGATTTTCCGTACGGAATACAGTCCCAATGGG
This sequence comes from Boehmeria nivea var. tenacissima, assembly GCA_018132145.1. Classification (NCBI taxonomy): domain Eukaryota; kingdom Viridiplantae; phylum Streptophyta; class Magnoliopsida; order Rosales; family Urticaceae; genus Boehmeria; species Boehmeria nivea. The sequence continues at coordinate 13,437,337 of CM030875.1, read as the reverse complement.
TGCGTAGGATAACAGCTTACGCCACGCAGTCCCGGCCGCGCACGATAGCATCGTCCACCATTAACAACCAAAAAAGCTTCACTCCTTTTCTTCTCGCCTCACGGTGATGCTCGCTGCGGCGCTCTGCCCTCGACCGAAGCCGAAGATCCTCGCCGCCTTCCTCTCCTCATTCTGCGCCCACGGCTCCGCGCTCCACCACCACCAGTACGGCCGCTTCGTCCCCGCTCGGCCTCCGGCTCCCCCCCGCGCCGCCGCCGCCGCCGATGACCTCGCGCGCCGCCACTCCGCCGCGTGCCGCCTCTCCGCGCCGCCGCGCGCGTCCATCTGGCACGCGATCCTCCCGTCCTCGTCCGCCGCCGTCTATCATCGCCGAAGCCTCCACTTCGAGCTGCTGAAGAAGGGCGAGGGCTCCTGGAACGCCGCGCTCGACGCGCGCCCCGCACGCTGGCTCCACCGCTCCGACTCCGCCTGGCTTCTCTTCGGAGTCTGCCCCTGCCTCGCGCCGCCGCCGCCGCCGACTGTCGATTGCGGCGCCGACGCAATCGCCGTGGCGCTGGATTCGATCGTTGCTTCTGGCTCTGAAGTCTCCTCTCTCTCCGATGAGAACGTCGATGTCTCCGCCGATTACAGGGTTACAGGTCTTTCACAGTTCGTTATACAGTCTATATATACACATATACACAAACACACTTTTTTTTTTTATTTTTTTTTTAATTTTTTTGGTTATTCGTCTATGAAATATCATCTGAGAGTGAATATCGCGAATCTCTTTTATTCCAAGATATTTTTGATAATTGGATTTTTCTTTTTCAAATTTCAAATTTCAAATTATTATTATACTATCTAGATATTTTGTGTTTGTGGTCATCGAAATATGTTTGATAAAATTACCAAGAGGTTTTGTTCTTCAGTTATCATTGCTATTACGTTACTTTCTTATTCTTTTTTTTTTTACTTATATTTTTTTGATCTTTTTGTTGACCATGATATGTTTGTATTTGTATTTGTCAGTGGTTTTTTTTTTTTTTTAAATTAATCATGACGATTGTGGTTTGTCATCAATCATACCTGTTTGATATAATTACGCAATGATCTTCTTTTCCTTCTTAAGTAGAGTCATTCTTTTGAGTTCGTTCTGTACATTTTATTTATGTGTTTGAGTGTGAACTATGAACATCCAAAATGCCATGTAACACGCCTCGAATGGTTGGAAGTTTCCATCTTTTTTTCACGTACTTGCAACTGGTTTTCGAAAGTGATTATCTAAGCCAATCGTGCGGTGTGAATCGCGTTTTTTGACGCGTAACAGGGGTGCTCGCGGATGGCCGATGCCTGTTTAGAGCGATCGCTCACGTGGCTTGCTTGAGGAACGGAGAGGAAGCTCCGGATGAGATTCGTGAGAGAGCACTCGCTGATGAATTAAGAGCTCAGGTAAAATCGCTCTTTCTTTCTTTCTTCCTTCAAGTCTATACAAATACGAAGCTGCATACTAAAATGCTGTGTTTGGATTGACTTGAAACTCTTTTTAGGTCGTGAATGAGCTCTTGAAGAGGCGCGAGGAGTTGGAATGGTAACGTTTATGTGCATCGGATTTGTGATTTGAAAATGCCCTTCGATTCGTTTAGTTCGCTAAAAATTCGGGTTTGGGTTCGTTATTTGTCATGCAATGTGTTATTAGGTTCATTGAAGGTAATTATGAAGAATATGTGGATAACATTCAAAAGCCTTTTGTGTGGGGTGGAGAGCCAGAGATACTCATGGCTTCCCATGTCTTAAAGTGAGTTCTTTTTCAGTTTTTCTTTACTCTCACAATATATACTACCAATTTGTGGGCACTTCTTTGTGTGGATTTGAATTGTAAACTATGTATGTGTTTGACACAACATTTTATTTCCACAGGACACCAATCTGGGTTTTCAAGAGAGATAGTATCACCGGCGTTTTGGCGAACATATCGAAATACGGCGAAGAGTATGGAAAGGATGAAGAGACTCCCATCAATGTCCTGTTTCATGGGTATGGTCACTATGACATCTTGGAGACTCCTTTGAACAAAATAAAAGCTTAGAACATAAAGAAGGCTAAGAAGGGTTTTTAGAAAACACTACTTAGAATTCGCTACAATAAATCAAACCCGCAATGGAAGAGTTTGCACCACATAAGCAGAATTGTTCAAATAGTTTTTTCTGCAATGACCGAGATTCAAGCTTTATTGGCTTGTTCCAAAATTTTGTAGATTTCTCATTTTCTTCAAATGAGTGGGTACTATACATACAGTGATTTGATAGAAGTAGTTTCTTGGGCGTTTTGATTGGTTAGTTGATAGTTTGTCTTTTCTTCAAGTTTTGCAATTATTTTCATTTTTTTTTTCTTTCTGATTGCTCAATATTTTGGGCTCCCGGTATGTAAAACCTGTTGTGAAAATTGATAGTTTCAAATAAAATTTGAAGACCGTCTGGTTCAAGGATATTAGCGAAATAAAAACCATGAGACCTTCGCTTTTAGGACTCAAAATACTCAAACAAAACTACTTTCACCTTCAAAGAAAAAGGGTACTTATTCTATTTTCTTCTATTTTTCTTTTTGTGTATCTCATCCTTCGTTTTTTAACTCCGGCTAGATAATAACTTCCGGCAAAAACATTGTGGTGGTTTTGGATGCTGTCGGAGTTTGTGTAGCCATACCACTACTCTCTAAGTGCATGTCAAATTTATTACTCTTAACTTGATAATTCATCAATGTGTACCATGCCTCTTTCTTATAATAGAAAATTGAATACTTTGTTAACAAATTTATTAGAGAAAAATACAAGAAGTTTGTTATTGGGCAATAAATTTTGTTATCAATTTTTTTGGCTATATTTCTAATTTTTTGATATTTTGGTTATTTTTTTTTAAAACACACTCCTCATAATAACAATTAATTTAAAACTCTTTCTTTTGTTTATGTTGCCAATATTTTATTTGATGACTGATGATAGAAGCACTTCAGTGTATATTTTATGCACTGTATAATACAATTAGTTGGGGTATTGTTTACTTTTTAAATTTTTAATAATGTGGTACAGAATTACATGTGAAAATCTAACATGAAGCCCTTTTCTGTCCCACCAACCCCTACCTATAATTTTCCCACCAACCCCACAGCCTATCATATTTCCGTTGCTCTAAATTTCTAGGATCCTCAACAACCAAAAAGCCCTTTTGAGGATCACCTTTTTTTGCAAATGAGTGAATTCAGTGAAATCTCTTGCAAAAGCATAGTGGATCATGATCAACGAGCACGAGTGACTATGAGACTTTTATATTTTCTCTTCCTATTATTGTCTAATGCATAAGAGTGTTAAATGAGAAAATCAGGGGAAAAAAAAAAGTTATATGGAAAAGCAATTAATAGTAAAATGTGGACCACATGTGGTCTATTTTATTTATTCTTTGGAGCCAACTCTTTGGATCAATTCAGCCAAATTTGCCACATAGGTTGTGAGTCACGAAATAGTGGGCAAGATAAAGACGTAGAGTAACTTTAATTTTTAGCCCTATGATTTACTAAAAAATTGACTAGCTATGTGGCAACTTGTCACGTTGGTCTTGCTTTACTCTCTTCACAGTTTTGTTTTTGTTTGAAGTTATTAGGTCGATACTATGGATGCTCAAACACTTTAAAAGAACCTTTTCTTTTTCGATAAACACTTAAAAGAACTTGATCAATGAAAAAGAAACTTAAAAAGAAACTATAACACATAGGAAGCAAAAGGCGCAGATTTGGTCATATTGTTGTTACGTACGGGCATTTGTCATTATTTAAGGATAAATCTTATTTTAATATTAACAATAACAATAGTTGGTATATTATCCTAACATGTGGTAGATATTTTATATAAAAAAGGAAATTCCATTCACCTAAAAACATATTGTGGATATTTTCTTAAATAAGGTTTAAAATAGACTGTTTTATCATAAACTCTAAAATTGAAACACACGAAGTATAAACATTGGGCTTGATATTTGAATTGCTTCCCAAAATTATTGTCTCTAAGAAGCAAACTATGACAAATCAAGTTAATGTAAATAATAGTTCTTTTTTTCTTTTGATACCCAATTTTAGTCATAGATTATTACAAAATATAGATGTAATACCTCAAAGCAATAGATTGTTCTTAGTGCTAGATTTAACATAAAAAGTGTAATAGAGCAATGAACTAATAATATTTTTCCTATACATATTTATTACTTGATAACTGTTATAAAATAAAGAAAATGCAAAGTAAAAAGAGAGAAACAAAGAGAAGGAAGATGTATTTCTTATTTTTTGGCTTGTTTGTAAAGAGCACATAGAGAGGGTATTATGCATGTATATTGTAAATGGTGATGAAATAAGATAATAAATATTCTCATTTATCATAGGAATATAACAAAATGTCAACCATATAATCTACATGAAAAGAAATCCATTGATTGTCAATGGTGACATCCACCTAATTAATACATAATACTCTTTCTTAGATGATACCTTACAAGAATATGCCTCATCAAAAAACTTTACTATGAAACCAGGTGAGAAAATATATAAAGAAAAAAAGAGTGCATGAATCTTTACGGCAACAGACGTTTTTTAAAATTACTCATAAGTGTTTTTGTTCATTTTAAATTACATATATTTGCTGTAATTATTAATATGTAAATTATGTTTTGAAAAGTTCAAAATTTTATGTAGAAATAGTATTTAGAGTTGCAATCGTCGCGGCCTATTGCGGTGGCCGGTGAGTCGTGACATACATCATCCAACTTTTCTTTAACAAAATTATTCTTACGCATTTGACCCACTGATTAAGAATACTCAAAAGGTGAAAAATAATGGTGTTGTTCCATGCGCATTAATTTGACTCGTAATTCCAAACACTTTTCTCTTGGAAACTGATATATAGTAGATCATACTCTCAGGTGAAAGGCAATGGTGTTCTTCTCAAATAATATATCTAACGAAAGCTAATAACTTCTTAGGGTGCGTTTCGTGGTAAGGATAAAGGGTGGGATTGGACTAATTAATTATTGTCCAATGTTTGCTACATAAAATCGATAGGATAATTTGATTTTCCCTCCAAAAATAAGCCAATGAAGATGGGATTAAAAATCCCATGTAAAATGGTAGGATAAGGGAGGGATAAAATCAAAAGTGGTGGGTCCCACATTTTTTATATGTTGTTTTATATCATTTTATTGTTAAAAAATATAATAAAAGTAAAATTAGTAATTTATAATAGATTAATTAATTAATTTTATTTAAAATATGTATAATAATCCAATACAATTCAATCCAATCCAACACTATACTAAATATATAATATTATTAAAGTACAATCCAATCCAATCTAAATAATAATCATATCTAGCCCTATTTAATCCGATTCACCAAACGCACCGTCAGTATCAAATGAAGGGAAAATTGTGGTACGATACATTTTAAAAATACTAAATCGTAAAATTTAATTTTCTGTAATAAATAAGAATGATAGATATATATATTTGTTTTAATTATGTTGTAAAACATATTCTGCCACAACAGCACCCTAAACTTAAACATACATATATATATATATATATATATATATATTACCTTATTATGTTAGACAGAAGGTAATCGCGCACGTTTAAGTACTACCTGTAATTTTGTTAGGATAAAAAGAACAAAAAATTCTCAGAAATAGAAACCAAAACAAGCCAAAATCCAGGTGCCATCTTGACTGCTATGAGGTGTAAGAGATCAAAGGCTTGATAGCCATGCAAGCCGAAGAGTGTAAAGAGATTCCTTACCCGAAACTCTCTACGTGTCTACACATTTACTCTCTCTTTCCAACCTATAAATGCCAACACTTTCTGATCGCCACTTCACAACACAAATAACACCGAAGCCTAGCTGTATTGCTCCAAAATGGCAAAGCTTTCTTTGCTCTCCCTTTCCCTTTCCCTCTGCCTCCTCTTCCTCTTCCCAGCTGGCAGCCTTGCAATCACCGCCTCTCGCTCCGCCCGCTACCGGACGGAGGAGTACTACCGGCGGCAGAGCATTTGCCAGTTGGAGCGCCTCCAGGCACTGGAGCCCGACACCCGCATCGAGGCCGAGGCCGGAGTCACCGATTCATGGAACCCCAGCCGCGACCAGTTCCAGTGCGCCGGGGTCGCCGTGGTCCGCCGCACCATCGAGCCCAATGGCCTTCACTTGCCTTCTTACACCAGCGCTCCTCAAATCGTCTACATTATCAGAGGTATATATTCATATATATATATATATATATTTACATACACACCACATGCATGGTTGGATCATGTTCGTGCATGCATGAATGCGAACTTCTATTATAATTTTTTGTTTGGTTATTTTTTTTTTAATTTTCAGGGAGGGGTATCGTGGGAACCGTATTCCCAGGGTGTGCGGAGACATTCGAAGAGCCGCAGAGAGGACAGAGTCAGACCACTGCCGGCGGCGGTTATCGCGAAGATCGGCACCAGAAGCTCCGACACATTAGAGAAGGAGATGTGTTGGCTTTGCCTGCTGGAGTGGCCTATTGGAGCTACAACAACGCCAACGAACCCCTTGTCTTCGTCTCTCTCCTCGACACTAGCAACATTCACAACCAGCTCGATCAATTCCCTCGAGTAATTTTAAGCACTCATGACCACCATTAATTAATTTCGTTATCATTTATCATAATGTAATAACAATATATTCATTTTGTAGAGATTTTATCTCGCTGGCAACCCAGAAGAAGAATTCAGGCCGCAACAACAAGAACAACGACAGTACTTAGGCCCTCGCGATCCGAGCCAGTACGGGTTGAGAGCGGAGAAGAAGAACAACATCTTCAGGGGATTCGCGTCAAGGTACTTGGAAGAGGCGTTCAACGTGGACTCGGAGACAGTGAGGAGACTCCAAGGCCAAGACGACTACAGGAACGACATCATCCGAGTGAAGGGGGCAAAGCTGGACTTGGTGAGCCCCGTGACGAGGTCCACCCAGGAGCACCAGCGAGAGCAGCATTACCAAGAGGAGATCAGGGAGAGAGAGCAGGGTGGCCGCTGGAACGATAACGGCCTCGAGGAGACATTCTGCTCCATGAGGCTCAGCGAGAACATCGGCGACCCTTCGCGCTCCGACGTCTTCAACCCTCAGGCAGGCCGCGTCAGCACCGTCAACAGCTTCAACCTCCCCATCCTCCGCTTCCTCAGGCTTAGCGCCGAGAAGGGAAACCTCTACAAGGTGATCTACAAGAATACGCTCTGCTTCATTCATTCATTCTTGTAAAAGAGTTAATTTGCTTTGAAATATTACATTATGGCAGAATGGCATCTACACCCCGCACTGGAACCAAAACGCGCACAGCGTGATGTACGTGATCAGGGGGCGGGCGAGGGTCCAAGTGGTGGACCACTTCGGGCAGAGCTTCTTCGACGGAGAGGTGAGGCAAGGGCAGGTGCTGGTGGTCCCGCAGCAGCACGCGGTGGTGAAGCAGGCGTCGAGCGGCGAGGGGTTCGAGTGGGTGTCGTTCAAGACGAACGACAACGCGTGGATCAGCCCGATCGCGGGACGGACCTCGGTGATGAGGGCCCTCCCGGAGGCCGTGCTGATGAACGCCTTCCAGATATCGAGGGATGAGGCGCAGAGGCTCAAGTACAACAGGGAAGAGACCTTCCTCTTGAGCTCATCCGCCCGTTCCCAGCCCAGGGCCGTTGCATAAATATATGTACTGCAACTCTCTTGTAACTAAGTAGTAAGTAGCTAGAGAAGAAGAAGTAAAATCATGTAAGGAAGGGGCGTACGTACGTATAGGGAGGTTTTGGGGGTGTTTTGGGAGAGTAGTTATTAGTTTCTACTTTGCTTAGAGAATAATAATAATAATAATAATGAGAACGGCCTCTTTATTGGCTGTTTATTGCCATGCTCTTTATGTGTATCATCTTTAGTATGTATAAGCAGTGCTTCTATTGTATCACGAGTCTTGCAATAACAATCAATAGAAGTTCAAGTTTGAAAAAATAATAGGTTTGTCCCTTTTTTTTTTTTTTTTTTTAAATTTATTTACCGAAATGGTAGTAATATTGTCAATATGCTGTTTTCCTTTGCCCCTAATTCCAAGGACCATACCAGACGGGCGAGGGTTGGGGGGTTAGAGTTTGGGTTTTATTGCGAACCAATACGTTGATCGATCTCGTCGGAATGAGCGGTAAACCAATACGTTGGAAAGAGATTTTGTTTTCTTCATGCTTTGTTGTGATTTAACAAATTATTTGGATTTTTTTGGGAGCGGTAAACCAATACGTTGGAAAGAGGTTTTGTTTTCTTCATGCTTTGTCGCTCATGATTTAACAAATTATTTGGATTTTTTTGGTACACTTGTTTTTCTGGGTATTGTTTTTACGCATTAAGGTTTTTGGAGACCGTTCATCGTTCACATTTTTATCTGGGTTCTTCTATTTGTAAAGTGTGTTTCTGCTGTTGATTTTTCAGACTAATATACTGGTTCTTCTGTAACTATTAAGATCCTAGGAAGAGGAATATAGTTGATTTGTCTTTGAGAAGGGTAGATGAAAGCTGTTTGATAGCGTTTCTATTTTTTGTTTTTATACCCAAAGCCATTTATTTCTGTCGCTCAGCCGGAGCAAAACATGACTTTCGGTCAGTTCGCTACTCCTTCGGAGCCTTAGAGGCAAGACCGCAAATAAAATTTAGATTGAATAGAATATTTACCCAAACAACCCATTAATTAGTTTAATAAATGTGTATAATGCATGGTACACGTGGACTACACACTTAGATTTTGGGTTTCTTTTGTATTAGTTCAATGGTTAATTAAGAATTAAGTGCAACGTAAATCTATTCAACAAGTTGAATTGAATATTTCTTTGTTGAATCTTACGTATTAATTGAGTCGCGCGATATATCATTAAATATGTTGACAGTTTGTTGTCTCAATTGATGTGCCTTCAAGAGTAGCTGGTCGCGTATAGTAATTAATTATGTTTTTTCTGAATTATTTTTAAGTACTGTTTTCAATATTAACTATTAACTCTATTTTTTTGAAATAATAAGATAGCAATGTGGCAAATTATTATATTGTAGTGCAACAATTAATGGATACCGATTGAATATACAACTAATTAGCAAGTAATATTTTTTTATATTTTTGCTGGAAACTAATAAGCATGTAATTATAGGACAACATTTGTCTCTTTGAAGTCATAGCTAATGTTTAGTAATTAGTACAACCGCACGTTTTTCACTGTCTGATTTAAAAATATATATAAGAGACGAAAAGAAAAATATAATTTTACCTTAACCTGCTCCTCTACTTTAAAAAAAAAAAATTCATTGTGACGTCGCAATTTACTATGTTAATATTTACAACATGTGATGTCCATAATTAATTGCAATATACTATTACAACATGTATATAATAACAATATACTATTACAAATATTTGACTTCGCAATATACTGCTACAACATGTATGTTAACAATGTACTATTACAAACATGCATGTAAATAATTGTTGGAAAAAATCAGCACACACCCATGAATACGAACACTCACGCAGCAAAAATACATAAAACAATAAAATAAAAAAGACATTATTTATTATAAGAGTAGTATTAGACATATAAATTTTTTTTATTAATTTTTTAATACCAATTTATGTGTTATATTATAATTGGTGAGTGTTTATAATTTAATTAGAAAGATATCAATCAAAACATGACACTTCAATTGTCACATAAGTTGGTATTAAGAAGTTGATAAAAGAATTGATATTTTTAGCGTTATTCTTATTATAATTAGTAGAGATTACACTCTCAACACTCTCAAATCTCTCACCAACTCAAATCCAAGTATACCCAATTGTCTATCTCTCACACGCTCTCTCAAACAAATCTCTTCTCAATTCTTCTCTTTTATCTCTCCGACCTTCGTGTTATTTATTTATTTATATATATATATAAAAGATTACAATACAAAGTCTCATCACAACAATGTTTCTCCAATATTATCACACAGCTAACGATGGTGCTTCACGAGTCACTGCGTCTCTATCCCCCAGTACCACAGATTACGAGAGAGGCACTACAAGACTTGCGATTCGGAGACATTCATGTTCCCAAAGGCTTCCACACTTGGGTGACCGTAACGAAGCTACACCAAGACCCTCAAATATGGGGTCCCGATGCTCATGAATTCAACCCTCAGAGGTTCGCCAACGGAGTCAGCGGCTCGCGCGCGCAGCCGCACGCGTTCATGCCCTTCGGAGTCGGGCCTCGGTATTGCCTGGGCCAGAACTTTGCCCTCACTGAGCTCAAGATCCTTTTTGCTCTCATTTTGTCCAACTTTTCCTTCTCTTTGTCCCCGGAGTATAGCCACTCGCCCATTCAGCAGATTATGCTTAAGCCCGAGCATGGTGTGAGTTTGCTCATTAGAAAGCTTTGAGCTATATATACATCTATATGTAACACACATGTTGCACGCATGATCATGATTCCTTGCTTGTATTCTTATGTTGTGTTGTGGTTTTTTTTTTTTTTTTCTTCTTGCTGGATGTACTCTTATGGTTTGTCAATAAGGAACAACGTTCCATATGTTGTTTTAGACACGTTCTCAACAATGGCAGAGCCAGAAATTCATGTCAGTAGAATGTTTTAAGTACTTTCTGATGGATGAAAAATTATAATTAAAAAAAAAACTATAGTATACAATTTAATTTTTAAAACTATGAGTGGGACTTGGTTCTTGTTTGGGAGCTGAGAAAGCGAAAGAAAGTAGAGAGAGACTGAGAGAAAGAATAAAAAGAATACATACCCAAGTTTTTAACATAATCGAGTGACTAGCTAATTCATTAATTATTTACACATATTTTTAACCACTCAGTCAATTATCACTGATTATCACTATATTAGTAATTGAATTATTTGGATATTTACTATATTTTTTAAGAGATTGAGTAGTTATTTAGATTATGTGCTAAAATTTGAGTATTCACTATAATTTTTCTATAAAAAATAGAAAATAAAATCTTCATAAAACACATTGGAACCACAATAAAAAAAAGAAAAATTTTAGTTAGTAGTCTATTTATTAGACCATATTAAAAAAATGATCACAACCTTTTGTTATTAGGTGAATGACCTATTTTCAGTAAATAGACAAAATACCATAGTATGTAAACGAAATATCAACTATTTTTAGCTAGTATCTTGTCTACTAATCATGATAAATAATTTAATTTTTAAAAATAAATATTTGGTAAACTGACAAAATATTATAATAAGTGGACGAAATATAATCATTTTTAACTGATATTTTGTCTGCTAACATGATAAATAATTTAAATATTAAAAACAGACATTCAGCTAAAAAACAAAAATTATGAACAATATTTTAACAGTCACAAGAATACCTAAATCTAATTTTGTTATCTAAATAAAAAAAATATTGGTACTATAATAAAAATGGAAACGGCTGGTGTACAAAAATCGTGACAATCCAGCAGCTCAGTAAGCCCCATGAAACGGGATTACAATAAGCCCTCTACACCTTAGTAAATGTAATTATCTCCTTTCCATTTGAGAAATTTAAAAGCTTACCTCTCATTTGATGAGCTTGAGAACAAAAAAATCTAGAACAATCGATCACTTTGTTCTTTGTAGAGACCATTAGGGCCGAAAAAAGGCTGAATAATTGTGAAAGAGAAGAGATATATATAGAGAGAGAGAGAGAGATATTAGGCACAAAAATGACGGAACTCAGAGGATCAACATAGTCACCATAGCCTCACTCTGTGTCTTTCTCTACTTTTTTTTTTTTTTTTTTGAGTTTCTCTCTCAATGAAAGCGTTTAACCAACGGCAAAGTACATTTACTAAGGTGTGGACGAGCTTATTAGAAGCCGTTTTAATCAGGGACATGGGGCTCATTGAACCGTTGGATCGTCCACCACTGATAGTGAATGGTTTTGTACACCATGCTAGTTTAAATCTTTTTTTTTTTAATTTAAATTTTGAGTTGTTATCTAAACAAACTCTTAAAACTCATGAATATCTATTTTTTCAAAATTTCACATTTATTTAAGAGAAATTATAGTAGTGAATATTCAATTTTTAAAACTTAATGTAAGTTATTACTCAATCTTTCGAAAAATGTAACCAACTATCTAAATGATTCAATTACTTACACAGTGGTAAGTGGTGGTAATTCACTTAGTTACCAAAAGCATGTGCAAGTAATTAACAAATTGACTGAAAACTCAATTACTTCAAAAAAAATTTGGGTATTTATTTTTGTTGTTATATAAATTCTGGGTATTTGCATACTTCACCCTTTATTTAAAGGGTTATCTATACAAATGCCTCTCGATGTTGTGCTACTCTTACAAGTTGCACTCTAATTTTTCAAAATTAACATTATTACCTTCTGATGTTTTAAAAATTTATAGGTATACTTCTTCCGTCATAATTTGTAAAAAAAATGACGGAACTATAATCACATGATACTTGTACAACTTAAAAAAAAAAAATCAAACGTCTTAAAATTATGAAAATTATGTAGTCTTTTTTTCTCAAGTTACACCTCGAACTTTTAAAATTTTATATTCATATGACCTGATATTTAAAAACGTTACAAGTCCACTATAATCACATGATACTTGTACAACTTAAAAAAAAAAAATCAAACGTCTTAAAATTATGAAAATTATGTAGTCTTTTTTTCTCAAGTTACACCTCGAACTTTTAAAACTTTGTATTCATATGACCTGATATTTAAAAACGTTACAAGTTCACTCCACCTGTTTCAATGTGTGAAAACAGAATCATGGGTAAATTGAAATAGAAGGGGTGGACTTATAACATTTTCAAACATGAAGATGCACATATGTCAATTTTAAAAAATTAAGTTGCAACTTGCAAGAATAATACAATATCATGAGCGATTTGTATAAATAATCCTTATTTAAATGTTAAATTTAACGATTTATTATATATATTTTTTATTGATAAACGTACCCGCACGTTAGTAAGATTTTTCATTTTAAATGACAAGTGGAAACGTGTACTTTCATAACTATTATAGCGTATAACTTCTTTCAATACCATTTTTTTTTTTTGGGCAAAGAAAATTGGCACTCCAAATTTCTTATCCATGTGCGGTAGTCGGGTCAAATATGTTGTGCCATCCTGAATGTTTTCTATATTATATATGGTTGAACTATTGTATTTTTCAATTTATTTTAATCTAACCTTCAACTTTAAAACTACTCATACCTTCTTTTCGAGGTTGACTTGAATAAAACCAAAAAACAGGCCAGTTTCGAACATGGACGGATTTAGATTTGAGTCTTCAATTATAGCTCGAGATTGCAAAAAAAATAATAATAATAAAAAAAAGATTCTCAAGTAATTTTCTTAACATGAAAGATGAAATAGCCCTTACATATAAAATATTGAGAAGAGCTACTGTCTAAAATATTAAAAAATGTGTACCATTTTTTTGAAACACATGACATATATATATAACATGTTACACTATTTGCTACAATTTCTTAAAAACATATGGCCATTCTATTTAGTTTTTCTTCTTATTTATTTGATTTTTTTTTAATGAAAGTGAACATGCAATAAACACATAGACTAATATAGATATCCTAAATTTTAAGCCACAACCTAAATACCAATTATAAAAACCAAAATAACGGTTATAAATTCTAAACAAATCTAAACAACATTTTATGATTTTTAGGTGAAATTTTGGTTTAAAAATATATTATTTGGTTTAACTAAAAATTGGGTGATTTTTACAAAATCTAAACAAAAATGGCCATACGTGTTTTAAATACAGTTTCAAAATTCAAGAAACACAGAAAACTATATGTAACTCATAAAGTTCGGCATTAATAATTTTAATCTATCGGGCTATGTTCCCTTCATAATTGGATATTCTGATTCTTATGAAGCTATAGGCATTTCCACTGATCAATCCTAGACAGCTCTCAAAATTTCGCCTCAGGTGTTTCAGGATGCGAGAGTATCTTTCGTAATTGTCGTGGTTTTGTAAAAGGTTGTTTTTCCTTCGCTTCAAATATTAAATTTTCTTTTGAAGCAGAGAGCTTCTTGCTTTCGTCTACACAGTTGAGAAAGCAGTGAACTTTAACTGGTACAATTTATGGATTGAGGTTGATTCCATATATGTTGTTTGGGCATTTAAAAAGCTTAGCTAATTCAACGTTTTATCAGTCTTAAAAGCAGCCTTTAATCTCATGAAGCAAATTATAATAACAAAAAACCATATCAAATTAGGCTCGTAGCCTAAGAGGCATAGTTACTTGAGCTCATACAATCTATACTATCTAGAGATATATATTATTTATTTATCTTTTTTTTTTTCATAGGTAAGAGGTTCGGCCAATGCCCAAATCAATTTTATTTTTCCCCTACATTTCTAGGAATCAAACCAAAAAACGTGCAGCTATACATTGCAATTTAATACCTGAACTACGCCCCTTAGGTTAAGATATCTATTTTAATGATGCAATGCAAATGGGTTTGTAAAATTTATTTGGTAAAACACTACAAAAACTTCATTTTCAGTCAAAACCAAAAATTGTGACTGAAAGTAAAATACTACAAACTAAAATTTTAAGATTTATCATAACTAAAAAAATCTGTAACTAAAAGTTTTAGTCAAAAAATATTTGTGACTAGAGTACTTTTAGTCACAACAAATTTCATATAGTTAAACGAAATTCTCATATTTTGATAAAATAATATTAGCGACAAATTATAATGAATTGTGATTGCTAAAAAGTATCATGTAATCACAAATTTTTTTTTATTGTAATGTTGTGATAAAAAGTCCATTTTTTTTAGTGAACATATATATAAACAAGTAGGAATATATTAACTAATAAAAGAAATGGAATTCTAATTCACTAAATCTTATAGTAAATTGCCTATCTTTATAGACTCAGCGGTCATTTCAATTCATTAGAGGCTTTTCTATTTTAGGGATATGTATTTTTTCATTCTAACAATAAATTGCGACCTTCATAGACTCAGTGGTAATTTCAATTCATCACAGTTTTTTTTATTCTAGGGATATATACTTTTTCATTCTTAGTTATTGTCTAATTATTAATATGGTTCTAAATAAATGGTCCTAAGACCATCTCCAACACAATACTCTATTTTAGAGTTCTCTATACTCTATAATAGAGTAAATGTCACTTTCTAATAGTATTTCATCTCCAACCCAATGCTCTATTTTTTACTCTAAAAAATAATATTCTCTTTTTATTCTTTATATTTATATTTTTTTAATTATTTATAAAAATTAAGACTAAAATAATAATAAAAAAGCTTTTGGGGTTGAACAGTGATACGCCATATATAGCGTATCACTGTTTATATACTCTAAAATAGCGCATGGTTTAGCACACGGTTGGAGAGAGCCAATTCTCCAAATACCATTGTTTGACTGCAAAATACAGTGGGGTTGGAGAAGCCCTAATTACATTACAGGAATATATACTTTTTTTTTTATCCTTGACTATCAAATAAACATAGATAAAAAGAAAAAAAAAAAGACAAAAATGAATATTAAACATTTGAAAAATATTTCATAAGCTTAGAAAACATAGCGATAAATTAATGTTAAGTTTCCAATACAGTAGATTAACATAGATATAAGACTTGCATTAAATTATTGTTATAAAAAGAAAGAAACAATACGACATTAGCACTATAATACGCATAATTTTCTTACTAAGATGAAACTTGAAAATAAAATTTAACATTAATCATATCAATCTATAAAATAAAATAAAATTAATAGGCATAGCATATAATTTTATTTAAATTATTTTTTTCTCAAAGGAGAGAAAAGTTTGATGAGTTATTTTAAATATGATTAATTATCATTATTATATAATATAACTATATATTGAAGAAAAGATAATTTTTTTATTGTATAATAAATTGGATCGATTTTGTTCTAAATATTCAATTACATTTTTGTTAATAAAAACTAATAAATTAATCATAATTTATTATGTGAGGTTATTATAATTATTATATTTTTCGTTGTACTATGTCTAATCATTATTATTATTATTATTATTATTATTATAAATATATTAATGATTCTTAATATTATTAATGTTGTGAGTGGATTTTCATCCGAGGTATTAGCGTCGAGGGCGACGCCCCCAGAGAGCGCTCGAGTGGCAGCGCAGCATCGCCACGTCATCAAGGAAGCTATCATCGACGGAGTCAGGGGCTAGAGTTGTTGGAGATCACCCTCGCTCTAACACCTGCGAGTGTAGTCGATGGGGGCACCACCGAAGGTGGATCCCGTCTTAAAATGAGGTCATCGGAGAAGGAAAATTGAACCAGAGACTACAGGAGCCCGAGGATGAACTAGACCTACGATGACGTCTACTGAAAAGAGAGAAGATCAGTCGAGACAGAGGGTTCCCCGCGAAGCTGGAGATCCTCGATCGAAGTTAGAGTCCACGTGTTAGTCTAGATCTTTCCCTGTAGTGATTGATTAACCCCGATGGTAGGGATATCTGACGGGTACTGTAGACGTCCCGTTTCCAATGTACGTCGGTAATTAGTTGGTAACCCACTCCCGTAATTCAGGGATAGTATGATCGACTGTGTGTTTAGGTCACCTAATCCCGGAAATTAGGGGACGGTTTGTCAGGCTTCATTAATGTAACCTTCCCTTTCTCTCCTCCGAAAAGCCGATAAAAGGAAGAGGAGAAGAAAGGGGAAGGGGTTGGAAGAAAATTGGGAAAGAACTCTGTAAAATATTCAAAGAAAAATCTCATAAATAGTGGACGTAGGCTGTTACTCCTCAGGAGGGCCGAACCACTTCCAAATCTCCTCGGCGTTTTTACTATTCCCCCACCGTAACCTACCTGTTCATTGCCGTATCCCACGCTAGAGATACGGATCAAGGCGTTGGTTCAAATTTTATACCAACAATTAATATTATTGTTATTATTATAAATATATAAATTATTCTTAATATTATTGTTATTAATTGGGAAAAAAAACTAATATCAAGTTACTGATATCACAATACATATACATGGTGTGAGAGTGACTTTAGCATTTAGGGTTTAGGACATCCTATCAATTATAGTACACAACTTTAAATAATGTATTAACACTTCTAATTAAAATGCCTTGACTTAATATTACCTATATGTAGAAATCAATATATTAAATAATTGAGTTCTATTAATTAGAAGGTAGAACTGAATTATCACAATACATATACATGGTGTGAGTGTGACTTTAGCCTTTAGGGTTAATTAGGACATCCTATCAATTATAGTACACGAAACTTTAAATAATGTATTACCAAACTTCTAATTAAAATGCCTTGACTTAATATTACCTATATGTAGAAATCAATGAATTAACTAATTGAGTTCTATTAATTAGAAGGTAGAACTTAAATTTCAATGAGAATAAGTAAACATCTTTTATTTAATCACAATTTTCTTAATTGTACTGTTGTGAGAAAAAGTCCATTTTTTTTTACTGAACATATATATAAACAAATAGAAATATATTAACTAATAAAAGAAATGGAATTCTAATTGACCAAATATTATGCGTAAAATATTTTGTTAAAACATTTCTGTATAATATTATCGTACAATAAATTTGTGATCGATCGATATCACATGTCGCGTATTCCAGATTCCAAGTAATAATTAATATAGAATAATTAATATAGTCAGTACATGAAACTAGAATACAAAAAAAAAAAAAAAAAAAAAACTCGTTAGGATCATATACAATTAATTTACAGCTTTCCCACATCGCATATCTTGCTATGGGATTTTAATGATTAAAAATACAAGAGAATATTAAATAGCTTTCCCAAGATGAACGTCGTCGCGAAAAATTACTCTCTTACCATGTTGTACGCCTTTCTATAAATACTTGGAAAAATCAGCGATCAAAGTACCACAAATCATTAGTTTCAACCCAAACGATAGAAAGATATATTTGCATATATGGAGGCCATGGAGCTTCCAAGTACTCTGCTTGTCAAAATCACGCTCACAATCGTCTTGCTACATCTCCTTCGCTTCCTCTACAGAGCTTGTGATGCCCTAATTTTGAAGCCCCGAAGGCTTCGATCGAAACTCCGAAAGCAAGGAATCCAAGGGCCTCCGCCTTCGTTTTTACTTGGCAACCTTCTTGAGATGAGAAAGGCAGTGTCTCAAGTCCCAAAGCCACCACAAGGAGAACAAGGAATTGCCCATAATTGTTCTTCTTTTCTCTTCCCATCCTTGGAGAAATGGACTCAACAATATGGTATTATTTTCATTTCGTATAAATCTTGGTCAATTAAATCATTTTTTGGAACCCTGTGTTAGCTTAACAAATGAGTTAAGTATTATTCCTTTCCAGCTTTCTAATATGATCAATGTTTTATGTAATTTAGTTATCTCTCACCTTTTTTAGTTTTTATTTTTTAATTTTTTTTAATAAATGGGCAGGCAAAATATTCAAGTTCTCACAGGGGAACATACAATATTTGCACGTCAATGATCCTGAGGTAGTGAAGGAAATAATAAAGTGCACTTCATTGGACTTTGGAAAGCCACAATACCAACAGAAAATTCTCGGTCCTCTTCTTGGCCAAGGCATTTTGACCTCAAATGGTGCCAATTGGTCCCACAAAAGAAAAACACTTGCTCCTACCTTTACTGTGGACAGTGTCAAGGTATTATATATATAAATACTCATTCTTCAGTATGATCAATATTAAGAAAAATAAAAAATCAAGAGAGAGAGAGGATTCTTCACACACACACACACATATATATAATCTCATCGATCATTTAAGAATTATGCAACTAAATGCTACAATTATAAATGAACTTATTTGTACAAATATAGTTAAAGGTTTTAGATGATTTCAGATCTAAAAAATAAATAAAAAAATCTTAGGTATCAAATTACTCTTCTAGCCATGATGTCTATACAATTAAATCAAGCAACATAATACTATATATTTGATTCAAATTTTAATTTTTTTTATTATTTTCATGTCTAATACTTTATAGTTCATTGAGAAATATATTATTTCTAATTTTAATAATAACAAATCAAATATAAAAACTGTATTATTTTTATCTTTAATAATTTATTTTTATCTATTAATATATTTCTCAGGAAAATATATTATTTCAATGTCTACTGACTACTATCAAGTGTTCAAATAAATGGAATGTAAATATTTTTCATTACTTAAAAAACTCTCTAAAAATGATTTTTTTAAGGGAAGATTTGGCTTTTAGCTATTTTTAGGCTAATGTTTAAAAAATTTAGCCATGGTTTCACGAAATTAAAGAATTAGTCATTTTCGTCGAGTAACAAATTTTGATACACGCGTAACAAAATTTTATACCCTTGTAACAATTTTTGATACTCGTATAACAAATTTTGTTACAAGATCAAAATGACTAATTTCTTATTTTCGTGAAATTATGGCTAATCTTTAAAAAAAATAACAAAAAATTTGGCTAAATTCTTAAAAATTTCCTTTTTTTTTTAATAACTCTAAAAGGCCTTTTTTTTTTTTTTTTTGCCTAAGACCCCAAATGTGCTTGAGCCGCCCTTGCATATCCCCAAAAGTCAAATGCATTACATCGCATATCTTGCATATCTCGCTATAAAATTTATGAATTTTTAAAGATTAAAGAAACGAAAATATAAAATAATACCCTAGATCAAACGTGCTGTCGACAGTGTCAAGCTATTATTAATACTCATTATAATTCAGTATAATCAATATTGAGAGAGAGAGAGAGAGAGAGAGAGAGAGAGAGAGAGAGAGAGAGAGAGAGAGAGAGAGAGAGAGAGAGAGAGAGAGAGAGAGAGAGAGAGAGAGAGAGAGAGGATTCTTTACACACACATATATATATATATATTATCTCCTCGATCATTTAAGAATTATGCAACTAAATGCTACAATTATAAATGGACTTATTTGCAAATATATTTAGATCAGGTTTTATTCAGATCTAAAAAAAAAAAATAAGTATCAGATTAATGTTCTAGTCATGATGTCTATACAATTAAATCCAACCTAAGATGCAACATAATATCATATATTTGAATCGAATTTTATTATTATTTTCATGTATAATACTATATATTTTATTGAGAAATATATTTATTTCTATGTCTAATATTAAAATATAACAAGTCAAATATAGAAAAATATATTATTTTCACGTCTATATTTATATTATTATTATCTACTGATATATATTTTCCAGTATTATTTCATGTCTAGTATCAAACCACAAGTATTCAAATTGGAAAGCAATTGAGAAATAAAAATAATTTTCATCTAATTATAGAAAGAATAACTATATATATTTATATGTAACATTTCTAACTATTTTTGTAATAATTAAGTCTTAAAATCATTATTTTGTAGTTTTTCCGAAAAACTTTTGAATCTTAAAGCTATGATAAAATAATGCACTTTCTAGATAAATCATTCACGGACCATGGTAAATTTTTGTAAATATTCAAACTAAGCTGTTTAATAAATCAACAATCTACTATATAGTACTATATCCTAGGTTCACCTTAGTAAGTGAAAATTTACTTTAAAAGCTAATTTAAATTGTGGATCTGCGTTCTTTTTCTCTCTTTTCCGCGTTTTGCTTTTCGGTTTTTTTTTTTTTTAGAATTTAACGAAGCACCTTCCTCAAGGTAAATCTTTATGACTTCTCTGCATATTTTTGTTCTTTTTGTTCTTTTTTTTTTTTTTTTGCTAAATGTTCTTTTCTTCATTTGTTTAACCTTTTCGTGTTGTTTGCTTTTTTTTTTTTTTGGTTATACTTTCTTTGAACTTTTTGTGTTTTGGATCTTTTGAATAAAAATTTAGTTAAAGTATAGATAGAGAAATTCAGATATTTTGTCTATTTACTATGTTTCATTATCTGTCCTTTAAATAAGACAGCTAACCAAAAACAGTTATTATAAAGTATAATAAAATAGAAAGTAGTGATTACAAATTTAACTATTTTTGCTTAGATGTCAGAATTTTATTTGGGACACAGAGGAAAAAATAGATAGAGAAATAGACTAGAAAATCTGGACTCAGATAGTAGGGAATGAAGAGATATCAACCTATTTAGTTGGATGATTTCAAACTCCTTAATGTCGAAATAATGCTTTTGCTATTTTATTATGTAAAATAATTCAAAATTTTCGGTCACTATAAAAATGAACATAACATATATTAATTTCTCATCATATATAATAATGCAACATTGTCTGAATTAATACATATAAAAGAATTGTAAGTTGACGCTGTTAAAAAAAATTAGCATAAAACTACGTGAAATAATAATAATTTTAATAATAATAATGATAATAATAAAATACAATGCATATATCATATGTTGTAGGGCATGATGAACTTGATGGTTGAGTCAGCGGTGACACTAGTGGACACGTGGAAGGCTCAGATTGAAAGTGAGGGATCAGGAGTTGCTGAGATTGAAGTGGACGAGCATTTGATTGGCTTCACAACAGATGTTATGTCAAAAGCATGTTTTGGAAGCGATAATTCGGATGGGAATGACATATTCCTCAAGCTTAGGGGTCTCTTCGGAAACATATCCAAGAGGATTCTATACAACGGAGTTCCTCTTCTAAGGTTTGGTTAATTAATATATCCAATATCACTAAAGATAACAAATTAGAATCTACCCCTTATTATTACTTTTAACTAATAAAAATTTCAATCTTATGTTATCTTTTTTTTCTTTTAATGATAACCAGACATGGTACTCTTAAATTACCCAGCATAACAAAGAGATTTTTAAAGAAATAACGTAATATATGACCATTCTTTTTTAATTTTATAAAACTTTTTTTTTTATCATTTAAAAACTCAATTTCAAATAAATTTATTTATCTAACTGGCTCTAATAAAATTGTAACTTTATCGTTTATATTGAAAATTAATATTGCGAATCCACTTTACGGAAATTTTTCTCAAATTTTATTGACCAAGAAATATGATTTTTTTTTTCATTTTTGTTGGAACCAATAGTCGTAGTACTGTCATACAGTTAAAAATCAGGGATATATAATATTTGTCATTTTCTGCCTAAAAAGATAGTGGAGATTTTGTCATTGCTTGTATGTACGACATCTAGATATGATCATTCCAGTTTTAAGAAATGCGCGTGAGCGAAAAATGTGCATCATGTTACTAGTCCAAAATATTTGGGATCTAAATAAATGAAAAATTAATTAATTAATTATATAGCTAGTAAAACATAAGAAATAGATCTAATTTCAATTAGGAGATTTAAAAGTACGGCTAATGTTTTAAATTTTTTTAAAAATAATCATTAATACTTATAATTTCATCCATGCATCTTACTAGTAAATTATGACTTTTTTTTAAAATTTTTTTAAAGCCTTTCAGAAAATGACCTAATTGACTTAATTGACCCTTATTTTTCTGAGTTATTAACTTACTTGGTAATTTTATTGTTCAGGTATCTCCCTACTAAGAGCAACATAGAAACGAACAGACTCGAAAACGAAGTTAGGGCATTGATTCTCAAAGTAGTGCAGCGAAGAAAGCAAGCAAGTGCGTCTACTCAACACACTGACATACTGCAGACAATCCTTGAAAGTTCCGAAAACATGAGCGAATTATGCGGAGAATCGGCAGAGCTGTTTATCGTCGATAATTTCAAGAACATATACTTGGCCGGCTACGAGACTGCTGCGACCTCCGCGGCATGGACGTTGATGCTGTTGGCAACGAATCCGGATTGGCAAGAGCGAGCTCGAGCCGAAGTGTTGGAGATCTGCGGAGGCCAAAACCCTAATCATGATATGGTTCGGAAGATGAAAACTGTAAGCCTTGAGTTTTTCTTTCGCATTAATTAAGATTTTATGTTTTTGCTATAATATATGCTTGGCGAAACAACTAATATTAAACAGGAATAGTTTGATTTTAAAGAGGTCATATTTAGCACTGTTCGTTATGAAATCTAGCTAATATGACAAAGGTTCTTTTTTATAAAATAACAAATTAATTTAGATCACATATATATTTTCTTATAATCTCTAATTCTCTGGAAAAAATCTTCTTATGTTTATGCTAAAAAACAGTTAGGTAAATAGCCATTTTGAACTGTGTGTTTTCAAAAAATAGCCACAGTTTCAAAAAATTTAAAAACTAGCCATTACACACTGTAAGAAATTTCTGATAATAACAAAATTACACATAAAATGTGCTGTAAGAAATTTCTGACACGTGTCAGAAATTTCCGAAAGGGCTAGTTTTTAAATTTTTTGAAACTCTGGCTATTTTTTAAAATCATTTTGTAAACAGTGACTATTTTCTTAAAATTATTAAAAATATAAAAATAAAATAACAGCTTCATATAATTAAAAAAATCTTTAATTAATAAAAATATTGACCATTTCCTTATAACATCTTTCAAAAAATATATATTTACTTAATAATCTTAATTAAATAAGAATAATAAATTAAAATGTTCCAATTTAACTGTGTAGAGCACATGACAAGCTCAATTACTTTATTAGCACGTAGTTTTAGTTTAGTAAATGTGTATATCGTGGACTACGTACTTAGATTTTGGGTTTCTTCTGTTAGTTCCATGGTTAATTAAGCACTAAGTGCATCGTAAATCTATTCAACAAGTTGAATTAAACATTTCTTTCTTGAATCTTACGTATTAATTGAGTCGCGCGATATATCATTAAATTAGTTGACAGCTTGTTGTCTCAGTTGATGTGCCTTCAAGAGTAGCTGGTTTCAAATAAATTATTAACTCTATTTTTAAAATAATAAGATAATAATGTGGCAATTATATTGTCGTGAAATAATTATTGAATACCTATTGAATACAACTAATAAGCATGTAATTATGGGAAAAAATTTCTCTCTTTGAAGTCATAGCTAATGTTTAGTACAAACTGCACGTTTTTCATTGTCTAATTTAAAAAAAAAAAATATATATATATATATATATATAAAAGAGACGAAAAGAAAAATATAATTTGACCTTACCCTGCTCCTCTACTCTAAAAATAATAATAAATAAATAAATGATTGTGAAGTCGCAATCTACTATATATTTAACATGTAAGTGTAACGTCTACTATTAAAATATGCATATAATAACAATATACTATATTTAAAACATGTGACGTCCATAATTGCAATGTACTAATACAGCATGTATATATATATAATAGCAATATACTATTACAAACCTGTGACTTTCGCAATATACTGTTACAAACATGTATATTAACAATATACTATTACAAACACGTATATAATAACTTGATTCTTGACACCATATTACATAGTTACATATACATGGGAATATATAAGATTACAATACAAAGTCTCACAAACATTGTTTCTCCAATATAATCACACAGCTAACAATGGTGCTTCACGAGTCATTGCGTCTCTATCCCCCAGCACCACAGCTTGCGAGAGAGGCGCTACAAGACTTGCGATTCGGAGACATTCATGTTCCCAAAGGCTTCCACACTTGGGTGACCGTAACGAAGCTGCACCAAGACCCTCAAATATGGGGTCCCGATGCTCATGAATTCAACCCTCAGAGGTTCGCCAACGGAGTCAGCGGCTCGTGCGCGCAGCCGCACGTGTTCTTGCCCTTCGGAATCGGGCCTCGGAATTGCCTGGGGCAGAACTTTGCCCTCGCGGAGCTCAAGATCCTTTTCGCTCTCATTTTGTCCAACTTTTCCTTCTCTTTGTCCCCGGAGTATAGGCACTCGCCCATTCAGCAGATTGTGCTTAAGCCTGAGCATGGTGTGAGTTTGCTCATTAGAAAGCTTTGAGCTATATATATGTAACACACATGTTGTACGCATGATCATGATTCCTTGCTTGTATTCTTATCATCTTTCTTTTTTTTTTTTTTGGTACTCTTATGGTTTGTCAATAAGGAACAACGTTCCATATGTTGTTTTGGATCGAGGTCAATTCCATCTTCGTAAAGAAAGATTAACAAGGCTAATATTGTGGGAGTGAGACCAATAATATTGTGAGGAAAGCCAAGTGAGCTCTGTGACAGTGCTAGCAAGGCTGCGAAATCCAGCTATCGTACTTCACTTCTTGGAAGACCAGGAAATGAGGTTGGAGCCCAGAAAAATAATGCAGAAAAAAAAGAAGTGAATTTATGATCATCCGGGTCTCCGAAGCCCAATTTGAGTCACATTAATACGCAGTGAGCCAGTGAGGTTGAGACGAGAGGTTTTGCGTAGAAGAAAACCATGATGTCTAGTGCCAGCTAAGTAGCACAAAATACGCTTAAGAGAACACCAATGAGACTCCAAAGGATTGTGCATAAACTGACATACACGGTTGACAGAGTAAGAGAGTTCAGGACGAGTAATAGTAGCATATTGTAAAGTGCCCACAATGCTACGATAGAGCTTCAACGTGTTCTCTTAATGACCCTTCATTATGAATCAAAGAGAGTTGATCTACTATACGTCTGATTTTGAGGAGATATTCATTCATAGAGAAAGAATCTTTGCTATATTTGACAATTGACACTTGAGTTATGAGAAGCTTTGGCACGAATTTGCGAAGCAAAATACGTTTTAAGAGTAGAGTAGACCAAACCTGCACTGAGGAATCACAATTCACTATTCTTGAGAGCACCTCCTTCAATCATTATATAGTTAAAAGCAGTCAAGAGACGATTAGCAAAAGCTTGGTTGATTTTATCAATCGCTTTGCTTCAGAACGAGAAATATTTTGAAGGAGTCTCTAAGGATTCAACGAGAAAATCCTAAAGTTTGTAAACTCTAATGGCGGACGAACTAGCTTCCTCCATATAATGAAATTTTCAGTGTTAAGGCGAACATACGAAGTGTTGGCAAAACAAAATCGGATTGAACTTCATCGTTGAAGAAGACAAAGGTGAATCCAAGGCCGGTGAGGAATTGTTGAGATTTGATAACATGTTTGGTAGCTGAGAAAGCGAAAGAAAGTGTAGAGAGAGACTATGAGAAAAAATTGAAAGAATATTCTTTTTTCTTTTTTTTCTTTTTAATGAAAGATACGAAGAATTAGGAACGTATCTCAACGAGGTTGACACACGCCTGATTCATTGAAGGCTTACCAACTAGGTTGATCCTCCCCCAATAAATCTTTTAATTCCACGCTCAAGTATATTAAATAAATAAAAAGATACAAGAAGTTTAAGAATAAATTGAAAATAATAATAAAAAAGAGAAGCAAAGCTCAAATAAGCTAATAAATATAAAGAAAAATTTCCGACGTCTCACAAAGAATAAAACCTAGACTTACATCTTGTGAGTGCATCACGCAGCAAAGCGTCATTAAAAACCTTGAATGAAATTGAACACCCAGTGGGAAAACCAAACATGGGACACCAAGACTGACCTGTGATGTGATATTCTGATTTGTTGATAATGATATCGTTGTAACTATACAATATATAGTTAATACTCATAATCGACTCAGACAGACTAATTGTATTTGACAACTCAGCGCTTGACGTAACTAACTCTTGACATATTTGACTAATTGTACAAAATTACATAAATGATGTGACAGTCACTTCTTGATTATAAAAGATGCACTTTCTCGTAAAAAATAACCAGAATGACATAACATATTTGATTATAGACCACACATCTCAGACAAATAATATAAACTTAGACAAATCATTCAGACCAGTTTTATCTAGCCAAAAACCACCAATTAGCTTGCTTATTTCCCTCACGGTAAATGTGAGAGACTGAGAGCCTTGATCCATATATTCCTAAGCTCCCCAGGCACCTTGTGCGATTGACAGAAAATTGGCCTCAAATGCAAAGCAATTTCCCAAATAAATTGAATAACATCTCTGTTATTTCGCTGTGATTCCGAGCTCGTGTAAAATCATGCATTAAGCCTTTACGAGAGTTTGTGTATACATCAAAGTGTTGATCAGCTTGTTAATTCATCAATAACTGTTGATCATGATACATGAATCAAGATTGATAAAAAGGGTTATAACATGAAAACACAGCCGTACTTATTCTTTTATAAAATATGATCAAAACTATCATCTTTTCAAACCAGCCCTTTCTATATATACTCATGTTAATTATTACTGCTACGATTTCATGATAGTAGAAGCTCTTCTTATAGATGCTATATAAAGGTCATACATATAAGAAAGCATTGAAAACAGCCAATAAAGAGGCCATTCTTATTATTATTCTCTAAGCAAAGTAGAAACTACCTACTCTCCCCCAAAACCTCCCTATACGTACTGCTTAGTTATAAAACCAAGTAGAGTTGCAATATATATATATTTATGCAACGGCCCTGGGCTGGGAAGCGGCGGATGAGCTCAAGAGGAAGGTCTCTTCCCTGCTGTACTTGAGCCTCTGCGCCTCATCCCTCGATATCTGGAAGGCGTTCATCAGCACGGCCTCCGGGAGGGCCCTCATCACCGAGGTCCGCCCCGCGATCGGGCTGATCCACGCGTTGTCGTTGGTCTTGAACGACACCCACTCGAACCCCTCGCTGCTCGACGCCTGCTTCACCACCGCGTGCTGCTGCGGGACCACCAGCACCTGCCCTTGCCTCACCTCTCCGTCGAAGAGGCTCTGCCCGAAGTGGTCCACCACTTGGACCCTGGCCCGCCCCCGGGTCACGTACATCACGCTGTGCGCGTTTTGGTTCCAGTGCGGGGTGTAGATGCCATTCTGCCATTTAATGTCAATATTAATTCAAAGCAAATTATGGACAATTAATTAATTGTCAATCATTTTGTCTACTCTTTTACAAGAATGAATGAATGAATGAAGCAGAGCGTATTCTTGTAGATCACCTTGTAGAGGTTTCCCTTCTCGGCGCTAAGCCTGAGGAAGCGGAGGATGGGGAGGTTGAAGCTGTTGACGGTGCTGACGCGGCCTGCCTGAGGGTTGAAGACGTCGGAGCGCGAAGGGTCGCCGATGTTCTCGCTGAGCCTCATCGAGCAGAATGTCTCCTCGAGGCCGTTATCGTTCCAGCGGCCACCCTGCTCTCTCTCCCTGATCTCCTCTTGGTAATGCTGCTCTCGCTGGTGCTCTTGGGTGGACCTCGTCACGGGGCTTACCAAGTCCAGCTTTGCCCCCTTCACTCGGATGATGTCGTTCCTGTAGTCGTCTTGGCCTTGGAGCCTCCTCACTGTCTCTGAGTCCACGTTGAACGCCTCTTCCAAGTACCTTGACGCGAATCCCCTGAAGATGTTGTTCTTCTTCTCCGCTCTCAACCCGTACTGGCTCGGATCGCGAGGGCCTAAGTACTCTCGTTGTTCTTGTTCTTGTTGTTGCGGCCTGAATTCTTCTTCTGGGTTGCCAGCGAGATAAAATCTCTACCAAATATAATATATACACACATACATATATATTGTTATTATGATGATGAATAAAAACGAAACGAAATTAACTAATGGTGGTCATGAGTGTTTAAAATTACTCGAGGGAATTGATCGAGCTGGTTGTGAATGTTGCTAGTGTCGAGGAGAGAGACGAAGACAAGGGGTTCGTTGGCGTTGTTGTAGCTCCAATAGGCAACTCCAGCAGGCAAAGCCAACACATCTCCTTCTCTAATGTGTCGGAGCTTCTGGTGCCGATCTTCACGAGCACCGCCACCGGCAGTGGTCTGACTCCGTCCTCTCTGCGGCTCTTCGAATGTCTCCGCACACCCTGGGAATACGGTTCCCACGATACCCCTCCCTGAAATAAAAATAATAACCGAACAAAAAATTATAATAAAAGTTCGCATTCATGCATGCACGAACATGATCCAACCGTGCATGTGGCCGGTGTGTGTGTATATAT
The DNA here is from genome assembly GCA_018132145.1 of Boehmeria nivea var. tenacissima. Classification (NCBI taxonomy): domain Eukaryota; kingdom Viridiplantae; phylum Streptophyta; class Magnoliopsida; order Rosales; family Urticaceae; genus Boehmeria; species Boehmeria nivea. Next base: position 13,408,374 of record CM030875.1, on the reverse strand, counting down.
ATATACACGAATATATACCTCTGATAATGTAGACGATTTGAGGAGCGCTGGTGTAAGAAGGCAAGTGAAGGCCATTGGGCTCGATGGTGCGGCGGACCAGGGCGACCCCGGCGCACTGGAACTGGTCGCGGCTGGGGTTCCATGACTCCGTGACGCCGGCCTCGGCCTCGATGCGGGTGTCGGGCTCCAGCGCCTGGAGGCGCTCCAACTGGCAAATGCTCTGCCGCCGGTAGTATTCCTCCGTCCGGTAGCGGGCGGAGCGAGAGGCGGTGATGGCAAGGCTGCCAGCTGGGAAGAGGAAGAGGAAGAGGAGGCAGAGGGAAAGGGAAAGGGAAAGGGAGAGCAAAGAAAGCTTTGCCATTTTGGAGGTGGGGGTTTTGTGTTATTTGTGTTGTGAAGTGGCGATCAGAAATTGTGGGCATTTATAGGTTGGAAAGAGAGAGTAAATGTGTAGACACGTAGAGAGTTTCGGGTAAGGAATCTCCTTACACTCTTCGGCTTGCATGGCTATCAACCCTTTGATCTCTTACACCTCATAGCAATCGAGATGGCACCTGGATTTTGGCTTCTATATATGGAGTTGCACTGTTTGATGTGTTTGAAGTGTTCGTTTTGATTCTGATTTATTTTCTTCTTCTTTCTTTCTTCTTCTTCTTTTTTTTTTCTTTTCTTTTTTAATTTTATTTTAAATATTGGTTCTTTTGATATACCAACAAAATAAATTAGTACATACGTGATTACGTGCGAGTTTAGCTTCTGGACACATATATTACGATATTGCTACTGAGTGAAACGGAAAAATAAAATACTCAAAATTTACATAACAATAAAAAAAATACCCAATTTTAGAAGTAATTGAGTAATTAATTAATTTATTGTTAATTATTTGACCATACTTTTAATAAGTAAGTTAATTACCACCAGCTACCACTATATAAATAATTGAATCACTAAGTTAATTACCACTAGCTACCACTATGTAAGTAATTGAATCATTTGAGTATTTTGTTATATTTTTCAAAAGATTAGACATTAATTTAAATTAGGTGTTAAAAATTGGGTATTCACTGAAGTGGGAAAATACTAAGAATTTACAAAATAATAATATAAATACTTAAACTTTAGAAATAATTAAGTAACTAGTCAATTTGTTAATTACTTGCACATAATTGTAATAACTAAGTTAATTACCATCATCTACCACTATGTAAGTAATTGAATAACTTTGCTATTTTATTATATTTTTCAAAGAATTGGGTATTAATTTAAATTAGATGTTAAAAATTGGGTATTCACTATAATTTCTCAAAGGAAGAAAATACCTAGAATATTTATATAACAATATCCAAATTTTTGAAGTAATTAAGTAACTAGTCAATTTCGTTAATTAGTTGCATATGCTTTTGGTAACCAAGTTAATTACCACCACTTACCACTATATAAGTAAATAACTTGGGTATTTTTTTATATTTCTCAAAAAATTAAGTATTAATTTAAATTAAGTGATAAAAATTGGGTATTCGTTATAATTTCTCTTTAAAAATTGTCTAAAATCGCTGCCACATCAGATTTTCGTTACTTTGTTCGACGGAAATTAAGTTGTTCCTTAATAACATTTGAAACAATAAGGATATTTGAAACGTTTTATACAACAAGAGTTAATTTCAGATATAACCCAAACGATAATAGTTATTTATGATATTTATCCAAATTTTGATAGCTTAACATCAATTTCCTTGCACCTCATATGATCGATGCATCTTCGTTCTCACATTTAGTAAGTGAACATATCAGTAAACTATTTGAATGATTTAACACTAATCAAAATCATTTCAGAAAAAGTTAAAATCATTCAACTGGTTTATCCAAATCACTCATAGTACAAGCGTGTGTGTTATAGATATATATTAACTCAAAGCTTTTTAAAGAGCAATTTGACGCCATACTTGGGCTTTACAACGAGTTCCTGGACCGGTGAGTGCCTATAGTTTGGAGACAAAGAGAAAGAAAAGTTGGACAAAACAAGAGCAAGGAGTATCTTGAGCTCCGCCAAGGCAAAGTTCTGTCCCAAGCAGTTCCGAGGCCCGACTCCGAAGGGCACGAACACGTGCGGTTGGAGGCACGAGCCACTGACTCCATCGGCGAACCTCTGAGGATTGAATTCATGAGCGTCGAGACCCCATATTCGAGGGTCTTGGTGGAGCTTTGGAATGGGCACCCAAGTGTGTAGCCCTTTGGGCACATGAATGTCTCCGAATCGCAAGTCTTGTTGTGCCTGTCTCACCATCACTGGTGCTGGGGAATAGAGCCTCAAGGACTCCTGAAGCACCATGGTCAGCTGTGTGTGATATTGGAGAAATAAACAAATTATTATAATGTTTATTGTATAGATGCAGGCACATGAAAAAAGAGAATGGATTTCATCTGTGAGTCAATTAGGTAGCAGATAGCAGTTTTCGAACATATATTTTATAAAATTAAGAAGAATAGTAGTAAAAAACAAAAATATTAACGTAACAAAATTAGGGAGATTATTATATTTATACCAAAATATATAGATACTTACAAATTTAATTTGTGAGTTAGGGTTTTTACAAAAATATATTTTGATGGCAAAAGTTATTTATATGGACATTAATATCCATTTGTAAAAAAAAAAAACTCAAAAATCAAATAAGGTTAGGGATTTAGGGTTTAGTTTAAATATGAAATGAAAAAAAAAAATTTAACAAATTTATAATTTATAGATAAAAATCTCTAAACGTAATTTGAGTTTTTTTTTTATTTTTACAAATTCACTATCAATTATCGTTCATCTTCTCAAAGAGAAATGAACACTATTTCTATGAGAATATTACTTCATAGATTCAAATCCGGATTGGTTACAAATAAAATATTTACATAATAATAAAATATTTCTCTATTATAATATTTTCATAGTTTGTGTTACAAATATTCTCACTTGAAAATCCGAATTGTTGGAAATAAAATAATTCAAAAGAAACACTTCCATAGCTTGACAGAAAATCGAAATGGGTTGGAAAAAGTTATTTTAATAGAAAATTTGAACTGGTCAGACGTAAAAGAAATATTTTTATAGCTTGATAGAAAATTTGAATTAGTTAGAAAAAAAATTGTCCATAGTAATAAACTATTTTCATACGAAAGTTATTGAAAATCACATAGGAATCAATGATTAAATTATTGAGAAAACTCCTTAAAATAAATAAGGTTATAACAAAAAAAAAAAAGAAATTGGCTAAAATGATAAGGTATGAATGGACTATCTATATAAAGATAAAAACGTAATATAAAAATATAATTTAATTAAAGAAACTTTGAAAATTTATTGAATATTTACGATAATATCTAATTTTCTCTGATATTTTTGTAAATATAAAGTAGATGAGTATAGATTTGTAAGTTTCTAAATGGGAGATTATTATATTTATACAAAAATTAATAGATATTTACATATATATTTTAGGAACTAGGGTTTTAACAAATATATATTTATAAAATTTTCTAAAATTACTGTTAAGAACATAGATATTTAAATTAGGAAATATCCCCAACTATCAAATTGTTTATAATTGAATTAAAATATTAAAAAAATTAATTTTTTTCTCTCTAAACTGATTTATAGTTTTCAAAATTTTCAAAACCACATTAAAATATAATAAAAAAAAAGAGTTAAAAAAACCCCTTACAGTTCTATACAAAATCGTTATTTAGGGAAATTTCATAGTTCCTGAAAAAATAATATTTCAATAATAAAAAAACAATGGGTGTTAATATAGGTTTCAAAAATATTTTAAACATGGAGAAATATATTATGACTATAAAACTTCAATAAAATCAACATTGTCCTCGAAAAATATATATACATCATCATATTATTGATAAAATCAAGTATAGATTAAATATGTTTAAGAACAATGTTAATTCTGGAGAAAAAGAATATCTCCAAAGAAATATATTATTGGGTGAGTTATAAAAATAAGCCAAAATTAAATATTTTTTTTTAAATGATAGCCTATGTTTTAAAAAATTAAAAAAATAGCCATGTTACGAATTGTATTACAGAAAAATATCACACAAAATATAACAGATCTATAAGTATTTGTAAGATATTATTTAACACTTCAAAAAATAATGAGTAAAACTTGAAGTGTTACAAAATATCTTACAAATATTTACAAATGTATTATATTTTGTGTGACACTTTTCTGTTATATAATTCGTAACATGGCTATTTTTTTAATTTTTTGAAACATGGGTTGGACTTTAAAAATAAATTTTTTTTTTGACTATTTCCTATGATTTCCTTATATTATTGCTATGGACGTTGACATTTATATTTAGGGTCCATTAGCTATCTAGCCATTTTTCGGATTGGGCTTTTAAATACTAGCCTATGTTTACAAATATTCAAAAAATAGCCATCAGGCCCAAACATAATTCTGTTTGGACAAAAATGCCCTTCGTCCCTCTTATTAACGGTAAGAAATTTCAGACACGGTGTCTGAAATTTCTTACAATCTGGAATTTAGAAAATGTTCCTGAATTGGTTAAATTAATAATCAAAAAATTCATGAAGAATCAACAACCTTATTTACGATAATCGAGCAGAAAATGTTGTGTACTTTTAAGTCAAACGACTTAGGAAAATTCGTCAAGTCCACATTATCTATTATGATTCGTCAAGTCTACATCATCAATTATGATAGAATCACAAATATCATCTTGAAAATTAGATTGGTAAGAAATTCCTGAAGGAGCAGAAACCTCAAGAAGAGAATTGTGCTCTGCAAATAACAATCTTTTTTAACAAATTGTCAACAAACAAAATAAAATTATGTTCATTGTAATATATTAAAGGATATAGAGTTACAAATACAAAAAGAGGTAATTTATTTACCAAAAACACTAGGAGCAGATCCAGAACTGGACGAACAACCAACATCATATGTATTCATTGCTGCATATAAAAAACGGAGGGAAAAAAATAAAAGCGTGAGAAGTTTCTTACTGGGTGTCAGAAATTTCAGACAGTTGCTAGATAGTAATGTAGCGAATGATAAAATCATCAGAAAAGTTTGAAAGAGCATCAGAAATTTCTTACACTGGTAAAACGAAAAACAGAACAATTAAGAAAACGAAAAAAAGAACACGCTAAAACCACTCAAACTCAGAAAAGAAGAAAATAAACGCACAAAGATCAATTAGAAACATATTTTTTGAATGAAGATGAAATATAAAACAAGAAAAGCTCGTGAAATCAGGCTTTAGATTGCACAAGGAAAAAAAAAACGAAAGCAAAAGCGAGGAAAAAGGAAAACTCCGCACGGAAACTGAAACGAACAGAGTAATAGAAAATTTCCGAACGAAGCATGACCTAAGATCGATTATATATCAACAATAGAAAATCGCAAAAGGAAAAAATCGTTTGAATGCCAATTAAACATGAGAAATTCACCAAAATCAACAAAAAAAACATAGTAAAAAACGAAGATTGCAAACTAAAAAGGAAGATCGATTACTTAGCAACACAATAAAGATTTGACGAGTTAGCTGTAGATCACGAAAGCAAACGCGAAGATTGAAAATCTGATTGGAAGCTAAGGTTGAAAATCTGATTGGAAGCAAACGCGAAGAGAGAAATTGGGAAGAAAGCATAGAGAACTGGGAAAGAAATAAGGCAAACAAGTTTCACTAAAATAAGAGGGGTAAAAGAGTAAAATCAAGTTAGTTAGTTTGAACAAATGGCTAATTGCTTAATAAATCAAAACATGTGCTATTCCTTGGAAACATATGTCAAACATGTGCTACTTACTTAAAAAACTCTTATATTTAAGCTAAAATACTATAATTTATAGGGTTTATTTGGTATTTGGCCATTTATTAGTCCAAGTTTTAAGAAAATGGCCACTAATACATAAGAGAACTAAGGACATAGAGGTAAATGCACATCATCATGCAGTTAAGAAAGCAACTAATTTCTTAAATAATCAAAACGCTTGCTATTTTCTCAAAACACCATTTAGAAATGATTATTTACTGAATTATCTCTAATTTATAGACATAAAGTTTGAGAAATAACGATATTTAATAGAATATCCAACAAATAACCAGTTGTTTACCAACTATAAAAAAAAGAATTAATTAAATTAACTGGATATCTATTTAGAGGGTAAAATTATAATAGTAAAAGATATGTAATCTAATAATTAAGAAAACTTAAAATATTAATGAAAATATTTAATTTATCCAAATATTTTTGTAAATATTAGGTCTACAAGAATAGTTATGTAATATTCTCTAAACTGATCTCAAAGTGAATTAAAGATAAAATTGCAAGACTTACAATTTTCATCTTGCGAAGCATGTCACCATTAGGGTTTTGGCCTCCGCAAATTTCCAACACCTCGGCTCGAGCGCATTCTTGCCACTTAGGCTTCGAGGCCAACAACATCAATGTCCACGCCGCACAAATCGCAGAAGTCTCGTAGCCGGCCAAGTATATGTTTTTCAAATTATCGACGATAAATTGCTCCGCTGATTCTCCTCCTAAACCACCACCGATCATGTTCTCAGCACCTTCAAGAATTGTCTGCACTATGTCATGATCATAATGTGGACGATTCCTAGTTGCTCGCTTTCTTTCCTGAACTGCTTTCATAATCAATGCCCTGACCTCATTTTCCATTCTCTTTGCTTCTCTGTTGCTCTTAGTAGGGAGATACCTAAAAATTACATACATGATTAATTTTAATTATGCATAAAATTGATCAATAACTTGAATATTTTTGCTATGATTAATTTTTAAAATAGAAAACAAAATAAACTTATCATATATACATATATATAAATAAATATATATATATATATATATAAGTACTTTAGTTTAGACATGGAAACATTAGCCAATTACCTTAATAGAGGAACTCCAAGGTATGGAACCCTCTTGGACATGTTTTCTATGAGACCCCTAATCTTGAGGAATATGTCTTTCCCAATGGAATAATCGCTTCCAAAACATGCTCTAGAGATCACATCTGTGGTGAAGCAAATCAAGTGCTCGTCCACCTCAATTTCAGCAACTCCTCCCTCACTTTCAATCTGAGCTGTCCACGTGTCCACCAATTTCGCCCCCGACTCAACCATCAAGTTCATCATGCCCTGTAATATTGTCCAACATTTGTACAAGACCCAAGTAGATATGAAAGAAGAGAGGAACAATAAACTTTGGTTAACATTTTATATATGCCAACCAAACAACCAAAATGTTTCGGGACATTTTTGGAAAGGAAGAAAAAAAAACTTGTCACTTCGATTTACAGTAATAGAATCTAAAACTAGAAGAGTTTGATATAGAGTGACATAAGAGACAAACCTTGACACTATCCAGGGTCAACGAAGGAGCAAGTGTTTTTCTCTTATGGACCCAATTGGCACCGTTTGAGGTCAAAATGCCTTTGCCAAGAAGAGGACCAAGCACTTTTTGAAAATAACTTGGCAGTCCAAAGTCTAGTGAAGTGCATTTGGTTATTTCCTTTACCACTTCAGGATCGCTAATGTGCAAATATTGTATGTTTCCAAGTGAGAACAAGAATATTGATCCTGTAGTCCATTTACTAAACAAAATTAAATTCAAAACGTCAATCTTAATACGTACTCGCGAGCCGTACTTGCTCATTTGTTATTTTTAAATATTATTCTTATAAGACAGATAATTAAATTAAGATAACTTTGGGATTTTCAGTGAGTATTTTTTCGCAGTCATTTCTATAAGATATATAACCACTGAAAAGATAAATTTAACAATTCAAGATCGTTCTTGTTCTTCACCGAAAAAAAAAAAACCCAAGAATTCTCCATAATTTTTATGAACATGACAAAAGCACAAATCCAGGGGAAGGAGCAGTTGTGGAGTGGGGAAAAATATAAAATAAATAGACACATAAAATCAACAAGGTCAAAAACCTAACAAGGATATAAAATTGTCACTAATAGTGGGGCTTGAAAGTTTTTAAAACTTAGTGGGGTCAAAACTATACGTTACTTCTAATATACATATGAAAATATAATTTTGTAAAACTTAGATGGGGCAATTGCCCCCACTAGACCCACCTCTGCCATTGCCAATAACAAAAATGATAATTAGCCATGAAATATACGAAATGAAAATAATACCATATTGTTGAGTCCATTTCTCAAAGGATGGGAAGAGAAAATAAGAACAATTATGGACAATTCCTTGTTCTCCTTGTGGTTGCTTGGGCACTTGGGAAACGGCCTTATTCATCTCAAGAAGGTTACCAAATAAAAACGAAGGTGAAGGCCCTTGGATCCCTTGCTTTAGGAGTTTTGACCGAAGCCTTCGGGGCTTCAGAATTAGAGAATCACAAGCTCTGAAGAGGACGCGAACAAGACCGAGCAAGACGATTGTGAGCACGATTCGGACGAGCAGAGTTGGAAGCTCCATGGATTGGATTCTAAACAAATTTCTCTCTAGTGATATTTTGCCTTTGACTGATTTTTACCAAGTGTTTGTACTAAATTTATAGGAAGGCACAACTTGGGAAAAAACAATAATGATAGATATGTGCTTGTGTAATACGTACATATACAACACGTTTGATCTAGAGTATTATTTGATATTTTCGTGTTTTAATCATTCAAATTTTACAAGATATGCGATGTAATGCAAGGCCGGCTCAAGCACATTTGGAGTCTTAAAAAAAAAAAAGGCCTTTAAAAAAAATCATTTTCAAAGAGTTTTAAAAGTAATATTATAGAATTTACGAATATAGTCATTTTTGAAGAGTATTTTAAAAAAATAGCTGTAATTTCAGAAAATTTTAAAAATAGTCATTTCAAAATTTTATTACTTTAGTAAGAAATTTTTTATAATAAGTTTACGTGTATTTTGTCATGGTAAGAATTTTTTTTATCTTTGTAAAAATTATTTTATGACTATTTTTAAAATTTTGAAACTGTGACTCATTTTTTAAATATACCATATAAAATGACTATTTACATAACTCACGGCCAGTTAGCTAGGTAAATAGTCATTTTAGAGGGTTTATTTTCAAAAAAATATTCACAATTTTAGAAAATTAAAAAAAATAGTCATAATTTTTTTTTTAAAACAAAAGAGCCATTCATTTCATATTTGACAAAAATATATTATCTCAAAAGCAATAAACAAACGTCTATCAACAAATCAAACGATAACGATTAGAAAGTTGAAGAAGAAATAGTAAAAAGAGAGTTTATATATATATATATATATATATATATATATATAGGAAATGTTTGAGGGGCCCGAATAGAAGTTTTAGATATATTACAACGCAATATTTTTTGTTTTACTTTTTTTAATAAGTCTAAAATCAAAATAAACAAGTAAATAAATATTCTTAAAACATATATTCCTAAGCAGAGACATATTAAAATAAGTGGAAAGACAAAAGATATCTACTACTATTTTAATGGTTGAGCCGGCCTGGCTTGCATATTTTTCTTGAGCAAATCATAAATTTTTGAAAAGTTCTACAATAGGCAACGATTTTATACACCATTGGTAGAGCACGATTTATAATAACATGTATTTACACATTAGCACACAACATTCTTTATTTTCATAGTATCGATTTATTTCTCAAATTTAACATAAAAATTATTTTTAATTGGATATGAAAAAAAAAATTTAAACAATTGTCTTTTTTATTTGTTTTTTATCATTTTTATATTTTCATCCCTGAATGAACATAATTTTAGTTTTAAATTTGAAAAATGAATTGATAATATGATTATAAAGGATGCAGTTTGTTAATATAGAGAAAAAAATTTGTTATTTTATTTTATTTTATTTTTTAAACTATTATAAATCATGCACCTTACATGGTACACAAAATTGTCAGAAGTTTCCGTAAATTTTTACCTTATTTTTTCAGATTCAATGAAAAAATAAAGTAAAAGTGAAACATAAGTCATGTATTAAACATGGCATCCACAAGTGGGAATGATATGGACTTTTTATGATTAACGTCCACCATTTACACTTAGGCAAGGAATATCAAAATACCCTCAAACAATTAAATTGGACGAAATAAATTGTTTTAAATTCTTCGTTTTCAACATCTTTTTTATGTCTGACCACCAATTACCTCTTACGCCGTATTTATATATGATCTTTTATCCTAACATATATATACTAGCACTAAATTACTTTTAATTTTACCTTTTGTTCTGTCATGAAATTCATAAACACATTCTTTAAAAAAATAAAAAATAAAAACAACAACAACAACAAAAACTATAGAATATTCGAGTTCACCAAAAATTTAAAGGAATTAAAAAAAAAAGAAAAAAAAAACTAATGAAGGATTCTAATAAATGATTCGCAGGAAAATTACAAACTGCAAAAATCAAAATATTCTTTGACAAACATAAGCACAAGCAGAGACAAAAATGCAAATCCTGATTAACCTAGTAAATGTTAGAAATATATATATAATATATAGCATAGGAGACCATAAAGTGAAGGAAGCAAAAACTGAAAAGCACACTTCATTCATCAGAATAAAGCCTTTATATAGGCAATACATGAACATGAATGGACCACAAAATAATAGCACTAACCAACGTGCAATAACCAACTCCTAAAGACTAGGCATTCACATGCCACGAATTGGAACAATGAAAAAACACTTCTCCACTACTAATAGTGGACTTCCTAAAAACAAGGACACTAAACAACAAATTTATTGACTCAATCAAAGGAAAAACATAGACTTGGTCAAACATTAGACCACATAACTCAACATTTCCTCCCTTAAACTGAAGTTTACAAACATCCAGTTTAATAAGATCAGTTGTGAAATTCTTCTCTCAAGTTGAATGATCCAGAGTGCATAAACCAAGCAACTTCCTTAGTTTCTGAAACGTAGGCAGCTTGAGAGGCTTGGTAAATATATCAGCAATTTGATCTTCACTCCTGCAGTAGATGAGATCTATTGCTCCATCCTTTGTGAGGTCCCGCAAGAAATGATACTTCACATCTATATGCTTGCTTCTTCCATGTAGGACAGGATTTTTGGAGAGCTTTATTGCTGAACTGTTGTCACAAAAAATTGTTGTAGGCCCTTGCTGCTTGAAGTTTAGCTCTCCAAGAATTTTCTTCAACCAAATAGCTTGACAGGCACAAGATGTTGCAGCTACGAACTCGGCTTCAGTTGTTGACAATGTAACAATTGCTTGCTTTTTTGAAGACCACGAGACCGCTCCCGATCCAAGCATGAAAATATATCCTGAGGTGCTCTTTCGATCATCTAAATCTCCAGCATAATCACTATCTGTGAAGCCAATCAACTCTGACTTTTCTCCATTCTTGTAGAATAGCCCAAATTCCATAGTACCTTGCAAGTATCGAAAAATCCGCTTGGCAGCTAGAAGATGAATCTCTGTAGGACTTTCCATGTATCTGCTAATCAGACTTACAGAATACATTATATCAGGCCTTGTTGCTGTCAAATACATCAGGCTCCCTACAATTTGTTTGTAGAGAGTGCTGTCTACCTTCTTTCCTTCATGATCTTTGGTTAGCTTAAGACCAAACTCAGTCGGTGTGCTCACAGAGTTGCAATTCTTCATTTGAAACCTGTCTAAGATCTCTCGTACATATTTCTTTTGAGACATAAAAATCCCATGAGCGGATTGAATCACCTCAATGCCAAGAAAATAATGCATCTTTCCAAGATCTGACATATCAAATTCAAGCATCATGGATTGCTTAAATTTTTCAAACATGGCTTTATCATTTCCAGTATAAATTAAATCATCCACGTATAAGCACACAATTAGCATCTTCCCTTGATCACCAATTTTTGTAAAAAGTGTATGCTCATAAGGACATTTTTGAAAGCCCTCCTTAGAAAAATAAGCATCTATACGACTATACCAAGCTCGTGGAGCTTGTTTTAGCCCATATAGTGCCTTTTTCAGTCTATAAACTTTATCTTCACTTCCAAGCTTCACATAACCAGGAGGTTGATCAACAAATACTTGTTCCTGTAAGTCTTCATGGAGGAATGCAGATTTCACGTCCAATTGGAAGATAGGCCATGAGTTTTGCGCTGCCAATGCGATCACTAATCTGATTGTGTCATGCCTTGCAACAGGAGCAAAAACTTCCTTGTAGTCGACACCAAACTCTTGCTTATAGCCTTTAGCTACTAAGCGTGCCTTGTACTTCTCAACTTCACCATTCTCCTTCAATTTTGTCTTGTAGACCCACTTGACACCAATTGCTTTTTGCCCTTTTGGAAGTTCAGTCAACTCCCAAGTGTTGTTTCTTTCAATGGATGCTTTTTCGTCATCCATAGCCTTTCGCCACTTCGATTCTTTGACAGCAACTTCAAAGACTGTTGGATCACAATCTGAAAACAAAGCAAAATGTGTAAGTGGATCCTCTAATTGATCGACTCCAGTTACTTCATAGTCGGTCATCCATGCTGGTCTTCTTTTAGCACGCTGTGGTCGTTCTTCATTCTCTGTCTCTACTGCGGGAGCTTCTTGAGCCAATGTTGGTTATTGTACATTTTCCAGCGGCAATGCATTCGCCAAAGATTGTTTCTTTTTGTCTTCATTCTCCTCATCAAAATCAACACGGATTTGTTGTGTAGCAGCAACGTCACCCCAAGTCCAGATTCTTTCTTCATCGAAGACGACATCGCGGCTTATAACAATTTTCTTAGTGATAGGATTGTAAAGCTTATAAGCTTTTGATTGATCACTAACACCAAGAAAAATGCACTTCTCTCCCTTGTCGTCTAGCTTTGTCCTCTTCTGGTCTGGAATATGGGCATAAGCAACACACCCAAAAATTCTGAAATGATCTACTGCTGGTCTCTGACCACTCCATGCTTCTTCCGGTGTCATATTTTGAACAGCAAGTGTAGGACTTCTATTCAAAATATGAACGCTCCAATTGACTGCTTCAGGCCAAAAAGTTTTTGAAATACCGCTCCTCGTCAAAAGGCTTCGCACCATATTCATAATGGTGCGATTTTTCCGCTCGCAAACTCTATTTTGTTGAGGTGTGTAAGCTGTTGTAAGTTGCCTCTTGATTCCTTGGTTCTCACAAAATGTTACGAATTCATGTGAGATATATTCTCCACCTCGATCTGTACGAAGAACCTTGATTGGAGTGCCCATTTCTTTCTCAACCAACACTTTATAGTTTTTGAAAGCTGCAAAAGCTTCTGACTTTTCCTGCAAAAAATATACCCAAGTTTTCCGACTAAAATCATCGATAAACGTTAGAAAATAACGTTTACCACCATTTGATGTCGGATTGATGGGCCCGCATATATCAGAGTGAACCAACTCCAACACCTTCTTCGCTCTCCATGATTTCCCTTTCGGAAAGTGATCTCGATGTTGTTTGCTAACAACACATTCTTCACATACTTGTGAAGAGCTTTGAATTTGTGGAAGCCCCGTCACCATGTTCTTTTGTAGAAGCGTTTTAAGACCACCAAAATTTAGGTGTCCATAGCGAAAATGCCACAGCCATGCCTCATCCTTCAATTTTGTTAAGAAACACTTCTTGGCGGTATTGTCAAGATGCAGCGGGAACATACGGTTTGTTGTCATGTTGACTCGAGCAACCAACCCCAATTTTTCATCTCGAACGTGACAAACTCCTTCTTTGATAGAGATCTCATATCCCTTTTCTTGGAGCTGACCAACACTCAGTAAGTTGGTTTGAGAGCTGGAACAAAAAACACATCAGAAATGTTCTGAGTGGAGTTTTCTTTGGTGTAGACTTTGACGCTTCCTTTTCCCATGACAGAAACTGTTGAGTTGTCGCCGAACGTCACGGTATTGCGGAATGACTCATCCAAATCTGAAAATATCGCCCGATCTCCGCACATATGATTGCTACACCCGGTATCTAAATACCACAAGCTTTGGCGATTTTCATCTTTCTCATGACATGCCATCAAGAGAGAAACTTCTTCTTCCTTTTCTGCAAAATTTGACTTCACACCGCGATCGCTATTCATATTACTTCGACATTCAGATTGATAATGCCCATATTTGTGAGTTGTTGAGTGGCGACCTCCTCGTCCTCCTCTTCCTTGGAATTGATTCTCTTGGTGTTGATGGTGTTGTTGATGATTTTCACGCTCATTGCTTCCTCTGCCTCTTCCTCTACCTCGACCGCGTCCTCTGTCTCCTCTAGGCAGATTTTCTGTTGAGGCCTTCAGTGCTTGTTCCTCTTTATCTTGCTGGATAATTTTTTGCTCATGAACAAGCAAAGAACTCTGCAATTCATCGATCGAAAGGGAGTCGATGTCTTTGGATTCTTCGATAGAACAAACGACAAAATTAAACTTTGGCGTCATTGATCGAAGTATTTTCTCGACAATTTTGATGTCCTCCATCTTCTCTCCATGGATCCTCATCTTGTTTGCAATCGCCATTGTTCTTGAAAAATAATCGGCAACAGATTCTCCCGTCTTCATACGCAAATTTTCGTACTGGGTCCGTAGTCCTTGTAACTGCACGCGCATTGCTTTCTTGCTCCCTTCGTACTTTTTCTTCATGGAGTCCCAAATCTGTTTGGAGGTATCTTTGCAAAGAATTGTCTCCAAGATTGCTCGATCAATGGCTTGAAAAAGGTAGTTTTTGGCCTTCAGGTCCTTCAGCTTCAATGTCTCCAACGCTGCTCTTTGCGTGTCTGACAATATAACTCCTTCTGTTGGTTCTGCTACTCCAGACTCAACAACGTTCCAATACTCCTTGGACCTTAGAAAATTTTCCATTAGCATGCTCCAATGATCATAATGACCATCAAAGCGAGGAATTGCTGGTTGAACAAAGTTGTCAGTGGCCATCGTTCACTGCTGCTGCAAAATAAACAAAGTGAAATAGAATAGCTACTAGCTACTGCTAACTATTTTATCTCTAAAATAAATCTCCTTTAAAAACTTTGGCTCTGATACCACTGTTAGAAATATATATATAATATATAGCATAGGAGACCATAAAGTGAAGGAAGCAAAAACTGAAAAGCACACTTCATTCATCAGAATAAAGCCTTTATATAGGCAATACATGAACATGAATGGACCACAAAATAATAGCACTAACCAACGTGCAATAACCAACTCCTAAAGACTAGGCATTCACATGCCACGAATTGGAACAATGAAAAAACACTTCTCCACTACTAATAGTGGACTTCCTAAAAACAAGGACACTAAACAACAAATTTATTGACTCAATCAAAGGAAAAACATAGACTTGGTCAAACATTAGACCACATAACTCAACAGTAAACACCAACAATTGTATGATATAACGTTTGAAACGATAAGGATTTATTTCAAACGTTTTATAGCTTTAATTTGAGATATGACCCAAAACGACTGTGGTTATTTATGATATTTATCCAAAGTTTTTATAGCATAACATCAATTATCTTGTACCTCACGATGCATCTTCGTTCACACACACACATAATACACAAACCATTGAATTATAGTACAAGCGCGCGTGTGTTATAGATATATTAGCTCAAAGCTTTTTAAAGAGCAATTTGACGCCATACTCGGGCTTTACAAAGATTTCCTGGACCGGTGAGTGCCTATAGTCTGGAGACAAAGAGAACGAAAAGTTGGACAAAACAAGAGCAAAGAGGATCTTGAGCTCCGCCAAGGCAAAGTTCTGTCCCAAGCAGTTCCGAGGCCCGACTCCGAAGGGCATGAACACTTGCGGTTGCGGGCACGAGCCACTGACTCCATCGGCGAACCTCTGAGGGTTGAATTCATGAGCGTCGAGACCCCATATTCGAGGGTCTTGGTGGAGCTTTGACATGGGCACCCAAGTGTGGAATCCTTTGGGCACATGAAAGTCTCCGAATTTCAAGTCTTGTAGTGCCTCATTAACCATCACTTGTACTGGAGGATAGAGCCTCAAGGACTCGTGAAGCACCATTGTCAGCTGTGTGTGATATATTGGAGAAACAGATTAAGTTGTGGGAGTGAGACCAATAATATTGTGATGTTTTTGGCGTATGTAACTATATACACACTAATAGACATTTGATGTTTATTGTATAGATGCAGGCACATGAAAAAAGAGAATGCATTTAATATATCTATGAGTCAATTAGGTAGATAGCCGTTTTTGAACGTGTGTTTTATAAAATTGAACCATGATTTTTTTTAAATTTTTTCTTAGTGTGTTATTTTTTAAAAGACTCATTCAATTTCGGTATATTTTTGCAACTCAACTATATTTTGAAGCTAAATTGATTTTCTTTAAATATATTTGGTTGTTTCCTTAGGTGGACGAATTAATTAATATATAGTAAGATATACAAATCTTAAAGTGAATTAAAGACAAAACTACAACACTTACTATTTTCATCTTGCGAAGCATGTTAGCATTAGGGTTTTGGCCTCCGCAAATTTCCAACACCTCGACTCGAGCGCATTCTTGCCACTTAGGGTTCATGGCAAGCAGCATCAATGTCCATGCCGCACAAGTCGCAGAAGTCTCGTAGCCGGCCAAGTATATGTTCTTCAAATTATCAACGATAAATTGCTCTTCCGATTCTCCGGCTATGTTCTCGGCACCTTCAAGAATTGTTTGCATTATGTCATGATCATAATGTGGGCTAGTCCTAGTTGCTTGCTTTCTTTGCTGCACCGCTTTCAAAATCAATGTCTTGACCTCATTTTCCATTCTCTTTGCTTCTATGTTGCTCTTAGTAGGGAGATACCTGAAAACTAGATGATTAATTTTAATCTGGTATAAATTCATCAATAACTTGAGTATTTGGTTATGATTGATTTTTAAAATATTGTTTATTTATTTAAGAGAAATTAATGTTTGGTAACAGTTTTTTTTTTTTTTGTTTTATAAGCAAAATTTCGCTTCATTTTATTTTCAAAATTTTAAAAACTGAAAACATATTGGTAATTGCGTTTTTGTTTTATATTTTTAAATACGAAAATCACAATTGATATCTTTATCGGAATCTTATAAAGAAATGAATCGAGTCTTGTAACTAATAAAAAGAGAGTGGAAATAGAAAAATGTAAAGATGAAGTACATAGATTTCACATAAAAAAATAATAATAATAATATAAGATTTGGTGTCTTTGTTAAAAAAATTTTGAAAACAAGAAATTTTTGTTTCTTCTGTTTTTAAAAATGTGTTTATAATTTAAAAAATAAAAAAGAAAAACAGATTTATTAAAGGGTCAGTTAGGTAAATAGCCATTTTGGACTGTGTGTTTTCAAAAATAGCCACAGTTTGAAAAATTTAAAAACTAGCTATTACACACTGCAAGAAATTTCTGACAATAACAAAATTACACATAAAATATGCTGTAAGAAATTTCTGACACATGTCAGAAATTTCTGAAAGGGCTAGTTTTTGAATTTTTTGAAACTGTGGCTATTTTTTAAAATCATTTTGTAAACAATGACTATTTTCTTAAAATTCCCTTTATTATTAAATGCTTTTTTAAAATTTTTGATAATTTTTTGTTTAAAAAACAAAAATAGAAAGTGGTACCAAATGGGACCATTGTAAATAGCTATTTTCAAAATTTTGATTTTAAAAAATATCAATTGTAAAAAAAAAAAGTCATTGTAGTAAGTTTTATTACGAAAATAGCCAAAATTAGTGATAAATTTTATTACATGAAAAATTATTATTAGCAAAAGATTTATTGCATAACAAAATTTAATAACAATTTATGATTATAATCTTAGCTTTTTTGAAACTACATATTATATATCCACATACTAAGTGTCTTATTAATTGAATTCACCCTTTATTTTATCAAGTGTTAAAGATTAGAGTCTATTTGGTCTTTAGCCATTTCTTTGTCTATATTTTAAGAAAATAGTTGAAGTTTTCAAAAATTAAGTTATTAGCCACAAATATATAAGAGAATAATAAGGGAATTCAAGTAATTGCATATCATCGTGTAGTTAAAAAAATGACTAATTCTTAATTAATCGAAAAGTTAGCTATTTTTTAAAAACATCTTTTAAAAAATGGCTATTTACTGAATTATCTCTAAACAACAATATTGATGATTTATGACAATTTATCTATTAGAAAACAAAATAAACTTATATTAATCAAGTAATAAGACCTAAATCATGTATAGAAGTACTTTAGTTTAGTGGTGGAAACATTATCCAATTTACCTTACTAGAGGAACTCCAAGGTATAGAATCTTCTTGGACATGTTTTCTATGAGACCCCTAATCTTGAGGAATATGTCTTTCCCAACGGAACAATCGCTTCCAAAACATGCTCTAGAGATCACATCTGTGGTGAAGCAAATCAAGTGCTCGTCCACCTCAATCTCAGCAACTCCTCCCTCACTTTCAATCTGAGCCATCCACGTGTCCACTAGTGTCGCCCCTGACTCAACCATCAAGTTCATCATGCCCTGCAATATTGTCCAGCATTTGTACAAGACCCAAGTAAATATGAAATAAGAAGAAGAAGATTAATATATGAAAGAAAAAAAAATTGTAGCGTGACTTATTAATTAATTCGCACCAAATTTTCCTAAACCAGCAGCTTAATTATTATTATTATTATTATTTTTATTATTAGGAAATTGCATCTTGAAGTCAAAAGTACATGGATCACATGCGCCAATTATGACCCTTTTCAAAATTTTGAAACTTTGGTTAACATTTTATAAATGGCAACAGAACAACCAAAACGTTTCGGGGATTAAAAAAAAAAAAAAAAAACTGTATTATCGATTTACAGTAATAGCTAAAAGATATCCAAAACTAGTAGAGTTTGATATAAAGTGACATATCAAAGACAAACCTTAACACTATCCAGGGTCATCGTAGGAGCAAGGGTTTTTCTCTTATGGATCCAACTGGCACCGTTGGAGGTCAAAATGCCTTTGCCAAGAAGAGGACTAAGCACTTTCTGAAAATAACTTGGCCGTCCAAACTCTAGTGAAGTGCACTTTATTATTTCCTTTACCACTTCAGGATCCGTAATGTGCAAAAATTGTTTGTTTCCAAGTGAGAACATATATATTGAGCCTGTAGTTCATTTATTAAACAAAAATTTACTTCAAAGTGAAAGATAATTAAATTGCCAAAAACGTTAATCTCAACACAAACTCGCGAGCCGTACTTGCTCATTTGTTATTTTTCAATATATTATTATCAATCCATCAAATATGTTTGTAACGGATTATCATGATCAAAAATATAGCAAATCATCAAGTAGGTTTTTGACGGGCTACCATGATTTCATATTTTCTTATAAGACAGCTCATTAATAAATAACTTTAACTTTGCAACTTCCTTTTTAGTATTTTTTTCACTAGGGTCACTAAATCTGATAATTCAAAATTATTTTCCACCGGAAAAAAAAAAATCACCAATGAGTTCCCGTGATTTTTATGAACATGACAAAAGTACAAATCCAGGGGAAGGAGCAGTTGTGGAGTGGGGAAAAAATATAAACTAAATAGACACATAAAATCAACAAGGTCAAACACATAGCAAGGATATAAAATTGTCACTAATAGTGGAGCTTGAAAGTTTTTAAAACTTAGTGGGATCAAAACTATACATTACTTTAAATATACATATGAAAATATAATTTTGTAAAACTTAAATGGGGCAATTGCCCCTAGTACTAACCCCGACCCTCAGCCAATAACAAAAATGATAATTAGCCATGAAATATACGAAATGAAAATATTACCATATTTTTTAGTCCATTTCTCCAAGGATGGGAAGAGAAAATAATAACAATTATGGACAATTCCTTGTTCTCCTTGTAGAGGCTTTGGGACTTGAGACACTGCCTTTCTCATCTCAAGAAGGTTACCAAGCAAAAACGAAGGCGGAGGCCCTCGGATTCCTTGCTTTCGGAGTTTCGACCGAAGCCTTCGGGGCTTCAAAATTAGGGCATCACAAGCTCTGAAGAGGAGGCGAACAAGACCGAGCAAGACGATTGTGAGCGCTATTTTGACGAGCAGAGTTGGAAGCTCCATGGATTGGATTCTAAACAAACTACTCTCTAGTGATCTTTTGCCTTTGACTTATTTTAATTACCAAGTGTTTATACTAAATTTATAGAAAGCCACAACACGGGAAAAAAATAATAATGACAAGCATGAGCAAGGCAGACAAGGCAGACATACATGTGCTAATGTAATACGTCCACGTAGAACAGCAAGTTTGATCTAGGGTATTATTTTATATTTTCGGTTTTTTAATCATTCAAATATTTTATAGAAAGAGATGAAAGATATGCGATGTAACGCATTTGACTTTTGGGGATATGCAAGGCCAGCTCAAGCACATTTGGGGTCTTTAAATAAATAATAATAATAATAATAAGAGTCCTTTTAGAATTAAAAAAAGAAAAATAATTTGCAAAGAGTCTTTTAAGAAATAAAAAAATATTTATATTTGTTTAATAGAAATAACAATTATTAAGAAGGAAAATAGAAAGCATAAAATTAGAAGCCAAGGACAACAAAAGAGCCACTCATGATTGCATATTGAGCAAAAATATTATCTCAAATGCAATAAACAAACCTCTATACACAAATCAAACGATATATTACAATGCAATATTTGCTTTTGTTTTTGAATGAACCTAAAATAAAATAAATAAGTAAATAAATATTCAAAAAACATATATCCATGGAAACTTGTATGGTGGGGTTTTTTTTTTTTTTTGAGAAATAATATTGGATCAAATTTATCTTTATAAGATATGGAACTCATTGAAAAAGTAAATGTGATGACCCATAATTGTTTTCCATCAAAAATAAAATAAAATTCTATCAGAGAGTTTTATCATAAGCAGAGACATTTTAAAAATAAGTGGCAAAGACAAAAGATATCTACTACTATTTTAATGGTTGAGCCAGCCTTACATATATTTCTTGAACAAATTATAAATTTTTGGAAAGTTCTATAATAGGTGACGATTTTATACATCATCGATAGTGTATAACCTATAATAGTTCAAAAAATAAAAGTTTACTTTTTTACACATTAACATAATACATTTTTTATTTTCATATTATTGATTTATTTCTCAAATTTAACACAAAAATTATGTTCAATTGGACATGAAAAAAAAAAGTGTCTTTTTTATTTTTTATTTTTATATTTTCATCTCCGATTGAATATGAATTAAATTTAGAAAATAAATCAATAGCACGAAAATAGATAATGTAATGTGCTAACGTCTATGAAAAATTAATTAATTTTTTAAAAAACTATTATGCACTATCATCGCCTATTGTAAAACGTTCCATATTTTTACCTTATTTTTTCATATTCAAATAAAAAATAAAATAAAAGTGTAACATATGACGTGTTAAAAATAGCATCCACAAGTGAAAATGATGGTGCACAAAATCATCATCTACCGTATAACTTTCCATAAATTTTGACGTTAGTTATTTAGATTCAAATAAAAAATAAAATAGAAGTGAAACACATGTCATGTATTAAAAATGGCATCCACAAGTGGAAATGAGATGGATTTTATTAACGTCTTCCATTTACCATCAGGAAGGAATACTAAAATGCCCTCAAACAATTAAATTGGACAAAAATTGTTTAAATTCTTCGATTTCAGCATCTTTTTTATTTCTGACCACCAAACACCTCTTATAGACTTACACCCGCAAGGAATACCAAAATACCCTCAAAACAATTAATTTGGACAAAAACTGTTTAAATTCTTCGGTTTCAACATCTTTTTTATGTCCGAGTCTGACCACCAAACAACCTCTTACACCGTATTTATATATGATTCTTTATCCTACCATATACTGGCACTAAATTACTCTCTGCCTTTTTTTTCTGTCATGAAATTTATAAGCACATTCTTTTTTTTCTTTTTTTTTTTTAACCCGTAGAATACTCGATATCACAAAAAATTTAAAGGAATAAAAAGAAAACTAACAAAGGATTCTAAAGCTCAAATCATGTACTTTAAAATTTCTACGAACTCAGTCTTTTACAAATGATTCGCAGGAAAATTACAAACAGAAAAAAAATCAATATTTTCTTTGACAAACACAAGCTCAAGCAGAGACAAAAATGCAAATCCTAACCAAGTAAACTCCAACAATTGTACGTTTCTTCCACTCGGGATAAATTTTACATTAATGTCAGTCTTCTGATTTAAATTAAAATAACTGTCAAACTTCTCTTAAAGTCCGACAAACTAATTTCTTTCTAAGTTAATTGACTAATCATAGAGATTAAGCATGAAATAGTACTACCTTCACACAAGGCCAAGAACGAAAAAATTGCAGTTTTTTCCCTTGACACACAACTTTATCAGAGTAATTGTGCAACGCTCTGCGCAAAGCTTTGATCAATCCGCTGAAAAACAGGCAAAACATGTCTTTTAGAGAGGTGAAGAAAAAACATTAACTTGGCCAGAGACAGGCTAGGGGTTTCCCATTTCGGCAGGTCACGACACAGTCAGCAACTATATCCCGCAGCTGCTTCTCGAGATCTTCTACTGATTGACAAGCATCTATTATCTGCAATCATGCAAAGGAAGAAAGTTAATCAACAACATCTCTGCGAAAAAATCTCAAGTTACTCGCTCAAAAATCGCCCAGAAATAATTCTGGCCAACTAATTACTAATATACTCTTAGGTGACATTGAGCCTAGACAATGTCGTGTCTAAAAGCATACTATGTGTAAACATCGTCTCTGCTAACAGAGTAGAAAGATATCACCTAGCTATAACTTCACTGTAACATTATTTAATTGGATGAAAGGTAGAATATTAACGAATTAGATAAGGAAAGGGAATAGGGAGTGAAATCAGAACTCTACAGATCCTTTGGTGGAACTTAACATATCTATACCCGGGTTTATTCTGCCAATTAAAAGTTGCATAAGCCCTCAAGAGAACACTCAATCAAAGCTGTTTATGCATCATATTCGCAATCATGCCATAAAAATCGTAACAGAATATGATGCCATTATTACGTATGCACATTTATGTTAAGATTTCCACATTCTTGAGATAGGATTACAATCAACAAGGAAGAGTTACCTTCCAAGAAGCATCATGGAGAGCCTGATAGCTTTGTCTAACTTTCCTCTGAAACTCTAGCTGCTCGTATCTTTCTCCTCCATAACCTCCTCTTTCTGCAGCTTTCTGTGAATTACAACACAATGTACATATATAAACTGGCCAAAGTGCAACCCACAGCACTAGTAAAGTTAAAGTAGCTAACTAACAAAAACCTTCACATTTGAGGTTCATTATATGTAACATGATTTCATACCACAACACTCAGAGATTCCAGAACCAGAATTCCATGCCAAAAGAGCCAGATATCTTCTCTAGGCTTCTTGTGAGGGGGGCAATGGGAGTTTGAGCAGGTTTTGGCTACCCAGATACATAAAAATAATCATTTTTTTGAAAATAACCAACCTAATAAAGGGTTTTTCTCGAGTTTCCTTGTGCAATGATCAGAAAAACACCAAACAGAGAAAATATATATATATAGGTCCGACTTTCTATTTTTCTCATGTGTTAAAGAATCAAGAAAACAGGAAATTCTTCTCAATTGTAAGCCTAAAACGACCATGCTTTAAACAGAGAAATGAGAAATGGAAATAGATATCCATAACCCCAAATGTTAATATTGACAAAATCTAAGAGAACATGAGTTCATTAGATGCCCTAAGAATCTTGACAACTAATTACCTCAGGTGGTATATCAAGGTATAGTACAAGATCTGGAGCCAATAACCCAATTTCTGGCGCCTGAAGATGATCACACTGTTGATTAGAAATTGGGTAAACGAAAAGGAGAAAAAAATATTCTAAGACAACTTAGCATGTGTCCACCTTGCACCAATCAAAATCTAGTCCTTTGGCGGAAGAGAAAGCCACGCCAGAATAAGAATAGCGGTCAACAATGATAGTGGTTCCAGATTTCAGCTTAGTTTCCATCAGGGACCTGCACAGACATAGGCTAGATTATTCAGTAACGTCCTCTTTTTTTTCCCGTTCCCGAAAATTTTCAGCATCTCAAATACAAAGTAAGCATTTAATTTTATTGTACTCAATGAAGACATTGTAATTGAGTTAAGTATGACCCACACCTATACTGACCCGAATATCACATAGCCTACCCAGAGCAGAATATTTGAGAAATAGTTTTCAAAATTCTCCACAGGACATCAAGCGTGGCCATCACTCTTCACCGAATGATGTGCTTATCTCGACTTGTTTATCTAGTTTTAATATCTAGAAACAACTCCCAATGTCCCTATTCCAAGCACCAATAGCTTAAGCAAGAAACTATAATAGAATAGTTCATCTTTCTTAACAAGAAGACATATAACTCTTTATATAAACCTTTTATTTACAGCTTAACCGCAAAGCAATATAGTACGATCATCCATCCAATTGATGATAGTGCGAAATAGCAAACCTCTTCTCCCAACGGTTGGCACTGAAAAGAAGATGGATAGTACGATCGTCCAATTGCGACTGGTTGGAGAGATAGGAAGATATCATTTGCCCAACACTTGTACTTCTATCTGGAAATCGCCATAGTTCAGCAGAATGACCCAATCCTTCCAAGTACTTATGTAGTCTACCAGACTGCGTCGTTTTTCCACAGCGATCCAAGCCCTCTAGAACAACCAATGCACCTCTTGAGTCGCAGCTGCCACCACTCGAGTTAGCGTTTGGGTTATCCGCCATTCGAACAAAATGTCGAGCAAAACCTTTCTGGGAATAGTTCAACTGAAGACGCAATGACCTTCGTGTTAGAGTCACCCCGGAATTCCTAGAAAATAGACCGTGCAATTTTACAATCTGTCAAGAGTGAAAAATTACAACTTTCGTTTCACGGCACTTGCAAGAGAATAAAGTCCTCAACTAGCAACACATCCGAAAATAGCCACAATATGCTAAGAAACTTCAAGTATCCATGTAACAAAGTAGACGAATTTGCCGAGCAAGAAAGTCTTACAAAATCTTAGAAACAGTGAGATAAGAAGCATGGACCATTTATCTTCCAAACCCACAAACTGCAAAGGAGAAAGGAATAACCAATTTAGCTGCAAATCAACAGGCAAAATCTAACTTAAATAAATAAACAAATAAATAGAAACCCAGTATCAAAATATGAAACTTTTATAAATTAATGTACTAAAAATTCCAACACAGTCATTTCCATGAGTTTGAGCGTTTGACACCAACCCAAAAGAGCCTAATTAAATCCGAAATGGAACAGAAACTACGACGAAAAAAAAGATAGAGAGAGAGAGAGAGAGAACCTTGGTGAGCTTTTGGGAGAGAGATCTGAACCCCGACGGTGAGACCTTGGCGCAACGGAGATCTGAGCCGAACAACAAGTACGTTGAGATGAGGAAGGAGACCCTCACGACGATGAAGATTTGACCTGAAGATCGATGAAGCCGTTTCTGTGGGAGTTGCTCTCGTTCGTAATGCGGAATCTTGAAAGCGATGGCTGAGGACTCGCCCTCGAGAAATCCATAGTCGACGCGGAACTGAATCAGCGAGTCTGCCGGGCGAGCCTTCGAAGTTGATGGCGGCGGTGGGTTGGGGAGGTTGTCAGAGAAAATAAAGGTTTTTTTTTTTAATAAAACAGAGAAAATATAGTTGGGTTGCTTCCAAGACCAAATTATTTTTTTTAATTGAAATTTACCATAAATACTAGTTTTTACATTCGCGCTCTTGTAAAACACGTATAAAATAACATAACGGGTAAAAAAATATGATAAAAAATAATAAAGTATATTTTTGTTAATTTAAAAAAATATATTTTTTTCGTTATTTTGAATAATTGAAGGGTTAAATTTATCATTTATATAAAAACGTAGGTTTTTTTTTAATTTTTCAAACTTAAAAAAAAAAAAAAAAAGCTTTGAACAGAGAAAATCAATAAAATATAATTATGATAAAAAAATATATATATGACAATGAGTATTAACAGATCGAGAAAGTGACGAAGCCAGAAATTTTTATTAAGGGGGCTTATTATAACGTTTATAAACTTGTATTAAAATCACACATAATTGAATACTATTATAAATAAATAAGATATTATTAAGTAAATAGCCATTTTTTAAAGATTATTTTAAGAAAATAACCAATTTTTCAATTAGTTAAGGAAATAGTCTTTTTTTTTAATTGTATGATGTATCGATTTTACTGTTTTACCCTTATTTTGTATTGGCTAAGGACTAATTTCTTAATTTTATGAAACTATGGCCATTTTCTTGAAATATATATTAAAAAATAGTTAATTACTAAAAAGACCCGATTTACCAATTTACTTAGAATATTAAGCAATCAAAACAAATAAATTATTAAATAAAGAGTTAAGCATGACATATTAGAAAGACATGATACAATAATGTAATTAAATGTATTCGAAGAGAATATATAAATACTATGCGTACACAAGGGATAAAAATAAGAAGTAAAAAAAAAAAAAGAGAGAACGACAAATCAACTCATTGAGAAATTACCCCACAAACACAGGTGTAATGAAAATATATGTCCTATAAACATTAAGGTGTAATGATCTTGGAGCTTAAGTTGTATATGAAACCACGCACAAGAAGCAAATAATAATAATAATAAATATATAGTAATAATAGTAAAGAAATTGTAATAGATTAATTTGGTAGAGTGAAAATGAAGAGTTTAAATGTAATTTTTCTTTTTTTTTTTCAAAGATTGCAATCAGACTTTTGGTTATTAGGCTTTGAGATGTGGGGGCTTTTGGTGATTAGGGTTGGAAGGCTTTTGGTCATAAAGTTTTGAACTGGGGGGACTAGAGCTATTTTTTCTCAAAACTAAAATATTTTTTTTATCCAATTTTACATGAGCTATTGCAAAAAATCAAAAGTTCAGGGGGGCCTCAGCCCCCACTATTATGAATACAACCGTGTCAAGAAAAAAATTTGGAGATCATTACACCAAACAAGTAGTTGTTGAAACGATTAAAACAAAAAAAAAAGTAATAAAAAAAAAAAAGAAGAGAGAGAAATTGTAAAAAAGTCCCCCAAAATTTGCAAATACGCCCCCCTAAAATTTCTCAAAAACCCTTAAAAAGAGCCTTTAAATGCAATTTAAAAATAAATAAATAGGGGATGACATGTGTCGTTCATAAGGGACGCCATGTGTCGTCCTCTTGTGAGACTTTTTTTTTTTGGGCAAAGATGGAAAGATCAAAGAAGGATCCATTCTTAATAGTATAGTATACATTTGGTGTAGCAAGGAGTATATTAGTTATTATACACTCTTGTTAGAATCCAATAATAACTCTTAAAAATCGTTCCCACCGGTCTTTTTTTTTTGTTTTTTTTTTTCGTTCCCCGACTGAGAAAGGGAATTGTCAGGTGGGTTTTTTTTTTTTTTTGTGGTGAGGAATAATTTTGGATCGTCAGATTGACCTTTTCAGTGAGTCCTACATATTAAAAAGTTAAATCTGACGATTTAGAATTGTTCTCCATTACAAAAATAAACGCACTAGAGAAACATCGATTTATTTACATTTTCAAGAATGAGAAATAAAAAATAATTAACGGCTATTTATGTCTTGTCGCACATCAATTTTGACCAATTTTGAGACTAAGAGTCCGTTTGGTATGATGGTATGATGAAAAATTAGAAGGAAGAAAATTTTTAGTAGATTTTGGAATGAAAAATTTAAAATTAAGTTGTTTGATAAGAAGGAAAATAAATGTGTGATAAAAATGAGATATTTCACCCAAATTTTGTAATAATCTGTAACAAATATTGTTACGGATTGTAATAATATTTGTTACAACAAGTAACAAATGTTGATACAAAGCGTAACAGACAAATGTGTGATAAAAATTAGATATTTTGTTATATATGTGTATCAAAAGTTGTTACCTATTGTAACAAAAAATGTTACAGTCTTTAACAGTATTTGTTACATATTGTAACAAAATTTGAACGAACATGGGTATTTTGAGCAGTCTGAATGTATGTGAATGAGCCTGGAAACTAATAACTTAATTATGACAAACTCATGTTAATTCCTTAAAACTAAAGCTAAAAACAGGCCATTTAGCTAAAAATCTCGTATTTTTATAAGTGCAATACCTAACAAGAATATCTTAAAACCACGACAAGTTATCATATCCAAACACTAGCGCCTAGGGGAGAGAAAAAGGAGATATTCCCAAATATAGTGTGGAGAAAAGGGAGAATACCTTTAAAAACTCTATGTTTTCATTAAACAATGCTTTACGGAGGTGGATCAAAAATATATTTTGTTAGAGATTTTTCATTGACGAGAAGATATTATGTTGATAAAGTTAATTATTCACATCAATGATAAGGCAGCTTAAGATTCAACATTCGATCAAAATTTGAAAAAGAAAAGGTATTTGCCTATAGTTTTAAGTCTATTTTCCTTCATTTATTTTTCAAGTTTAACTAAATTTTTCTCATTTGAATAAGATCATTTAATAAAAGTACTTAATTAGTTTTCCTTCATTAGATCTCACACAAAAATATATATTTTAAAGAGAGCCTAATTCTATAGTCTAGCATTCAAATTATTTATTTTTCAAATAAATGATATTTTAGGAACGCATCCTAACAAAATTAGTAATCATTTTATTTTTCAGAAACTTTCCAACTAGATTAATCTTCTTCAGTAAAATCCACTAAAAGGCAAAAAAAAAAAAAACAAAGTTTTGTGATTAAGAATCAATGTAAGAAAGTACCGAATTTAAAGTAAACAAAACGCCATTAATTTAGCAGATTGATCAATTGAACAGCATTGTTGTTGTTGATTTTTTTTTATAATTTTTACCATTAAATAAGTGGTAAACATGACAGTAGCATAAGAGCAAGCACTATATCTGAATTTATTGAAAGAAAATTAAAACAAAGCAGCACTTGTAGTCTCATCTCAAAGCTTTTCGACAAGCAGATTCACTCCGAAGCGAGGCCGTATGCTTACCTTCCAAACGGGTGAGTGCCGGTAAGCGGGCGACAGCGATAGCGAAAACTTGGACAACACAAGAGCGAGGAGGATTTTGAGCTCCGCCATGGCAAAATGTTGTCCCAAACACACTCGAGGCCCGGCGCCAAAGGGCATGTACACGTGCGGGAGCTCGCATGCTCCACTCACGCCGTTGGCGAACCGTCCAGGGCTAAACACGTGCGCATCGGGCCCCCCAGATTTCGGGGTCATGGTGGAGTGAGACCATCATGGTCACGACATTGACACCCTTTGGCACATCAATGTCGCCTAGCTTTAAATCTTGCAATGCCTCTCTCGACACACTTGGTGTTGGTGGATAAAGGCGCAACGTCTCTTGAATTACCATTGTCAACTACATTTTGAAACACAACACAAATAGTATTGAGGGAAATGCACAATTAATGTTCAACTACCATTTCTTTTCTTTCATTTTATATTGCGCAAAAAGTGTGACACCAAAATCTTGGACCTTTTTATTGGTTTAGCTAATTCGATATTTTTACTTAAAAATTTTACAAATAAAATCTTCCTTGAACCAAGTTTTGAAACCGACCGTTTTCATCTTGCGAACCATGTCCGAATTAGGGATGCGTGCGTCGCAAATATCCAGCACCTCTGCTCGAGCTCGGGCTTGCCATTCTTGATTCGAGGCCAACAACATTAGCGCCCATGAGGCCGACACCGCGGTAGTGTCATAGCCTGCCAAGTATATGTTCTTGCAATTATCGACGACGAAATTTTCTATTTCGTCGTCGCCTAAGTTATTGGTCACGGCGCCATCAATGATCGCTTGTAGGACGTCGTTTTGTGCCGCTCCCTCTTTCCTTTCCTTCACTACCTTGAGAATCAATGCCCTTATCTCCTTTTCCAATCGCCATGTCTCTCTGTTGCTTTTTGTGGGAAGATATCTAGCATTGATCATTAATTCATCACTGGCATTGAATTATGGTACACAAGTGAACCCTATAGAATTGATTAAAATAAATTTAAAACAAAACATTGGATATGAGCATAATTTTTTTTAATAAATTTTACTGTTTTTTTATTTTCAGAAAAAAAAAATCAATTTTGATGTATGACTAGAATTATTTGTTTTAATCAAATACTAAATAATTTTTTTTAAAACCTTAATAATTTTTTAAGTGCATAAAAATCAAACTTTCTTATATTGTTTATTTTTATTTTTTTAAATTTCAAATAAATTTTAAAAAACGGGCAAACAAATAAACTTTTAACTCGAAAAAATATAATTAATGCTTAATTAGAGATGCTTTCGAGACAATTTAAATTTAAATTGATAAATTTATAACACAGCGGAAAATTAGAATAAATAAATTACCTAGGTGCATTACATAAAAAGATAAAGCGAACCTCATTATAGGCATGCCATAGTATTGGAACCTCTTAGACATGTGTTGTTGAAGAGCATCAAGCTTGGAGAATATTTGTTCCCCTTTGGCATAGTTGCTCCCAAAAGAGGTTCTTGAGATCACATCTCCAGAGAAACTATGCAAATACTCATCGACTTTAATATCCGCAATTCCACCACCACTTTCTACCTCATTTTCCCATTTGTTCACTACGCTAATTGCCGACTCGGCCATTAAGTCCATCATATTCATACGCTGCATAATTATTGATGACAAATTAAATACACTTTTGGATATATATTTATATATATATATATATATATCTATATCTATAATTATCTACACCTCACATATTAATTTTGTAAGTCACAAATTCTATAGTAGTACGTGCATTGCATACATATAAATAATAGCTTATAGTGGCTCGTGTTTTTCCATATGAAATATGAAACTTTTGATTTCCCTTTGGCTATTGGACACCCTATTACGATCTGCGCTTTGTACCTAAATAAATCTTAAAACTTTTAATGCATATGATGCCACATACATACCTTGATCCTATCAAAAGAGTACTCGGGGCCAAGTATTCTCCTCTGACGAGTCCAATCGGATCCGTTAGAGGTTATTAGGCCCCGTCCAAGAAGAGGACCGAGCATTTTTTGATGGTTTCGTGGCTTCCCGAGATCCAACGAAGTGCACGTGCTTATCTCTTTCACTAGGCTTGGGTCGTTGACGTGCAAGTACTGCAAGTTTCCGAGCGAGAACATGAACGTTGGACCTTCAAATTGGCAAAATTAGGGAATCATTTATGGTCATTCTTTTAAATGAAGAGAGTTAACAACTAGAATCCTTCTATTTGTGTTGGCATTTGCTAACATGCCAGTCCTATACCTCGCTCTCCACTAATTGAAATAAAATCAATTAAGAGTTTTTTAGGCATTTAACCAAATTTTTGGGTAATTTTTTAGGATTTAGTCTTAAAATGTCAAAATTAAGGATTGAGTCATAACATGTAATATTTTATGTAACATATATATGTTTAAAAGTGTAACATTACATATAATGTTACATGTGTTATATTTTATGTTACATGTAACGTTACATGTAATGTTATACTTTTTACATGTATATACGTTACATGTTATAGCTAAATCCTTAATTTCGTGAAACTATGATTAAATCCTTCAAACTTTACCTTTGAAATAACTAATTACTTCACTGGCCCTCAATTAAATTACAATAAGAGTTACAAAGAAAAAGAACACTGTTTTTAAAATCATAACAATAGTAAACCTTGTCTCATATTTGGCAGCTTAAATGCCCTCATGAAATAGGATTTTTTTTATTATAAAATTATACATAAAAAGGGATAGGAACTCAATATACAAGTAACAATTTTTAAAAAATCAATAAAATATTTTAGTGTGATAAAACAATAAGAATTGCAAGATTGTATAAACTAAGAGTATGGCTAAAAATTCAATAATTTTATCAAAATTTTAAAAGCTAAAATTATACTTTGGTCATTTCTAATAATGAAGAGGGTGATTTCACCATTTCATCAAAACACATAGCCACTTTTTGTTATTTTCTATATCCATTAATATTGGAAGATTAAGTTTGGTGAGACCCTTTAATTAGATTTTTATCACTCCCAAATAGATGGGAGACCCAATTCACCCACTCCCACATCATTCTTTCATATTTTTAACAAACCAAAATAAAAAATAAATGACAGCAAAATCAAATAATCAGTTGAATAATAGAATCTAATTATTTAAAGCTGAGATCTAAATTACCATATTCCTTAGTCCATTGCTGGTAATAAGGAAACACCGAAGCAGAACAATTGTGCACAAACTCTCCATTTTTTTCTTCTTCTTCTTCTTCTTTGTGTGACAGACTGGTACTAGAATTTGCCATGTGTTTCCTGATATCGGGTGTGTTTCCGAGCAAAAACGACGGCGTTGGGCCGTCGATGCCTTGCTTGCGGAGCCTCGATCGGAGCCTCCGTGGCCGTAGGATTAGAGCCTCGCAGGCTCTGATCAGCGCGCCGATGAGGCAGACCAAGCATGAAGTGGTTGTGATTCTCACCAGAAGCTGCAAAGAAATCTCCATGGCTTCTTGCTTTGTGCCCTGAAGTGTAGTGTTAGTTTTGTTTTATATTATGTAATATGATTGAAGTTTGGAACCTTAATATGTGGGCGAAATGATTTGTTGCTATGTTTAACACTGTAGATGTAGGTCAAATTTTGGTGGCTGAGTTGAAAAAGACAGAAAAGGAATATCTAGATTTTTGGCTCTGTGGTACTTAGTTATCTGGTTGTGTGAAAATTTAGTGACTAAAGTAATTTTATATGGTATGTTTTCTCTATTTTCTTTTTTTCCTTAACACCATTAGTCTTATTCATATTTTTACCTGACATTATTCAAATTATTTTAAGCAATATATTGTCACTCAGTAACATATATTATTCAGTGAGGGCTGAATTAAAAATAAAATAATTATAATTATAATTATATCAAAATTTTGTAATATTTTTTGAGTAAATATAAAAAGGAATTTTTAGTATGTGATCTAAAATTACCAAATCATCTCTAAAAAATAATTATAGTAAATATTTTAGCCGCTCTTTTTAGGCCTATATTTTAATAATTAAGCCCTAATTTTATGAAATTAAGGAATTAGTCATTTTCAAATATGATACACGTGTTTCATATTAATTATACACGTGTATCAAATTAAAAAATGGCTAATTACTTAATTTAATGAAATTATGGCTAATTTCAAAAAAAAAAAAGCCAAAAGTTGTGACGCCCCTAATTGGGGGTCAGTAAAATTAATGAAATAATAAATAAAGTCTTGCAAATAAATAAATAAGTAAAAATAGCGACTTGAAATTCACCCATGGGATTTAACATAAAACTAAAAACAGTTATAAAATCTACAGTTTAATACATCACTACAAGAAAATAAAGTTAAAAGTCCTCATCGGTCACAAAAGCTTTAATCAAATAATTATACAGTCATCTAGTCTTAAAAGACTGCACCAAATATTTGACATAAGACCTACACTGAGAAGGAAACACGAGAAAAACGCCTTCCAAGTCTCAAAGAAGAAACTTCTACTCCTCCTCAGATAGGTCGCACTGCACACCTACTGGAAGGGGTGAAAAGAAAGGGTGAGCTCAACGAGCCCAATAGGAAATCCTATTACCAAATCTCTTTAGTCAAACCTTTAATTAGTTCGGTTATTCATTACGTGAATTTTCTAACCAATTTTACTACTTTTATACCGGATATAATTACTGTCAAATTATTCATCAACTCTCACGAGTACAAATTAAAGTTCTCAACTGTCAAAAGAAAGTCCAAAACTAAAGAACGGCCAGTAGCACGCAACAGGTACCGAGAACAACCCTCTATCCTCAAGAAATGCCATAGGACCGACTACAGGTGGACCAAATGTCCCTATCCGTAACCCGGTCTGGCGTGGATGTCGAGACGACCGGTACGCTGCGGGCTCTCAAACCGTTCCCCTACACTATTCCAGTACCTTGAATACTGTGGTCATCCTGATGCATACTACGCAGCAGCCAGCCACTCATCAGCGGCAATCACAATAAGAGTCAACAGGTCACATCACGCGTCGAGGTCCCGCGTCCAAATCCATAATGTTATAATTCTATATAATAGATGGGTCGGGGATATCACACTCACGACCTCACAATCTCCATCTCAATTGATCACAATCAGTAGTTAATTAATTATTCAATTTCTCATTAACCGTCTGTAATTGATTAGTCAAATTAGGCATATTTTATTTGTTCCAGTCATAATCCCTAATACCAATCAATCATATATATTTAAACTGTCCTAAATGTCAGTTTTTAACATTCATAAAACCTATCAGATAAAAGGATGAGATCTGATAACAGAACCCCTACCTCAATATACGATAGGAGCAGTTAAACAATTGACTTTCTATTGGAGTCGAATCTCGCAAAACGGAGGTCACCACTGGGTTCATCTCGTCGAACCGAGTTCGATGACTGTTCTTACTCGACAATCGGAGACTGGCCCTGTCAGGCGACCGGTGGATGCACACGGCGAAGTCGGCACGCAAATTGAGGCAGCTCTCAGAGTCGAATCTGCACAAACGGAGACCACCGTTACGATCAGTGCGACAAAACAAGTCAAATGGCAGTGTCGGTTCGCAAAACGGAGGTCCGAAAGTACATGTCAATTTTAGACATAATCGGTATTTTGGCACGCAAAACGAGACGGTCAACCGAACGTATTTCGGACCTGCAAAAAGCTTACCTAACCTATTTCGATCCTTCCAAATCCAATGGTGATGTCAATTTCATCAAACAACGACCACAATATGTCCAATTTCATCAATAAATTTCTAAACTTCAAACAGAAATTAAAAACTCACCAAGTGTCGGATCGGGGATATTCTTAAGGGCTTTTGCTGCCCACGACTGCCCTCTATAAAACCCCTCAAAAAAATTTCGAAAATGGTGGCCGGCGGCGAGGCGGACAGCGTCGGCGGCGCACGATTTTCGACGACAATCCACCGCTCAAAATGTTCCTCTCGTCGAGAGCTTTCCAACGGTACCAAGTATGCGTCAATCGGACATTAAATGAGAAAGTTATGAGTGTTTGAAGTTTGAGGAATTTTTGAAAATTTTATTTGATGAGAGAGAGAGAAGGATTTCGAATTTTGGGAGAGGGAAAAGAGAGAGTGCGCCGGGAAAGTGAAGGAGAAGAAGAAGAAAGAGAAAAGAAAAAGAAAAAAAAAAGAAAAGAAAAAGGTGATGTGATTAAAGTTAGTGTAGTAGTTTAATTTATGGACCAAAATAAATTAAAAATTATAAAAATGTCTATCAAAATTATTTTTTTTTTGCACTAAAAATCTTTGTAATAATTTAATATTTTTTAGTGCTTTATAAAAGTTCGGCTAAATCCTTAAAAATCTCTTTTAAGCCCTTTTCAGGCATATGTTTTAAGAATTTAGCCATAGTTTTATAAATTTAAAGAATTACTCATTTTCATATTTGATACATGTGTATCATATTTTTGATACGCATATATTATTTTTTATACACGTGTGTATCAAATATGAAAATGATAAATTTCTTAATTTTATGAAACTATGGCTAATCCCTAAAAAAATTAGCCAAAATTTTGGCTAAATCCTTAAAAAATATCAAAAAAAAATTTTACAAAGTTTTTTCTTTTAAAAGATTGACACACCTTTTTTTTTCCATTTCATTTATTTTGTTCATTCTATTTTATTGATGAAGGAAAAAAAAAACTTTTTGAGACAATTGAATATTTGTTTTAGATTAATTTTCTTTACTCTAGTGTTTAAAATTTTAAATTATAAATGAACCAAAAATTAAAAAAGAAAAAAGAAAAAAAAATCATACGTAGCTCACAAGCTCGGAGCGTGCATATAATCCTAGTATTTACAAAAGAAGCAAAAGCGTTTCATGAAAGTTTGGTCTCAATGGAATGGTAAGAATATCATGCACTATCTATTTTGTTCCAATCTCTTCTCATCGTATAGAAATGCACTTCCAATAGGTGTTACATTATTCAACCCTGCATTTTCTTTTTTCTTCCATCTCCGTATAATCTCTCCTACACTCTTATCAACAACAAAATAATTTAATCTTGAACCATTGTGCAACAAGAAAAAAGAATTACCACCTTTGATTGAAAAATAGTATAAGCACAAAATTACACAAATTTGAGGGGGAAAAAAAATCCTCCCACAGAGAGCATCTGTATCCGCATCCTTCACATCTTGTGTTGGATACCGAATCTTGTATTGTTCGCCGATAATTTGTCCCCGTCGATGTCTTTCGCTACGCGTTCGGGACAAATATACCGACGTATCCAACCCCGGCGATGAAGAAGGCGAAGGATTGGAGGAAGAGGAAGATGAAGTAGTGGTTTTTGCCGAACGAGAGGTCATAGCAGCCACAGAAGAAGAGGTAGGCTCCGACGGTGAGCTCAAGCAAATGAACTCTGCTTAAAAAAGGCCACAAGATCAGCACATAAATCAAGTATATCTAGGTTCTATAAATTCAGTCTAATTAAGTTTTAAAGTAAATTTAAATCCTCCTCTAGTTGAAAAATGACCCTTTTTTTTGTTAATCTTACCTTAGCTCTGTCCTATAGGACACTAATTTTTGCTCGATTACACAAAAGTCTTCTTTTTTTGGTTTACTTGGTTTTGAAATGAAGCCATCATAACATTACCTGTCTCCGATCCTAAACCGAGGCTTCTTGAACGCTTTCGCGCCTGCTTTGGCCTTGAGAGCATCTCCTAATTTGTCGGTGACGATCCATTCGTTCACTCTCCCGGCCTCTAAGAGACCTATGAGCGTCGCCTTTGTCCGGTGCAGCGACATGACATTCTCGAATAGGATCCAGAACATCAATAGATGGAATGACCTGCAAAGAGTTCAAACAATCACATGAAATTTTGTCAAGGAAAACGTGACATATTTCAAGCAGAGAAGAAAATGTACCTTGGAGTTCCGACTGCGTTGAGGAGTGTAATGATGGAAGGAATGTAGACCGAGCCCCACTTCGGAACCTCCACCTCGGGGGCCAAGACCGTCGCGGGCATGACGACGCAGTAGAAGACGAACGTGACGATGTGGGCTATGATTTTCCGGACAAAGAAGAAGCTGTAGATCACATGAAACTTCTTCAAGGGGGCAACTTTCTGCAATGTGTTGGAAAAACACAATTAGGCCATTATTATTATTATTATTATTATTATTTTCCATAATTGAGTACTGTATTAGGATTTTATTGATTAGAATAGAAACTATAAAATTACCTTATTTTTCAAGATCTCCATGGCCATCTTTCTGAAAAGATTGGCAGGGCCACATGACCACCTGTGCTGCTGGTAACGGTAGGCTTTGAAAGTGCTTGGAAGTTCACTTTTCACCTGAATTACATTAGTGAATTAATATCATTGAGAAATTAATTAAATAAAGAATTTGTACCTAAATAATCTAATTTTAGACCATGTTTAAGAAAGTGTCCACAACTTTTAGTTTTTAGATGAATAGTTCGTTTTTAATTTTTATATACAAAAAAAACATACTATTTACTTAATTAAAAAAATTGTGAATATATTTTTTTATATATATTTTCTTTAACTTAGTGCTAATATTCTTGCGGTTATAATTTTTTTTATCACATCAAAACTACATGTGTATAAACAAGTATAAAATATTATTTGTCTATTTAATGCTTATCCACACATAGACTTATAATTTTCACTTTAAAAAAAAAAAGATTGTCACCAAAATTTGCAATTTATTACCTTGAGGTCGGAAAGATAGACAAACTTCCAGCCTTTGAGGCTAGCTCGGACGGCCAAATCCATGTCCTCAACCGTCGTGCGGTCCTTCCATCCACCGGCTTCATTAAGGGCGGAAAGTCTCCACACACCGGCCGTACCTACACCATATAATATATTAACATAATTTATGAATGTCAAGGCAAAATGAATAATATAGATTTGATTAACAAGTCATCATTCCCTTTAATTTAATTTAATTTTAGTTTATTTTTAAGAATAATTTTATTTTTTTGTTTTTGAAGTATGGCATTAAGTCGTTATTAGAATTTAATTGAAATATTTTTTTTAATTGCTTACCATTGAAGCCAAAGAAGGCATATGCCATGGACCCCACTTCTTGCTCCACTGTAAAGTGATAGTCCAATGACATCTCTTGCATTCTTGTCATTAAACATTCATCGGAATTCACTGAAAATACCATCAAAAGAAAAAAGAGAGAAAAAAAAATGTCACACCTTTTTATTCATTGGAATTAAAGCAATCACCACTGACATTGATTCTTTATCTTTCTAGCAAGTAATTTAACATTGTAGATGAAAGAGAAAAGTAATAAATGGAAAGGGAAAGCTTCTTATGTTTGAAAAAATCATTCTAGTTATTTTTGACCATTTTAAATGGTTTGAAAATGATTTAGAAAATGGTTTGAAAAATAGTTTGGAAAATGGTTTGACTTTGCAAATTTCGAAGTAGTATAAATGGTTGAGATTAAAGATATTATATAGGGATTGGAAAGTTAAAAAAAAAAAGTTGAAAAAATTAGAATAGAATGCAATGGTTTGAAGGATTGAAAAAAGTGAAAAAATGAAATGGAATAGAATGGGTGGGGCAAACGGGGGGTTAGAAAGTTTTGTTAGCAATGTTACAATGACTAGTCCTAGTGGATTAAAGCTTGTAGTTGTAGATTTTCATGTCACACAATAGTCAAAACTCATACGTGTTTAGCCTAACTAAACCCTTACTTTAATGGGTGATTAATCAAATCCAATTAAGTATCTAAATCTCTGCTTGTTCAAGGAAGAACCTAAATCACTTGCCACAATAACTACCAGGTTTTTTTTTTTTTTTTCCATTTTGGAAAAAGATCAAGGGCTCATTTGTTAAATAGCCACTTGAAAGTCTATGTTTTAAGAAAATGGCCTAAGAATTCAAATATTAAGTTATTATCCTCAAATCCCTATGAAATCTCATTTTTATCCCTCATCACTCTTCTTCCAACCTCATGTATCAAAGGGCAAAAAAGTCAATACATATTGTCTAAAGGCTAATAACTTAATTATAACAAACTCAGGTCAATTCCTTAAAACTAAAGTTAAAAATAGGTCATTTACTTAATAATCTCAAAGATCAATGACCTATGAGGAATTAGAGCAGTGTAAGATTTTGCACCTTTGCCCCTTACATTTAGTGTGCTTTTGCACTTTTGTACCTAAACTTTTTGTTTACAGTTGGAACTTTAGAATTACTTTTTTTTTTTTTTTTTACAACTAATGTGTTATTTGGAGTATACATTTAAATCATTTCATTTGAAATGGTTTTGACTTTGTGAATTTCGATGTAGTATAAATAGTTGAGATTTAAAAATATTGTGTTGAGATTAGAAAAGTTAAAAATAAAATAAAAATGGAATATTTTAGATGGTGCAGACAAACAAGGCATAAGACATAAGTTAAATTTTGATGGAAGTTTACAATTTTTTTAGTAATTGTGCCACCCTTAGCTTTTCGAATTTTGATACTTAAGTACCTATAAAGTAATTTTTTTTAGCAATTTAGTCCCTAAATCATTAGTAACATTGTTACGACATTCAACAACGGAAAACTTTTATTAATACCTGGACCTAATTATCGAAGTTTTAAAATTCAATTCCCCAAATAAAAGGTTTAAGGACCAAAATACAAAAACATGTTTTACGGGCCAAAACTACCCAATAATAATAATAATAATTATTATTATTATTAAACTGATCTGTATAACTTACTGACTATACTTTACCAGGGTCCAGGGAAACCATAAACATAAAAAATCAGCAGTCCAATCATTGATTCTGAGAATGAGTTTATTATAATAACAAACGAAAGCAATGATGTAAAAACTATTATATAAGATGCTACCTCTTCACCTAACAGCCAAGAAAGTTGAATTCTCTCTGTGCATGTCTTATTCACTAAAATGGACACAAGTGATGATGCGAAAACGACACCAAAAAAAAAAAAAGACTATTTAGCAAAAGTCATTTTTTGAAAAACATTTTACAAAAATAGTCAAATATGTTATAAATTTAAGGAAATATTTATTTTTTTAACTGCATAATAGTTATATATTATTGTAATTTTACCTTTATGTCTTTAAATATTTATGGACTAACGATTAATGTCTTGATTTTTAAATAAGTTGATTATTTACTTAAAACATGAACTAAAAAATGGTCAAATAAGCCCAAAAAAAAAATCATCATAAGGCCACCGATACCCGAGTCTTTTTGCAACAATTGTGTATAACTAGATCAATATATTTGACATTCATAAACAGGACAAGATATTTGGTGAAAAAGCAGATACCAAATTTCCAGCGAGCCTGGACGAGAGCAATGTCAGGGTTGTGTAGGAGGAAGGGAACGGCGCGCCAGAGGAAGTCG
Organism: Boehmeria nivea var. tenacissima; assembly: GCA_018132145.1. Lineage (NCBI taxonomy): Eukaryota > Viridiplantae > Streptophyta > Magnoliopsida > Rosales > Urticaceae > Boehmeria > Boehmeria nivea. The sequence continues at coordinate 13,367,868 of CM030875.1, read as the reverse complement.
GGCTCCGGTTGGAAGTCGGCGTCGAAGATTGCGACGTAATCGCACTGTTTGACATAGCTGTGCTTCATTCCTTCTTTCAGAGCCCCTGCTTTGTACCCATTTCTGTTGTCCCTTATCTCATACTTTATGTTTATTCCTTTGCTTCCCCATCTCTGGCACTCTAACTCCACCAAACTCTGTTTTTATTTATTTATTATTATTATTAAACATGGCATAAACCCAAATCACTATTGGGGAATTTGGAAAATGAAACACAATTTAATCACCATCAAATAAAAATAAAATGTGTTGTCTTTGACTGATTGATGTCCTCGAATTAAAATTTGACAACTCATTTAATTTCAATTATTATATAAAATTTAAACAAAAATATAAGTATTACCATAATTTTGTGACAACATAAAATTAAATTCTCTATTAGTTCTGACGGCTAAAGGAATTGAATCAGAAGATTGACATGTGAGATCATGACACAAAAAGGAACATTGGAATATCAATTACTTATGGTAGGTACAGGCTAAAAAAACTACCTGTTTGGGTCGACTAATGGCTTTTTGATTGGTAAATTAATATGAGACAAGTTGACAGATACTAGGATTAAAAAAATTGATAATAAAAAGGTTTTCCAAATAGGGAAAGTGAAATAAAAATTCCTTGTACCCAAAAGTGTAGAATAAGGTATTAATAAATTTATTATCTATAAACCATGTTTCTTAACACTTTAGAGGTGGCAATCATGCTTTTATAGAAGTTCAAAATTATCATTTACTTTTCAACAGTTGTAAAATATGAAATATCTAACCTTAATTGCTGGGTCCGTTGAATCATCAAGAACTTGGATAATTATCCTATCAGATGGCCATGAAAGCCCACATGCTGCTCCAATTGAAAGCTGATAAACCTGCAAATCACAATATATAATATATTTCATAACAAGGAAACTAATGCAAATTTTCTATAGTTAGGAAGGTTCTATAGTGAGATTTGTATATTTTCTACCTATCTATAATCAATTAGATTGATAGACCCTTTTTTTTAAATATATTAATTATCTTACAATTTCTCAATATAAGTCCCATCATATAAACAAATTAAAAAAAAAAGTGACCTATCCTAGTAGCAATCACAGTCACTAAATATAGAGGTATACAGTACTCAAAATTAAGAACCAACATCAAACATGAAACATAACCAACAATCATAATCACCAATAGTGACACTTAGCATATCTTTGTAAAGGGTTACTGAGTAACCGATTCAAATGAAAAACAAATTAGAATCGTTTTAATTTGAGTTTAAAAAAAGTCAAAATTTTGTATTTAAATTGTCGTTTAAATCAATATTTAGGTATGAATTTGGTTTATACTATTTGAATTAAGATTTAAGACAAAGAATTTAAATTGAGAATTTGATAAAATGCTTCTTACAACCGAGTATTTAAAACACTGTAGAAAAAATACGTGAGTTTCTTGAACCTAAAGTAGTCAAACAAATTTTGATAGTGCAATAACAATACTTTATTACAAGTTAAAAATTTGTGATCTAAACCACAAAGAAGACGACACGAAGTATTGAATACAGTGACATGACATAATATAATGATACGACAGTTCTGGTACATTGTCACATCCGTTCATCGATCAAAAGAAAAATTAATTATAGGATAACAACAAAATCAGCAAAATTTTGGTTACCTCTTTTTCATTGTACATGGGGATTTGGACCAAAACCATGGGGTAAGCAGAGTTACCAAGCTCAACATCGTCCTTCATTGCCTCCCACTTGTACTTCTTCTTAGGACTCCTCCGAAACACCTTCACAAAGCTCATCACAACGCCCATATACACCTTCTCCGCGAACAGCATCACTGACATGGCCAAGCAAACCGCCACCATCAGCCGCAAAACCGGCACGATCACCGGCGCCCTCGCCTGCTCCCACACCATCCCCATCTGGCTCCGCACCCCCGCGTCCCGCAGCGCCTCCGGTATCATCGCCGCAGCCGCTGTCAGACGTGCCATTTGTGGACTATTTTTTGTGTAAAATATTTTTGTGTAGTGGCGACGTGGGAGTGGATTGATAGGAAAAGTGAGAAACGGGGTTTAAGTGTGAAATATTTTTTTTTTGTGGTGATTTGGCGACAAGGACACGCGGGGTTTTATTTGTATCTATGTGTAGGTTTTTTTGCTTGAGTGTTACGTTTGAGGGTTGTGAGATCGGTGATTTTATGATGGGAGATTTCTCAGACCCACGTGATGATCAAAAAAGAGAAGGAAAAAAAAAAATAACGAAACCCCAGTTTAGACTTGTACTCCAAGAAGCTTGAAAACCTAAAAACAAAGTTAAAGGACCAAAAAAGCAATAGAAATGAAAACTCAAGTTTTATTTCAGAGAAGCTTGGCAGTGAATATTCCTAACTGGGTTTTCTTGTGCTTTTCGTTTCTGGGTCTCTCTCTCTATATATATGTGTGTAAATATTAATGTTCACACTATAGCCTTCTCTGCTCTGCGAGAAAACAGAGCAGAGAATGAAGCAGAGGACTCTGTGTTTGGAGTGTGCGTGTGTGTGTTTGAGATGCTACATTGAGCTTCTCGTGTGTGTTTATATATATATATGTATATACGTTAAAATAAAATTTAAATATGAGAGAGAAAAAAAAAAGTGTTGGTCAAAAATGGACAGAGACAGTTGACCAAATACAAGGAGCGTTTGAGTTACAATTGTTTTGGAAAAGAAGAAAATTAGACCAGAGTGGTTTCTTCTATGCCATCTACAGATTACTCAGTTTTATTGATTTGTTTAAATATTTTGTTTGTTAATCTTCATATTATCAATTATTTGGTTGTTTTATTCTTCTTCTTTAATTTATTCATTCATATATTTATAATATAAAAAGTGTGAAAAACTGATTGCAGATGGTTTGGCTATCGTTGTCTGAGAAGGTGCATGCTGGCAATATATTTAAATTCATAATTAAATGCCTAATTGTTGATTCTGAGTTGGTTTTTGGAGGCTCAGAAAAGTAGCGGACTTGTTACTACTTTGATTTTTAACTAATGAAATTACTTGCGTTAATATACGCAAATGTTAACTAATAACTGGGAGATTAGGCTTTACTTTGGTATCATATCGTATAAATATAACTGTTTATTATATAATCATTTTGGTACTGCATTTGATCCCTAACACAAATTTCATTAATAATATAAGAGAATATAACTTGTAGAAAATAATGTAAATATGCTTTTGGTTAAAACAAAATAAAACAGAAGTAAAGTAAATATTATAATATTACAACTTCATTAATTAGGGTAGTTCTATTAGTATTAGGTGTAATTACATACTTGGAAAATATAGTTCAGGGACAAACGAGAAATTTTTTTTTTTTTTCTGGAAACATGGTATCATTGTTAATTTGTTACCATGCAATGCTGTGGTGCAATTATTAACTAATTAAAGGGTTTTTTTTTTTTAAAATAATAAGAACATGAAAGGAAACTTATATTGTTTTCCTTGTAATAAAACACTAGTGAGTTGTCCAGTTTTGCAAAAGCCACAAAGCTTAGGAACATAAACATTATTAAACCAAGGCTTTAATGTTCTTGCAAAATTGATTACACATTTTTTAATTTATACATGCATGCAATACAGGCTGAGAAATAATTGTTGGAATAGTTAGTTAGTTGGTTGGTCTCACTAATATTATATTTCCAATTGTACACGTATAATTCGCATTGGACTAAAAATATTGGTTTACGTACAATAATGAGAGCAAAATACGAACCATTTGAACAAACACTTTCATAAGTACTTATTGATTTGATAGTTTGCAAATTAGTGATTCTTTTTCAGGCATAATGGAGGTCTCAGCTTCTACTTTTTTCCACTTCAAGTATGCTTTTAGTTTATGAATTCTTGTTCTTGACTACTGTTCTACGATAGACTACATTGAATCTAGATTTTAGTGTATATATATATATCTCGCAAGAAAATAAAAAATATCATTCAAATTTTAAAGCATGAACCAGTCATATCATCAAAATGAGATTGAATAATTTGGCTACTTTGTTGTACTCTCCTACTCAATCTTTTCTTTGAAATTTTTAGGTTGATATGTACTATAATTGATAGACTACAAATTAATACATAAAGGTTTTAATCATCATTTCTTATATACAAACATTTTTATATATCTGAGTGGTTTTGATTAATTACAACAAATTTTGTAATACTTGTAGTTGTAGATTTTTTTTTTCTTTTGCCCTTTTTTAAATTTTTGGGAACGAACTTTATTTGATTAGACATTTATATTGGTCCACTCATGGATTAATCCTTCTCACATCGATGCATAATGTTTTAGTTCAAAGATGATAGACTATTCTCAATATATATAATTATATATGTATACACACACGTACAGAGTGACGGATTCACGTAAGGGCTAGTGGGGGCATGTCCTCCACTGATTTTTTCAAAATTTTTGTTTTACGCATCAATGTTAAAGATTTTTACAAATAGGTCCTTTTTTTTGCCCCCATTAACATTTTAATATTTATACTTTCACATATAATTTTATTTTCAGTTTCATTTTTATCCTAATAAAACTTTTAAGTTTCATACAATTTCTTTATAAAGTTTCAATTTTTCCTTAAATAATAAATCTCTTAGTTACGAAACTTTCTCAAATTTAAAAGAATTGCTAGGTATCCAAATTATATATATATATATATATATATATATTACTATCATTCTATCAATACATGTAATAAGTGAACTATCATGATTTAATGGATAAACGCGATTTGTATCTATATATATAAACTGTTATACAACTATTTAAATCGTGGTACGCGATTTGATATATATATATATATATATATCAAAAATTGGATAAATAAAAATTTGAAAAAAAAAAAAAGAAGAACTGATGAATTTTATTGAATATAAATTAAACATAATTTTAATTTATTATATTTTTAGTTTAAATTTTTTTATAAATTATGCCTCACTAAATTATATTTCTATATCCGTTACTATATATATATATATATATATATATATATATATAAAAACTTATAAAAGGCAAATCAACATCGAATTTATACTTGAGAGAGATTCATGTGTGAAGCTATACAATGCAAAGCTGAAAATTTTAGTATTCTTCATAGTGATCTATAAAAGTCTCTAGTGTTGAAGTCATCAAACTTTCCTTAAAATTTTATAAAAATTGAATCTTTAATTCGATAACGGAAAATGCACGTACTCACTGCTCTATTCTTTTTTTCTTTCAATATTCCCTTCTAAATTTTCTTTTGCTACAAGAAGATTAATCTCTAGCCAATATTGCGTGGATTTATGTCAATGTTTGAATTACATCGTACAGGTTTTTATGCTTGAAGTCTTAATTTTTAATTTTAAACATTATATTCTATATATATAGAGCTCGCAGAATTGAATTATTAGATCAATATATGTCAAACCTTACATGTGTCTAGAAAATTTGCTATCAATATCTATTTATCAATTCTCCATTGACCTTAGAGAAGTAAATGTAACATTTCTATATATTAGACGCTTGTTGGGACCAAAAATTCGTTGAGTGAGGCTTAGATATTACGACCGTACGAAAGAGGGCCTGGCCTTAAAAATTTTGAGTTAGTACACATTTTATTTCTTAGCAAAAAAAAAAAAAGTACACATTTTAATTTAACATGATATCACCAAATGACTGTCCATATTATAAACCCTTTGCCTCTTTGTCAAAGTAATATTTAATGTTTAGTTTGACTATGTTTATACTTCATACCTTCAAGATCAAACACAAAATGGAAGAGGAAAAAACTAAAACATATATAAAAAAAATAAAAAAGCACGTGACGATAGGGCTATTTACATATATATTCACTTTAGGAGTGAATATTACATTTTGATTCACTATCTACAACATATATTAAATTAGTTCAAACTAATTAATTATAGTACTATAATACCCCTACCCATTTAAAAACCCAGATCCTCATTAAAATATTAAAAAAAAACTTATTTTTCGGAACTTATTTTTTACTAAATCCTAATTTTCGGATTACAAACAAGGAATATTACATAAAAAAACTGAAATATCATATTCAAAATTGAATAACACAAAAATATTGAAAAATAAAAAATCGGGCAATTTCAAATTAAAAAAACACAGTATACTATTATATCATATTCAAAAATGAATTACACAAATTCGTTGAAAATGAAAATTCGGGAAGTTTTATATGTTAAAAAAAAACTATATTAATATATCAAATGAACAAGCTGAAATATCATATTCAAAATTGAATAACACATGTTTATTAAAAATGACCAACACGACATGCTAGGCTTACTCACCTTGAGAAAGGATAAAAAGTTTAAGTATCAGCACTTGTGCGTGGAATGAAGATGAACAGTGTTTGGAAGAAAATTATGAACTAAACCTCTGGATATGAATGCCGTCAATAATTTTATTTTGAATTTGAGTGAGCAATACTTGTTTTCTTTCCTTTTTTATATGAGCTAACATTAAATTACAGCTAATATCGCAAATTGAATTACGTGAATTTATCTTGATAAATACTTCCCACGAATTGCGGTGTTTGAAAGTTACAAAAATATTCAAATTTGAATATGTATATTGCTTTGAAAATTCATACGTATAGAAACACTGAAATACGTTATTAAATTACAGCTAATAACGCAAATTGAATTAAGTGTATATATCTCGATAAATACTTTCCACGAATTGCGGTATTTGAAAGTTACAAAAATATACAAATTTGAATATGTATATTGCTTTGAAAATTAATACGTATGGAAACACTGAATACGTTTTTTTTTTTCTGCTATCATTTATTTACAAATAATATGATAATTAATATTTGAATATGTGGTATTAACATCTTGTTTTGATTTGGTCATCCCTATAAATAAGGGGTTTGATTTTTTTTTTTGTGTTAAAACTAATTTACAAATAATTTGATATTTAAAATACGTATCTTTATCTCAGTAAATAACAACCTCCACATCCTCCACGTATATTTATCTATTATATTTGAATATTCAAATTTCGAATATTTGTATATGTTTGATTGCTTGGTATTATAATCGAAAATACAGAAATTTGATATTCAAAATTGAATATGTGTAATGCTTTCAAATTTCATACGTATATATTATAGCACTGAATATGTATTTTTTTTTTTTTGCTACAATTAATTTACAAATAATATGATAATTAAATTAATTACGTAATATTTAGGGATCTAATATATTGGAATATTAAAATTTGAATATGCGTACAATTTTTTTTTTGGTGCGCAAACAGAATATGTGTACAATTTAGTTTTCTAAAAACTACACGTATTGTAATATTAACGAATATTTATGGATTTTTTTTCTAAGTCGAATATTTGTGGAATTAATGGCATGATTTGATATATTCATCACTATAAAAAAGTGGTTTGACTAAAACAATATAGGATAACAGATTTAAAATAATCTAAATCCTAATTAAAAAAATACAAACCTGGGTTGATCCAAAAGGACCAAAACCGATCCACTAAGGGGTATATATGTCCAGTAAAACATGCCATCTAAGCACAATGAATTACTATGATAATACTTGTACTTTTTGTCATAGAGTGTAATATATTGTTATAATGTGAACTACCGTGTAATTTCTTCCGTGAGGATATGGACATCCTAACTGTGGCATCACAATACACACCATAAAGTATTAAGTCAGGTGATAGTTATAGCCTTATAATTAACTTGGGATATATATTATATATATATATATATATATATATATATATAACTTGTTTACATTCCCTCATTAGGTTCCTTGCTAATAAAATCAAGTCCCGTAAGTTTGTATAAATGTAAATATCCAAAGGGAAAGAAAAAAAAGGCTAACAAATGTTATATGTCACATGCGATGAATAAAAAAGAAAGCGATATATAGACATTTTCAATTATGAAGTTGTGGACTGTCTAAAATTAAGGGCATGTTTCGCGCTACGTACCAAATATATTAGCAACATCTATAAGTAAAATTTATAACCACCATAACTCAATAATCACTAAATAATTAGCAAGAGTCAAGCCACCTTATGCCATGTTTGATTTATAAGGTCATAAAGCTTTTCCTCAATTAGTTTAAACACGCCGTTTGATGAAGTTTTGCATGTTTAATTAACTGTATATTCCATTTGTCAGTAATTCAAGAAATTTAGAACATGAAGAGGCCGCCAATTTGGATCCATGGTTTGATTGATAAAAGATAGCTTGCTAAAAGGTTGTTAATATATATAAATAAATATATATATATATATATATCTATATTAAACAAATGATTAATTGGTCAATATATATGTAAGGGAAAATATGGGCTGCTAATAATGATGACTACTCTTGAATGGGTTATTAGATGCTTTACTTTAGTTGTACGAATAAGTTCTAAAGGTTGTTATGAGATTTGAAAGCTCAGTCTAGACCCATTATTGCAGGTTGTTTGTTTTGTTAAGCTTTAGAAACAAATATATTAGTATATATTAATTTAGGTAGCCAATTAAAGTTGTTGAGCATGCTCTTCCGAGAAGATAATCTCGCATGTCAACTTTTGCCCCAGTTGTTCTTCTCTTCTCATAATTAATTAAGCAGCAGTAATTACATTATCATGAGCTGGATTGATTATTAAAAGAAACTTGCACATGAAACTCCGGCTCTATGGCTCAAAGATTAAGACTAGACTACTAATGTTGATCTTGGTTAAGACCAATATTAATAGAGAAATTTTGAGGAATGCCCATTTTTTGGTACATTGATAAGTGTTGTACTAATAATTTAAGCCATAAAATTTACACTATAAATATAAAATGAAAACAAAATGATCACACTAGTACTTGTGGCATAGATTATTAAGTAACATTAAGAATGACATTGATTTACAATTCCCCCGTGTTAATATTAGGGTTACATTGAGATATATAAAACCCAAATAGTAAGTTGATTATTGACTTATATATATATATATATATTCAATTTAGTTGAAATACGTTCCTAATTTTAAGTGTCTTCATTCAATATATATATATATATATATTTGTATGTGTATGTGTATTTGTAAATTAGTTATATATTTATATCTACATGTATCTTGAGAAATTCGATCCCACATTCACCCTTAAGATCAAGCAAATAATCGAGAAATTAAAATAAAATATAAAAAAAAACAATCAAAATAACATAAGAATTTACGTAACAACACAAGAATTTACGTAGCCCACCAGAAAAGAAATCCAACACACTCACTAATGATCATGTTCCAGACCTCCAAAATGCAAGTATTTATCTCAATCAATCATGGACCATACCAAGCAAATCAAAAGGCTCGTAAATATAACCTTGAGGCCATTGGCCATTTAGGATTAATATTGATTATCATATGATCATCTTCTAACTTTAAGACGAGTATCGTAACGGTATTTAAACGATACTTCAAAAATGAGTCTCCATGCCCTATATCATCTAATTATATAAAATGCTTCCACTTAGTGTCACTACTCCGACAACTCGGATAAGTTATCGCATTCAATGTATCAGTGGACCGTATATGTAATTTCGGATCAAGTCATCCAGTCTTGATCAATCACAAGCGAATTTAAACATATTAACTGAATTTCTAATTCTCTCTATACAACAAACTTATACACTAAGAATTTCAGTTACATAATATATTATGGATATTGAATAAAGTCTCAAACAATTCATGAAAAAATTCCTTGTTATTTTATTAATCAGTAAATTCATATTACAAAATTAGTCTCTTTTTTTGGCACTACTCTAACAGAATTCATATTACAAAATTAGTCTCTTTTTTTGGCACTACTCTAACAGAGTTAATGTAGGAGATGTATATCATTTCATTAATTTTGTTGTCGTTTTTAGTCTAATGGTTTTACTTGTCATTTGCTTGTTATTTTTGTCATTTGGCCTGAGTATAAAATACTAGTTTGATGTATTGTGGGGTTAGCTTTTGTAATCAAACTTTGACAATAGTAGAGCAAAAGCTCACTTTATCCATTAGTCATGGATTTAGCTTGATTTTATCACATTATGCTGTGTCATCCACTTGACCGCACTAGTGAAGAAACCCACAGTCAACTAAAAAAATAAATCCACTATGCGAATTTTTTTTACAATAACACAATAATACAACCACACTGAAAACTTTATCTTAAGAATCAAGTTCACGAAATTAAAGTGTATTTAACTAAGATAAAATAAAATAAAAATTTCAGAGTCCTTTCTCAACATAAGACTTTTTTTTTATATATTTATTTTGACAAAAGCCCATCAGTAGCATGTATGTGGAGAGAGACGTAGCGAATGTGGTGCATATATATATAATGTATATATTTATATATGTAGTGGTTTGTGCCTTGAGAACGAATTTTGAAAATTAGCTAGGGGAAAGATTAGAATTAAGCATCATAATGTACCGTCTTAATTCGTTTCATTAATTATTTATTTGAGGGTTCACAAGTCATAGTTTGATGGCACATCATTTTAGTGTCATCAGTATTGCAGACCTGGCTGATACTGCGCACCAACCACAAAATATTAACCCATCTCATATATATATATATATATATATATATATATATAAAACACCCAATATGAGGTCACCAAGATCCTGCACAAATCATACTATTATTAAAATATTGCCAAGAACCATTTTCAACTTATTTCCTTGAAATAGAGTGTATAGAACTTGGCCAAAGGGTTGTACATATGTATATTGCTATAATATGTAAATGCATGGCTTATTATACATTAGTATATTTAGCAATATTGAACTTTGTCTTTTGGAATTATTCGAATGATTGGTGATTTATATATAATAATCATACAGAAGACATAATTAAGGCTAATAAAGTAATATGAGCTCAAGCCATATTGGCGTAATATATTGCTAAATTGATAAAAGAATGGACCCTCTGACAATTTAATTTATTGAATAACTCTAAATTATTAGTACCCAAGTTTGTTCGATGTGTTTAATTATTTTACTTTCAATTGTTATAACAACACGTGCATCGGATGTGGGATTTTGATAATTGGCGCTAAAAATATGTTTTGAACACCGACAAATTGCAATGCTTTTGGTCATCATATTCTTTTTTTTTCTTTTTTTTTTTTGTGAATAAAGACTACTAAGTTATGCATAAATTCTAAAGCTACTAATAATATACAATAAAGCCAAAAACCCTTAAAAATCATGAAGAATAATGGAAAAACTTCAAGTTGCCTAATCTATATATGGTGATGGTTGGAGCGCATGATATTCATGCGTTATATATTAAAAGCAATCGAGGCGACTGAAGAATAATAATAGAAGGAAAGAAGTGGGATTCTTCTTCTTTTGTAGTTTATTTATTTTTAATGGTTTAGTAATTTAAGCCTTAAACTTAGAAAATTTGATATATATCTCTTTTTCAATCCACATTTCAATTTATGTCACTTAACTACATTATTTTTAAGTTTATATCTCTTCTGTTTTTATTCAATTATATATTATGTTTTTTTTTATGATGACACAATTTTTTAGAAGAGTGAGAATCAATTCTATTTAATTAATTTAAGAAAATGATGAAGAAATGGGTGAATAATTTATTTTCGTAATGGTATGATTTTTATTTTGTTTTTGGTGACATAAATTAAAACTATCATCGTAGCAAAAAAAAAAAATCAGAACTATAAGTTATAAAATAGTATATTTAAAATTTACCAATAAATTCTCCTAAGGAGTTCTTTTTGGAAAGAGAAAAGAAGCAAATAATTTTGTATTTCACATAATTTAGTAAGATGAGTCCGATATTTTCTTCTGTTAGTAAGATCATGGTATAGAGAAATATATATATATATATATATATATATATATATATATTTCGATCTAATAGTGTCTAAAGGAGGACCAATGTTTTTGAGACCATTTATCAAATTAGGCATGTGCTAAATTCGCTAGAATATGTTCTCAATTTATGTTGCTCAATCAATAAAAAAATATATATAGAAGATATATATAAAGCTAGCGAGCCTAATGTGAAGTTTCATAATTTCTACATCACAAATCTTTGTACGGACTACCGATTTAATTAGTAGTTTTCAAAGGGAGCTGATTTTGGCTCATGTATATGTGTTGAACAACATCCACAGCCAAGAAGAATGATCTTGACCATATATACAAATCTTTTTTTTCTTTTAACAATTATATTCATAACATATACATATGTTAAAACCGAATTGATGTGGGACCCAAGATTTTTAAGTATAAGGAAGATAAGTGTAGACATAGATTTTTTTTTTTAGGGGTATGTGTAATATTAATGGAATTGTGATATACGTACCAACATACCTTTTATATTTCTAAAGCAATATTAATTGGTATATGTAATGCCACATTGTAATGAAATTGTTTTGATTTATTAATTATTGGATATTTAGAACAATTAACAAAAGAAGCGTAAGCATCGATATTCTTGAGTTCTGCGTATAACACATATATAATTATTTCTAGTGATCAATGATCACGGTGCTTCTTTTCTCCATAAATAACAGAAATGATTAAATTAAAAAAGAAAAAGAAAGTTTAAAGAGGGATTAAAATTAGGTTTAAAATGGTAAGATAGCGAGAGATCAACGGTTTTAAAGGAAAGCCAAACCGACAAGTTAATTCGAAAGGACTAATTATTAGCAGACTTTCTCTGAGTGTTCGCTAGGAACACTCATATCATATAAAACTATATAATATATAGTATATACTATATATATATATATAATATCTTGCGATTAATTCCCTTAGAAAATGATCAGCAAAACAAACACGAAATCTGGCTAGGGAAGAAACATGAAAGTATTGTCGTTACCAAAAACAGAAACGAAAAGGACGTTATAATTGTCTGCTCAGCACATTGCCTCGTAATTGTTAATTGTTAAATTCCCATAAATTGTTTACCATTTTTTTTTATAAAAAAAACCTATAATTAAATGGAGTTTTGGTGGACTGGTCTTCCAGGTTCCAAGTGTCTTATACGTGTTAGTGTTATAGTCAATTGGCCATTTATTGGGTCTTTTTTTTTTTTATCTTTTTATTCAATATCTCTTATTTTTCTCCAAGATCAGATCACGCACTGCTTTTTTTTTTTTTTTTTTTTGTGTTATGGTCGGATTTTATTCTCTCGGATTTTCCCAAAGATTGAATTTTAATGAGGCAGCTACTTAAATAGAAGTAGATCCATATGAATTGTAATATACAAATATAGTGTGATTTGAGCAAATAGCTTATTTTTTTAGTGAGGTTTTAAATAATACCCGTAATATAATAATTTCCCAACAAATATATTGCTATTTCTTTTTGTTTTTTGTTTTGTTTTGTTTTTTTTTTTTTTTTTTTTTTAATTTCGCTTCTTCTTTTTTTACTCGCTCTAGCTTCATTGTTATAATAGTCCCTCAACTTTGACGTTTGTCAAAGCATGCCTTAAAAGTTATCATATGTGCCCCTTGAATTTCGAGAATTTGTCGTATAAGGTCCTTCCGTTAATTCATAAACGGGAATGGACAGCTGTCACTTTTAGAACAAGGTGCACAATGAACTTACGATACTACCCCTACAGATTTGTTGTTTTTGTTTTTGTTTTGGTTAAAAATACTACAACACACTCATTAGTCATTAGTCCAATGTGAAAATATTATTAAAATAGCAAATCCGCCATTTTGATAAGAGTAGTGCTATAGAGTATAGAGAATCAGAATGATGAGTAAATCATTTACTAGTTATATAATCTACACATATTTTTTTTATTTAATAATAAAATGACACATCATTATAATCAAGTTTTTCTCATTTAGCATTTCTCTTTTGGTAAAGCGAAGTAGCATTGAAAAAATATATATTTGAATGACAAACTACTCCGTCTTTGACTAGTTTATCCGCATGTTTATGTTTATTCCATACTGACGTATCTTTTAGATTACAAAAGCAATATAAACATTCAAATTCCTGAGCTTTTGATATTTTTATGATTACTTACTATTTTAAGTTAGAGTGGATGTAATTTTAGTCAATCAATCATAAATGTTGTTTCACATATAAACAAAGGGCTATATTGAAATATACCTAATTTTATTGAAATAATTTCAATACCTAATTTTTTCATTGAAATATACTATGGACCTTAATTGAATGGATTTTATCTAAGTTTCACTCGTAAATGTGTAAGTGTTAAGTCGGATTTAATTTGAGCTCAATAATTTTTACCATTTGACATTTGATTTTTATCTATAGTTTACTGGCACAAGACCTCCAATAAGTATATCTAGGTCTTTTAAGTTCAAATTAAGTAGCCAATAATACTAATTACTTTTTTTTTTCTCTTTCTTTTTTCGTGAAGTACACTAATTCAATCTGATATTTTCAATTGAAATATATCCATTAATGGTGGTGTGGCCATCAACTATTGGTCAATGATGTGATTTTTTTTCTCCTCACATTTTGATGATCAAAAGTATATACGAGTCCCAATTGCAATACATATATAACACATAAGAATACAGATAGCAATTAAAGAAAGAGAGAAAAAAGAAAAGCATGGTACTCAAAAACTTAAGGGACAAATCGACAAAAAGAAGTAATATTGAAGAAGCCTTTATTTTTTTATTGTTTTTTATTCTTTTTGGTATGCATTGGAAAAGATTGTTTGGGAAAAAAACACAAGCTATTAAAAAGAAGGTATTGCCGACAAACACTTGGTTCCAAGAAGAAGCAACAATGACAACATCGAGAATTAACCAATATTTTGTGGGAATATATAATTAAAAATCTAGAATTTTAGATACATCACAACTTCTCGAGAATATATAATTGCTTTAAAAGTTTTCCACGCCAACAAATCAGATGGCATGCTAATTTTTTTTCTTTAATTTTTTTTAGTACAAGAAAATGGTATACTAGTTGACCAAATAAATATAAACACATAAAATATAAAAATGGCAACTCCCACTTGAATAAATGAGTGTTTTGGATTATATTGCATACGTAAGTGTCTGGTAAATAAAATACTCTCCAACCCTTCCCTGTAAAATATATTAGCCACCTAACTAGTTTCTATAATTTTGAGTGAGTTTAGTAATTTTCAGATGGACAAAAGAAATAAAAATGTGACAGATATATCTTATGATTTTTTTTTTAAATATCTATGTGTTTTCTAGAATTAAAATTTTATTCCTAGTTCTATAACTAGTGGTCTTTTATTCACAGTTTTTTCAAATAAATATATGATCCGCATCTGTTCCCTTAAAGGTCTCTTTTTCCATTACTGAAAAAAAAAAATAATGTGACATTTACTTATTTGATTCTAGAATGCATTTATTTTAGTTATATCTAATAAATAATAATGGATAAATCATTCTAATTAGTTTTTTCTGACAAGAAAATTAACAAATTATGGTCATTTAGCATTTATTTAGAACTGGCTGGACCGACATTATTAATTTAGACAAAGCAAATTGTTGAATTAAACAGCTCAACGGCTTATGGGCATGATAGGTGAGAAGTCACCAAAGCCCTCCAATTAAAGCACTATTTGCAGCCAATATGAGAAGCAAAATTTCTCGCAATTTCATACGCAAAGTAATTGAAATACTCGCTTTTGATTTGAAATTCCTGTTTCCAAAAAAAAAAAAAAAAGATGGTCCTTTCTTTCTTATTATTTTTTATCACGAAGTTAATGCCATGTCGATAGATTGCTTAAAATCCATGTTCCTCACGCTTCAAGGGTGGGAAAAAATTGTAAAGATATTCTAGATTTTGAGAATCATGTGGAATTTAAAGGTTTATTTATTGTTATCAGGGAAAATAACATTAAAATACCTTGAGTTTTATCAAAATGTTGCATTATACTCTCAACGTACAAAATCAATTAATCATAACAAAATTATACTCTATGCTTGACTTTTTTTTTTCTTTCGAATATCATTTTGACTCCTTTGTCAAGTACAAGTACAAATACAAACAGAAAGTCAAATAAAGTTATGTTATATTTATTTGTTCCTTTTTTTAATTGTTTATATAACAAATTTTGAAAGAAAACATACATTCAAATGAGGTATATTCGAGGATTTTAAAAGTTTACAAATAAAAATTAAAAAAAAAAGAGAGAAAATTTTTTCTTATTGATGTTATAGCTAAGGTTAAAACTGTCATTTTGAGTGTGATGATTATAGAAATGAAGTGTATCAACTTGACATTATCAACAACTCCAGGTATAAATATAACATTTTTATAAAACAATATATTTCTATGTTGTTTTTCTCGTTGTTATTATTACCGTTAATATTAAACAAGCAAAGCAACATTGAGAATTTATTGGGGCCAAAAGTCATTTGTTGATCATCTAGTTGTTAGTTATGGTAATTTTCACAGATGAGCATTAAATAATAAATACCACCAAGAAAATTTACTTTAGGTAACTATTTGGTAAATAGTCGAACCAATATAAAATTCAATAATCTTTGTTAAAACAATAAAAAAAACCAACACTGATTGATATTTAATACCTTAGTATAGTATTTTACAAGGAGTTTTTCTCTTTCAAAGCTTTATATGTTGTTACTTAATACGTTAAGTATTCATTTGGACTTCAATCGGATCAGTTACGATCTCCTAAAGCCATACTACTTATGGTACGTAGTTTTAGTGTTCATAAACACTTTTTTAGAATTTATAGCTAAATGGCCCAAGTGATGTAATGAATCAAAACACTTACAAACTAACAAATTAACTCGGTGACTTAAAGGTGAAAAAAAAAAGTGTTTTTGTTGAAAATTTTGCAGGCATTAGATACAGACTTTTCTACTGACAAAAAAAAAAAAAAAAAGGAAATAAAAAAGCAGAGTTGTTGCTTGGTACCAAATTAGTTGAATCAACTAGCAGACCACAACTAAATTGAATAGACTATAGTATAGTAGAGAAATAGGGCCTGTTTGCTTGATCATAAAGCCCAAACACTGAATAATCATTTTCCACTCATTTGGCATTTGCAATGCCTTTGCCTATCAATTCATTATTGCATCAATTATTTAATTTCAGTCCCTTTCAACTTGCTAGAATTAAAGTGCAAGCGAGGATTAACGTGAAGAAAAAATATTAGTAAAGAGTTCGAAAAAGAAAAACATTGGACCCATATCAAAATTATGGACTTAGAGAGAGTGCAATATTTTCTTTCCAGACCATAGCAGTTACAAAATTTCTTCCACTTGTACTCCATGAAAGAGTGAAATTCGAGGAACTTCGACTACTATCCACAATTTGCAGAACTCGCAATTCGCAAAGATAAAGAAGAGATATTAGAACAAGAAAAGAAGAGCCAAATAAAGTGGGCAATTATGAGAAGCGAGTTCTAACTTCATGGTTTTATATTAATATATGATAGCACAAGATATATCTTTCTTATGGAATTTGGCACTCAGCACCACACAGGATATTCAATGATTCCGAAACAAGCAGCAATCGCCTGAGTCTTCAAACGGTTAAAAGAACTGCAAAACACCCCATTGACGGTGTGACGAGCTATATTCATTCGGAGCTTTGAATGCAACCGCCCTTTGAGAATAATGGAATCCGCGTGCAAATACAAGTTCATCCCTGCTAATTGATTGAATGAGTTCGGAAAAATTTATATGACACCACGCCTTGTTCCAACGTCAAACTCAGCACTGAAACAAGAGGCAAAAATAAAATCTCAAGTCTGTGAGCAAAAAAAAAAAAACTAGGAACATGTTAAAGAACGATACGACTCGTGCTAAAAGTCTCTTTTGGAATTTTTCTGCTCAGGCTTTCTAGTAAGCAAGCGAAGCTACGGAACTCTATTTTGTAGTAAAGCTAGATTAGAGCCTATTATGATCATCTGAAAACAAGGGAACGAAAAGACCCGTCGCCGCATAATGCTACTGCCATGGTTTACAGTGTCTCCTGATAGAGACTTTGTAATGGCCTATCATAAAAGGTAGAAACATGCTAAGAACTAGTAGAAACGTGAATGCTACTTCGCAGTTTACTATCCCAGGTAACAATTTACTCGTAGTTGGTTTGCGTACCTTAGTTAATTTGTCCTCAGCAACCTTGATCTTTTGACTGATAAGAGGTTCATTTAGTGATAATCTATGGACTGGTCCCATTAAAATAGTTTGCAACACAGGGACAGACGAAGGACGAAGGCAATCATTGAAGACCAAGCGACGGGTGTCCCCTGACAGAGACTTTGTAATAGCTTTTATACTATCAATATAACCATTTTTGTGATGAGCTTCCAATCCATCAATAACCTGTTTTAATGAAAGGTCAATGAATCAGATGAGGCATCCCATGTTGATCCATGATAATTATGACTGTCAATTTACACCTGGTGTGGACTGGCTGATACAAAGTGACGTATATAATACCAAAAACAGGAATGGAAAAGACACCAGATTAATTGGTCAGACAAATTTTTTCATCATAAAGAGATTAGGAAAAGCTATAAAATTAGTATAGTACAATGCACTTTGAACTAACATGTGAAATCAACATGTAGTTTAATAATCAGATTAAGTACTTAACAGTACTTAACAGTATAAAAAAATATCAAATAAGATACTAAAATGCCATGTAGAATTAATAGCAAATACGACAGTGTTTGGACATTAACATAACACATTGTCGATTCGGGAGACAACATGATAGGACAAGATCCTAATTTGCAACTCATATCTTCATATTAGCTTAAAACAGGTTAAGAATTTACCAGTAAAGAGACTCCAGATATGTCAATGGCCTTCAATGAAATCAGCTCCAGAAGTCTCTCCGGTGTTGAAATGAGGAACTCAGGTTCACAATTCTTCAACCTATTGATGACAAAACATATCTAAATGAGAAATATATAACGATAGAGCCACAATTGAGTTAACTATACTTTAATCATGCAGATACTTATACGGAGATGTGAACATAAATAATGCAAGAATTCCTAGACAACAATCCTATGGTCTAAACAATAATTTACAGAGCACACAAACAGAGTGTAGCGTTCACATAAAAGACAGTTGATTTCTAAATCATACTAAATTGAATGATTTAATAGCAACCAAGTGTTGGATTGCCCAAAAATATTGAAACATTGGAACTCTACATACGATATGCACCTAGTACCTACCCTTGAATCTGGTGATCTAAGGAAGCGCCAGGATGTATACTCACGGAATGTATTCCGTGAACTTTCAAAGCTTTGCACACTGAGCGTACCTGATGAGTAATGAACGTAAAGTAGAAAATAAAAAGAATACTTAATGTTAAAAATGAATTGCTCCACAAATTAACAAGGATGAGCATGAGAGTCTATCCCTTGTTGCTAAATATATAAAATAGAGATAGAGGATTTTTTACTGCTTCATAGAAAGAACCAAGGCCATAAGATCCCTATCGCATAAATATTACTCATGTATTGCTTCCCATTTAACATGTTGCTATTTCTTTACTCTAAAATGAACTAGCTTCATAGTTATAAATAAAAATAAAAAAAATAAAAAAATAAAAAAAAAGCTCCACAAATTTATAAGGATGAACATGAGAATCCATTCCTTGCTGCTAAACAGATAAACAAGGGATAGAGATATTTTTTATCCACTCCGTAGAGAAAATCATAGCCACAAGGCCCAACTGCATTAGAATTAATCTCTTATCGCTTCTAATTTTACCATGATTTTCATACTTGGTCTATATAAAACTTAGCTAGTCTGACCAGTGTGTCTGGACTTTACGATTAAACCAGTGAATGTGTAAGAAACATTGAAAAAAAAGGGGTTCCAATCAAACAATCTGAAAATTCAGACTGAAAGGAGAAACATATATAGCACGAACCTTTGTGGCTTTATCTTGGGACGGCACAAGGAACAAGAGAAACGGACTGGAATATGATAGACCTTCTTCGTCCTTTCTAGATATGGTGTCGGCAGCACTACTAACAATCCATGCAATTTGCTCCACATTAGAAGAAGTTCCACTTGTGTCTAGCATATCCTTTCCGGCTGAATAACTTTTCCAAAACTCAATCCCCCAAGCACTAACGAACAATGGCTTGTCCTCCTCAACAATGCAGGTTCCATCATGACGCAGTGAATTCTCTATTTCCTTCAAGCACATAATAAGATACTTAGAAGGGCAATCTGAAATTTCACAGGCCTGTCCTTGGTGATCATTAACACTGCCATTCCCAATTGGGCTTCTCCGTACCATGTGATTCTTCAGATTTGCAGCTTTGGCAATCCCGTTTAAATCTTTTAAACTTTTGTCATTTATGTTTAGAGTTAGTTTTTCTGGAGAAGCTTTCTTGTCCTTCAGAAATGCTTTCTTATCCTTTTTGTTAGGCAAAACTTTCTTGGAAACCATTAGTTTCGGGTCCTTTTTGCCATGATTGTCATTGAAGGGGTCGTCAAGGGTAGGAAGGCTAAAACACATCCCCTGTAATGTCATGATATAAGAACAAAATAATGTTAATCGGGAAACTATGGAGCCTCTTTGTAAAGTACTCGAACAAATACTGAAAACAAGAAGCAAATTGAGCAGCCAGTGGCTACTAATCAAACAACACGCTAAACCGTTGAAATCAACTTCAGACCCACCTACATTATGATCTACAATCGAAGCTATTCACATTTCTTTCAAATACATAAATAAATAAATAAAGGAGTTTGTAACTAAATGGCCTAATTTTAGAACCTATCTAAAAAAAATTCTATAACTTTTGTTTTTAACGTAAATAGTCCGTTTTTTGTGATCATTTACCATTGGTATTAAACAAAATACCAACTAAAAATGGTCAGTATTTCGTCCACTTACCATGGTATATTTTGTCTATTTGCCAAAAATGTCGGTCTTCTTTTTTTCTTCGTCTTTTTTTTTTTTTTTTTTAACATGGTCTAGAAAATGGGCTACCCACCATAACGTACTTGCACAAAGAGCACCTCAAACTCACATCAAATCCAAATACATATATTTTATATATAACTTGAGAACCGAGCATTTCACGATAAAAAAAAAGGACAAAAAGAGAAACACAGACAAAACCAGAGACCAATCCAGACATCAGGACATGAACTATGAGAATCGTCCATTTCATAATCCCATTCCCATATACGTATATATTACAGTAAAAGAAGAACACCAACACAAATAATTCATAAATATTAGAGGAGAAGAAAAAAACCAATACAAACAATACATAAATATTAGAGTAGAAGACAATAACCATCACAAATAATAACTACACTGCAAAACCAAAAGCTTAAAACAAAATTCCGAAAAAAAAAAAAAAACCACTATGCAAAAAAACCGTACCCGAAAAAAATTGTATGCAAGAAATGCCCACGTTATTTTACTAACTTACAATGATTAATCAGCCACTATTCTTATCGTTCACTAATTTATTTATATACAACAAATAAACGTATACTCAAATTTAATTAAAAACACCATTCAAGCTCTAAAACTCGAACATTTAGCTACACAAACCCAAAAAAAAAAAAAGAAAAAAAAAAAAGAAACAATTAGATTACTTCTAACAACACGAAGAAATGTTCGCTCTTCTTTATAATCACCATAATATACAGATTATATGCCAAAAAAAATAGACATTAACAGACATTCTTTCGAAAATGATCTCAAATGCGAACATTAAAACCAAATTAGAACGCTTCCAAGAGCACGACGAACAATCGGAGCTTCATTAGGCTGCGAAAATCCGAGAGAGAGAGAGAGAGAGAGAGAGAGAAGGGGGGTTTGTTTGGGTTGACCTGGCATTGGCGGCGGACGCCGGACTTGCGGCGCTTCTTGGCGGCGATGAGGGCGGCGACGCGTGCGGAGACGGCGGAGGAGGAGGAGTCGCTGCGCGCGTTTTGCTTGTTCCTGTTCACTTTGTTCTTCTTCCTTCTCACTACATCGTCTCCTTTCGCCATTGTTGCTTGTTAGAGACAGAGACAGAGAGAGAGAGAGAGAGAGTCGGCGGGGTTTAATGGTTTTAGGCTTTAGGCTTATTGAGAGAGAGAGAGAGAACTCGGTACTACTGTGTACTTTTGTGGTATGGCGGGTGATTCTGTTATTTCTGGTCGTTTACGAGGGCTTATGGGTCATTTCAATAGAATAGCCGAGTGAGTTGGGCCTGGGCCATGGGAGGCCCAGGTTTGTCATGGAGAAATGTTGGGCCCACCTGGCTTGGCTTAGGCTCGGGAAATTTTTGGGGGAGGGAGAAAGAAAGAGGGAGAGACAATTTAGAAATGGGAAATTGTGGGAAATGCCAATAGTGAGTGAGCAATGTTTTCTTGGAAAATGCCGTTTTTTACAGTTAATCTCACTTTTTAAAGCTTAGATTACGACGAGTTAACGAAATTATCCTATAAGTGGTGAGGATAAATAAGGAATTAATTAATAACAAAAGTGATATAGTTTGCAATCAGCTTATTTTAGTGCACGAATTGTAAATTTGGCTTAAAAA
This sequence comes from Boehmeria nivea var. tenacissima, assembly GCA_018132145.1. NCBI lineage: Eukaryota > Viridiplantae > Streptophyta > Magnoliopsida > Rosales > Urticaceae > Boehmeria > Boehmeria nivea. Next base: position 13,345,257 of record CM030875.1, on the reverse strand, counting down.
GTTTTCTCTGAAAGTTGCCATTTCAGTAGGAACAATTAATTTATGTGACATACGACATTGGGGTGAAGACCAAGACATATATATAAGGTATCCATAAAATAAAAATGCGATTCTCAGATGTGTCTAACGGATATGGACCGTCCATCACCGTGAGCCCCACGTGGGATCTCATTGTGGGCCCACGATGATGGACGGTCCATATCCGTCTGACAGCAACACACCTCATCTATAAAAATATCAATGCTTCACATTTAAAATAAAATTGGAAATACTCTCGAAATCAAGTGAAAATATTGACATAATTTATGAAAATCGTAATCTTTTTCATAGTCGTAAATTTAAAAAGAAATTTTAACTGTCCTCATTGTTATTCCTTCCAATAAATAATCAATAACTCATCGAATATTTTTCTTTAAAATCTCGTACAATACTTAAAAGTTAAAAACTAGTAAGTTGTTAGTTTGTTGAGGACAACCACTGTACGAAAAAATTTTCACCTCAAACATACAAGTAGTGAAGAACAAGGACAAATACATTGGGGACTAGTAGAAAATTGGTGTTTTAGATTTACATAAACATTTGGGATACTATCGATATGGGCAGAATATAGAGAATAATTATGAAAATTGTAATTTTTTTTCCTTTTTAGTTAGAAATTGATGTAGGAGATTAGTGTCTTATTGTCATTTTTGGTTTATTAATTTACTTGTTATTTTACTTGTTTTCTTTGTCATTTGACTTGTCATTTAGTCTTAGTATACAGGTTAGTTTAGTGTATTTTTGAGTAACTTTTGGAATCAAACTTTGAGAATTGTAGAACAAAAGCTCACTTTTTATCTTTAGCCATGGATTTTGCTTGATTTTATGCCATTCTGCTGCATTAGAAATTTGAAAAGAAGTTTGTTGTTTCTCTAGTTGTCTTAATTGTTGTCTCCTCTGATCACGAATTGAAAATTCATCTATTTTATTTATTATTTTTACGTATTTAAAATCTCATACAATGCTTAAAAATTGGTGGGTTGTTAGTTTGTGATTTGTTATCCAACTAAAGTAATAGCTAACAGATCGTCGTTTTTTTTTTGTTCGTAAGTTTTCATAATAATATGATAAATCTATACAAATTACATTAATTAAGCACTTTATATCTTTAGGAGAGGGGAAAAAACTGTCTTGTCAATTGAGGAGCTAATTTAATCAATATTTGTGAAAGAAAATCGATATGGATTAATTTAATCAGTATAGAATGTCTAAACTATATTAATGACCTATACTTTTGATGACATGTCCTCAATATTCTATTATTAAACCATTTAACCGATCAAATGATAAAGCTAGTCCATTCACAACAATTCTCAGCTGCTTAACGAGATATATATATATATATATATATATATATATATTTTGAAATAATCTTAACGATAGTTAATACCATTCAATTTGGACGTACGGTTAATAATTATTACGAAACAAATCATAATGCCTAATTGACACTTAATTATTAAACAATTAGCTACAACATACATGTGATGAGAAAAGTCTTCCAACTAGTTCCAAGCTACTTTTCTTATGTTGACCGTCCGACAATTGCATATGCAATAAATTTTCTGTACTCGATCCATAATCCCTAGCAAAGACCAAACTAAGGCCACTTTAGCATTGATTCTCAGCGACCATTTTATATATTATATATTGGAATAAGCTGCAATAATTTCGTAAAATTATTTTTGACAATTTTTTATATATAATTTGTCGCATAGAAGGTTTTTTTTTTTTTTTTCCTAATAACATAGGTTCAAGCTTTTAGATTTAACTCTTTCGAGTTAACTATTTTTTTTCTTCTTCTTCTTCTTCTAATTTATAGGAAAATCTGATTTATTAAGTAACTTCTTCTAAAATATGGTTTGTGATCAATCGGGGTGTTCAAATAAGTGCTTACTAGTTCCTATATATATATATATATATATATATAATATGTATGTATTTTGAATTTGTAAATTTTGGTTAGGCTTACTGATTTTGCAGTAGAGTAAAAACTGCAGAGATATAAAACAACATTTTTCTCTGTAAACCTATAATTTCCAACGGGTTTTGACTGAGGGTAAAGCCAACGAGTACTGCCAATTATATAGTGCCAAAAAAAAAATATATATATATATATATATATACACACACGCATATATAGTAGCTAGTTTCAAGTTTGATTCGGTTATTACATGATACTAAATTACTAATGAGACTAATTCATTTCGTATTCATTCGGAAGTTGAAAACTTAAATTAGTTGAAGTTTAATTATTTTTTTTATTGAATTTAAAAATTCTTCATGGAAAGAAGCAAAGAACATGGTTACTAAATATTTTATTTGCCGGAATCCCAACAAAATCAAACTAGGGATAAAATATCAAAGTGACAAAGTTACTCACGTATAGCAATATTGACTAGTAGAATAATCCAAAACAGGTTTCAACTATCCCAAATAATATTGAATTATATTATTTGAGAGTATCTAGATTGCATAGACTACAAAGGTTTTACTAATTGACCAATACAATCATTTGATTGTCACCACAATACTTAGATATTTGAACATGCTAAGTAAAGAGAGATTCTAAAGTTAAACCTTATTAGAGTTAGAGTTAGAGAGAGAGAGAGAGAGAGAGAGAGAGAGAGATAGATGGGAAGTGAAGCTCCAAGCTCAATGGGAATATCCAAAGAAAAAGGAGGCGAAAACTCTCCGAAAGAGCTCGACGCCGGAGCTCTATTCGTCCTCAAGTCAAAAGGTTAGAGAGTACAAATGATTGATTCTTTATTAGAATTTAAGACACTTCCTTTTTTTGATCTTGATTGTTGTAGTTTTTCTTAGTACCGTTGATGCATAGGAAAAGAACAACAACGAAATTAATGAAAAACTTCGTTTTAAAAAAATGGACAAAAAGTGAGTGCTAGAATTAAGTTATTAGTTTAGGGAAGAGTATCAGAAATTTTCAAAATGATTTTTTGCTCATATGTTTTTAGCAAGGGAAAATACAAAATATCGCCATCAAGTTCTTGCGAAATTCTACGAATATCCTATCAGTTTATCATTCATGGTATTTTCCCTTAGTCATGCTAAGTACTAAAGTTCTCCACTTTTGACTTTTGGTGACAGTATATTTCTAGATAAAAGGGTTAGATCTTTTTGATTTTCAAGTAGCAAATTTGTATCATTATAAGGGGCTACATGGATTTTGTCATTTAAAAGTTCGTCTTGTTTTTCTCTAGGTGGTGGTGATGGTTTGTTTGTTTTTGTTTTTTGTTTTTTTTTGGCACTTGCTCTTAAAATTTAATATGTTGAATCCTGTTCATCTCTTCAATCATTGCTTCACATATCTAAACTAACAAACGTCATCGTTTCTAAATAAAGATTCAATACTAGATAGTTCATATTCCAAGCACTAAGCTCTATAGTCAGGTTACATGTTCTTAAAAAAATGATAGTGGACTCAATTAGAGTCCAGTTCAATAGAGATAATCTCTACTTCCAAGTGAGTTACACAGTTTGACCTTCATATATATAAGTGTTGAGTCAGAGTTCAACTTGACTTCAACAATTATAATCTCATATAAATATATATATATATATATATATATATATTACATGTATATTACCACAAAACATTTAGCTTTGTTTTGTGCTAATTTTGAACATGAATTGGTAGGGTCATGGCTGCATTGTGGATACCACTTGACAACATCAATAGTGGCTCCGGTACTTCTAAGCCTTCCATTTGCGTTGGGATTGCTTGGTTGGTTAGGAGGAGTAATTTGCCTAGCTTCGGCGGGACTTGTTACATTCTATTCATACAACCTTTTGTCATTGGTTTTGGAGCACCATGCCAAGCTCGGACAGCGTCAACTCCGGTTTCGAGACATGGCTAGAGACATTCTAGGTTGGTGATCAACTTATTTAGCATTGCCAATATCGAGAATTTGATCGAAACTCGAATTAGGTCACCCCCAATTTCGATCATTTGCATTATCAAAACGCATGCTTTGCGTACTTTTCCAAATTAACCCATTCCGAATGGTAAAGGAAAAATTTTAAAATAGTCCATAAGTTTAAAAATTATTGCCGAATAACACTATATATACATTCCTTTGATAAATAGACCCTGTATTTGTTTGGGTAGGGAAAACTTTATACATTGCGTGTCACAAATTACAGGTCCAGGATGGGGCAAATATTTTGTCGGGCCTCTACAATTATGGATCTGCTTTGGTGCAGTTATTGCTTGCACTCTACTCGGAGGGCAGAGCCTTAAGGTATATAACTCAGCGGGAATCATTGGAAGAGAATTTTATGATAAAGAATGATTCTAAATCGTAAAATCGATTCTTTTCAGCAAAAAGATCAACTAAAAAGGTTGATTAAACAATCCAAATCATTCCTTAACATAGGGTATATCCTACAAGAAGATTTTTCCGGAATCATTTGCTAATTTAGCTCTTTGCAAAATATATAGTGCTAATTAAAAAATGGGAACTGTTCTTTTTCTTATTTTGTGGCAGTTCATTTACTTGCTGGCGAATCCAAATGGGCAAATGAAGCTATACCAATTCATCATGATGTTTGGAAGTGTAGTTTTGATTTTAGCACAAATGCCATCCTTTCACTCCCTACGCCATATCAACCTTGTGTCTCTGCTCCTTTGCCTAGCTTTCAGCGCTTGCGCCGCGGCGGGCTCCATTACTGTCGGTAAAAAAAATTTACCGCTAACAAAAATCACATAATAACTTGTTTTTTCAACCAGTCATGAATCTTTATAACAATGAGTTGTATTAGTCTTTTCTTAGAATTAGATATAGCTCTACATTTGATTTTCAATGATTCTTTTTTTTTTCCCCCTTCATATGTCACAAGCTGTATCTTCTAAAAAACAGGACATTCTAAGGAAGCGCCTAGAAGAGACTATTCCGTGAAAGGAAGCGAAAAGGATAAGATATTCGGGACATTCAACGCTATTTCGATCATCGCAACCACATACGCCAGCGGAATAATTCCCGAAATTCAAGTACTAAGAGTCACAAAATAATAACATAACATATTACATAAGTTGTTTTAGCTCAAGATCATTTTTAATAGAAGCTTAGCTAAACATGTCAAGCGATTTCTTGCGACTTTTCGCAGGCAACAATTGCACCGCCGGTGCAAGGGAAGATGTTCAAAGGGCTTTGCGTGTGTTACAGCGTAATAACGGTGACGTATTTCGGGGTCGGAATATCGGGCTATTGGGCATTTGGAAATCAAGCTCAAGGAACAATTCTTTCAAATTTCATGGGAATTGATAACAAGCCTCTGCTTTCCACTTGGTTTCTTGTGATGACTAATGTCTTCACTCTTACGCAAGTCTTGGCCGTGACCGTGGTAAGGCACATGGCTCGCTAGCTAGTTGCTACTTTTAGACGTTGTGGAGGTGTTGTCAAATTTGGCCTGTTTTTGACTTGATTTTTTACATAATCTTCCATCGAAAATCATATTATGAGAAGAACTCCATTTAGTTTTCAAATTCAAATTCTGCTTCCGTTTTGAAAATTTTTAAAATATATTGTTGATTCTTTTGGTAACTAATAATGATACATGACTGTCGTAGGAAACGATTATTCTTTTAAAAGTAAAAATAGATGTATAAAACTAATAATTTGCATGACTAATAATGACTATTTTGAAAGTAATAATAATGCCTAAATTAGATTTGTATGTGCAAGCATGCTAGAGGGATTTTTTTTTTCTTTCATATTTTGTGTTTAGAAATCAACAATTCTTGATCATTTTATTTAGGATCAATTGAAAAATTAGCCATTTTAAAGGTAAAGTTTGAAAGATTTAGCCCTAGAATGTCAAAATTAAGGATTTAGCCATAACATACGTGTAATATAACATGTTACACGTATCTTATGGCTAAATCTTTAATTTCATGAAACTATGGCTAATTCCTAAAAAAATACCCAAAAATTTGATTAAATCCTTAAAAATCTATGTTATTCAATACCTAATTAGCTTTTTTATTTTTTAAATAAGCTAGTACTAATTTCCCAAGCCATCTTAAACATTTCATGTAGGTTTACTTGCAACCAACCAACGAAGTGTTTGAAAACAGGTTTGCGGACCCAAAGATGGATCAATTCTCTGCTCGGAACGTGATCCCAAGGTTGATTTCCCGGTCACTATCCGTCATCGCGGCCACATTTTTCGCCGCGATGCTACCTTTCTTCGGTGACCTAATGGCGCTCTTCGGCGCCTTTGGGTGCATCCCTCTTGACTTCATATTGCCAATGGTCTTTTACAATGTGACTTTCAAGCCCTCAAAAAATAGCCTCATTTTTTGGGTAAACACATTCATTGCATTGGCTTCTTTGGTGTTGGTTGGCTTTGGGGCAATTGCCTCTATGAGGCAAATAGTTCTTGATGCCAAAACATATCGCTTGTTTGCCAATATGTAAAGAAAAAACGTTTCGTGGCTCGACTCAAACCCGTTTCAACAAGATACATATATAGGCGGGTAGTATTGTTCGATTATATGAGTATTGAGTCGGGTTGACACGATTTCAATAAAAATACCCATATGGAAAATCATATTGCGGTTATTATTGTAAGATATTCCTAGAATATTTTAGAAACTTATAACTTTAAGTCATCTTAGTATAATAGCTATAAATTATTATCCTTCTAAGTTCTAAGTGCGTGTGTATAATATATTATATAACGTAATTGTATATATTTCCATGCCTTTTATGTAATCTATATTTTCTCTAAATATATGGTAGAAGTGTCGTTATCTTAGTTTGTATTGGAACAAACTTGTTATGCAGAATGCCTAAAAAATAATAACAATAGTAACATGAATCCTAGTAATGAAAATATACGTGTATATATGTGCGTAAAATAGTGGTAACTAGTAATGACTAATGGGCGCACCAAGGACATATATATATATATATATATATATATTAGTAAAAGTAAAATAACAATAATGATATACAAATGTATAATATTAGCAATGGTGCCGATAATCACAAATAAATAAACACATATACATATACATTAATTGCGTGAGTTGCAAAAATAAGCCAAAATTAAATGTGTATTTTAAATGATAGTCTATGTTTCGAAAAATTAAAAGAATAGTCATTGTAAATAATTTTGTAACAAAAACTGTGAAATAAATATTTACACATCTGTAAACATTTGTAAGATATTATTTAACACTTCAAAAAATAATGAGTAAATCTTGAAGTGTTATAAAATATCTTACAAATGTTTACAGATGTGTAATATTTTGTGTGACATTTTTCTGTTATACAATTCGTAACATGACTATTTTTTTAATTTTTATGAAACATGGGCTGAATTTTAAAAATGAAATTTTTTTTTGAATATTTCCTACTATTTCCCTTAATTATATAAAACATAAATAAGTAAAAAAGAAAATAATCATAATAGATAAAAGAATGAAAGAGGCTACGATGAAGGAGATCAATCCAACGTTTGCCCAAAGGCCAAAAGCGTTAAAAGTGTCTCTATCAATCAAGAGACTTGGAAGATTAATATTGGAGGGTAGAATCTACAAGCCACGTGGCAGATTGAGTGTGCCCAAATAAGATCAAGGCGAGCGTTTGAGCAGGGTCAAAGCAGTCAAGTCCGAGCACCGCCAAGCAAGGACGGACGAGCAAGTCCGAGCACGTACGAACGAGCAGGTCCGAGCGGGGACGTTCGAGTAGATACGAAAGAGCAGGTTCGAGAACGTTCGAGCAGGGATGTGTCGAGTTAGCCTGAGCAAGATGAATGACGCTTCAAAGGTTCGGTAAGTCCCTGCACACGCGTATCGAGTACGATCAGGCACTGTGACATCGGTACCAGTGGCCGACAAGTGTATATGTTATAACGACGCACCCGTCACTACAAGCATGAGGTCACTCATCCACAAACTCTGAGCACCTGCGGGTAGGACAGTGTGGCAGGGAATACGCTTGGCTAGTTTCTTAACTATTTCCTTATAACATGGATAAGAAAATAGTTAGATACCAAATAAACCTTATTATAAAGGGCTAGTTAAGCAATTAGCCATTTTAAAGGTAAAGTTTGAAGGATTTAGCCATAGTTTCACGAAATTAAGGATTTAGCCATAACATGTAGCATTTTATGTTACATATAACATATGTACGTGTAAAAAATGTAACATTAAATGTAACGTTATATGTAACATAAAATATAACACATGTAACATTGCATGTAATGTTACACTTTTACACGTATATATGTTACATGTAACATTTATATTACATGTTATGGCTAAATCTTTAATTTCGATATTTTAGGACTAAATTCTAAAAAATTACCAAAAAGTTTGGTTAAATGCCTAAAAATCTCTATTATAAATCAATATATTAAATTAACACCGAAATTCAATTTAAATGCTAATCATACATGAAGTTACTACCACAACCAATGTGCATGGCAGTGTGTAAACGTTATTGTAATCAAAGTTTAATTAGTCTCAAATATATTTACAAAAAAAATTACCACCTTTTATATTGTTTTCTTTTATTCCTTATTGTATAAGATTATGGTCAACATCATCATATAAATAGTGTCTACATACATCTATAGAAAGACAGAAAAAAAATGTTGTAATTTCCGCGTAGAATACACCTACATTAATCAAACATAAGAAAATAATTATGATAATAATAATAATAATAGTCAATCAGAATTCTTAAATGATAATCTTAGTGCCCGACAAGCCTCAAGAAATAAATTAACATTATTGTTAAGCAACATAAGATAATGCCATCATAATCATTTCCAACATAAAAAAAAAAAAAAATTTTAATGGGACGCCACCACCAAAATCAATATATACCTCCTAAATTACATATGTCTAACTTTGTATTTTTGTTGCTGAGTTGTGAGATTTTTACAGTTAGAATTATGATATCGGAGCCACTAATATGGTTATATTCTGCATCTTATACATAACGTTTGAAGCGAAGAATTATTTAATTTTCAAATTCTCAAGCGTTCATTATTAGAAGCATTGGACACACCATATTGTGATTTGCACGACTTGGGATTAAAAAATAAAGAGAATTGCAAAACAAGACTATTCTTATTGTTATTTAATAAATTAAAAATGCAACACATTTACGGTATAGATTATTATTGTGTCAAAAGAGGGGTATTCCTCAAAATCCCCCAATAAATAATCTGAATAAAAATTAAGGTTTTTGAATAATTTAATATTTTTCATGACTTTGTTAATTTGTTGGAAAAAAAAAAGATACATTAGAAAATGGGATGAAGATTGCACGCATATACACGTATTTGAGAATTTTAAGAAAATAACCACTTTTAAAAAATTATTTAAAAAATAACCATAGTTTCAAAATTTATAGAAAATAGTCATTTTAAAATTTTATTATTTTGGTAAGAATTTTTTTTGATGTATGAAATCTCTTACCTGTATAAGAAACTTTTTATAGTTTGTTTTTTATAAATTTTTAAAAACTGTAGCTATTTTTTGAAACACACCGTTCAACATATCTAGTGCCTTAAATCCTTCAAATAACAAAAAAAAAAAATTGTGTTTAAGAATATATTTCACAATAAAACATATTATATTAAAATTGATCTAAGAAAAATTGTTGTGCCATATAACCGAGTTCACTTTAGGTCTCGTTTAAATAGAAATTCAAACCACATTTACTTTAATAATATGGTTTAAGTTTGATTTTTTATGAGTTGATCATTGTAGCAATATGGTGTAAACCAACTTTTCTTTATTCTAAAAGATTATCCAGCCAATAAAATATTGATATAGAATATAGTTTAATAAAATTCTCATTATTTTGTAATGTTCTAATTTCTAACAAGTTAATTCTTTAAACGGGGAATTCTCTTATAGGTTTTTTTTTAATAGTGAAAATAATTTTGGATCGTCAGATAACAGATTTACCTTTTTAAGATGTAAAGTCTACTAAAAAATAAAGAGATTTTTAAGGATTTAGCCAACCTTTAGACTAATTTTTTAGGGATTAGCCATAGTTTTAGAAATTTAGGAAATTAGCCATTTTTATTTTTTATTTTATCACATTTGATGAAAATTTTGGTAATAGTAGCTTTGGTTTGCTTTTTCAAGTTGAATGAGCCAAATTTTCGAAATTTTTTTATGGGTAAAGTAGACAAATACCCAGAATTTATATAACAATAAAAATAAATAGCCAGACTTTTGAAGTAATTGAGTTTCTAGTCAATTTGTGAATTACTTGCACATGTTTTTGGTAACAAAGTGAATTACCACCACTTACCACTGTGTAAGTAATTGTATTTTTGGGTAGTTGATCATATTTTTCAAAAGATTGGGTAATAACTTACATTAAGTTTTAAAAATTGGGTATTCACTATAATTTCTCTTTTTTTATTTGATTTGGGTCAATTTTTGAAGTAATTATCATGGATACTTATGTCCATTAAGGTATTTAATGGCTATTTCCTTAATTTTGACATTCTATAGCTAAATCTTTCAAACTTTATATTTAAAATGGCTAATTTCTTAATTAGTTCAAAAATAAATCTGACCATCTAAAATTATTTTTCAGGAAAAAAAAAAGAAAGAAAACTCACTAGAAAATTTTCCCTTTAAACCTCTTAACAAGTTAATTCTTCATAAACTAAACAGTTACATAAGTAATTTTCGAAGACAATAGATTCTATCCAAATCAAAGACGATTAATATCTCTATAATAAGAGTTTGTACTTTAGGTTTTTTTTTTTTTCGTTGGGCCCCAAGACGGGCATTTTTTCATGTTCCAAATAATTTGGATAAAAAGAGAAAGCATGTCTTATTTCACAAGATGCTTAGACCTACAAATTGAAGATTATTATGACAGGTTTTTGTGATATTGAATTCTTGTATGTGTGGTTAATAAATGTAAGCATGCAAATTCGGTTATAACCGACCGACCGGCATTTTTTGAACGGTAATTAACCGGTTAATTAACCGGTGTTAACCGGTTTAAATTTCCGGTTATTAACCGGTTATTAACCGGTTATTTCCCCGGTTAATACCGGTTAATTAACCGACCGACGTAATTTTTTTTTAATTGTTTATAAATTTTAGTTTATAAGTTTTATTTATTTTAATTTTGTTTTATAAGTTTTAATGTTGTTTTGAAAGTTTTATTTGTTTTATAAGTTTGATTTGGTTTAATTATTTGATAAGGAGTTTTAAATTATAATGTTTAAAATTAAGTTTTAATTTTTAAGGTTTATGATAAAGTGTTATAAATTATAATGGTAATTGATAACAAAATTTTATTGATAAATAATCAATCAATAAATTTGTTTACATAATTCTGTTGATAACTAAATATTAATTACAAAAAAAATTTATACTAAATTGTGTAAATAAATAATGAATGAAAGAATAGGATAAAATACAATTGTTTAACATATGATAAGAAAAAAAAAATAAAAAGATCGATACCAATGTCGAAAATTGGAGGGGGGACGTTTGGTTGGGCGGGGGCCGTGCGACATCACTGGAGCGTCCACTCTTCAAGCTGTTCAGCAAGGTCGGCGTTTGCTTGTTCGATCGTGTTTTGCATGCGCATCCGAGCTAATTCCCAGTCTTTTACCAATGTCAGAATCTCCACCATCTTTGGCGTTAGTCGGCTTCGATGAGGATCTAAAATATTACCGGCCATGCTAAACGCAGATTCTGAAGACACTGTAGAGACGGGTATGGAGAAGATGTCGCGAGCCAACGTCGACAACACTGGAAATTGGCCTGAATGATTACGCCACCACCTGACCAAATCCAGGTTTTCTGAACCTGCGTCCGTGAATCATGTATTCAAGAAGACGTTTAGTTCGTTGTGCGACGTTCCTCCTGAGGGGCTGACGCTTGACGGCGACTCCTCTTCATCCTGTAAGTCTTCCCGAACCAACCTCCAACTAGCTGAAGTCGGATTAATAATTACTGATTTCATGAATAACCGGATTAATAACAAATGCAACTAACAATTTAAGTCACAATTTAACTAACACTATTATAAGTTATATAACTAATATTAAAAAGTTAGTTATTTGACTAACAATTTAACCAAGGGTCTAAAAAATATTTTTAAAAATTATCATAACTAACAATGGAACTAATTTAAGTATAATGAGATAAATAAAGTAGCAAATACTAAATTAGCGTCTCCTAATATAAGTATAATGAGATAAATTAAATAAAATATAATAATTTAATATATCATTAATTTAACTAGAATGAGATAAATAAAATAAAAAATAACAACTACAAATTTAATAACTAGTGATTTAACTATAATAAAAAAAATAAAATACAAAATGACAACTACAAATTTAATAACTAATAATTTAACTATAATAAAAAAAATAAAATACAAAATGACAACTACAAATTTAATAACTAATAATTTAACTATAATCAAAAAAATAAAATACAAAATGACAACTACAAATTTAATAACTAATAATTTAACTATAATCAAAAAAATAAAAAACAAAATAACAACTACTAATTTAATAACTAGTAATTTAACTATAATCAAAAAAATAAAATAACAAGTTCTTAAATAACAACTACAAATTTAATAACTAGTGATTTAACTATAATAAAAAAAATAAAAAAACAAGTCAACAACTACAAATTTAATAACTAATAATTTAACTATAATCACTAAAATAAAAAAACAAGTTAACAAGTACAAATTTAATAACTAATAATTTAACTATAATCAAAAAAATAAAAAACAAAATAACAACTACTAATTTAATAACTAATAATTTAACTATAATAAAAAAAATATAAAACAAAATAACAACTACTAATTTAATAACTAATAATTTAACTATAATAAAAAAAATAAAAAACAAAATAACAACTACTAATTTAATAACTAATAATTTAACTATAATCAAAAAAATAAAATAACAAGTTCTTAAATAACAACAACTAATTTAAGTATAATGAAATAAATAAAATAAGAAATAATTTATTTAACATTAATAACTATTAATTTAACTAAACAAATAAATCAAGTAACAACTACTAATTTTAATAATCAAATAAATAAAGTAAAAAGTAGTAAATTTAGAAAAGAAAAAAATAAACCGTTTGTAACTAATCATAAAACAATATTGCACTAAATATTATATTATGAAAATAATCTAACAAAATATGATAAAAAAATAAGAAAATTTACATACGGGCAAAATATATAACTAATTATAAAACTAATTTAGTTAATAGTTATTAATAAATAGTAACACTTAAAATTAAAAATTGTAGCAAAAACTTACATATTGCAGAATATGAAGCCGGCAATCAAAGACTTGCAAAGCTGAGAATGAAGTGGGAGGTCTACTGAGAATGAAAAAATTTTTTTTGCTGAAGACAATGTGTTTCGGATCGAAGTGAAGAAGCTGAGAACGAAACTTTCGGTGTGAATGAAGTGAAGAAGCGAAGAGTGAAGATTGAGATTTTATAGCAAAAAATTAACATTCATACACTACACTGTATATTCACGGACGGGGTCAAACACACTGCACCTCACTGCTCCACCACGCTGCACACCACTGCACCTCACACTGCGCAGCCTGCACACTACACCGACCTCACACTGCGCAGCCTGCACACTACACCTACCTGCACCACTTCACTTTTGAAAAGGAAAAAGACAAAAAAAATTTTCGGGCATGACTAAAAAAGGTTGTAATAGTTGCGGTTGAAATCCGGTGAAAATCCGGTCGGTATATTGATTTCGAAAAAATTCGGTGAAAATCCGGTTAATAACCGGATTTTAACCGGCGGTAAAAATCCGGTTATTAACCGGATTTTCACCGAATTTTTCCGGTGGAGGAGTTAACCGGTCGGTTAACCGAGCCGGATTTGCATGCTATTATAAATGCATGTAATAGTCTCTACTTCATTAGTTCATTTATCAATCAATTTTTCAAATAGTTCAGAAATTCTTCAAACAAAGGTTGAATTAGGTAGGACCATATTAGACACGGAAAAGAGAACATGAAATGATAAAAGCTTTTCCAACAAATTATAGATTTTTTCCTTTCACGCTTATCTTGGTTTATATAAAACTATTAAATTAATGACTCAAAAGCATTAGTCAAAAAAGATGTATGATAAAGTTCGAATGCGAGTCTAATTCATACATTTTAATGATCACGCAAACCGTCAGATAATACTATATTGAAATTGAAAAGTATATGTGTCATGTAAAACGTGACATGTAAAGTAGAAAGTTTATCCGAAGCTTTAATTCAGGCTGCTACGTAGTTTTTTTTACAGCTTTTTTTTTTAATCAAATAATCTAGTTGTTGTCTAGTAGTATTTATATTTTATGGTTTTGGTCAACAAGCATATGCTACATCATAATACACATGAGGAACTAGCATATAAACGACTAATCACAATTATTAAACACTACTAGACAGCAAGACATTCCCTAATTAAAAAGCCAACTTTTTACATTAACAAATAACAAAACTAACCAATGCTTTGCCCTTAGTTTTGGACTTTTGACGCCTCTCTCCCTCTCTCTCTCTCTCTCTATATATATATAAATAATATTTATATATATATATAATATGAGATATTTGGACATATGTATAACGTATATTTGTTATTGTGCCAGTTTGGCATTGCTGTGCTGATATAAAAAGTGCTTCAAACTGTGCTGAAGAAAGAAACTGCTGGAGTTATAAGTATGTAAGGTGTTTGGATATTTTATTTTTAGAATTGCTGTGGATATGTAAAATTACGAAAAAATAATTTTAGAAAATTAGTTAGTTGAATATGGATTAAAAAATTAAGGATATTTTAGTAATTTAAAATGGAGAAGCAGTTTCGGTTACAGAAAAGCAGCCTTTAACCTGCTTCTCAAATTATACTACGTAAAAGCAAAAACGGTTACATGCTTATTTAAGAAGCAGGTTTACCAAACGCCTCTAGGTGCTTTTGATTCTTTTATAATCTAAAAGCAGCCTCCAGAAGCAATGCCAAACTGGCCCATTATATAGAGATCAGAAAAAGCACTTGAGAGTTGAGAGAACATTATCTCATCATTATCGGATTCTCGGTTAGACCGCTTTTGGCCTTTTTATGTACTTAAATGTATTAAATTCGTTAAAAACATTTTTAATTTTATTATTTTTATTTTATTGTGTATCACATAAAATAAAAACTTTATTAGTAATTAATTAAATTGAACAATTCAAAATCGTTCCGGAAGACATATCTCATTATTGTAGATTTTCTATGAAATTAACCACCTATTGACGAAAGGATGTTAAAAAATAAATAAATGCGATGAAATTTCATATTGTTTATAAAAGGAATCTAATTTGACACAATTTTGCAAAGAAAGAATAAAATAAAATAACAAATGGGGAAACGGGTTAACCCATTCGGGAATATTTGGTGTATTGAGGGTTAAATGAGTAAAACGACAAGTTTCCGCGTGGTCTCCATTAATGATTGCGATGTGTCTCCCCATTTTGCGGTTTTTGCAATTGAGTACTCAAACTTGCGCATTATTATTTATTTGTGTCCATACTTCCACATTGAAAAAAAAAAAAAAAAAACAATTAATTGCAATTAGTTATTTATATTGCAATTAGAGAGTGAGGATGGGTATTGGTTAGCATGCTAGTGGGTCACTAGGTCATGGAGAAAGTATTGGACTATGATTTGAAGAAAATAATAATAATATATCCTTGTATATATTAAATGCAAAATAAATTTGACAATGACTAATAATGGTTTCTTTCGATGGAGACTGGTAAAAAAATAATAATTTTGGAGCAGCCCATCTTTTGGAATTTTAGTCGGTCAAAAATATAATATTTTGAGTTAGATTATTTGTTGGGTTATTACACATCAAAATAAGTTGGCTTCATGTGTCATAATGGTGTAGCATTTGCCTTTTTAACTTTATTTAAAAAAGACTAGTTTGGATGTGTCTTTTAGAGGTCAACAAAGGTGAACAAAAAAGCAACTACCTTTGAGGCGCTCACAATCTATAGCGAATTTTGCTTAAATACATTGAATTTTAGGTGGCTTTGCCCAAAAAAAAAAAAAAATCCACAGAAACAAGTAAACTAAAGAAAAAGGAAGCAAAAGTAAATTTTGTGACAAATAGAGAAAAAAAAAACGCCAACGGGATTTTCATTTATGCATTGGGTTCTTTTGTTATCGATTTTGGATGATTGTTTCTAGATTTTGCACAACAAACTTAATGTTTGATTACAATAAAATTTTTAAC
This sequence comes from Boehmeria nivea var. tenacissima, assembly GCA_018132145.1. Taxonomy (NCBI): domain Eukaryota; kingdom Viridiplantae; phylum Streptophyta; class Magnoliopsida; order Rosales; family Urticaceae; genus Boehmeria; species Boehmeria nivea. The sequence goes on along the minus strand of CM030875.1, from coordinate 13,328,911 downwards.
TTGATTTTTTTTTTCTTCCTAACTTACTATCCAAAAGTAGCTTTTGAGAAAAATTATTTTGATAATTTTTGAAAATTTCTTTTGATAATTTTCCATAAATAGGTTAACCAAATTTCGTTCACTCACTTAAATTGTCAAATTTTAATTGATTAATCTAGCTTAAATTAATCATAACTTAGCAACTTCGTTATACATTTAAACCCCAATGGTGGAGAAAAGAAAGAGAGATATTATACATTCATTACACATCATATCAATTATCACGCACAAGAAGACGGAGATAGCAAAACATCTAAGAAAAAGGGGCCATAAAGGAAATAAAGAAAAATTACGGGGTCAAAATGTAAAATTGAACATTAAACAACTGAACATATATCATTAATTTCACTCGCTTTTAGATTAGCTCTTTCTCACAACTTCTTCTTCTTCAGACTCTCTGTCTCTCTCTCTCTCTCTCTCTCTCTCTCTCTCATGTGGTTCAAGTCTCCACTGCAACTTCTCAGCTACTTCCTCTCTCTCTCTCTCCTCTTTCTCTCTCTAAGCTCTCATTGTCCATTTTCGTCTTGAAAAGAATCGCAAGGTCGTCGCGTTGATCGGTGAGTTTTCGATCGTTTTGTGATTATGCTTTTTCTTTTTCTTTTTTTTTTCTTTTTGAATTTTTGTGTTTGAATTTGGAAGGAACGTTGTGGTGTGAAATGAATATGGGTGTGGCTTTTGTGGCTCCGCGAATTGTCTGCTTCTGATTTAGCCTAAAGCGAATTTTGGAATTCTAGGCCAGTTTGTATCACGGGATTTGGGTTTTGAATTACTAGTTTTTTATTTTATTCTCTCTCTCTTCTAAGGTTTTTCCATTTTCGTGCCTTTTTTTCAGCTCAGGTTCTTGGGAACTTCGGTTTGAGTTTGCTAGCTGAGATTTTTTATTTATTTTTTTGCTTTATATTCATATGGTTGAGGAAAAGAAATAAAAGAATGAAAATCCAATTGGGATTTAGTTAATTTTTCTTGGAAATAGATTTAGGTGAGTCGTGTTGAAATCCAACGGTTGAATTTTTCTTTTGAATCGATTTTTTATGTTTATCATCTGAGATATGATATATCTGGAGTACGAAAATTTGTACGAATAAGAGAATAAGAATATTTGTACTTTTTCTTAGATTTTCGTAAATATATGGTTTCAATTTAGTGGAATGTGTTTGGTAATTATACATTTTCCCTTTTTCAGCTGTGATTGAAGTTTTTGTTGGAGGAACTCCGACTTTGCCAGCCGTTGAACCCTATTTTAGTTTTAATCGTATTTTGTTTACCAAAAATATGATTTTGAATTGGGCTTAAGACATCGTATAGTGGGACAAAAGAGATGGTTGCAGAGTCGTGGTTTCGCAGCCTTTGGAAGACTCCCAAAAAGAATGAGCCTGCTTTTGAAAAGGCTGTTATTGGAGTTTTGGCGTTTGAGGTTGCGAGTTTGATGTCTAAGTTGATCAACTTATGGCACTCTCTAACTGAGAAGCAGATTAGTAAGTTAAGAGAAGAGATCGCAAAGTCGGTTGGTATCAAGAAGCTCGTCTCCGACGATGAGGAATATATTGGGAAATTGATTTGGGGTGAAATGATCGACAACATGGTCCATGTGGCAAACGCCGTGGCGAGACTTGGTAAGAAGTGCAGTGATCCCAGTTTGAAGAGTTTTGAGCAAGCTTTTGAAGAGTGGGTGAAGATCGGTTCGGATCCGAATGGGTGGGTGTTCACCGCTAAGAAAATGGAAAGGAAATCGAAGAAGATGGAAAAATTTATCGCGCTCAATGCGAATTTGTATCAAGAGATGGAAGTGCTTGCAGATCTTGAGCAGACATTGAGGAGAATGAAGGACAGTGACCAACCCGATGGCTCTGCTTTGCCTGAGTTTCAGAGGAAGGTCACTTGGAAGCAGCACGAAGTGAGGAATCTAAAAGAAGTCTCTCTGTGGAACAGGACTTACGACTACACGGTTCTTCTATTGGCACGATCTCTCTTCACAATATTCAATAGGATCAAGCATGTCTTTGGAATTCCACAGGTGATTGACATCGGTGAAAGTGATGATTCTGGAGTTACAAATTCTGATCATATTTATCGGAGCCAGTCAGTTTCCACTCTACTGCAATCATCGGTTCATCAACCCGAGAGGGGTCTTCCTAGATTTGCATCGGGGCCTCTGGGAAATTTTACTGCTAAATCTGGGCAGATTCCGAAAGCTAGTAAAACCAACAATTTCTACTCTGGTCCTCTCAATATTGGTGCCTCGAATACAAAATCTGATCCTGTTGCTGGGAAAAGCAGAAATGTTTTCTATTCAGGTCCTCTTGGGAGGTCAAAAGCCAAATCAGGTCCACTTTCTGGAATAAGTAAATACGGCAAGAAGATGTGGCCGTCTCTTCATGACCCCTCACATGCCACTAACGGGAAGAAATCACAACCAAAATCTAGTCGATTGACCCAAGTTGGACCCTTTAAAGGATGTATGATTGCCGGAAATAGTTCTCCCGTCACAAATTGTTACTTGAGTTCAAATGGTGTTCATTCAAGTATTCTCAACGGTGATGCCAATTTTGAACTATTAAAGTCTGGGAACATTATGCAATTTAACCCATCAAGTTCTATTTCCAAGTGCAAGTTGTTGGTTGCACCACCCGAAACCCTTGGTGCCGCTGCCTTGGCGCTGCACTACGCAAATGTTGTCATTGTAATCGAGAAGTTAGTTACTTCTCCTCACTTGATCGGACTCGATGCTCGGGATGACCTGTACAATATGTTGCCCGCTAGTGTAAGAGCTTCCCTCAGGGAAAAGCTAAAGCCATGCAGCAAGAGCTTGACAGCTGCAACTTACGATACAGATCTTGCAAGAGAGTGGAGGGAAGCAATAACAGTAATATTGGAATGGCTGGGGCCGCTTGCTCATAACACAATAAGGTGGCAATCCGAGAGGAGCTTTGAGCAGCAGAACTTGGTTTCAAAGGCTCAAGTGCTGCTGGTACAAACCCTTTTCTTTGCAAATCAAGAGAAAACAGAGGCAACGATTACCGAGCTTCTTATTGGTCTGAACTACATTTGGCGCGTTGGTAGAGAACTAAATGAAAAAGCTATATTAGAATGTGGTAGCAGTAGAATGTATGATGATTATTTGGATATTGATGGATGACATTGTTTTTGCTTGCGGCAATTACCAATACGATCTGATTCCGAGGCTGGTTACAGTCAAGTGTTGGCAAATAGTCCCTGCTCTGTTTCTAGTCAACGAAGGCTTCTCAATCCTACCCGGCGAATGTCAATGACGGCGCGGTGGTGCGGAGAAGAAAACCATCTAGCATATTCAATGGAAACGTTCATTCTTGATGACTTGAAAGGTATTGATTCGGCTTCTTATTCTTTGTTCTGGTGCAGAGTCTTAGCCACCAAAAAGTGGGTTCTCTTCTGTACTGTCTCATAAAACCGTTGTTTGCGATCTCTAGTTAAAGTTGTTGTACCCTTATAGGTCTATATTAATTAGCTATACTCTTCTGTAATCGTTGTAAAGTTGTCGTATAAAGGTTGTTATATTCATAGATAGAGAGACCATTGAAGGGTCTGGCTTGTTTCTTTCTTGGTAGCTCTATGTAATTCCAAGCTTTGGTGAGCTTTATGTCATATCGGAACTGAAGTGTATGCGCATAAATACTTATATCGGATTCAAGTTTTTCGCCAGTTACGGGCCAAATTTGGCCAATTTGAACATTTTGTTTTCTTTGAATTTGGTTTTTGGTTTCATTTTTTTGTTTTTTGTTTATTTATTTTTACCTTCGACTGTGTTTGTATATGTGTCATGTTAAGCAGATTTCATTATAACACGCTTTGGTTGCAAAATTTTCTTGCGAAAATTCGTAGAGTTGTGAAGATATGTAATATTTTTTTCACTTTGTTCGTAAGTGTATTTCTTAGCCGTTTCTTTTGTTGGGGTTGCAATTGTTCATCATTTCAATTTTCAACAGCTTAATTTTGTTGTTGCCTTTCCATATTTATAGACGATGGATTTTTTATTTGGAAGTTTCTAATGTGGCATGAACTTGTATATAACTTATATGCTTACTTTTGGGTGTGTGTTTTTAAAAGATAATGAAAGTCTCAGAAAATGAAAAATAACTAAATTTTCGGCATTTCTCAATTGGGAAATACCTATAAATATAGACAGGTGGGGAATGCCTAAGTTGGGTCAATAAAAGCCGCTCATATTTGAATAAATGGTAGATTAATGGGTGAGTATTGATATTTAAAATTTGTGAGATGTAGTTGATTATTCAAAAGAATATTAATAGACGCTTCCTATAAAAACTCATCTTTCATTAATGGCAGCTCCATTTTCTTGTCTTTGCTTTCATGTACACTGCTAAGTTGCTCTTGAAAACTTCTATAGCATTCGCCGGCAAACACTGCTTCATCAAAGACGAACGAGATGATATCTTAGGATTTGTGGAGATCTGGAGTGGGTCCCCATATTTGTGCGTCATTTACCGATCATATTTGTGCGTCATATTTGTGCGTCATTTACCGAATCTTAGAAACACTCTAATTATGTTGCACCCCATTATGTTTGCGCCATTCGGTAAAGATGACACGGTAAATTAGAAACACTCTAATTTTGTTGCACTTGCTTTTCAAATCCAATCATAATTGTTGAAATGTACCCCATTGGTCTATTTTTTTTAGGAAAAATTATCCCCATATTTGTGCGTCATTTACCGAATGCACCCCATTCTTTAATTTCGACATGTTTACACCTTGAACTATTAAGCATGGACAATTTTGCACTTCCGTCCAAGTTCATCAGTTAAATGATGACATTGTACCCAAAAAAAAAATATAATTTGACCCTTAATTTATTTAAAAATTTCAATAATACCCTAAAAATAAAAAATAAATTTTCATTATTTCACTAAAAAAAGTTGTCAAAGGTTTTTAAGCAAAAGTACAAAAAAAAAAAAAAAGGGTTGGGGTTTAGAGTCGGCGAGGAGAAGGAGGTCGAGGGTCGTAGAGTCGATGATCGCACGGAGATGGGGTTCGGAGATCGGGGGTGGGGTTCGGAGGTGCACAAAGGTGGGGTTCGGAGGTCGCACGGAGGTGGGGTTTGGAGGTTGCTCGGGGGTGGGGTTCAGAGGTCGCATGGAGGTGGGGCTTGGGATGGGTCAGACTCAAGGGTTGAGGTATGCACAGAGTCGGAGGTTGGAGGTCGGGGTACTTGCAGAGGCGGAGGTCGGATGCCAGGGTTTGGGCTAGGTCGGGGGTCAGGGTATTCGCCGAGGCAGCGGCGGAGGTCAGAATTTGGGCTGGGTAAGGGGTCGGGCTACGCTCGGCGGCAGAGGCAGAGGTTAGAGGTCAGGGCTTGGGCTGGGTAAGGGGTCAAGGTACGCGCGGAGGCAGAGGCGGAGGTTGGAGGTCGGGATTTGGGCTGGGCCGGAGCGGCTTAGGTCTTGGTTGTAAGTGGGTTCGGCGATGGGGTTTGTGGGTGGTTCGGCGATCGAGGTCGTAGGTGAGGCTTGCCTACACGGCGCTCCGCTGTTTGTCGCTATCGGCGACGTCGTCGTCGTTGAGCAATCGATTCCAATTCTTGTTGTTTTTTCGATTTGAGGTTGTATGTGTATGTGATTATGTGATGTTGGTTTGTTTATTCGTGTTTGATTTGATTCTGCATCTTGTTGAGATCATAAGTTGTTGGAAAAAGATTGAAAATTAGTGGTTTTTTTTTTTTCTACGAATCGGAGATTAGTGCTTTGATTTTGGTAATCAAGCTTTAAGCTTTCTGTTATGGATTTGATTATCTAATGATTTAATTTGGGATTTTTTAATGGTTTATTTGTTTTTGTTAAGTTGTTAAAAATTTAGGGTATTAGTGAAATTTTTAAATAAATAAAGGGGTAAATTACAATTTTTTTTGGTGCCACGTCATCATTTAACTTGCGGATTTGGATAGAGGGTGCAAAATAGTCGACGTTAAATAATTCAGGGTGCAAACATGTCGAAATTAAAGAATGAGGTGCATTCGGTAAATGACGCACACATATAGGGTATAAAATGATAATTTTTCCTTCTTTTTTTTTTTATTGTACCCCATTAGAAAACCGCCGCTAAATTTTGGTAAGCAAATTAATTATGGACATAAGAAATTTATTACAGTAACGAAGATTTCATATAAAATTATGATAATATTACGATAATAAAATTAATAATAAATTTACCATAATGGATTAATTGTTTATTACTATAATAAAAAATTAATATAAAATTTATAATTATAAGCTTATTACTAAAGTAACAAAATTATGAATTAATTGTTTATTACTATAATAAAAAATTAATATAAAATTTACAATTATAAGCTTATTACTAAAGTAACAAAATTATGAATGACTTTTTTTTTTTTTCAAACACCACACCCCCCAACCCCATCCCACACCCCCCCCAACACTAAAGAAACACAGTCTTTTAGAATCAAAACTTCAAAATGGTTATTTTGAAAAAAAAAAAAAAAAATCTCTAATCAAATGCGAGGAAGATTCTTTTACAAGACATGCACTATCATAGTTAATAATTGGGTGAGTTACAAAAATGGGCCAAAATTAAATGTTTATTTTAAATGATAGTCTGTGTTTTAAAAAATAAAAAAAAATAGCCATATTATGAATTGTATAACAAAAAAGTGTCACGCAAAATATAACAGATCTATAAATATTTGTAAGATATTATTTAACACTTCAAAAAATAATGAATAAAACTTGAAGTGTTACAAAATATCTTACAAATATTTACAGATGTGTTATATTTTGTATGACACTATTCTGTTATATAATTCGTTACATGGCTATTTTTTTTTTAATTTTTTGAAACATAGGCTGGCTTTTAAAAACGAAATTTTTTTTGGCTGTTTCTTACGATTTCCCTTAATAATTTATGTCGTATTAAAATTTAAAAAAAAGGAGATTTTGAGGAATGTCTCTTTTTTTGGCACATTAATAATATATTCACTTTTTGCGTGGCATTTTTAATTTATGCTCTAAAATTTACACTATAAATATAAAATAGAAACAAATGGAGCACACTTTTTAAGGTATAGATTATTAAGTGATACTTAAAATGACCTTGTTTTACAATTCTCCCCTTACAAAATGCACTCTACTGATATGCCGGGACAAATAGGTCCCAAAACTACGGTTTATCACTAAGCCTCTTGTGGTCCTTGGGACGGGATGGCCCGTCCTGTTGTAGTTTTTTATTTAATTTTTTTTATTAAATATAAGACATTAATATTGATTTTTTTTTCTCACCACACTTTTACCTAATGGTTTGTTTGTTTTTGTTTTTTTAATGAGTAAATCATTATAGCATATATAAAATTCAATATTTTTCCTAATGACCATTTTATTTAAGTGATTTAAAAATATGACCAATATTTTTAATTATTAAGAAATTAACTATCAAATAATTGTAAAGAATAAAATTTATTAATGCATCTTATAACTAAATAATTGCTTAATTTTTGTAAAAAATCCATTTAATTTGATTTAGTCTTGCAACTTACCCAAAAAAAAAAAATCCAACAATAACTCTTCATACCTACTAGTCTATAGTTTTCCCAATTGATAATATGGCTCATTAGCAAAATAGCCTGTTAAAATAACATCTTTTAAGAAAATGATCAAATTATTCAAAAATTAAGTTATTAGTCACTAGGGCCATGTGAACTGTCCAAAATACCCTTGTTCGTCCAAATTTTATTACAATCTATAACAAATATTATTACGGATTGTAACAATATTTGTTACGATATGTAACAAGTATTGATACAAATCGTAACAAATAAATGTGTGATAAAAATTAGATATTTCGCCTAAGTTTTGTTACAATCTATAACAAATATTGTTACGACATGTAATCAAAAGTTATTACCTGTTGAAACAAAAATTGTTACAGTCTGGAACAATATTTGTTATAGATTGTAATAAAATTTGGACGAACATAGGTATTTTGGACAGTCTTGATGTATGTAAATGGACGTGGAGGCTAATAACTTAATTATGATAAATTAAGGTCAATTACTTAAAACTAAAGTTAAAAACAGGTTATTTAGCTAAAAGTCTCTTGATAATATTGTACCCTCAAAAAAAAAAAACATTACAAAAAAAAAAAGGAAACAGACAAATAGTAGTTAAAGAAAAGGCAGTGTGACGTGGCGCAATGAAAGGCATAACAGATCGCGTGAGAGTCGCCAAACCCAAAACTCAACCTCCATTTGAACGGCAGGTAGGTAGATTTCTCTCTCTCTCTCTCTCTCTTCCTTTCGCTTTCGAGTCTCGACCACACACACTCTCTCTCTCTCTCCTACCTCGGCCTCGCAGAGCTCGGTCGGAACGCGAAAATGGCGTCGGAGAGGTCACGCTCCGGCCGATCGACGCCTCTCAGGGACTCCTCCTCCGAGAGTAGCTGGGACGTCCTCGAATGGACCAAGATTGAGGTTTTTCCCTCTTTTTTTTTTTTGGTTCTCTAATTTAATCCTAGGGTTTGGTTATCTCTTCAATCTCTGTTTGTTTCGCTCGCAATTATGTATTTTCTTGTTCTGTTATTGCGTTGCAGCCAGTTTCGCGGTCGATTTCGCATACGAATTTGGAGTTCTTGATCGAGGCCGAGCAGGTTTTGGTGGAGGTAATCGGATTTTCTTTTTTTCGAATGTTTTGTTATTGTCATTGTAGTTTGTTTGATGTTTTCTTGAAGATTGTTAATGTTTATTTGGAAGATTGGACGTTTGGCAATCCATATTGATCGGATTAGGAATTGCATTGTCGAATATGATTGATATCAATTTGTCCAGCTATGTAGATAATTTGCAAATGGAACATCAAGAGTTAGTGGAATTAACACCCACACGGAACGAAGCCTGTTTAATCTGAAAGAAATAAAAAAAATGCGATCATCAAGCATCTCAGAGATGTTTCAAATAAGAAACAAGTTGTAAATGAACTGATCTTTCTAAGCTCAAATAGTTGAAAAGAATTTATGGCTGTTCAAATTGTTTTAGTTTTCACCGGAGAAAAATTGCAAATCTTTTAACTGGGTTAGGAAATTTCCTTCCTCTTTTGCTATTGGTCCAGCTTATTGTCAAGATAATTTGAAAAACTTTGACTGACTTGGTTGCAATGATATCGTTTTGTAGTTTACGATGGCATATTTAACTTTTCCAGGGTTTTCTTTTTCAAGATTAAACAGTGTCTCTCATTTACTTGCAGGGTTATGGTGTTGTTCTTGTTAACACTGACGAGGCCGGCACATTGCTGGTGACCAATTTTCGGCTTCTTTTTTTGGTAAGTGATGGATGCTTTATGTCCGGTTTAAATGTCTTTTATTGGCTTTAAACATAATGAAAAGTCTTCCTTGTATGTCTCTTGCAAAGCCAAATTTCGAAGGTGCAACATTTTTTTTGCCTGAATATGTTTCTGGTGCAGTAGCAGAATTTAAAGTTTATTTCTAGAAAAGAGTTTCTTTTTATTTTGGACTGTTTATTTATGCCAAGAGACAAACACTAAGCATAGACAGAAGAGTTTTAGCAGACAAGGCTTTATGGGTTGTCCATTGTAACCTTTTATGATTTTGTTTGCTTGTGATTAGCTATACTCTATTATTAGGTTGTTTCGCGCAGTGATTCCTGCCTCAGACAAACACATGCACGCACCATAACTTGCACAATGTCTGGAAAAAAGCGTAGAATAGTGATGGGATATTGGAGACTTTTTCTTCTGTTTAGTTATAGTTTATCTATGAGATATATTTTTCCTTTGGACTTTCTCAGGTATTTGATGAAATTGGATAGAGTTTATAACATGATTTTTGATACTGTCGTGTATGTATACCTGCTTAGTTTTGAAAAATTCTCAGGTATGTTTTTGTCTGTGATATGGAAAGTACAGAGGACTGAATTAATCTGCTTGTATCAACTCAATATAGTTAATGTAATTTATTTCATTTATTTCTTTCGATTAACTTGTTATTTTTCTTTGTTCTTTTGATTTTTCAAGAGTGAGGGAACTAGGAATATCATTCCCCTTGGTACCATACCACTGATGACAATTGAGAAGTTCAACAAAATGGTAAGTTATAATATCACACCCTTCCCCTGTTCTCAGTTATACCTTGGGTAGAGAACATTTATAATGTTGAAAAATTTATTGTAGTTCCACTATGAGCCATATTCTAGCCATAAAATGCATATTATTCGCTAGATTTAGTAATCTTAAGCTGTAAATATGGTGAATAGTCCGGACAATATATCAATGGGAGTGAGGAATTGTGCTACCCATTTATTCTTTAATTGAATAGAAAGAGGTATTATTTGTTATGTAATAGCCTTTCTCCGTCAGCTGATATCTCCTCTATTGAGCTACTTTTGTGTGTTCTTGTGGTTTACCACCTTTTAAAGGTATTTTGGAAAGAGCTTTTCCAATCTTCCAACTTGCTAATGATCCAGATACCACTAAAAGAACCATTCCTAATTGTTTTTCCCTCATGATCGAACTTTCAACTTTTTTGCAAAATATTCACTAGCTAAATTTCTCGCTTACATACACATGAAATGCTGGAACAAAAGCATAGTGTTATTTTTCTCATTTGAAGATTGAATTTCATTGTAAACTTTATTTATTTATTAATTTTTATAATTTATATATACATATTATAGAGATGCTCTACTTTTAACAAATTTGAAATGATGCAAAATTTTCTGAAATTAGTTAATTGCTTGATCTTGGGTTTGAAGTTATATGTTGCTATTTTATCTACACTTAAATGTAGTATGGACTTTAATGTATTGTTTTTAAGAGTTTTAGGTTGTGAAGAAAGAATCAGCTACTCGACAGTCTGACAAGAGCCCACCACTACGACTACTACAGGTTATTGGTATGATTCATCTCTGGAGATATTTGTTGTTGTGGCCTTAGGCAATTGCCTTATCAGCCTAAGGGTTGATCCTGCCTTTGGGGGAATAAATTTAAGTCATTCATTTAATAATACATAGCATATGTCGTTTTAGGGACCATTCTTTGGAGAATGTCTAATTTCTACTACATGGTCTTTGTTCCTGCTATGCAAAGTGGATACATGGATATTTATCTACCCGCTATAGTCTTTTGCTTACTGCTTATATAGGCCATCCTTTTTTTTTTTTTTTTTTTCTTTTCAGGAAAAGACATGAGAATTATTGTTTTTGGATTTCGGCCACGAACAAAACAGGTTAGTTTTCACCAATCGTCTTTTTTTTTTTGTGTTTTTCTTTTTTCAAGGTGTAGTCTCATCACCAGTGTAATTTTACAATATGATATTCCTTTTTGCATGTAAAGCTTGAACTGAATTTGTGTTGAGATAGGCATTGGTAAATTTTTTTTCCTCTTACTCATATTAGTTCTGATAAGCGTATGGTTATTAATGTGAAAAGCATTTGAATCCCCCCCCTCAACCCCACCCACCCACCCCCCCAACTTCATAATGAAGACTTTGTTTGAACACTGGTTCGATATAATACTACCCAGCTGTGATGCATGCTTGCAAGTTTTTGTTTTGAAGTCATAGTGTAATGAACAAATACATATAATATGTAAAATTTCCATCTGGGTGGAAAAGCTACTATCAATGTGAAGTTAATAAGGTAACTTTGTTTAAATTAAGTTGAGACTAGTTGGATATTTTATTTTGAAGTTGGGATTTGCATGAAATTATAGCCTAATCCTTGTAAAGAACATCAATCCATTGAACTTTCTTCTTTCTGCAATCTTAATCCTTTTCTATTTTAATTTGATAGTTTAAAAATGGTTTGTTATTCTTGCATTATGTCATCTAATCTGATTTTTGTTTATTTTGGGATATACAGAGACGTGCAATATTTGATGCCTTACTGAGGTATACGAAGCCAGCAGAAGTTTGGGAACTTTATGCTTTAGTTTCTGGCCCTTCCAAATACGGTAACACAAATCCTCAAGTGCGATTGTTAAATGAATACCTTCGGCTTCTTGGAAAAGGCTTTTCCCATGCATCTATGAGCATGATTGAAAATGGTTCTTATACATTCACCAATGACTTGTGGAGAATAAGTAGTATGAACTCCAGCTATGCAATTTGCCAGACATATCCATTTGCCTTGATAGTCCCAGAAAGCATGAAGTAAGACTTTGTGAACAAGCTGTTCTATCTTTTTCATTTGAATTTCAATTAATCTTTCATGCATTTCTTTGATATTTAACAATGCTAAACGTTTGAATTTCTGCCAATGGCAGTGATGACGAACTGCAATCGGCTTGCACCTTCCGTGCAAAGTGTCGATTGCCTGTAGTTACATGGTGTCATCCAGGTATGCAGTTTGAATATTGTTTGTTCCATTATTTATTATGTTTTTTTTTTTAATTATTATTCTTACCTTCATATGCATGATGAGTTACAGAAACAGGAGCAGTTCTTGCACGGTCAGCACAACCGATGATCGGTCTCATGATGAACATGAGAAGGTAAATAGTCAAAATAATCCTCAAAATCTCGAATGGCACGTGCATCAAGATTAGTATTTTGCTTCTAACAAACAATTGACTTTTTGCTCATTTTTTTCTTTTAGCAACCTTGATGAGAAGCTTGTTGCTGCCCTTTGTGCTCTACCAGGTGGTGCAGGCGGGAAAAGACGGTAAGCATGTGATTTATTCTTTATTGAGTTTATGCTATGCAACATTTCTTCTGTAGGAGATGTGTTCCCTGTTTTAGGACGGACCAACGCGGTAATTAATACTGTGGTGTTATTTTTTATAGCATTTTTTGGTTAGTCATACTAATTTCCCCTTCATAACTAGGAAGCTGTATATAGCTGATGCAAGACCAAGAAAGAATGCTTTGGCTAATAGTGCAATGGGAGGTGGCTCTGAGTCATCTGCGAATTATCCCCAGTCTGAGGTGCGTCTCAGGTTTGAGAATATCATTGGTGTGTCATATAAAGGTGAATTTTGACAGTACGTTTTTGCTAATTTCATTTTCTTTATGTTGTATTTTACCAGATAGTTTTCTTTGGGATAGATAACATCCATGCGATGCGGGATAGTTTTGCTCGGCTTAGGGATTACTTAGATACACATGGGGCAACTTCATCTGATGGAATGTCATCATTCTTGGTCAGTATTGATATAAAAGTACTACTTTATCAAATATCAAACCTTGATGTTTAGCTTTCCACAGAAAAGAAAATTATTTTAGTTGGTTTGCTTAACAAAATTTTTTAGATCAACAATGAAACTTGACCTTGGACCTAGCAATTAGTACCCACTAGTTTTGTAGTTTTCCATCTGCTAATAGAGTGAATTTTCGTGGATCATTTTGTAGATTTTGTTGTTTTGTACACTGTAATTCCCCGTTTGAAGGTTATATGCTTATGTTGTACCGTAACAGGCAGTATGTATCTTTCATTGAAAAATAGCCATTTGAAGCATTCATCTATAGGTCATTAGGAAGAGTTTCTTTCTGAATCTGGTAATCATTTATATCTGTCAATATTATAAGGATGAAGTGATGCGCAAAAGTCCTCGGCAAATTAAATTTGAAATTTTAGGCTTGGAACTTGGAACCAAACTATGGAGAATAGGTTAAGTTTTGTTAGGCATTCTTGCCAAACTTCAGCAAGAAAGTTAGTATGTTGTACCCTTGTCTATTGGCAGAGGCATGGTGGATGGAGCTGGGGTAATCTCAGCAATATGTCTGCTTCCGTATCAACACTCGGAGACACTGGTTGGTTAATACACGTACAAACTATCTTGGCTGGTTCAGCTTGGATTGCTGCACGTGTTGCTTTAGAATCAGCCTCCGTGCTTGTTCATTGCAGGTGAGTTCTTTTAGTCATTCCACTCATGGTTTTTGTGTTTCCCCATATTAGTATTTCTAATGTTTTGCATTCTATCTTTCACATCTTCCATTTTCATAGTGATGGTTGGGATAGAACAACCCAACTTGTTGCGCTTGCCAGTTTGCTGCTTGATCCATACTACCGGACATTCGCAGGGTTTCAGGTATCCTCTGGCTATGTATTTAATTTTGTGTTCTTTTGTTTTACCTTGGGTCTTGCAAGATACAGACAACTATCTTGAGGATCTCATATGAATCTCGTTGAATGTTGATATGGTAATGCATTTCGTAGAAATTTCATGGCTGATACTTTCTAGCATTTTTTTTTTATCTAATTTATTTTTTCAAGAAAATTTGATCCATGCTACTTTTGAAATCCAAGTTTTTAATCAATGCCACTTTTTATCAGCAAATTATTATTTTTCCCTTGTCTTGTTTATTTGTGCAATTTGGTCAAATTTGCTGCTTAAAAGTGGCATGAACTGTAATGTTTCTCATAAGGAGGCAATTTTGAGAACATGCTATCCAGAAGTGCATTTTTCAAAATTTCCCCATTCTAGCATGTTTTTTTAGTCATGTTAAGCATGGTGCTTATTATGAGATGAGATGAGATTGACTGCTGACTTACTGCGGTTTTGTTACTGGATATATTTATTTTGAGCAGGCACTGGTTGAAAAAGACTGGCTTGCATTTGGTCATCCATTTGCAGATCGTGTGGGCATGCCAGCTGTATCTGGTGTTGTCAACATACCATATGAATTATCTAGGCAGTCTTCTGCCGGGGCATTTCCACCATCTCCCATGCGCCAGCCATCAGGATCCCATGCATCTCAAAACCCTAGTTCTTCTCATGCACAGACTTCAAACAACTATTCCCCCATATTTTTGCAGGTCTGTGCAGTATCAAATTGGAGGGAATTTTGGCGCATTATGTTTATTTGATTTCACTTATTTGAGCATAGAATATTTCATTTTCCATAAGAATCATCATTCCCTTGTAGTTTTTACTTTTTTTTCCATCTTAAGTATACATAGGGATGTGTGCCCAGCGTTTAATTTAAAAGGTTTTGCCTGGTAATAACTAATAGTGAATGTCCTATCCTTAAATGCTATTCTCTACTGAAATTGTATTTGATGCAGTGGATAGATTGTGTCTCACAGTTATTGCGAATGTATCCTTTTGCTTTCGAGTTCTCCTCAGTATGTATCCTTCTCTCCTTTCATATTTGATGCCTTCGAATTCAATTAAATTGCTCAATGTTCAGTGTTATACATAATAGTGCTTAGCAGAGAATTTTTTCGTTTATTTTCCCCCCCTTGCTTTCATGACTGAAGATAACTTAATATTTTTCTTTCTTTCTGGTGATTAGGCTTTTTTAGTGGATCTTGTGGATTGTTTGTTTTCCTGTCGCTTTGGAAACTTCTTGTGTAACAGGTATCTCCTTTTTTTTTTTTTTCCCCCTGGACTGCAGTTACTTGATTTTTCTCTGCAATAAACGAAGTTAGTAAAAGAGAAATAGAAAAAGAAACACTAGTCACTCATCACCATTTGGTGGGTTCACCATTTAAGAAGTTTGCATGTTCACCACCATATTACAACTCTTCTGGTCTAGTGATATATATTAGAGTAAAATTTGAAATGATTTGGAACTTGAGATCTTGTCAAAGATTAGAAATGATAAACTATTTTATGATATAACTCAGCTTTCGGGTTCTTGAGATTAGGATCTCATCAATCACTGCTTTTAATAAAGGATTCTTTGCAAAGGTCAAAATCTAATCCTTAAAGAGTGTTTTATGAGAAGTGCTTTGGCCTTTGGAGTAGCATATTCGAGTATAAAAGTTGGTTAATGATCCTATTTTGCTTCTAGAGAAGAAAAATGATTTTACATGAATATAGTGAAATTTGTTCCTCCAAAAAAAAAAAAAAAAAAAGGAAGAGTAAAAAAGACC